>CM042688.1:328767992-329418701 GCA_023614405.1 Avena insularis
GATGATCGGGTGTGATAGACTATATGTTCGCATACAATGGGTGTAAGACAGTTTTACACACATGAATACTAAGGTTCTTACTTGGAGATCCTAGCATGTATAGACATGGCCTCAGAACACGGACCGAAAGGTTAAGCATGAGTCATATGGTTGATATCATGCCCATATAGATGCTCGCCTTTGAAGCTACACAGAATCACGTGATGGTCGGACTTGGTGTAGTGGATCTGTTTCATGTAATCACCAAAAAGACATGAGGGATGTTGTTTTTGAGTGGGAGTTCATTTTTAATTTGGATTAGTTGAACTCAATCTATCATAAACTTAGTCTAAATAAACTTTACAAATTCTGTTGTAGATGGCACCTGTGGGGCCCCCGGATTAATCCTCCGAGAATCCCTGTTATGCATACAACCACGATCCCATGATCAGTTAGTCGTGGCACATAACCGACAAGTATCAAAGTAAACATCCAAAACATAACGAATACATGTCATACCTTATTTGCCATTATGGCTACATCGATCAACAACAGCGGAACTCCATTAAGCGTAGAGCCCGAGCCATGCCTTAACCTATAGACAACTGACTGGGAGAACGTCCTTGACGAGGGTTTAACTCATCAATGCCCATGGTTATGGACTTGGGTTTTGGAGAAGGAGGGAGCGCTGGAGACATCTATCGGCTAGCAAACAAGCACAAAGGGGACAAAGGATTTACCCAGGTTCAGGCCTCGTAGAGGTCCCTACTCCTGCTTGTCTGCTCGTGGAATTATTGAGGGAGTCGAAAGTTAGGGTTACGTGTGTCCTCCTCGCCGCCCCTCCTAGCCCTTATATAGATAGGCTAGGTCTCGGGTAGCAGGTCGAGTTGGTTACAAGTTAGGGTTTTCCCCTTCAAACTTTCTATCTTTAGCTTTCTCTTGATCTTCAAGCAATCGAGAGTCCGCAGGTTACTCGAGTCCTTCTATCTGAGCCTTGGCGACACCATGGGCCTATACATATTTGGACCGTATATACCAAGCTCGAGTACCTTTAGGGTATACGCATGCCAGTAGCGCCCGAGTGTCCAGTGGAATCGCAGATTCGACTGGGGACTTTTTTGAAGTCTTTGAGTGCCTGAATGAGTACATTTTTGACTGCTTTTATTTATGTCATAGGGATTGTTGATATACGTGCCTGATATAACCGAAGTATCGATATAAGTTAACCACCTTAGGGTGAAACAACGCAATCTACTCAAATTCGAGTCCCCGGACTTGAATCCGGAAAAGTGCTGGTGTAATTCGACTCAGGCCGCGGAGGTCTTACAGGAGTCGAATTCCAGTTATATGGGTGTGAGCACTCGACGCGTCCATCAAGGCATGTTCATCATGCCTGTAGGCACGTTTATATTTCTGGTAGTGCGCAGTTTAAATGCGTTGACAGGCCTTATTCAGGTCTTACCTTAACGTTGTAAGCGTGACATCCGAATTTTATCATCGCGGAGACGATTCGGGCGACCCAGGAGATGTAGTCTCCTTGCAGGGAAAATTATGAGGAGGTGTCGCCATGATCTACGAGTGTGGATGTTATCAACACACAATTTTTGTACAAATAATCATAGGGTGCACGGCCAGCGCTCCCTATGGGAGTAGCCCCCGAGTGCCTGGTTGAGTCGAAGACTCGGGCAGGGACTAAAGAAATTTTGCGACTGCTGTTGCCTTTGCTTGTTTGTTTCAGTCGAAGACTTAGGCAGAGACTAAAACACGTTTTGCGACTGCTGCCGTCTTCTGCTTGCTTGTTTCAGTCGAAATTGTTTCCGACGCTCCCTATAGGAGTAACCCATGTCCATAGTCGAATCATGTTTCGAGTGGTTGGGTTTGATTGTGATTGCCTGCATCCCTGCAATAAGAAAATAAAAATCGTAGGGTGTGCGACCAGCGCTCCCTATGGGAGTAGCCCTCGAGTGCTTGGTGGAGTCGAAGACTCCAGCAAGGACTAAAAATAGTCGAATTTCCACTACATAGCCTTGGTGACATCAGTGCTGACGTTTGTATGACCTCGGTTGCCCGCGTGAGCGATTTTGATGGGACGTGACGAGCGGTGGGTCCCACTTTCTGACTTTGATTTGACTGGGCGTGCGTAATCTTATTTTTAACTGCGCCTCCTCGATTTCCGCGCGTAATGGTAGAAGTGGGGGGACGGTTCGTGCTTCCTCTTCTCCACGTGTCGAACGCGATGCGTGCCACGCGTCTAATAGGGTTTTTGTCAACCGTTGGATTGCATCTTCCAGGGGTTAAATAGCGGCGCTGCGGTGGTAATTTTTCATCTGCACTTTTTTGTCCTTGCTGCCATTGCCATTGCTGCTGTTCTTCTGCTTTCCTGCGCTCGTCTCCTCCACAACGCTAGACCACCTCCGTTCGTTTCCAAGTTACTTTCTGCGCTCTCATCGCCACCGCACAATGGGAAAGAAGAAAGGAGGTGCTGCCGCTGATTCCGCAGCCACCGTTGCCGCGACAAAGAAGAAGGGTGGCTCCGCTGCTGCGGGCACCAGTGCCGCCACCGGCGGGAAGAAGAAGGTCACGGGCACCCGCGTGACAAATGGTTCATGGCACCCTTCTATCATCAAGGCATCGGATCTCTGTCTTCTTCTCCAGGATGGAGTTATTTCTGCGGCAGTCGCCGATGCGCGCGTCCCCAGCGGTGAGACCATTCCTGTGCCTCCCGCTGGTTTTCGAGTGATGTTTCTTGCATTCGTCATTCGTAGCCTTTCGTTGCCTCTCCACCCCTTTCTTAGGGGTCTCCTTTGTTTCTACGGGCTCCAGCTCCATCAGCTGTCCCCAAACTCGATTCTCCACATCATCTATTTCATTACTCTTTGCGAGTGCTGGCTCGGAATCGAGCCGCACTTTGGCCTTTTCAAGCGCTTGTTTAAATTGAAGCGCCAGTCCGCCTCTGGCTCTTTAGTTTATGACATAGGTGGTTGCGGTATCCATGTCGACCCATCCGCCACCTACTTCGACATCAAGCTTACCAAGTCCGTCCAGGGATGGAGGGACAAATGGTTCTATGTTCGCGACCAGAAGGCCAAGGACGAGCACTTTGGACTCCCGCCTTTCGATCCCGCGACTCCCTACAAGAAGATGCGTTCTTGGAAGAACGTGATCATGCCTTCCGAACTCGCGGAGACAGACGTGCTATATCAACGCGTCTGCGACCTCGAGAGTCGCATAGGCACAGAAGAGGGAGGCTGCACCCTTGTCAGGACTTGGCTGCATCATCGCGTCTAGGCTCTCCAGGCCAGGGTCCATCCCATGTTTCAATGGGGTGGCGCTGATGATGCCACTCGCGTGTCTGCTGATGGCATGTCTGCGAGTGAGGTAGATAAGAGGGTGCGACTGGTCACGAAGCACACCTTCAAGGATGTGCTTCCGAACGAGCCAGTCGTTCCTCCTTTCGATGCTTCGAATCTTCCTCCTGAGGTACAGTTGTGCTACGCAGTAGCTTATTTTCGTGATTGCGTTTTCTGTTGCTTACCTGTTATGTTTGCTGATCTTCACTGTTTGTATGCAGGATTGGGCGGTGTCGCCATGTATGCATCCTCTCCCTGAGGGGATTATTCCTCGTGAAGCTTTGGAAGAGGACGAGTCTGAGTCGACTGTCCCTTCTGATGTGGAAGAGAAAGCCCCCAAGTCCGAGAGCCCGGATACTCGCAAGCGTTCGCGTAGCAAGGACTCCGACGTGTCGACTCCTTCGACTCTAGGAGGCACGGCTGTTGGCACGGAGTCGCCAATTCCAGCCGTTCCTATGAGGGCTGTGGCACTGTCTTCTCGCAAGAAGATGCGATTGCCCAAGGAGGCTTCGTCAGAATCGGCTGCCACGTTTGATCTTGACAACTTTAACTAGTTAGTTTGCTGGGTCATTCATTCTTTTTTGTTTTCTTCTTGTTGGTTTTGCCCTGGAGTTTGCCCTTTTCTCAATGTGGACTTGGTCTTGTAGTCAAGAGGCGTCGTCATCTTCTGGCGACGTCGAGTTTTTGAAAGAATCGGGAGTCACGACTTCAAGGGCCAAGGTAGAGGTCGGGTGCGCTCCTTCTCCTTCGGCGGCGGACCACTCCGGGCACAATTCTTCGAGCTCTCCTCACGTAGGAGAGCATCGAGTGGTTGCTCGGATGACGGTTCAGCAAACTTCTTTGGAGTCGCTAGAGGACCATGTAAGTATATCTTTCCTTCTATTTAATGTGGTAGTCAACACCTTCTGCTGCCCTCTTCTGACTCCTTATTTTGTGTGACAACTCCTTGTAAAGGAAGCCGCGCAGGTGGCGGAGCAGGTGATGGCGATGGGTCGCCAGCATGCAATGCTGGAGACGCGTCACCACGTGGTCGAAAGTGAGTGCTCTACACTTATTCTTTTTGTCTTCTCTCTGTTTTGGTATAATCGACTGATAGCCGATTATTGATTGCCATGTAGCTGAGCATAACGCTTTACTGCGCAATGTCGCCACGTTGGAGAATACATTAGCCGCAGCTGTGAAGGGGCGCGACGAGGCAATCGCGGCTCGTGAGGATGCCTAGAAGCGCGAAGAGGATCTACGTGCCTCCTTTGTGGCCAGGGAGAAGTTGTTCGAAGAGCAACTGTTCTTAGTCGCCAAGGCCCTCTCAGGTACCTTTACTGGTAGATATTTTATTGATGTTCTTCTCTGCATCTAGAGTTTTTGCCGGTGGCACTAGAAGTTTGATCCATGTGTGTATTTTCGGTGTAGATGCTGGCGAATTGAGTTTTGATCCGCAAGCCCTTTGTCGCGATGATGCTCTGGCGGGCTTGGTGTCTGCGGTCGAGGATCATAGCGCCATGCCCAAAATACATTGTCCAAGGCCAAGGTTACCCTTAGTCGCCTCCGGGAGGAGTTGATGCCGAAGGCGGAGCTGGTCGACAATGTGGAAGAGCTGGTGGAGGCGCTCGCCGGGGGTGTGCCTGCCACATACAAGAACTCCCTCCGCGCGGCTGGTGCGACCATGTCTCTTGCCATGGTGCAAGCCTACGGAGTCGAAATAGATCCTTTTGCGGTGTCGAAGATGATGCCTGTTGGCGCGGATGGTCAGCAGGTAGTATTCGCTCCCTTTGCGACTGCCTGTGGCAAATATGGCCATTCCTTGATAAATACTGTTGCCAAGTATTCGGAGGAGCTCCAACGTGCGAAGAAGGCGGCGAAAGCTTCGGCCTCAGGGGCCGGCGGAAAGTCAGTGGCATCTGATACTACCACGGACTTGATGAAGCCCCCAAAGCCATCGAAGTCGAAGAAGCCAGCTGCTCCGTAGTTAGCTTGTTGTAATGATTGATCAGTTGCCTTTTGAGCCTAAGGATGTGCCTGCTGGTGAGTGTGTTTGTAAACACTTATGCTTATGTTGAATGCGTCTATTCTCCTTGCCTTTGTGTTAATTTTGTCGCCTTATTTTCTTTTGTCTTGACTTGTGGTAGGGCACATCGAGTGGTCCTGTGGGGGGAAACCAGGATTTGCCATCTCTTGATGAGACAGTGGCACCACCGCGCTCCAGGGTAGAGGAGCTATCCTTGCTGTCGCGACTTCGTGATCGTGTGAAGCAGCTGGAGCGTGAGTTGCACCTGATCCGTGGTAATGCAGACGTGTGGAAGTCGAAGGCGGAAAAATCCGCCGCCCGCGAGCAATATCTGCTTGGCGAGGTGATGCGGCTGGGCGACCAGTTTAAGTGTTAGTTTGCTTGTCCTCATCTTTTCCTTTGTAGTTAGCCGCAATGGTACGTTGTACTCATGCTGTTGGTGCTGCTTCGTGTAGTTGTTAGCGCACGCCGTCCGCAGGAGGAGAAGGATAGGATTGCCATCCACCTTCATGATCTCACCCAGGAGCAACTTCAAGAGAGTGGATACTTCTGGGTAGATCATGATCGTGCGACTGCATTGGCGACTTCGCAGGATCGCGTCATGAAAGTGCTTCTTCCCTTCAAGAGGTCGTAGTCGTGTTTGAAGAACATCTATTGGGTGATGTTCCCGTTGGATGACACTCCATCAAGCCTGCTGGCTCTCCTGGCCAAATTTCAAGATATGTCCGCGGTTCGCGAGTGCGCGAGGCAGCAGTTGGTGGCTGGTGCCAAGGCCGCCCTCTCGCTGGTGCGATTGCACAGGCCTGACGTGGATGTCGCCGCCATTGCTTCCGGGCCGCCGGCGCCGCCGGCCGGATCTGCTTGGAATATGGTGCCACACTATCAGGCGGTGGACCGTCCAACAGAGGAGATTGTCGACTTCTTCGAGGAACAAACCATTGTTCTTCTGTTGCAGCAGTAGCTAGATTTGTATCCTGCACATAAGTGTACTTATGTTGTAAAGTTCATATATATTTGTAGATAATTTATTGTTGAATGTGTGCAAACAGCTTTGTCGAACAAAAGTTGCACTATGCGATTCCTTTTCGTTAGCCTGGCCATCCCTTTGTCAACGTTCCAGGCGCGTTGCGGCTGGGTTGAGTTTGCGTTAAGGGGTTGGATTGATGTGCCAGCTACTCAGGATACCGCGTTTATTGGTTCGAAGAACAGATGTAGGTAGGGTGGCGTAGCCCCCGAGTATAAAATTTGACAAAAGTGAAAGAAAAACACAGAGTTTTGGGGCACTTAGCTTTTATTTATTTGAAGAGTAGTACGAGGTACAATGTGTGGCTAAGTAGCCTTGGATGAGTAGCCTTATTTGTGATGTAAAAAGTAAAACAACTAGGGGTAGAAGCGTCGCAGTTATGCGACGTTCCAAGGGTTGGAGTATGCGACTCCTGTCTCTAAATCTTGAAGGCGATAGGCGCCACCTGGGATTACTTCTATAATCACGTATGGTCCTTCCCAGGGGGACTCGAGCTTGAGATGCCCCTGCTGCTTCATTCGCAGGACCAGGTCACCTTCGACGAAGGATTTGGGGCGAAGCCTTCTGCTGTGGTAGTTGTGCAGGTTCTGCTGGTAGATCGTGGATCTTTCTGTGGCGATTTCTCTTGCCTCGTCGAGGAGGTCGACGGAGTCTTCGAGTGCAAGAGATGACTCTTGTTTGCTGTAAGCGACTACGCACGGCGCCTTGTATCGCACTTCGGCGGGTAGTACCGCTTCTGCTCCGTGCACCATAAAGAATGGCGTGTAGCCCGTGGAGCTATTTGGAGTTGTTCGTAGACTCTAGAGTACGGATTGGAGCTCATCTGGCCAGCAACCCGCGGCTTGCTCGAGTGGTCGAAGGAGTCGCTTCTTGATGCCGCTGCAGACAAGCCCGTTTGCTTTCTTCACCTGGCCGTTAGTCTATGGATGCGCGACTGAGGCGTAACTGATGTTGATCCCCAGGTTTCCGCAGAATTCTTGGAACTCCTTGGATGTGAAGTTCGTCCCGTTGTTAGTGATGATGTTGTGCGGCACGCCGAAGCGGTAGACAATGGATTCGAAGAACTTGACCACGTTGTGCCCTGATTGCTTGGTCACTGGCATGGCCTCAATCCACTTGGTGAACTTGTCGACTGCGACCAAGAGGTAGACGTAGCTTCCTTGCGAGGACCTTGGGAGTTTTCCCACCATGTCAAGCCCCCATTGTGCGAAAGGCCAGGCCAATGGGATGGGCCGTAGTTCTGCGCCTGGTGCGTGTGGCTTGTCCGCGAATCGCTGACAAGCGTTGCACTTTTGGACTATGTCCTTGGCATCGTGCATGGCCGTGGGCCAGTAAATCCAGCTCGTAGAGCTTTGGCAACGAGGGCGTGACTGCCGGCGTGTTTCCCGTAGGTCCCTTCATGGATGTCGAGGAGGACTGCTCTTCCATCGGCTAGGGAGACGCATCGTTGTAACACACCTGTGATGCTGCGTTTATACAGTTCGCCGTTGATAACGACGAATGCCTTGGAGCATCGCACGATGTGTCGTGCGTCTGTCGGGTCGTCCGGTAGGCGCTTGCTGAGGAGGTACGTAATGTATGGCTGCGTCCAGGATTGTTCGATCATCATGACGCTCATTGGTCCCTCGAGTGCTGTGTCTAGCTCCAAGTCATCGAGTGCCATTGACTCATTGGGTGGCGTAGCCCCCGAGTATGTTGCTGCGCTTGTTTTCTTCTCTGCGGCCTTTGGCTTGATGGAGCGTTCGCATATGCGCTCGAGAAATACCCCAGGTGGTATGGGGGCGCAGGTGGAGCCTATGTTGGCGAGTGTGTCCGCCTCCTCGTTGCTTTCGCGACATATGTGTTGCAACTCGCAACCATCAAAGTCTCCTTCGAGTGTGTCATAGAGGTCGCGGTATGTGATCATGTTGTCGTTCAGTGCGTCGCACTTGTGCATTGTTTGGTTGACGACCAGCTTGGAGTCGCCATATATGATGAGCCTCTTTGCGCCACAGGCTTTTGCCATCCTCATCCCATGCAACAGGGCCTCGTATTCAGCCTCGTTGTTTGAGGCTGTGAACTGCATTCGCAGGATGTATTTCAGCTTGTCCCCTTGAGGTGATGTTAGTATGACACCTGCTCCTGCTCCATCTTTCCGCTTGGACCCATCGAAGTGCATTGTCCAGAGGTAGGACATATCTGGCTTGTCCGGGAGTTGGTTTTCCATCCAATGCACGAGGAAGTCAGGGAGAACTTGCGACTTGATTGCGTCACGCTTTTCATATGTGATGTCTCGTGGAGACAGTTCGATTGCCCAAAGCGCGACTTGCCCCGTGGCGTCGGGGTTATTGAGGATATGTCCCAATGGGGGCGTCGTTGACTACCACGATTGGGTGTTCCTGGAAGTAATGGCGCAGTCGCCGGGCGGTCATGAAGATGCCGTACGCCAGCTTCTGGTAGTGCGGGTACCGCTGTTTTGTTGGCGTGAGGACCTCGCTGAGGTAGTATACCGGGCGTTGTACGCCATGGACCTTGTTTTCCTCGGCCCGCTCAACGACGAGCACTGTGCTAACTACTTGGTTGGTAGCAGAGATGTACAGCAGTAGTGGTTCCCTTGCTTGTGGAGTCACCAATACTGGCGAGGTGGATAGCAGGCGCTTGAGATCTTCGAATGCTTCTTGCGCTTCATTGGTCCACTCAAATTTGTCAGCTTTGCGGAGGAGCTGATAGAAGGGCAGTGCCTTTTCTCCCATTCGACTGATAAATCGACTGAGGGCCACGATTCGTCCGGCTAGTTGCTGGACGGCTCTTATGTTCTTTGGCTTCTCCATGGCCAGTATGGCCTTTATCTTTTTCGGGTTTGCTTCAATCCCTCTCGCGGAGATGAGATACCCGAGCAGCTGCCCAGATGGTACGCCGAAGGCGCATTTGTTCGGATTGAGTTTTATCCGGTAATGATCGAGATTGGCGAAGGTTTCACGCAGGTCGTCGATTAGAGAGGCTTCTTCCTTGGTTTTGATTACTATGTCGTCGACATAGACTTGGATGTTGCAACCCAGTTGTTCCTTGAGGCAAGCCTGCATGCACCGCTGGTATGTGGCTCCCGTGTTTTTTAGCCCAAAGGGCATTGTGTTGTAGAAGAACACACCGAAGGGCGTTGTAAACGCGGTCTTCTCCCGGTCTTCCTCCTTCATTTGAATTTGATTATAGCCTGAGTAGGCATCGAGGAAGCAGAGCCGCTCGCATCCAGCGGTTGAGTCGATGATTTGATCGATCCGTGGTAGCGGGAAGTGATCTTTTAGGCTGTGCTTGTTTAAAGAAGTGAAGTCCACGCACATCCGTAGGATATCAGTGTCCTTTTTTGGTACCAGCACCGTATTGGCGAGCCAAGTGCTTTCCTTGATCTCGCGTATGAATTTGGCCTCGAGGAGTCTGTTGATCTCCATTCCGACTGCATGCGCTCGTGGCTCAGACAGTCGCCTGATTGTTTGCTTGACTGGCCTTGCATCAGGGTTGACGTTGAGCGCGTGCTCGGCGAATTCCCTGGGAACTCCTGGCATGTCCGCAGGACACCAGGCGAAAATTTCCCAATGCTCACGGAGGAATTCGACGAGCGTGAGTTCCTATGCGGGACTCAAGTTGTTGGCGATGAGGGCCGTTTTAGCGGGATCTGATGGATGGACCTGCACCTTCTTTGTGTGCAGCTTGGCCTACTCAGGGGAGGCAAACTGTTGTTTGTTGTTTCGTTCAATCGCGCGAGCTCTTCCTGCATGCCGAAGGACTGGGAGATTCTGTTGAATTCCCATGGCTGTCCGAATCACCAAGCTCCCGTTGATCGTGATGACGCCGTTGGGACCTGGCATTTTCATCTGCAGGTAGGCGTAGTGGGATACCGCCATGAACCTAGTGAACGCGACGCGTCCGAGGACGCCGTTGGGCCAGTCGACGACCTCAAAGTCGATGCGCTCGCGCCGGAAGTTCCTTGGCCAACCGAATATGACGTCGAGGTTGATTTTGCCCAGGGGGTATACGCCTTTCCCTGGGAGGATGCCATGGAATGTCGTGTCCGATGCCTCCAAGCAGGTTAGAGGGATCCTCATTGCTCGCAAGGTACTCGCGAATATGAGGTTGATGCCGCTTCCACCATCCATGAAGACATGACTCATGTCGAAGCCTCCAATTTGCGCCTCGAGTACGAGGGGGCAATGGCCTGGGCGAGGTACTTGAGGCGGGTGGTCGCGTTTGTCGAAGGTAATGCACGACTCACTGCCACTGAGGTACTCAGTGGTGGATGGTGGCGAGTGCATGGCCAAGTTGACTTGGCGAGTGATGGCCTTCTGCACCCGATTGGAGGGGTGCCCCTTTTGGATCATCATGATACCCATGGCCCGTGGGTACGGTTCTCCTCCGTGGTGCTGGTCCGGTGCAGCTCCGTTTGGGGGTGGCCCGGGTGGTGCGCCATGTGCCACGGCGCCTGGAGTGGCTCCGTAGCCTCTTTCGACTGCATTGTGGTTCATCCAAACCAATCCCTCGTGTAGCTTGAGGAACTCGCGGCAGTCCTTGAGGAGGTGGCTGGACTTTCTCTTGCCATCATGCTTGTTGATGTAGAAGTGTACCGTGCATGGCCCGGACAGTTTGTCCTCGATGGAGGTCGCGGGTGCTTCATCGCGAGTGTGGTGTTGCCACACTTGCGTGGTTTTCCTGGAGTCGCGGTATCCGCTGCTGTGGTATCCCCTGTTGCGGTTATCGTCGCGTCTATCGGCGTAGCCAGCTGCGACCATGTTGACGTCATCGCGATCATCGTAGATGCGCATGCGACGCTTACTCCGGCGGTCGCGTCTTCGTTCGAGTTCTGCCTCCTCGTCAGAGTGAACGCGATTCTTCACCGAATCTTCTCCATCTGCCCACCGATTCGCGATCTTCATCAGGAGGTCGATGGTCTGGGGCTTTGAGCGGCCTAGATCCTCCCTGAGTTCCATGCAGCGGGTACCACCGTTGAATGCATCAATCGCGCGGTCTTCCGAGATGTTCTCCGTGGAGTTCTTGATGATGGACCACCTTTGGATGTAAGAGCGCAGCGATTCGCCAGATCTTTGCTGGCAACATCTCAGTTCTTCGATTGAGGCAAGGCGTTTATACGTGCCCTTAAAGTTGCGCACGAAGCTGTAGACCAGCTCATCCCAGCTGTGAATGGATCCACGTGGAAGGTTATTGATCCATGCCCGGGCGGCGCCCTGCAGCTGTAGCTGCAAGCATTGCATCGCAGTACTTCGACTGCCTCCATGTAGCCTGACGGAGGAGATGTGGTCCTCCAGCCAGATCTTGGGGTCCTGCAGACCATCAAATTTCGGGTTCTCCGATGGGAGTTTAAACCCTTTAGGCATTCGCTTTTGCCTGATGGATCTGCTGAGGCATCTGGCGCCGTAGAGCTCTCCATCTTCTTCTTCCGAGTCAGTCGACCGAGCACGTCGTGCCCTTGACTTGTCGATCTTGCGCTGCGTGAGTTCGTCGCATGCACCGTAGTCACGATCGTGTCGCTGTGAGCGGCGGTGACGAGACAGGTCGTGACTGTCATCGCTGGACGAGGGCGAGGAGTAGCGCTTTGCTAGTGCTTTGCCCTTTTTTGGGTCTGGTACCGGTTCCTTGTCGAGGGCGGCCTCGATTAGCCCCAGGCCCGCGATCGTAGATCGGTGCATGGCCGTTCGGGGATCTCTAGCTGGTGGCTGGTTATTGAGAAGGTACATGGTGGCTGCTGTCACCGCGGTCTGCGGTGTTCTGGGAACCACGTTGCCTCTCGTGTCGACTGTCATAGAGCCGAAGTCGAGGACTTTCGCGGCGTCTATGCGCTCTTGTTCGGTGAGGTGAGCCATCCGTGATTGCCTCTTCTTGGCGAGGTACTCGTTGTCTCTTGAGGAGGATCCTTCGTAGGAGGAGAGCCCAGCGCGACGAAGGCTCGACTCGTCCGCCGCCTTTTTACGCGCCTCAAGTTGCGCGATTGCTTGTTTTTGGCGCTTGAATTCCTCTTTTAGGAGCCAGTGGTAGCCCATCAGCAGTTCCTGCGGGGACCCGAAGGGTAGAGGTGCACCTCGTAGGGCTTCGCGGCAGCGATCCCACTCTTGCTCCTTGAGCCTGATCACGACGCGTTCACCGGTTTGCTCGTTGATCATGCTAGGAGGTTCGACTGCTCCTCCATTGCCACTGTTGCCGGCCGGTGTTACCACCGTTGCCGCGATTGGGTGGATCGGGGCCATTGCCGGTGTTGCCACCATTACCGCAGTTGGTGGAGGTGTCGCCCGCGTTGATGACGGCGCACATGAAGTGATTAGGGAAGCTGTTGCTTCCACAACTTTTAGATCCGGAACCGTAGGTTCCATCTTCAGTGGCCAGATCACTTAGATCGGAGTCACGACTGCTATCGCTGACCATGTTCCCAACTGCCACCGGAGCATTGAGCTCGCTGAGGGTGCCGATCGATGGAGGGAACCATGATGCCGGGGCAATCGCTGGTGCTGTCGGCTGATCAGGGATGCGAAGCATGCCCATCTGTCCAACTTGGAAGCAGAAGCTCCCAATCGCCAAGCTGACTCCGTCGCCCATGGATTCGAAGGCCGGGCGAGTGGCTGGTGTGTGGATGGTGAAGTTGAAGGCGCCGAAGAGCTGGCGAATCTCCGCTGTTGCAGAGTTGTAGATCACAGTTGATGGGGTCGATGAAGCCGCAACATTAGCACTCCCTTTTCCCATAGACGGCACCAATTGACGAGGGTTTAACTCATCAATGCCCATTGTTATGGACTTGGGTTTTGGAGAAGGAGGGAGCGCTGGAGACATCTATCGGCTAGCAAACAAGCACACAGGGGACAAAGGATTTACCCAGGTTCAGGCCTCGTAGAGGTCCCTACTCCTGCTTGTCTGCTCGTGGAATTATTGAGGGAGTCGAAAGTTACAACGGTGCGTAGATGCAATCTGGCGAGGGTTTGTGGAAGCTAGGGTTGCGTGTGTCCTCCTCGCCGCCCCTCCTAGCCGTTATATAGATAGGCTAGGTATCGGGTAGCAGGTCGAGTCGGTTACAAGTTAGGGTTTTCCCCTTCAAACTTTCTATCTTTAGCTTTCTCTTGATCTTCAAGCAATCGAGAGTCCGCAGGTTACTCGAGTCCTTCTATCTGGGCCTTGGCGACACCGTGGGCCCATACATATTTGGACCGTATATACCAAGCTCGAGTACCTGTAGGGTATACCCATGTCAGTCCTAGCTCGCATAGTCGTCCACTTCACCTTCGTCTTGATATCTGACCATGTTAATAGCCAGGGACAATGCGAGTGAGTACTTTGAATGTACTCGCAAACCACCTTAAGATAACAGTAATAACAAGAGGATATGCCTTATGGCTATGGTAGTAGGAGGGTTCCAAGAGAGGTTCTTTTCTCAAATAGTTTCTCTTGTAGATTTAGCATCTACATATCTTTGTTGAAAACTTTTGTATAGCATTTTGGAAACCTTTTTAAAAAGTTTTGGAAAACATCAGGACTGGGTCACCCATTTGTTCCTTTCTCCCGGTCGTCCCACGACCAAACTCCTTTCATACCTTTCTGACCATCCCATGGTCAAACAGGTATCCTTTCCGACCATCCCATGGTCAAGACATTCCAAAGCCATTTCTTTTCCGAAATCCTTTTTGAAAACAAAACCAGCACTGCTCTACAGAAGTTTGTCCAACCCGTCCTTAACCGCGGGCACGGATATTCGAATAGATTCACACTCTGTAGAGGTTGTACACTTTACCCACACCATCCGGGTACACTACCGTGATCTTCACCGATTGTGGGTCGAGTAACCGATCAAGACTCTCCGGATGCGCACTCCAATTTAAGTGCCTACCCTATAATCCCCTCAAAATCGGGACGTCGGGTACTGAGGACCAACCGGAGCGCTTTTTCCACTTCTCGAGTGTGCGCTTTGAATGAGGGGCTCATAGTAACGCGTGGAGGCCAGTAGACCCTTCATTCCTTCTCCAGGTCGATGTCCCACATGGACCTTTATCGGAGAAGGCCCACCCTCCAGGGATCCCCGATCCCCTATAGTAGTTACGAGGCAGCTCATACCAGAATGAACAAACATCAAATCCAGCCCTGTCCCATTCCAGAGTAATGTGGTTGCACATGGTTAAGTTGTTATAGCTAAACTGCAAAGAACTGGGTCCATTTTTGTAAACCTTTTTCCTCCATCTTTTCTTCAGCATTTTGTAGAACAAAACCTTTTTATTTCTCAACATCTGTTGGGAGGTCCCACCTCACCAAGGTTTTATCAGAAAACATTTGGTAAAACCTTTTTCCCGGGGTCTTCCCATCCTTTAGTTTTTGCTTCGGCTAAAACGGGGTCTCCAAAGGGTATGGTGTAACACACCATCTATTCTACTAGGGACAAGTAGGTATCACCAAGGGGGTTGTACTTAATAGTACAAAAGTGTAATAGTTTGGAGGAGCCGAACCACTACCATATATACAACATCATATAGTAAAACAATGCAGTTTTCATAAAGCAGTAAGTAAAACATGCATAAGTAAAACAGTAGGACAAGGCTTATGAGCATGAAGGTGGCTTGCCTGGTGATCAGCAATATGGCAGTATGTCACTGGACTTCTTCTGAGAAAACCATAGTAATCCAAATATAATAAGATCTCCTCTTCCCGGTGTTAATACAAGTGCCACTATCGTCGTCAGCGAGTGTACATGCAAACAAGCAAGACCACAATAAAAACAAGGCATACAAGCAACAAGCAATTGAATAATCTTCAATTAAGGTTCAGTAGTTTTAGAGAGGATTGGATTTAGGAGGTGGAGATGGCGTTGGAGAAGGGGATGAACACCCCTTAGGGTTTATTGTCGAGGAACTACCTAAGAGGGTGTTTTGGACCAAGGACATATTTGGTATGATACCATTGTAAAAATATGATACCAACAGATAGGTATTGATAAAATGAAACCAACAAAAGTGGTTTCACTATTTTATCAATTACCAAGGATTTATTGTGATTTTTATAGTGAATAAGACTCTAGTTTTAGGAAATAATTCACCAGAGGAGCTATGGAGGCCCAAAAATTATTTCCTTGGGTAGTTAGGTAGGGTTTGATGTACTTGTTCACCGAGAGTTGGAATCACTCCAAAATAATTAGCAGAATTCCCTCAGGAAATTCCTAAAGGCAGTTCTGTAGCTAATTTGTCTTTTTCACCAGATTAAATCTATAGGGGATTTTGAGTTGATTCCAAGGGGCACATGGTAGGCATTTAGAATTCCTTTCTACAGAAATTGGAATGATCTCTATTGGAGTTACAGAGCTACTGGACTGATTTATCTAGTGATAAAACCATATACAGAAGTGTTTAATTCATTTAAAAACCTCAGAGGCTCAATAATTCTTGAGCTCCTGGATTTTGATAGTATGGAGTGTACCACATCCTAGAGAGTTGGAATGAGGTCAAAAAAACTCATGGTTTGGCCTGGGGAATTTTCTAAAGTGATATAGGGAGGGATTTTGTTATTTTTACTAAGGTAAAACTAGGGTTCACCTTGACAGGAGTTAAATGCTAACTGATAGGTACAGTAATAACCTTTCAGGGGAAGTTTGTTTCATCCTGTTTGAACATGTATAGCTCACTGTGAAATTTATTTATTGAAAATGACACTAAGGGGTAGATTAATTCTCAGAGTTTGTACCAGTAATATTTTTCCAAGTTTCTGGTACTACATGATAGATAAATCACTAGGGAGTACTTAAAAATTTGGGGATGTCCAAAAACAGACATTTATCATTTTTATACGGATTTATTTCTAGCAGCCTATTTTCCAGATCTGGATTAATTATTAAAAGAATCAGGGAGTCGGGCTAGATCTGTAACGAGATGGGCCTGGGGAAGCGAATTCGGCCCACTCGGGCGCCTCTCTACGCGAGACAGGATTCAGAAGGCCCGACAGGCGGGGCCCGCCCATCAATGACGGCGGGGCGCCAAAGCGATATCGGCGATTGGTGGCTGTTCTATTAAGTCGGATCGCACAGCTCACGGCCTTCTTCTTTGCTGAAAATGAGCGGCACGGCGCTGAATCCTAGCTCCACTGGAGGAGATGCGGACGACGTACCTAAGGCTCGACAGCGTCCGAGAGGTGGCGGGGAAGACACGGCGTTGCACGGGGATCACGATGATGGGCGGTAGTGAGGGGTTTGGCCCTAGAAGGTGCCTCGCATGAAGGCAATCGAGGGAGGTTCACCGGAGCTCGGAGGGGCAGCCCACTTGTGCGTCAGAGACGATGGTGGGGTGGCAGGGATGACGTGGAAGACGACTGCGACTCCGGAGAGGGGCGGCGGAGGTGTTTCTATCATCGGAGCATGTCGCATGCACTCCACGCTGTCGGGGCATGCGTCGGTACTCGCCGGAGCTGGCACCTATGGTGCATGCATGTCGAGTAGAGAAACAGGGTTAGATAGTGGGGGACGAGAGGGTCTTAGTACAACGACATGTAGGGGAAAGGGGAGTGGAAGAGAGGTCTTATGGCCAGATCTTAACCAAGGCCGAGAAGCTTGTCTTCTCTCTCGCTTGACCAGAGCAGAGGAGGGGAAGGGGAGGGGAGCTCGAGGGAGGTGAGTGGGAGTGGTTTGGGGCAAATGAGCCAGGAGCTGGGGGCTGGGGTGGCCTGTGGCCTTATCAACCGAGGGGAGAGGATTATGATGGACCGGGTCCATTTGTACATGGAGGAGGGGTGTTGCTCGAGGGTTGGGCCTCAAGGGTGGTGGAGAGGAGGGTGTGGGGCCACAGAAGGGCAGAGGCAGACTGTGGAGTCTTCTTGTTGCAAGGTTTTCTCCTTCTCCCTTTATTTGACCAAGGAGGCAAAAGTGGAGGAGAGAGGGAGGTAGGGTGGCTAGGGAGGCATCCATTGGCTAGAGGAGGTGGCATGTGGGCCTAAGCACGACCAGAGAGGTGGAGGAGGACTGCCACATCTGGGGTGTGGAGTAATGATAAAGATTTTATGGGATTTGCTTTGTCTCTCCTCTTCCTCACACTCCAAGCACATAGGACAAGGACAAGGCTGTGCTATAGTAGTCGTGCTACAGGGCTGCTCGACCAGGAGGGTGATGAGGTGGTGGAGGCTTGCTAGGGAAGACTTGAGGAGGGTTTGGTTTGATGTTGATCAAGTTCTTTGGAAATAGACAAGATTTGCTATGTTGGTGATTTCCAAGCAAGTCTCAAAATTTGGTCTTGGGAAGATGGGGTGAAGATGCTGGTGGTTAGATGTGGTTAAGAGGAACCTCCAAGAATTATTTGGGATTTAAAAGATCATTTTAGATCCCTTTTATATCTATTTTTCAAATAGTGCTGAAACTGTTTTCAGGATTTGATTGGATATTTTTGAATTGGACAAGGTGGGTTTTTTGTGTGATATGGTCCCATATGTGAATACACACTTAGAGGAATTCTCCCGAGATTTATTGAGTCTTAAAAGTATTTAAAACAATTATTATTCCAATTCAGCCATTTAGGAAAATGGTGCAAAAAGAAATAATAAAGCTCTTCAAAAATATTTATTTTTGAAGTGGGAAGATGGGGTATGATGTGTTAACCTCAGTTGATCCAAAAGTTGGGGAAGTGTTTTGGCAAAAACCAAACTTTCCTTTGGGAAAGGAGTTTTGGAGATTTTGACTAATAAAGAGATTTATTAGATTTGGGGCCATAATAATTATGGAAAATATTTGATAAATCTTGATGATCAAGGTAGATGATGTAGACAAGGTGTAGCAAGTATTTTCAACCTTGGGAATTGGAAATCCAACTTGAGTTAGATGGAAAAACAAGGAATTGAGGATCTAGGGTGATGTTAATTTCATACCATCAAAACATGGTTGTATCTTGGAGTTCAGATCTCCCCTTGATGCAAGGGATATATGGATGGATAGACTAAGTTATGTAGATCACCATGGTACAGAAGTTTGGGCTTGATAATATTTGAGCTTTCCATGGATTGTTTCCAAACTTTGAATAAATTAAGCCTGCCAAAGCAGATTATCAACTAGCCTTCAAAACCATGTGGGTTTAAGAAGTACCAAGATCCAATTGGAGCAAGTGAAGTAGATGTTGATATACCTATATGATTATAACACAACCATGCAAAGAGTTGGTCCATAGAAGGTTGGATGATGGTGTGAGCTTCTGTCAAAGTAGACATGATGACTAGATTTGCAGGAAAAGTTATTTTCTTGCCTGCAAAACCATCAAGGACAAGTGGGTTGGAGGATGCTCTAACCAAGGAAAGAGTGGGCCTTGTTAGTCCTTAGGATGGTTAACAAGATGGTTCATATGCATTTTCAAAAATGCACAAGGGTTGAGAAAGGGAGGCATTCAAAAAGGTGATGTTGGAATTAGTTTTCCAGATTTAGCCAAATTTGGCAGATTTAGGGTTTTTGACTAGAGCATGAGAGGGGATGTTTTTGATGGGTTACAAGGTACCCAAGAATCATCAAGTGGATGATGTTGAAGTGTAGATTGAGTAGAAAGGATCCATGCTTGATATTGGTCTTCATTGACTTGGAAACTTCTAGAATGGATCACTGCAGAATTGATCTGGTTAAGGGTTTTAGATGATCACCTAGTAGCTAGGGATCAGATCCAGTTTTGTATTCTTTCTTGGGGTGTGGTGATTTGGAAACATTTTGATCCTAGTGATGAGCTCCTAGAGTAGCTCATACTATCTCCTAAGCAGACAAATTAAGCAGCAGATCAAGGCAATTCATCTTACAAACAATTTAACTACTACTACGGTTACCATCACGCTTAGCTTGAGGTAAGGTTGAGGTATTTTTAAAAGGGTTGGAGTTTGAATAAGATGAGAGTCTTTGGTATCTCTACCAAGAGTAGAATTCAAATGCTTCATAAAAAGGTTTTGTTAAATCTAAAGATAAGGATAGTAGAAGGTTCTGTCTTGAAAACATAAGGAGATTATGTTATGTAGCTCTCCATAGTTTGATCAATAGAAGCTACTAAAATAGTTGGTTTGCAAAGGCTTCTTGGCTCAGGTTTTGAAATGCCAGAACATTTGAGAATATGGAAATTAAGCCAAGACTATTTTGGGAAGTAGCTTTTGTCAACTGGTGTTAAGGTAAGGAGTATATCATCTAATACACATTCATATGCATAAGCACAAACAAACAACAAGTAAACACTGCAACGCTTCAATAAGAAAAAGTTTTTGTTCCCCCTAATTTTTCCATTCTGGACAACTAATCAGGGTTGCTGAAATTGGGATGTTACAGCACCACCTGCTTTTAATTTCAAAGTGTTCATGTGAAGGGAATATGCCCGAGAGGTAATAATAAAGTGGTTATTATCTCATTCCATGTTTATGATAAATGTTTATTTTACATGCTAGAATTGTATTGATCGGAAACATCAATACATGTGTGTTTAATAAACAAAAAGGGTTCCTAGTTATGCCTCTCTTATAGACCAGCTTGTTGATTAACAAGATGATCAAGGTTTCCTGATCATGGACATTGGATGTTGTTAATAACAAGGTCACACCATTGGTGGAATGATGTGATGAACATTCATCCGAAGTATAGCATTACAATTGAAGTCATTATGTTTATATTGCTATAACATCATACAAAGTAATCTTTATCCTTAGACCATGAGATCATGTTAATTGCTAACACCGGAAGAGTATCTTGATAACATCAAACACACATCGTAACAGGGTGACTATAAAGATGGGTTCAGTGCTACGAAGGTGTTATGTTGAGGCTCATGGATCAAGAGTGGAATTTGTCAATCCCGATGACGGATAGATATACTCTGGTCCCTCTCTGTGATATCACATTGAAATAGCTTGCAAGCAAGTGATGTGATCACTAGAATATTATATCACGGGAATGAGAAAAGAGTGCATGTCGGTAACGAGATCAAACTAGGTATGGAGATACCGATGATCGAATCTCGGACATGTAATATATCGCGGGACAAAGGGATTTAGTTACTAGCGTTAAAGGTTCTCACGATCACAGAAGTCATCGTTGAATGTGTAGGAGTCAGTATGGATCTCGTGTCATTGCTGATTATTGATCGGAGAGGGGTCTCGATCATGTCTGCATTATTCGCGAACCATAGGGTGACACACTTAAGGGATACCGACACCATTTGGAGCAAATATGTTTCAGATAAAGATTAAAGAAAGCGCTGGAATTATTTCAATAGACACCAAAATTGTTTCGGGTGAAATTGCTGAAATTGGTTCTGCATGTAATATTGAAATGTTGCAGGGGGTTTTATGTGAATGTTTGTTAATTAAAGTAATTAACAAAATTCTGAATAAAAATAATAAAAAAGTTTTATTAAATGAGAGAGCATTAAATTTTGAGAAATTTAATGCATTTAAAGTGGAGACTTTAAAAGAGAATGTGAAGGGCAAATTTATGTGGAGGGAGTTACCACCACATGAATGGAGGAGGTGAAGAGTCACCTCCTCCATGCGCCAAACCATGAAGGAGGGCACCCCTCCTCCTATAAAAGGCCACCCCCTCCTCACTTCTCTCACACACCTCCTTGTGAAGGATCTCTCTCCCCCTCTAGTATTATTTCCCCATGGTCTCGGATTAGCGAGATACATGTTCCCGGTGGCTTTATTTGGAAAGGAGTTGCTGCTTCCGCTGCTTTGCTGGAGCGAGGGACGGAGGTTGTCGGGGTACCGGACGTGTGTGCGATTACGGATGCACCGCTACTTTGCGGTGCTGGACTTGGTGGTGCTGGAGCCGGACCTGCTGGAGTTCATCACGATCTTGAGATCGGCAAGTGTACGACTACATCAACCACGAGTTCCTACTCGTTAACAAAGCTCGTTGTCTACGAGGGTAAGTTCTCGTTGGATGTATGTCCACCCGTTTCTTTGTACCTAGTAGATAGATCTGGCGTGTAGTTCACACCGTAGGAAATTTTTTGTTTTCTATGCTGCGGACCCAACAGTGGTATCAGAGCCTGATCTATGCGTAGGTGCTTTGCACGGGTAGTACACATATGTTTATATGTGTGCGATGATGATCATGTTATTGCATCTTCTATGTACTTTGGATATTGGTGGCATAGTGGGATGAAGCGGCCCGGACCAACCTTACATGTCATCGTACATGAGACCGGTTCCACGACTGACATGCAACTAGTTTTGCATAAGTGGCTAGCGGGTGTCTGTCTCTCTTACTATAGTCAATATCTGATTTACAACGAGTTGCTAATAACTTGGTTATCCTCGTTGTGGTTCATGTTCGTAGGTAAGACCGGTTCTATCTCCGAAAGCCCTAAGCCACGTAAAACTTGCAATTGATAAATTAGAGGCGTCTAGTTTAGATCGTTGCTGGGCTAGTGTCTTGATATGGTATTGTTGTAAGTAGATGTATGATATATACTCTTACAACTCACTTAACGTGTAAGTTCCATAGACCTTGGCCTTACACACAAAGGAATGATAGAGATCATACCACGATGCATATGATGGTGATCAAATGCATGGACCATATCATCTCACTTTACACATTAGATGTTTGCATCTTATATTGCTAGTTTAGCGCTTTTAGTAGCATTGTAAGATGATCCCTCATTTAAATATCAAGATAAAATGTGTTCTTCCTTAAGTATGCACCGTTCTATGGATCATGTTTCGAGACATCACGTGATGATCGGGTGTTCTCAACTCTACGCTTTCATGCAACGAGTGTAAGACAGTTTTACACACGCAAATACTAAGGTTCTTACTTGGCGAGCCTAGCATGTATAGACATGGCCTCGGAACACAGACCGAAAGGTTAAGCATGAGTCATATAGTTGATGTGATGACCATATTGATGCTCGCCTTTGAAGCTACACCGACTCACGTGATGATCAGACTTGGTGTAGTGGATTTGGTTCATGTAATCACCAAAAAGGCACGAGGGATGTCGTTTTTGAGAGGGAGTTCATTTCTAATTTGGATTAGTCGAACTCAATTTGTCATAAACTAAATCGAAGTGAATTTGCATAATTTGTTGTAGTCATTGGCATCTGTTCACTACCTTATGCTTAGTTTCAATTGAGATAATAGAACTATAGAATTCTGGATATTTACTTTACGAACTGGTATCGTATTGTTTTGAATGTCAATTTAAAGTTTATAAGTCCTATTGCAAACTTTCAGCAAACTCTATTTACTCCATGAAGTTTAA
This sequence comes from Avena insularis, assembly GCA_023614405.1. Classification (NCBI taxonomy): domain Eukaryota; kingdom Viridiplantae; phylum Streptophyta; class Magnoliopsida; order Poales; family Poaceae; genus Avena; species Avena insularis. Next base: position 328,790,561 of record CM042688.1, read on the forward strand.
TAAGTAGTATTAAATCAAGAGTAAGAATTCCAATGTTAGTATCTAAAGTATCATGTTTGCCTCCATGATTATTGATATTCAAAAAGTTGTTTTAATATCAAGATTATATTGGAGCTGAAAATTGTTTCAAAAACCATCATGTGTGAAAGATATTGTGATATCTGAAACAATGTTTTTGGTTACATTATGATAGAGTATAATTTAGCAAAATACATGTTCTCATATTGTATGAGAATTTGTGAAGGATGGAGATGCTAGGCATCCGAATCTACCAAAAAGGTTTTGGGAACTGATATTATACTCGCGATTCTTCCTTATAGGCTATAGTAGCTTGATCATGAAAGTTATCATGATAAGGATGAATAGAAGATGTAAGGAAAATGTTTACTACACTAATAGATTACTAAAGAATGGATTTTTGAAAGAACACCAAACATTTGATGATGGTGATCCACTTCAAAGTGCAAGTCCAAAGGTATTAGTATTTGACTATATACGCTTTGTACCATGTGTCATGTTGATGACACCACTATTGATGTTGATAGATTCTTTTAAAAGAAAAGGAATTGCTGAAAGAGAATCTATAAAATATTTGGCAGAAAATAAAAGGTTGGAGATGTACAACTTAGGTATATAGAAGATATACATGTTATGGCTATATTCCTTGCTTGTTAAACAATGTGGTTCTTAGGTATTGGATACCGGTATTGGATACCGAATTGGTTGGTATGAAGTGTCATTCAGGACAACAAAATTCATGAACTACAGTGGCCTAAGTAACCAGCAAGAGAATGAGTGATGATGTTCATTGAAAAAAATAAAGTGTTATTGTGTTTTTCGTTGTCATCAAACCAAGCCTTCAAGATTTGTTTAAATAATTGTTATTTTGTTCCGGTATCATGAGAACAATGGCTGTTCAAATAATTACCGTATTCCATAAAGGATGGATGAACTTTTACAAGTCTAGTTGGAGAAATCACATCCATAAACACTATTGCTAAAATGTCGCAAGACAAATGATTGAAAGATCACTTATGAAGTGACATCGCTGTTTAAATTATATTTGAAAGAAAACATGAAGGAACTCCATGTTGATGGATTTTTGGAGCCTTTGATTTTGATCAATTGACGCATGTGAGACTTTCCTCGAGATAATTGAAACTCCGTCCATAGGCCAGAGAGGAACGGATGACTGGCTTATTGGATATTGTGCATGCTGATGTGCAGAGTCCATTATGTGTAGCCATATGCGATGGATCTTTTTGCTTCATATGCTTTCTCCGAAAATTTGAGTGAATATATCTGTATATTTACTTAATAAGGAAGAAGTATGAAACATTTGAAAATTGTTCAAAGACTTTCAAGATGAAGTGGAAAATCATTGTAACAAGAAAATAAAGAGTTTATGATTCAATCATAAAGGAAGATATTTGAGTTACATGTTTAGCAAAACACCTAAGATTTGAGGAATTGTTCCATGAACTTGGATTTCCCGATAAACCACAAGAGTATGGCATATTCGAGAGATGAAATCAAACCATGTTTAACATGGTAAGATCAAAGGTGTCATTTATAAAACTGCCATTATGTTTTAAAGATTGAAGCTTTAGAGACTACCGCTTTTACACTGAAAAGAGCACCATCGTGATCCATTGAAATGACACCATATGAGTTATGGTTTGGGATAAAACCCAAATTGTCTTTTCTTAAATTTTGGTATGCTATGCATAAGTAAAATGTTTACAACCAAAGTCGGATAAGCACGTCTTTGTAGGTTATCCCAAAGAATTTGTTGGGAATTTCTCCATAACACCAAGGACAAAAGAGTTTGTCGCTTGGAACGTCAAGTTTCTTGAGAAGGAATTTTTTGTGAAAAGTTAAGTGGGAGGACAATAGAACTTTGATAAGGTTGTTGAACCTTAGCTTATCTGCTAAGTAGCGTAGCACCGGAAAGTGTCCCGGTGGCGGCCACAATGCTCATGGCTCTCGTGATTACAAAAGGTGTGATCTCGGAGATTAGAGTTCCTATAGAACCGTGTGGGTCGGTAAGAATCAAATAGTAAGATTTGATAAGCAAGTCGTTATTGTTTTGACAATGATGAACCGACTACATGCAAATAAGCGATGATGGGACCTGACTCCATAAAATGAATAGAAGTCATAGAATCCGTGATAGTATCCATACACGAGAAATCAAGTTTCTGAACTTGGAAGACCCTCCGGAAAGGCGTGAAGCCTATCGGTCGTGTTTGGATCTATAAAGAAATAAGACATGGATGTTTAACATCTATGAAATAGTCGACATGTCGGAAAGAAGTTTACGACAATGTTCAAGGAGTTGACTATGACAAGATTTGATCTTTCATAGCGATATATAGTCTTGACGGATTAATGTAGCAACCACTACATATAATTTGGTATATGGTAGTTGAATAAACAAAACAAGGTTCTTCTAATAGAACGGTAACCTAGGACATGTACATGACATGGTCCAAATGGTTTTGTTAATTCAAAGGGTGCTAAAAGGGCATGTAAACTTCAATAGTTGAAGTAAGCATAGCGGAGTTGGAATCTTCACCATGATGAAACTGTTAAAAGAGTTTAAATTCATCGGAGATGATGAAGATGCTTGCATTTGCAAGAAATTAAGTGGGAGCGCTGAGACATATTTCTAATACATTATGTAGAGGACATATTGTTGATTGGAAATGATGTATCTTGAATTGACACAAGTTAAGGATTTCATTAAAATAAGATTTCGATGAAAGACTTGGGCAAACCCACCATATTAGGCCTCAATATATATATGGATAGATAACAGAGCTAAGATGTTTGTGCCAGACATACATATATAAGATATTGAAAGGGTTCAATATGAGATATTGAAAGGGTTCAATATGGAAACAACAAGAAAGGTTCTTGCTGCATGGAAAGGATTGTATCAAGATTCATGTGTTTCAACACTTGGTGAGTAAAATCACATGAAAATTTTGATCGATTATACCATGATATGTATATATCCAGAATGTCCTATGCTCTAAATGTTATGAACATATACCAGAATGATTCATAAGATGATCATTGGACAATAGTAAAGATATTCTTATGAGCTTTGGAAGAACTAAGAATATATCATGTATAAGTGACAAATAGTTAAAGGTAGTTCATTGTAAAGTGTTACATTGATACTAGTTTTGTCACAAGATACAAATTAAATTTATCTCAATTTAGACTATGGGTGGCACAATATAATGGAAAGGATGTTCCATGATGGATTTGGATGAGTTCCAAAGTTGAGATATTGTGACGGATACTACAACAAAAGGCTAAGTATATGACTGCTATAGTAACAGCATAGGAGCGCATTTGTGTTAAGTAGTTTGTTATCAAACTAGGTGTGGTTCAAAGTGGGCTAATACTATGAAGATATATTGTGTGACAATAATATCAACATATTTTAACCCAAACGAACTAAAGGTCTCACCAGAGGACCAAATTTATACAATGCCATCTCATTTGAGAATGAGTCTTGCGTGAGAGCATAAAGACATGCAAATACACACGGACCTGAAACTGTCAGATCCGGAGATTATGTTAACCACTAGCAATTGCGTATATGCAACACCAGAAAGCCATAGGTGTTCAATACACAAAGTTTTCCAAACTAGATTATTGACTCTGGTGTAAGTGGGAGACTGAAGGGAATATGCCCGAGAGGCAATAATAAAGTGGTTATTATCTTATTCCATGTTTATGATAAATGTTTATTTTACATGCTAGAATTGTATTGATCGGAAACATCAATACATGTGTGTTTAATAAACAAAAAGGGTTCGTAGTTATGCCTCTCTTATAGACCAGCTTGTTGATTAACAAGATGATCAAGATTTCCTGATCATGGACATTGGATGTTGTTAATAACAAGGTCACACCATTGGTGGAATGATGTGATGAACATTCATCCGAAGTATAGCATTATGATCAAAGTCATTATGTTTATATTGCTATAACATCATACGAAGTAATCTTTATCCTTAGACCATGAGATCATGTTAATTGCTAACACCGGAAGAGTATCTTGATAACATCAAACGTCACACCGTAACAGGGTGACTATAAAGATGGGTTCAGTGCTACGAAGGTGTTATGTTGAGGCTCATGGATCAAGAGTGGAATTTGTCAATCCCGATGACGGATAGAGATACTCTGGGCCCTCTCGGTGATATCACATTGAAATATCTTGCAAGCAAGTGATGTGATCACTAGAATATTATATCACGGGAACAAGAAAAGAGTGCATGTCGGTAACGAGATCAAACTAGGTATGGAGATACCGATGATCGAATCTCGGACATGTAATATATCGCGGGACAAAGGGATTTAGTTACTAGCGTTAAAGGTTCTCACGATCACAGAAGTCATCGTTGAATGTGTAGGAGTCGATTATGGATCTCGTGTTCCGCTGATTATTGATCGGAGAGGGATCTCGATCATGTCTGCATTATTCGCGAACCGTAGGGTGACACACTTAAGGGATACCGACACCATTTGGAGCAAATATGTTTCAGATAAAGATTTAAGAAAGCGCTGGAATTATTTCAATAGACACCGAAACTGTTTCGGGTGAAATTGCTGAAATTGGTTATGCATGTAATATTGAAATGTTGCAGGGGGTTTTATGTGAATGTTTGTTAATTAAAGTAATTAACAAAATTCTGAATAAAAATAATAAAAGAGTTTTATTAAATGAGAGAGCATTAAATTTGGAGAAATTTAATGCATTTAAAGTGGAGACTTTAAAAGAGAATGTGAAGGGGCAAATTTATGTGGAGGGAGTTACCACCACATGAATGGAGGAGGTGAAGAGTCACCTCCTCCATGCGCCGGCCATGAAGGAGGGGCACCCCCCTCCTCCTATAAAAGGCCACCCCCTCCTCACTTCTCTCACACACCTCCTTGTGAAGGATCTCTCTCCCCCTCTAGTATTATTTCCCCATGGTCTCGGATTAGCGAGATACATGTTCCCAGTGACTTTATCTGGAAAGGAGTTGCTGCTTCCACTGCTTTGCTGGAGCGAGGGACGGAGGTTGTCGGGGTACCAGACGTGTGTGCGATCACGGATGCACCGCTACTTTGTGGTGCTGGACTTGGTGGTGCTGGAGCCGGACCTGCTGGACTTCATCACGATCTTGAGATCGGCAAGTGTACGACTACATCAACCACGAGTTCCTACTCGTTAACAAAGCTCGTTGTCTACGAGGGTAAGTTCTCGTTGGATGTATGTCCACCCGTTTCTTTGTACCTAGTAGATAGATCTTGGCGTGTAGTTCACACCGTAGGAAATTTTTTGTTTTCTATGCTGCGGACCCAACATCATGGAGAAAGAGAAACTTGCGACGAATGGTAGCAACTTTACCAAGTAGGCCATGAATCTGAGGATTCTCCTCACCGCTGCCGAAAAGCAATATGGGCTAGAAGCACCGCTAGGACCCCACCAGCTCTTGATGCCCCTAACGAGGAAAACAATGTCTACTTGACTCTTCAGGAGGACCACATATGGTTCATTGCAGCATACTATATGGGCTAGAGCCAGAACTTCGAATGCGTTTTGAGAATGGCAATGCCTTTGATACCATGGGTGAATTGAAAATTATTTTCGATACCCATGCTGCCATATAGAGTTATGATGCTTATGAAAAGTTATTTAGCTGCATGATGGAGGAGAACATCTCCATTAGTGGGCACGTACTTAAAATGTCTGGGCACGCCTATAAGCTTGTGTCTTTGGGAATAACGATTATCATTGACTTAGGCATACATCATGTTCTCCAATCTCTACCACCAAGCTACAAGAGCTTCATGATGAACTATAATATACAGGGCATGAAGAAGTCTCTCCCCAAGCTTCTGTCAATGCTTAAGACTGCTGAAGTGGAGATAAATTAAGAACATCAAGTGTTGATGATCAATAAGACCACCAGTTTCGAGAAAGACAAGAAGGGTAAACAAAAGGGTAACTTCAAGAAGGGTAGCAAATCTGTTGCTGCACCAGAGAAGAAGACCTGGGATGGTCCTAAGTCTGATATTGAGTGCTATTATTACAAGGGGACTGGCCACTAGAAGCGCAACTACCCCAAGTATCTGGCAGATAAGAAGGCCGACAAGATGAACAAAGGTATATTTGATATACATGTTATTGATATGTAGTTGACTAGTACTCACAATAGCACCTATGTATTTGATACTGGATCGGTTGCTAATATATGTAACTCGAATCAGGAGCTATGGATCAAGTGACAGCTAGCAAGGGATGAGGTCACGATGTGTGTCGTCAATGGATCAAAAGTTGATGTGGTCGCCTTCGAAATGCTTCCTCTCCATCTATCATCAGGACTAGTTATAAATCTAAATAATTGTTATTTGGTGCCTGCGCCAAGCATGAATATTGTATCTGGATCATGTATATTGCAAAGCGATTATTCATTTAAATTCGAAAACAATGGTTGTTCAATTTATATGGATAATATCTTTTATGGTCATGCACCCGTGATGAACGGTTCATTTCTGTTGATCTCGATAATAGTGATATACATATTCCCTATGTTGATGCCAAAAGGATTAAACTTGATAATCATACATCTACATATATGTGGCACTACCGTCTATGTCATATTAGCGTAAAGCACATGAAGAAGCTCCATTCTGATGGACTTTTGGAATCACTTGATTTTGAATCATTTGATACATGTGAGCCATGCCTTATGGGCAAGATGACTAGAACCCCATTTTCTGGTACAATGGAACGGGCAAAAGATTTATTGGAAATCATACATATTGATGTATGTGGTCCAATGAGTGTGTTGGCGCGAGGTGGATGTCGTTAGTTTGTTACTTTCACGGATGATTTGAGTAGATCTGGATATATCTATTTGATGAAACACGAGTCTGAAACCTTTGAAAAGTTCAAGGAATTTCAGAGTCAAGTGGAAAATCATTGTAATAAAAATATTAATTTTTTGCGGTCTAACCGTGGAGGTGAATATCTAAGTTACAAGTTTTGCACACACATGAGAGAGTGTTGAGTAGTTTCACAACTCACGCCAGCCGGAACACCACAGCATAATGTTGTGTTGGAGCGTCGTAATCATACCTTATTAGATATGATTTGATCTATGATGCCTCTGACTGACTTGCCACTTTCATTTTGGGGTTATGCACTGGAGACCGTTGCATTCACTTTAAATCTTCCACCATCTAAATTCGTTGAAAAGACACCATATGAATTGTGGTTTGGTAACAAACCTAAGCTGTCATTTCTTAAAGTTTGGGGTTGCGATGTTTATGTGAAGAAACTTTAGCCTGATAAACTCGAACCCAAACCGGAAAAATGTGTCTTCATAGGATACCCTAAATAAAGAATTTGTTATTCCTTCTATCACAGATCCGAGGGCAAGGTTTTCGTTGCCAATAATGGATACTTTCTAGAGAAGGATTTTCTCATGAAAGTTGTGAGTAGTCAAAAGGTAGAACTTGAAGAGGTTACTGAACCTTCTCTTACTGAAACGGCGAGTGGCACAATGCTGGAAACAGTTCCGGAGTTTACTTCATCGAATGAAGAAGGAACTAATGATAGTGATCATGAAATTTGGAAAGAGGACACTACCGAACCTCGCAGGTCAAGAAGGACACGTACAACTCCTGAACTGTACAAAAATCCTATCGTGAATTTCATGGTAGATGGAATTGATGACCCTGCGACATATGAAGAAGCGATGATGAGCCCGGATTCTAATAAATGGCTAGAAGCCATGAAATCTAAGATGAGATCCATGTACGAAAACCAGGTTTGGACCATGGTGGAATTACCTCACAATCGAAAGGCTGTTGAGAATAAATGGATTTTCAAGAAGAAAACTAACACTGGTGGTAATCTGACCATCTATAAAGCTCGACTTGTCGCAAAGGGGTTTCGATAAATTCAAGGAATTGAAAATAATGGAGCCATAGCCAATGCCAAAGAACCGAGGTCTCACAAGAATTCCAAGCATATTAAGCTCCGGTTTCACTCCATCCACGAGCATGTCAATGATGGAGATATGAAGATTTGTAAAGTACATACGGATCTGAATGTAGCAGATCCATTGACTAAAGTTCTCCCTATGTAAAAACATGATCAACACCAGAACTCCATGGGTGTTAGATTTATCACTATGTAAACTAGATTATTGTCTCTACTACAAGTGGGAGACTGAAGGGAATATGTTCGAGAGGCAATAATAAAGTTGTTATTATATTATTCCAAGTAAATGATAGATGTTTATTTTGCATGCTATAATTATATTAATTAGAAACATTAATATACATGTGTTTAATAAACAAAATACAAAGTTCCTAGTAATGCCTCTCATTTAAACTAGCTCGTTGATTAACAAGATGATCATGGTTTCCTGATCATGGACATTGGATGTTGTTAATAACAAGGTCACAACATTGGTGGAATGATGTGATGAATATTCATCCGAAGTATAGCAATACGATCAAAGTCTCTGTGTTTAAATTGCTATAACATCATATGAAGTAATTCTAGTCCTTAGACCATGACATCATGTCAATCACTAACACTGGAGGAGTAACTTTATAACATCAAACGTCACACCATAACAAGATGACAATAAAGGTGGGTTCAGATACTCCAAAGGTGTTATATAGAGGCTCATGGATAAAGAGTGGGATTTGTCCATCCCAATGACGGATATATATACTCTGGGCCCTCTCAGTGATATCACATTGAGATAGCTTGCAAACAAGTGATGAGATCACTAGAATGTTATATCACAGGAACGAGAAAAAGTGCATGTCGGTAAAGAGATCAAACTAGGATGGGGATAACGATGATCAAATATCGGACATGTAATATATCATGAGACAAAGGGATTTAGTTACTAATGTTAAAGGTTCTCACGATCACAGAAGTCATCGTTGAATGTGTAGGAGTCAGTACGGATCTCCAGGTCCCGCTGTTGATTATTGATCAGAGAAGTTCCCGATCATGTCTACATTATTCGCGAACTGTAGGGTGACACACTTAAGGGATACCGACACTGTTTTGAGCAAATATGTTTTAGAGAAAAGAATTAGAAAGCGCTAGAATTATTTCAATGGACACCAGAATTGTTTCGGGTGAAATTTCTAAAATTGGTTATGCATGTGATATTGAAATGTTTTAGGGGGTTTTATGTGAATGTTTGTTAATTAAAGTAATTAAAAAAATTCTGAATAAAATAAATAATATATTTTTATTAAGTGAGAGTTTGCATTAAATTTGGTGGAAATTTAATGGGGTTAGTGGAATTTTGAGTGGAGGCTAAATTGATGTGAGTGGGAGCTCCACCCACATGAATGAGGGAAGAGGTGGGGGCACCACCTTGGAAGCCGGCCATGGGATGGGCTTCCCCCCTTTCCCTATAAAAGGCCCTCCACTCCCTCCTCTCATCTCACACCTCCTCATGAAGGATCTCTCTCACCCTCTAGAATTATTTCCCCATGGTCTCAGATTAGCGAGATACATGTTCCCGGTGGCTTTTGTATGAAAGGAGTTGATGCTTCCGCTGCATCGCTAGAGCGAGGAGGTGGACATTATTTGGTGGACCGGATATGTGTGTGATCACGGATACGTTGCTGATTTGTGGCACTGGACTTCCTCTTGATCTTGAGATCGGCAAGCATACAACTACATCATCCTGAGTTTAACCTCGTAACACTTTGTCAGTCTTCAAGGGTATGTTCTCTATGGATATATATCCACCTGTTGTTTGTATCTAGGTAGATAGATCTTGGTGCTTAGTAGTTCCCATCGTAGGAATTTTTTTTGTTTTCTATGCTATGAACCCAACAGTAACGATGTGACCTCAATTCATATGGTTGTTTCTATGGTGATAATTTGATGTGGTTCATGTCATATTTTGATGTACATCTTTTGGTGAATCCAATCTCAAGGGTTTTGTTTTCTACTCAGTATGTGGTCTAGTACTCGTTGTTCTGCTAGGTGTCGAGGGAACAAAAATGCTAAACAAGAACTTCCATCACCTCCCACAATTGCCGAGGTTCTCAACAACATTGAGAACAACTATCTGAGGCATGGACACCTTATCGAGCGTGTGGCTCAGAACACTGAACATCATCCCGGTGAATGTGTCACATGTGGGGATTTCATCTGCTCATTTCCTCCAATCCTCACCCATCCTAAGGAGCCCCTTAATGCTGATGACTAGCTTCGCACCATTGAGTGCAAGTTCAATGCACTTCGTGTTTGTCTAGATGATCGTGTCAACTTTGCCACCTATCATCTAGAAGGTGAGGCTGGTGTTTAGTGGGAAGGTTTTCAGGATCTCCAAGCTGAGGGACATGTGGTTACCTAGGAATAGTTTGTTGTAGCATTTCATGCCTCCTATTTCCTAAGCCTGACATGGATCTTAAAAGAAGGGAGTTTCTAGATATGACCCATGGACCTATGGACATTCGAACATATGTGTGTGAGTTCACTCGCTTGGCTAGTTATGCAAAAAGGGATGTGACCAATCATGAAGATAAAAAAGAGTTGTTCCATAAGGGACTTAATCCTACAAATATTCCAAGATTGGTCATTGATTATCGTCCACTCAATGCGGTGATAATCAAGAATAAGTATGCTCTCCCTCGGATGAATGACCTCTTTGATCAACTAAGTGGTGCTACTGTATTCTCCAAGATGGATTTAAGGTTAGGGTATCATCAAAATCAAGAATAGGAAAGAGAATATTCCAAAAACGGCATTCACAACTTGTTATGGTCTTTACGAGTCTATAGTGATGTCCTTCGGGTTAACCAATGCCCTTCCACTTTTATGAGGCTCATGAACTCTGTTTTCTTGGAATATATTGACAAGTTTGTCATGGTCTACATCCATGATATTCTAATACACTCCAAGACCGAACAAGAGCATGCCAAACATCTACGTTTGGTGTTGACTAAACTTCGTGAGCATCATCTCTATGCCAAGTGCTCCAATGTGAGTTTTGGTTGCAATAGCTATTCTTTCTTGGTCACGCGATCTTAGCAAACGGTGTTGCTGTCATTCCGGACAAGGTTCAAACCATTCTTAAATGGAAAGTACCTACCTCAGTCAAGGAAGTCTGAAGTTTTCTTGGAATGGCTGGGTATTACCGTCGATTCATTCAAAATTTCTCCAAGATTGCCAAGCCTATGACTGATCTTGTTAAGAAGTATAATAAGTTTGAATGGTCTGAAAAGGCAGAAGAAATCTTCCAAGTTTTGAAAACTAAGCTAACCACTGCTCCTATGCTCATCCTTCCGGACACAAGAAAGGACTTTGACATCTATTGTGATGCCTCTCTTCAAGGGCTCTGTTGGGTGTTAATGCAAGATGGTCATATGGTGGCCTATGCCTCTCAGCAGTTAAATCCATATGAGAATAACTATCCAACTCATGATCTCAAACTGACTACTATTGTTCATGCACTTAAAAAATGGAGACATTACCTCATTGGTAATCGTTCTGAACTCTACTCGGATCATCAAAGTATGAAGTATCTATTCACCTTGCCGGATCTAAATCTCAGACAAAGGCGATGGTGGGAACTCATCAAAGATTATGATTTCAATCTCAATTACCACCTGACAAAGCCAATGTTGTTGCTGATGCACTAAGTCGGAAGTCTTATTGCAAGAATCTGATGATTTCACAAGCCCAACCTATTCTCCTTGAGGAAATCAAGCGTCTTAACCTTGAATTGGTACCTTGTGGATTCCTTGCTAATCTTGAAGTAAAACCTTCTCTCAAAGACCAAATCAAGGAGGCTCAAAAGCAATATGATGGGATTACCAAGTTCAAGGAGAGCATTGCTAGTGGAGTTGATAAATGTTTCCCCGTTAATGATCCAGGTACTCTCTATTTCAGGAACCATCTAGTGGTGCCAAAAAGTTGAAAGATCAAAGAGTTAATCCTTTGAGAAGATCAAGAATCACGTCTCTCCATCCATCCTGGTGGATCTAAGATGTACCGAGATCTTCGTCAAAGATTCTGGTGGACTGGAATTTAACGAGAAATTGCTTGCTTTGTTGAAGAGTGCGACGTATGTCATCGTGTGAAGGCTAAACACCAAAGACCTGCTGGACTTATGGAGCCATTGCGTATCCCTAAGTGGAAATGGGATGAAACTAATATGGGTTTCATTACTGCACTTCCAAAAACATCCGTAGGAAATGATGCTATATGGGTAATAGTTGATCGGTTATCCAAGGTTTCTCACTTCCTTCTGGTTCGGTAAATTATCTGCGCTAGTCTATTAGCCGATCTATACATCTCCCGGATCATCTCTGATGATAGAAGATTGTTTACTTCCAGATTCTGTTCTGCACGGTGTTCCAAAAAAGATCATCTCTGATGATAGAAGATTGTTTACTTCCAGATTCTGATGGAGTCTCCAAGAAGCAATGGGAACTCATGTATCCCTTAGTATAGCCTATCATCCTAAAACCGGTTGTCATGGTATTGCCGACGAGTACGCCATGGAGGGGTCCTCACAGTGCGTGTTTAGAGACGTGGGGTAAGGAGAAGAGTTGGCGGGTACGAGGTAACACGGCTTACCCAGGTTCAAATCCCGCGACAGTGCCAGAACTCTACTCCTGCTATAAATCACTATAATGCCAAAACGCCAAGTTACAGAGATAGGTTCGATGTGCGAGGTGTTGCACATTGTACGTAGAAATCTAGGTTGTCTTCTGCCCTAAAGGCTCCCACAGGTCCGACTTATAAAGGCACCAGAACCTAGGGTTTACAGGGAAAGGTCCTTGCCCGACAAGGTAAAGAGTCCTACACTAATACGAACTAGTCTTCCATGTCTTGCACTCCAAGGCTCCGAGTATGTCGGTGACTACTGCGTAGACTTCCTTTATCTGACATGGGCCTCCCTTCTGGATCCGTCTAACTAGGCCGCCCAGCAGGCCATAGGCCTTGCTACCCATTATGGGCCACCCGGGATAGCCGGATTGGCGACATGCTATGAGGATACCCATTTAGCATATCCCCAATAGTAGGCCCCGGAGGAATTTGAAATCTTGCACTGTCTTCCCCATTGATCTTGAATGCTCCATCTAAGTGATGCTGGCAATTCGTCAAGCAATATCTCAAAGGTCTCCCAAAGAACTCTGCGATCCTCTCCGGCTTTGCAATGTAGCCGGAGATTCCTTCAGTCTTCATTTCTAGAGCCGGACAATCTCCACCTTCGATGGAATCTTCTTACTTGACCCTTCATTGCAACCGTCAGGAGGATGCTGTAGGATACAACCTACGCTACCTCCAAACTCACAGGAGGCAGGGAATTAATCATCAGCTATTTTCACGTGCGCGAAATCTGAAACAATAAAGCGGCAAACACGGAGGACGTGGCGAAATAACCGCGCACGTTCGTCTCCACGTCGGTAGCACTCCACCCATTGGATCCCTTTGCATGAATCTTGATGCGGGGTCTAAATATTTTCACTTTGGCTAGGTTATTTTATTTTTACCCTCATTTGCCCCCTCGTCTTCGTCTTCCTCCAGCCGCGTGCCCGTTCGAGCTCCTCTTTAGAGAACCCTAGCCAGAGCCTTCTCTTCATCCACTTACCCCCAGCACAACAATGGCCTCTAGTAGCTCCATCCCTGCGACGTCGACGACCCCTGAGGCTACTCCGAAGCTTTCTCAGGGAGTGACGGTCCCGCCAGAGGGGGTTGTCATCCCTATCACCGCTGTGGTGGAAACCACTGGCGATGACTAAGAATGAGTGGCGCCAGATGTCGCTGAAGAGGACAATGACTCCCCCAAAGGAGTGTGGAGAGGCTCTGACCTCACCGCCGAAGATCTGCAAGAACTGGTCACTGAGGGGTATCTGCCCGCGGCGAAGGATTTGTTCTGGGGGCTGGCGCCGGCCATGAGGTGGCTCCTTCTCCCCAAGCCAGAGAGAAGGTGTACCTCAAAGCTTAGCTAGTACGAGGCGTAAGCCTGCCAGTCTCCGACTTCTTCCTGGACGTCCTTCGACACTTCCGTGTACTTCCCCACAACCTCTCTCCCAACAACATCCTAGGCCTTAGCATTTTTGTAGCTTTGTGTGAAGGATTCCTAGGCATCAAACCTAGATTAGATCTGTTCGTATACTTTTTTACCGTCAAGAGAGAGTCCGTAGAGTCCAAGGACGAGTTGCGGATTTGTGGAACCATTAGCTTTAAGATCCGGCCTACCCAGCATTTCCCCGACATCGTAGGGCATGAGTCATGCAAGAACTGGCAGCATACATATTTCTATGGCCCAGATATTCCCCTGCCTGACCGCCTTGAGACATATCTCGACTTTGTTGATGGAGTCACCGCCAAAGTACCCGCATGGCGGACCCCAGCCTCCCTTCCGTTCGATGACGAAGCCAACTGTGCTGTAAGGCGGATTGAATGGCTTGTGGACGGAGGTCTGACGGGTTTGGACCTAGCCATGTGCTGGTTTGTTAGGAAGATATAGCCTCTGCGGCATCGCGCTGAGTTGATGTGCAAATACACTCAGGACAGGAGGGATCCCATGTGAATTTCGTGGGATCACTTCTCTACTGACTCTGTCAAGCTCCGGCTTAAGGACATCGTCAAGGTGAAGGATATGAAGTCTGGCTTCAAGATCACCTATGACATGTTCAACTGCGAAAAATGCCCAGAGGTAACTATTGTTTCCTTTGTTGCTCGTTATATACTCTAAGGTTTTTCCATCTTGAAGTTGTCAGTCTAACACTCCTTTGTTTCCTAGCTGGCGACCTTGGCGGAAGATCAGATGGCCTCCCAGGTCTATGATCCCAAGCTGAAGGATATCCAAGTGGTGTCTGACGATGATACCCCCAAGGATCAACCAGCTCTAGCAACACGAAAGCGGAAGAGCTCCACCTCTAACGCTGCTGCCGAGGCTAAGAAGAAGAAGAAACCGGAGAGTGGAGTCTCCAGACGATCCACTGCCGCCCTAGTGTTGGGTATATACTTTCCGGGTATCCTCACAGTTCCTCACTGACCAGGGTGGCCCACTTCGGGTTAGAGCATTGCTTCACGGGCGGCCCAGTCAGGGAGAGAAGACGGAGTCCAATCCGGCTATGGGAAGGCCCAGAAGACTTACCGACTTAGGCCCATAATGTTACTTGTAGTTCAAGATGTACTCTGTAACAAACTCTTAGTCGTAGCCGGATAGATCTCTCCTGTAAACCCTAGGAGGGATATCTATATAAGCCGTCCTAGGAAGAGCCTTTAGGGCATCCCAATATTTTAGACCCTCAACTCGCACAGGCGAAACCCTTGTAACCCATATTCCGGCTCTACCATATTACTGGATTGCTAGCAGGAGTAAGATCCGTCGAAAGATGGTGGATTCGAACCTGGGTAAACTTGTGTGCTCACCGTCCCAGAATACCGTACGTCTCACCCCCTCTCTTCCGCAAGCCTCGAGGACCCCCTCATGGCGTACTTGTCATCAATCAGACGACACCTAGAGGCGCAGAAGAAGAAATCCACCGGCATTCCCCTCACCAAGGCTCCTGCCATGGAGTAAGTGTATTCATTCTCTGACTTGTATTTGTAGTTCATACCTTTTTCAACTCTTGTACTTATACTTTGTATGTTTCAGGAGGAAAGATGGTGTTATCTTGAAGTGATCCTCCAAAGATGCTGGTGGGTCTAAAAACATTCGTGACATGCTGACCAGAGATGTGGCCGCCAAGCCCTCTCCCGCTACTGCTCCCCTACTCCTACCGCCAAGCCTTCTGCTGGTCCCACTAGGCCTTCGTCCCCCATCATCCCTGAGATCTCCTCCATGGAGACATATATCAATCCAATCCTTGATATCTCAGGCTCTGTCGAGGCAAACACCGCTCTCAGTGGTCATGCGATGAAGGAGAGCACTTCCTCCAAAGTGGTTGAAGCTCTGGCTAAGGATGCCACCGAGAAAGGGAAGCAAGTAATGGAAGGAGCGGAGGAGGAGGTAGTTGTGGCAACGGATAAGGCGGGAGCCTCTGAGCCATCAACTGTTCTGAAAATGCAACATGCGGCTAGGGCATCATCCATGCCTCCGGCTTCAACATCTCCCTTGGCTGTGACTCGTCCGACGTTGTGCCTGGATAACCTCATTGCATAGGCAGATGTCGTGTATAACAATGCCGACATCTTCCATACTGCATATGCTAATCTGGCTAACAATCTCAAGCTTATTGCCATTGTAAGTCTTTTAAACTTCACTTCTTTTACTTTGTGTAATATATCCTTCTGTAGCCCCCAAGCTCTTAGGCGGATAAACAAAAGTTATTGGCCTGAGTGCTCCAAAGAACCAAGAGTAGAAATTGATAGTGTAGCCCCCGAGCGTCTAGGTGGAAACTTAGGAAAATTACGGATAGATGATCTAAGAGTATCCTACTTGTTGATTAAAATCTTGTGCTGTAGCCCCCAAGCGTGTAGTTGAAACCAGATAGTTCCGACTAGATGCTCTACAGAAACTAAGCATGTTTACTTTTTTGCAGACTGAGAATAGACGGAGGATCACCGCCAATGAGAGGTTTGCTACCTTGCGGAAGGATATGGACCTTGAACAGGGTAAAACAGCCTTCCTGAAGCAACAGATCAAAAATAGCCAGAGTCCGTTTCTTTTAACAACTCCTTACTTTTCCTCATGGAGTCATTTCTGCCGTCATCTCATAGTGCTTTTCATTTCCATCTTACAGAAGCCATTACTAAGGGCAAAAGCATCATCGAGCAATCCAAGCACGTTCAAGAGCTCGATGATGTGAACAAAATCTTGAAGAAAGACCTGGTTGATGCCGTCAAGGACCATGAGGAGGTGATGTAGGTGCTGCAAGAATCTGCTGACGCCGAGATGCAGCGCCTGAAGAATGAAATTGCATAGCTCAAGGAATAGAACCAAGATGCCAAAGAGCAGAATGAGAGGAACCTTGAGGTGTACAAGATAGTTCAGAAGGAACAAGACATCTTGGCGGAGACATGCAAGCAAGATAAGATGAGCATCTTCGGTAACTTTCCTCCGACTTGGTCAATTCTGTATTTTGGAGAAGTGTTTGATGTTTTTGTACTCATGATCTTTGTATCTTATGCAAACCACAGCTCCCATTGGCTTGGACAACTTGGGTGAAGGTG
This sequence comes from Avena insularis, assembly GCA_023614405.1. NCBI lineage: Eukaryota > Viridiplantae > Streptophyta > Magnoliopsida > Poales > Poaceae > Avena > Avena insularis. Next base: position 328,807,761 of record CM042688.1, read on the forward strand.
CTCCAGATTCCAAGGAATGCATGATTCTTGCCGGCAACTTCGTCAGCATCGCCATTGCCCAGGCCAAGGAGATATCCCAACCTCTAGGAATAAATATCAAGGCGGTAGACTCAACGGCGAAGTACTCAAAAATCCTGCGCCGAGCCCCCGAGAAAGTCAAGGACTGGAAAGCCTCTTGCTTCCTGGCTAGTGCAAGGATGGCCCTGTCCTTAGTCAAGGGACACTACGACAATGCCGAGATCGGTCTGGTGACCTCCGACATGCCCAAGCTGGACGAGGAAGGGAAAGAAATTGATAGTGATGCTATTTGGAATTCCCTCACCGACTTTGATACCAGGGTCAACAAGATGGTCAAGGCGGATGTCTTCATGCCCGCTGAGATCCTTGATGAAGATATGGATTTGTTTGAGTCTAGCCCATCTCCTTCCGAGTTTGATGAGCTATCCTGACCTGGCTCTCCTGTTGCTGATGATGCCACCAGGAAGACCCTTGCAGCAGAGCCATGAAAAACAATATTTGTATTAAATGTATCTCTGCGAAGTGTATGCGGAAAATTTATGTGTTTTGTTAAGGCGGAAAAACTTGTACTCAAGTTTGCTGCTACTTATCTGTTTCCGGCATGTGTATATTTTTTTAAGGAAGTGATGGCTTATCCATTATTCTGGTTCATATGCTTGACCTTTCGTGTGACAAAAGACTTGCATCACAGAACTATGCCCTCAGGTGATGATGCTTAATAGCATCGTCAAGAACCTAAGACCAAAATCGCTGGCTTTGAGTGCCGAGAAGTCGCTACTCCGGAATCCACATAAAAAATTCAGAAAACATGTAGACCAAAAAACTTAAGCTAACGCCCGTAGGCGGAATTTTCACAAGTGCAAATGCAAACTTGTGCATAAAGGGTTTATATGATCCAAAAATGAACAACTAAAGGAGGTAAAAGGCTCAGAGAATATGAGTGAACCAAATGCTTTATTTCATTGATCACATAAAAAACTTATTACATAATATAAATATGATAAGTGTAAAAGGGACGTAGCTATGCTATGTTCCATGGCTGATCTGTCTCCGGGTAATCATCATTGGAGTCACGTTGCTTGCACTTGTGATTATTTGGCCTATCCTTCAACTCGCAAATATCTATGAGGTAATAGGAACCATTTAGCAATGCTTTGCTAATGATGAACGGTCCTTCCCAAGGCGGGGATAGTTTGTGTGATTTCTCCTGCTTGAGTCTAAGCACCAGATGTCCCTCTTTAAACCAGCGATGCTTTACACGGCGACTATGGTAGACACGCAGCTTCTACTGGTAGACGACAGATCTATGGCATGCCAACACGTGCTCTTCCTCTAGTAGGTCCACAGATAGGCATCTGGATTCTTCAGCGTCATCCTCCTTGTAGGCGGCGACTCTTGGTGGATCGTGGAGGATGTCGGATGGAAGGACAGCTTATGCTCCATAAACCATGAAGAAGGGAGTCAAGCCATTCGATGTGTTGGGTATTTTTCGTAAACTCCACAACACAGGTGGTAATTCCTCTGCCCAGGCTCCAACTGCTCTATGTAGCGGTGCTTCTAAGTGTGGCTTGATTCCATGCAGAATTAGTCCATTGGCCCTTTCAACTTGCCCCTTTGACTGTGTGTGTGCCACATATGCTAGGTCAAGGCGGATGCCTTTTTCATGATAGTACTCCTCAACTTCTCCGAGAGACAAATTTCTGCCATTGTCAGTGATGATGCTGTGTGGGAGACCAAATCTCACCACTATATCCCGGACAAATTTTAGGGCTGTTGCCCCATCAAGCTTTCTAATGGGTTTCGCTTCAATCCATTTTGTGAACTTATCCACTACTACTAGCAGGTGTGTAAATCCACAGGGCGCTGTCTGCAAAGGTCCCACCATGTCCAACCCCCAGACTGCAAACAACCAAGTTATTGGTATTGTTTGCAGTTCTTCAGCTGGAACACTTGGTTGTCTTGCATAGAACTGACACCCAAGGGAAGTTTGTACCAATTTGTCTGTGTCCCCCTGGGCAGTTAGCTAGTAGAATCCTTGCCGGGAGGCCTTGGACACCAACAATCGGGGAGCAGCGTGATGCCCGCAATCTTCGAGATGTATTTCTCTAAGGATTTCAATACCTTGCTGCTGGGAGACACATCAAAGGAAAACTCCTATGGTACTTCTTTTGTATAGCTGGCCGTCAATGATGACGTAGCCTTTTGCTCTGCATACTATTTGCCGGCTTTCGACTTTGTCGGCAGGCAAAAGTTCCGTCTTGTAGATAGTCCATGAATGGTTTGTCCAAGCCAGAGAGGTCATTGTTACTGTATTAACAAATGAATCCACTCTATCCGGGTTGTCGGGGTCCGCTCCTTTCACGAATGGGGTCCGTAAATGCTCTAGGAAAATGCCTGGCAGAATTGGTCGGTGAGCTGATCCAAGCTTTGACATCAGATCCGCTGCCTCGTTCTCCTCCCTTTTGACGTACTTGACTTCGTAGACGTCGAAGCACTTGGCTATTTCGTCTACTTCGTCCCGATATGCCACCATCATAGGTTTCCGTGCATTCCAGGTGCTAGCTACTTGCTCGACAACCAAGTTGGAATCTCCACAATAAACTATGTGCTTGATGCCAATATTCGTGGCCACACAAAGTCCGTGAATGAGGGCCTCATACTCCACCATGTTGTTAGTAGCATTAAAGTGGATCTGCAGGACGTATTGCAACTTCTCTCTTGTTGGTGATTGCAACAATACACCAGCTCCCAAGCCATTGAGTAGCATTGGTCCATCAAAGTGCATGACCCAATATTCCAGCTTTGGCATAGGAGTGTCTTCTGGCAGTTCTATCCAATCTGCAATAAAATCTGCCAATGCTTGTGATTTGATAGCGTCGCGTCTCTTGTAGGTGATTTCAAAGGCGACACATTAAATGCCCCACTTTGCCACTCTTCCTGTAGAATCGTTGTTATTGATGATGTCGGACAGTGGAGCTTTGCTCACCACTAAGATAGGGTGCTCCTGGAAATAATGCCTTAGCTTTCGTGAAGCAAAAAAACTCCATAAGCTATCTTTTGGTTGTGCGGGTAATGCTGTTTGGATTCCGTCAAGAACTCACTTACATAGTAATCGGGTCACTGAACTCCGAATTCGTGTGTTGGTTCCTTGCGCTCCACCACGGTGACGATGCTGATTACTCGGTTGGTTGTCGCCATGTAAACTAACATAGGATCCCTTGACATCGGTGCTACAAGTACTGGTGGGGAGGAGCGTATTCTGTTCAACTCCTGAAGTGATGCGTCAGCCTCGTCCGTCCAGATGAATTTGTCCGCCTTCTTGAGCAACTTATAGAGCATCATAGCCTTCTCCCCAAGCCTGCTAATGAACTGGCTTACTGCTGCTATGTAGCATGTGAGCCTTTGTATGTCCTTCAGGCATGTCGGACGTTTGATATCTAGGATGGCCTTGATTTTCTCCAAGTTCACCTCGATTCCGCGGTGCCAAATGATGAAACCTAACAGCTTGCCAGAAGGTGCCCCGAAGATGCACTTCTTGGGGTTCAGCATTGTCCGTTAGTACATGCAACCAGTGTTTTTTTAGCCCAAAGGGCATCGTGACGTAAGGTGTGGTGAACAAAGTGGCCAGATGGTCCGACTTTCTCATCCGGATTTGGTGGTAACCTGAGTAGACATCAAGCAAACATATAAGTTCCAAGCCAGCCGTCGAGTCAATGATTTGCTCAATGCGAGGCAAAGCAAACGGATCCTTCGGACACGCTTTGTTCAAGCCGGTATAATCAACGCATATTCTTAATTCATTGGTTCCCTTTTTGGGGACAAGTACAGGATTTGCCACCCATCGGGTGTGAATAACTTCTCGACTAAAGCCAGCCTTAAGTAACCTAGCTATTTCTTTGCCTATGGCCCTTCATCTTTCGTCACCAAAGCGTCATAGAGGTTATTTCACCGGTTGGGCATTAGGATCAATGTTCAAGCTGTGCTCGGCAAGTTCCCTAGGTACACCTTTCATGTCGGCATGTTTCTAGGCGAAGATGTCCCTATTCTCACGGAGGAACTTGACAAGCATGCTTTCCTATTTGGGATCCAGGTCCGTGCCAATGGCGGTGGTCTTGGAGGAATCTCCTTCAGCAAGCTCCTCCTGCTTGGTCTTGATGGCGGCCTTGAATGTGGGTTCGGCAGTAGTGATCTGCTTTTTCGAAGCCGGCATCTCTGAGGCATCAACATGGTTCTGGATCTCCTTGAACTCCCCACAATAGAGAACTGCTTCGGCGAAGGCGGCTTCACTAAGCTCGCACTCCCATGCCTTGGTGAAGCTTCCGTCGACGGTGATGATGTCGTTTGGTCCGGGTATCTTGAGCTTGTTGTAGACAAAGCATGGCCTTGCGAGGAAGGAGTGGAAGATGTCACGTCCTAAGATGACGTGGTACACGCTCTTGAAAGGCACCACTTCAAAGGTCATGTGTTCTTGGTGGTAATTGTTAACATCACCAAAAGCGACCAGAAGGGTGATGCAGCCCAGGGAAGTTGCTTGTCGGACGGGGATGACCCCATGGAACACGGTGTTGCTCTTCCTTAGCTAGGTCTCCGTCAAGTTCATCTTGTGTAGTGTATCTAGGTACATGATGTTGATGCTGCTTCCATTGTCCACGAGGCACTTGGCGAACTCTGTGCTGTCAATCAAAGGGTTGATGACCAGGGCATACTGGTTCTCTGTTGGGATGAGGACTAGGTTATCCTTCCTATCCCAAGTAATTGGAATCTCCGACCACCTGGCATACTAGGGAGCCGGAGGGAGGGTAGAGATCAGTATCGTCAGAGAGGTTTTCTGGGCCCGGACAGTGGGAGTACCAAGGAAAGTGTGGTAGACTAGAGCCTTCTTCTCAAAGGGGTTTTTTCTCTTTACCCTCTCCCTTGTCGGAGGATTTGGGTTCCACGTCTTCATCCTTGGATTCCTCCTCCTTCTTATTCCCTTTGCCCTTTCTGCGGAGTCTGTTCTTCTGATTTTGCTTGTAGCCTGATTCAGGGTCTTCCTTGAGATCATTGACAAACTTGCATTGGTGGTTGGTGTGGGTGGCTTTGCCATTTGCATCAATGTGGACAAAACACGGCATATCGTGTTACTCTTTGTATGTTTGGGGAATGCGGGGTGTTGAGGATGTAGAATCACTCCTCTGCTTGCCATGGCTAGCCCCCTGCCACGCCCATGCTGTCCGCCTCTGCCTCTGCCAGTGAACATAGCGGTGACCATGTCGGCTGTTTGCTTTTCTTGAGGTGGGGTCTTCCGCTTGTTATTATTGTTCTTCCTAGCCTAGGTAGGGATTGCTATTGCTGGCAACAATCTGTGCACGTCGTCATTAGCAGCGGAAAACTCGCTAGCCATGGCGATCATTGTGTTGAGGTTGAGCTTGTTGTTGTCTTTCTTGTGATTAAACGTATGCCGGAGAAAAGTTCGCTTTTCTAGACCATTGATGAACACAACCATAGGGATTTGTTCGTGCACCCCTACGTGGGAATTTTTCATATCCAGCCAGTGAGAGAGGTAGGCACGAGAGGTTTCATCCTTTTCTTGCACACACCGCTGTAGGTATCTGACAGTGCAGGGACGTTTGTACGTACCCTCGAAGTTCTTGGTGAACGCTTCATGCATGTACAACCAATTGCATATTGATTTCTCCGGCAAGTCGTTAATCCATTGTCGGGCTGTACCAGTGAGCATAAGTGGGAGGTACTTAACAGTGACATTGGGGTTTCCCCCTGCGATATGAATCGCTTCGCTATAGTCCTGCAACCACGTAACTAGTCTGGCAGTACCGTCATAGGGCTTGATGGTCTTGTCTATCCAGAGACACTAGGGGTATGTTGTGTCCAGTATTACTGGTCCAAAACAACGTGGCCCAATGTATGGGAGATCCCGAGCTTCTTGGATCTTGTCCAACCGTAAACATGCATCATACGGCTCTGGTTGCTTCCCTTTTCCATCATGGGGAGGGGAGTTGCGGCATGATCTATGAGATCCACCATGTCGTCCTCCATGATGGCTGCTAGGTGGCGATGGTGGCAGTGGAGGCGGTGGGTTAGCCTTCTTGATGTTTCCCTCCTGTGACTCCTCAGACCTATTGCGGTTGCTTGTCGGACGTGGCGGCTCCTTGTGGGATCTTCTCCTATGTTCGTCAACGCTGCTGCACTCTTCGGCATGCTAGGGCTGCTCCCCCTTATCGCGTATAACGATGCCGACCTGGGGACGCCTAGGCGGTGGCATGCTTATACGGTGGCGCGGCTGTGGTTCCTCGTGACGTCGGGATGGCTGTGGTACCACGGTGGGCGCCAACTATCGTGGTATTGCCGACGAGTACGCCATGGAGGGGTCCTCACAATGCGTGTTTAGAGACATGGGGTAAGGCGGAGAGTTGGCGGGTACGAGGTAACACAGCTTACCCAGGTTCAAGTCCCGCAACGGTGGCGGAACTGTACTCCTGCTATAAATCACTATAATGGCATTACACCGAGTTACAGAGATAGGTTCACTATGCAATGTGTTGCATGTTATACATAGCAATATAGGTTGTCTTCTGCCCTAAAGGCTCCCACAGATCCGGCTTATAAAGGCACCAAAACCTAGGGTTTACAGGGAAAGGTCCTTGCCAGACAAGGTAAAGAGTCCTACACTAATACGACCTAGTCTTCCATGTCTTGCACTCTAAGGCTCCGAGTATGTCGATGACTCCTGCATAGCCTTCCTTTATCCGGCATGGGTCTCCCTTCTGGATCCATCTAACTGGGCTGCCCAGCAGGCCATAGGCCTTGCTACCAACTATGGGCCACCCGGGTTAGCCGGATTGGCAACATGCTATGAGGATACCCATTTAGCATGTCCCCAACACCGGTGGTCAAACCAAAATGGTGAATCAAATCCCTGAAGACATGCTTAGAGAGTGAGTTATATCCTTCAGCAAGAACAGGGAGAAATGTCTTCCATTTGCTGAGTTCTCCTACAACTACAGTTTCCAATCTAGTTTGAGTATGGAACCTTTCTAGTTTCTAAATGGAAGAACATGTTGAACACCTCTGAATTGGACAAAAACCGGCGAAAGACAGTTCTTTGGGTCGGATTTCATCCAAGAAGCATAAGATCAAGTTCGCATAATCCAAGAATGTCTAAAGGTTGCTTAATCTCGTCACAAAACCAACTATGATCATCATCATTTGAAGTCCATTATGAGGTTGGAGATTAAGTTTACCTCCGTGTCAACTCCTCTGAAGGGTGTCCATCAATTCAGTATCAAAGGCAAATTGGCTCATCGCTACGTTGGTGCCTTTCGCATTCTCTCCAAGCAAGGCAAACATGCCTACCAGTTGGAGCTACCATGAATCTTTCGAGATGTTCATGATGTCTTCCATGTGTCTCAACTCAAGTGTTGCCTCAAAGATCCCATTCATGGTGTGGATCATCAATCTCTGGATCTCCAAGAGGATCTAACCTATCGAGAATACCCTGTTCGTGTTCTTGGTGAAACTAAGCACAAGACTCATTGCCAAACCATCAAGTTCTTGAAAGTTCAGTGGTCTCATAACTCTGAGTCAGAAGCAGCCTAGGAACACGAAGATCGTCTTTGACCTGAGTACCCTGCTTTCTTTTCTAAAACCTAGTCTCAGGACGAGATTCTTGTAAGTGGTGTAGAGTTGTAACATACCGCCCTCTTGTGTAATAAATAAATATATGCTTGAGCATAGCATTGCATACATGCATCGCACTTGCATCTTGTTATAACCAAGAGAAAAATAAAACCCTAATGCACTATTTCACCCCTCTTTTGAAAATGGTTCTATTTTGAAAAATCCAAAATGTTTTGGACCTTGACTTGAACTAGTGCTCAATTATGACCCTGGAAAATGATTTCAAGAGTTGGTTCTATTTTGAAAATATTCAAAACAGAGCTGGGTTTGAATTCAAATAGAAAAGAAGAAGAGAGAAAAAGAAGAAAAATTTCTAAAAAAATAGCAAACCCTAGCACCTGGGCCTTTTCTCTCTCCCCTTGCTTCCCTGCGGCCTAGCAGCAGCCAGAGTCAGCCCACCTGAGGCCCATCTGTGGCCCCGTACCACTTCAGCGCTCTGTCCCTGCGTCGTCTTCGACCACAATGGGGAAGCGCCTCGCTATCGTCGGCGATGCTGTCCACCACCACGCCATGCGAAACTCCCATCGCCTCCCATGGTGCCTATAAGTACCTCGTCGATGCTGCCAGAAAACCCTCACATGCCACTCTCCCCCTCTCCCTCTTATCCTCCCTGCCATGGTTAGGTTGCCACCGTCCCCGCCTCTCCCGACCATCCCATCTCAATCCGGGACCACCGTTGAACTCCCCTCGCTCGACTCGTTCGTCCTAGCCCCCTGTCACCAAAATCAAAATCTCCCCTACGCCGCCAGTAGTTGTCGCTCGCTGTTGACATGTGCCTCGCCTCGCCTTGCCATCAAGCCTGACACGGTCTTGGTGAGCTCCTCGTTCTCCTAGTGCTCGCCGTTTTGTCGATCGCTCACTGTATCGCTGCCGCCATGTTCACCTGCAACCACCACCGCAAAAGCTCGCGGCCGATCATGCTCCAGTGAACAAAACCGAGCGTGGTTAGTGCTGGCTTAGTAGTCGTCACCGCGCGGTTCCAACGCGCCCGCTCGCGCGTCCAAGCGTGCCCTGGCTCATCGTCGGCAACCACCGTTAGGTGCTGCGACTATGGATGATGTGGTGCTGACATGGCCCTTATGTGGCCATGATGTGGTCGTGACGTGGCCTTGAGGTCATGGTGACATCACTCTGATGTCATTATTCCTTTTTATTTTCTGTTTTAACTCAAATATGACAGGTGGGGTCCACCTATCAGGTATTTAATAATTTTAGAAATGATTTAAATTAGGGAAATTGATTTAAATCTTTGGAAATTCATAACTAATTCATTTTAAATCGGAAAATGTGTATAATATGTCAAAATGTTCAGAAAAATGAGCTCTACCATTAGAAATGTAAGCATTAATGTTCATACAACTTTGAACCCTAATTTCTTTAGAGGAACACCGATAGCCCCCTAAGCACCATGGGTTCGATGTTTTGCCTATTTAGGGCATTAACCTCAACATTAAATGGGCACAAGCAAGAAGATAAAATGAGCGAGAAAAAGGCAAATGTGCTTGTACCCGATCGATGCAAATCCCCTTGTCACCCTAATGGAACTACTTCTCCCCCTTTGGCATCAAAACAGCAAAAAGGGAAAAGAGCGATCCTAATGACACGAGAGATCACTGATCCTCATCATCATCCTTGTTAGCCTCCTTGTACTCATTCTCATCATCATAATCCTCCTCATCATCCTCATTATCAGTAGCCGGAGGAGGTGAAGGAGCTCTCGCTGGGGCATGGAACAAGTGGTGCTCCATCTCTCCATAGTTGATGCCTGAGGTGTTCCACTAAGCATAAGGAGTAGGACCGAACTGGAGTGGGGTTGCCTTGAGACCAAGAGACATGATTAAGGATGATATTCTAGGAATGAGCCATGTCATGGCGCTGATGGTATTCCTTGTGTTGTCCCTTGTGAGTACCACACCCATGCAAAGAATGTTACGCTGAAACCAGTTGATTTGCTTGACCTCTGTAGCAATGGTCGAGACATGTGTCCTCTTTCCATGAGTGCTAACACTAGGTCGGGCATCACCCATAAAAGTATCATACTCCACGAAAGTGAAGGAGGTCTTCTGTTAATTGACATAGGACTTCTTGACCTTGTGAAACCCATCAAGTGGCCCACTAAAATCCTCATTGGGGAGCATTCCCTTGATTAGCATCATAATGAAAGGAGCATATGGAATGGGGTGTGTCTAGAACAGTGCGTCAGTCATCTCATGAAAAATGAAGTCCATAACATCCAAGGTGTAATCCACAGAGGGGTCTTCACAAGCATCGCATTCATAGGCAAATCACAGTAAGTTGACCAGATGACCACAGATGCTATCATTGTTCCCTCCACTTGGAATAATGCAATCACAGAACATGAGAACCATCTTAGAGTATAGTGGGACAAGACCATCAATCTTACCAACCACACCATTAGGTCCATAAGATGCTGAGAGTAATGCATCCTTGCTGGCTTTATTGGGACTAAGGGTGTGATGCCCACAGGGAGGATCTCGACCATGGAAGGGATAAGCAAGCACCTGAGAAAATGTGTAGAAGTCAGCCTAGAGAAATTGAGAACCACTCATCCACTTCATAGTGCAAGCTTCATCCCCACACATCACAAGCGTGGAGTAAAACTGCTGAACCAGTGTAGTTTCATAGGGGCATTGAATCTCCATAAGATGATGCAGCCCCATATTTTCAGTCATAGGGAGGGCATGAGAAAAGTGAGGCTTGTTCTTTGTGGCAGTCAAGTCTAGTGGACTCATGGGGCGTATCTTCTAGATGGAGTAGATGTCCTGAAAAATATATTGCTGATGAGCACACCAAAATTTGGGATCTTCAAGATTTCATCACGCGAAGAATCCTCAAACCAACCATGTTGCCAAAGGGTAGAGTACTCAACAACATCCATGGTATTGTAGTTGACTCGTGTTTGCTTGCCCTTCCTCTTGGAAGCATCCCTAGACCTCTTCTCCCTCTTTGCATGTTCAGCCATTCGTTTAGTCTTTCTCTTTCATATTCTTAGTTCAACATCGTCCACAAGAGTACCATCTTTGTTGGACATGAAGTACCAAGAACGAGGACACCTGTTATAAGTTTGAGAGACACCACGAGAACCACCTGTGAAAGGAGTAAGGTAGGTATCAAGAGATAAGCAGAAACAAGTCTAGGAAGGAATGCTCAAAACAATAGAAAATCAACCATGAACCCTCTACAACAATATGAGCCAAAAGGCAATAGGTGTAAACCTCCCAGGACGGATAATACGGCCCTGCCAGGGGTGGATAATCCGGCCCTGGCAAAATTTTGCTAATCGACTCAGATTCAAGACATACAAATAGATCGGCAAACAAGGTTCATTTCTACTACAATTAACACGTAAAAGAAACAATGGGTGGCCTCTACTCCAAGTTTCTACAACCAAAGATCAACTTCCACACAAAACCAAGAATGGGGGAGTTACCCTCACTCATCGGTAGATATACTTGGAGGAGAAGATACCCGGGAGGATGGACAATTAGATCTAGTCGAAAACGAGAGGAATCAGCGGCTGGGGGAGCACCGGGGAGGAGTAGAGTGGCCTGCAACAGCTGTGAAGGAGGAGGGCGTCGGGGAGGGGAGTGCTATTCTGTTTCGACCCATCAAAGTGGAGGGTCCAGTATTTCAACTCTGGGGTACTAATGTTTTCTACCATCTCTATCCAATCAACAACAAATTTGGCAAGTATGTGGGATTTGATTGCTATTCCTGGCTTGTACTCAATGTATAATGCTGCTAGCTTGATTCCCCACATAGCAACACACCTTGTGGCCTCGTAGTGGTTGACTATAACTCTCATGGGAGTTATGCTCACCACTGTGATCTTGTGCTCTTGAAAATAGTGGTCGTAACTTTTGGGCGGCAAAGAATACGCCATAGCCTAGCTTTTGATAATGTGGATATCTTGGTTTTGACTTTGTCTGGACCTCGCTGAGATAATAAGTCGGACACTTCACCAAGTGCTCCTATTGTTCCTCTTTTTTGTTCCACCACCATGACGATGTTGATGACTTTTTTGTCTTAGAAATGTAAAGCAACATGGGTTCCTGAGGTTTCGGTGCTACAAGAATAGGGGCACATGAGAGTACTTCTTTTATGTCTTGGAGGGCAGCAGCAACTTCTTCGGTCCAGAGAAACTTGTCGGTTTTCTTCAAGATCTTGTATAATGGTGTAGCTCTTGCACCGAGTCGGCTAACAAACCGACTCACCGCTTCTATGCAACCAATGAGCCGTTGTATGTCCTTCAGTTAATCATGCCTTCTTATGTTGAGTATATCCTTTATCTTTTAATGATTCACCTCTATGCCTCTTTGAGACACAATGAAACTTTACAATTTTTGTCTAGGATTCCGAAGAAACATTTTTTGGGGTTAAACATTATGTTGTATTTTCATTGGTTAGACAACATTTCCTCGAAGTCAGAAATTAATGTTTCCTACCTTTTTTATTACCACTATGTCGTCCACTTATGCATGTACATTGCGTCCAATTTGATCGTGGAGGCAACGCTGCATAGTGTGCTGGCACGTGGCTCCTGCGATTTTGAGGCCAAAGGGCATCATTACATAGAAGAAGGTTCCAAACAGTGTGATGAACAAAGTCTTCATTTTATTCGACTCCTTCATATGTATTTGGTGATAGCCGGAGTATGCGTCGAGAAAACAGAGGAGTTCCGAGCCTACCGTTTAGTCGATAACTTGGTCGATTCTAGTCAGGGTAAACAGATCTTTAGGACAAGCCTTGTTCAAGCCAGTGTAATCAATGCACATCCTTAAATCAACAATGTCCTTTTTAGGGACCATTACAAGATTAGCCTCCCACTCAGTGTAGATGACTTCTTTAATAAATAGGCTAGTTCTAGTCAGGCTAATTGTTTAGCTATGGGTTTGCGCTTTTCATTGCTGAAACATTGTAAGGACTGATTGATGGGTCTAGCATCAAGGTATACATTAAGAGAGTGCTCGGAAATTTCCATAGGTGTCGCCGGATTGAAGAAAAGTACGCCATGATGGGGTACTCAAGGCATGGGAAAAGGTGGGGTCTAAGACATACGTTGATTCGGGACGCTGAGCATACAAGATTACTCATGTTCAGATCTTACTACGGTGGATGGATCTGATGGGTTCGTAGCATGGAAAACAAAAAAATTCTACCGCAAGAACGAACAAAACCCAGATCTAATCTAGATAAAAGCCAAGATCTAATCTATTAGACATGTGCAACGAGATAGATCTGTACTAACCCTCGTAGATCCGAAAGCATTACGAGATTAGATCTCGGGGTTGATGTAGTCGATCACTTGCCGATCTCAAGATCGTGTGGACGATCCTTCCGGCGCCGCGTTCCGGCAGCGCTTCATGATCGGTCACTGCGTCTTGGTCGGCAGACCTTCCTCTCCTGTTCCAGTGAGTAGCGGAGATAGTAGATCTTCTCCATGGAATCCCAGCAACCTGACGGTGTTGTGGTGGTGGTGGAGTAGAGAAATTCTGAGGCTTCGCCTAAGCTTTGGCGAGAGGAAGGAGGAGGAGAGAGGCGGCTAGGGTTTGAAGTGGAGGGGGCAAGGGGGTGGCGCCCCCACCCCTCTATTTAAAGGAGGGAGGCGCCATGGGAGGGGGAGTCCTAGTAGGACTCCCCTCCCTTCATTGGCCGGCGGAATGGGAGGGGGGAGGAGTCCTCCTCCCCCACGACTCCTTGTCTTGCCCCACAAGGACTCCTTGATCCTTTCTTGGTTTTCAAGCAAACTCCAAGAAATCTCCTAGAACCTTCCAGAACATTCTGAAACCTTCTAGAATCTCCATACAAACACTCCAGAACATTTCCTAACTTAGAAAATGATCCCCAATATATGAATCTTATTCTCCGGACAATTCCGGATCTCCTTGTGATGTCCTGGATCCAATCCGAGACTTCGAACAACATTCGGTATCCAACGCATATTCCATATCTACTTAAAACAACTTCGAACCTTAAGTGTGTCACCCTACGGTTCATGAATATGCAGACATGATGAAGACACCTCTCCGATTAATAACCATCAGCGGGATATGGAGATCCATAATGGCTCCCACATACTTAACGATGAATTCGTGATCGATAGAACCATTAACATATGAAACCAATTCCCTTTGTCACGCGATATTCTACTTATCCGAGGTTTGATCGTCGGTATCTCCATACCTAGTTCTACCTCGTTACTGATAAGTACTCTTTACTCGTTCCATGTTATGTCATCCCTTGTGACCTAGTCACATGCTTGCAAGCTAACTAGATGACATTCCACCGAGAGGGCCTAGAGTATATCTATCCATCATATGGATGGACAAATCCCAATCTTGGTCCATGCGCTTCAACACATACTTTCAGAATACCCAATGACACCTTTATAACCACCCAGTTACGAAGCGGTGTTTGATGTCATCAAAGTACCCATCCGGTGATGGTGATTAACATGACCTCATGGTCGAAGGATTAGGTTACTATGCATTTGAAAGCTTACAACAATACAAACTTAATGACTTGATCTTATGCTACGCTTACTATGGGTGTGTGTCCATTACATCATTCTCCTAATGATATAACCTTGTTATTAATGACATCCAATGTCCATGATCAGGAAACCATGATCATCAATTAATCAACAAGCTAGTTCCACAAGAGGCTTACTAGGGACTCTTTTATGTTTACAAAACACACATGTATTAGTGTTTCCTTATAATACAATTATAGCATGGGATGTAAACATTCATCATAAACACAAAGATATAATAATAACCACTTTTATTATTGCCTCTTGGGCATATCTCCAATAGTCTCCCACTTGCACTAGAGTCAATAATCTAGATTACATGGTAATATACCTAACACCCATAGCGTTCTGGTGTTGGTCATGCTTTGCTCTAGGGAGAGGTTTAGTCAACGGATCTGCCACATTCAGATCAGTGTGTACTTTGGAAATCTTTATGTCACCATCTCGGACATACTCGCGAATAGCATGGAAACGTAGCTTGATGTGCTTCAGCTTGCTATGTGACCTCGACTCCTGTGCATTAGCTATGGCACCTGTGTTGTCACAGTAGATGGCCATCGGGTCCAACGCACCGGGAACCACGCCAAGTTCAGTAATGAACTCCTTCATCCATATGGCTTCTTGTGCAGCCTCCGAAATAGCTATGTATTTCGATTCAGTTGAAGATTTCGCCACAACGCTTTGCTTGGCACTCCTCCAGCTCACTTCAGCACCATTCAAAATAAATATGTATCCAGACTGTGACTTCGAGTCATCTGGATCGGTGTTCCAACTAGCATTAGTGTAACCGTTTACAACAAGCTGTTCGTCACCTCCATAAGAAAGAACCATATCCTTAGTCCTATTTAGGTACTTTAGTATATTCTTGACCGCTGTCCAGTGTTCCATTCCAGGATCACTTTGATATCCGCTAGTCAAACTAACAGCATGTGCTATATCCGGTCTTGTACACAGCATGGCATACATGATAGAACCTATGGCCGAGGCATAGGGAATATTATTCATCTTTTCTCTATCTTCTGCCGTAGCCGGACTTTGAGTCTTACTCAAGGTCTTACCTGACAACATGGGCACGAACCCTTTCTTGCTCTCTTCCATTCTAAACTTCTTTAGAACTTTGTCTAAGTATGTACTTTGTGAAAGCGCTATTAGGCGTCTTGATCTATCTCTATAAATCTTGATGCCTAGAATATATGCCGCTTCACCAAGATCCTTCATCGAAAAACTATTATTCAAATAGGTTTTGATGCTATTAAGAAGTTCTATATCATTCCCAATCAACAATATGTCATCTACATATAGTACTAGGAATGCTACAGAGCTCCCACTCACTTTCTTGTAAATACAAGCTTCTCCATAAGTTTGTATAAATCCAAAGTTTTTGATTACTTTATCAAAACATTGATTCAAACTCCGGGATGCTTGCTTCAGTCCATAAATGGAGCGCTGAAGTTTGCATACCTTGTCAGCATCACTAGGATCGACAAAACCCTTGGGTTGTACCATATACAACTCTTCCTCAATGTCACCATTAAGGAACGCCGTTTTGACATCCATCTGCCAAATTTCATAATCGAAATATGCAGCGATTGCTAACAAAATCCTCACAGACTCTAGCTTCTCTACTGGTGAGAAAGTCTCATCGTAGTTAACTCCTTGAATTTGTCAGAACCCTTTCGTGACAAGTCGAGCTTTATAGACGGTAACATTACCATCAACATCTGTTTTTCTTTTGAAAATCCATTTGTTCTCGACAGCCTTACGGCCATCTGGTAAGTCCACCAAAGTCCACACTTGGTTTTCGTACATGAATCCCATCTCGGATTTCATGGCTTCTAGCCATTTGTCAGAATCTGGGCTCACCATAGCTTCTTCATACGTCGCAGGGTCATCAGTGTTGTCCACCAACATGATGTTCAAGGCAGAATCATACCAATCAGGAGTGGTACAAACCCTCGTTGACCTGCGAGGTTCTGCAGTAACTTCGTTCGAAGTTTCATGATCACCATCATTAGCTTCCTCTCCAATTGGTGTAGGCGGCACAAAAACATCTTCCGGTGCTGCGCTACTCTCAACTCCGAGAGAAGGTTCAATAACCTCGTCGAGTTCTACATTCCTTCCAGTCACTTCCTTCGAGAGAAACTCCTTCTCAAGAAAGGATCCATTCTTGGCAACGAAAACTTTGCCTTCGGATCTATGATAGAAGGTATACCCAATTGTTTCTTTAGGGTATCCTATGAAGACGCATTTCTCCGCTTTGGGTTCAAGCTTATCAGGTTGTAACTTCTTTACATAAACCCAACCCCAAACTTTAAGGAACGACAACTTAGGTTTCTTACCAAACCACAATTCGTACGGTGTCGTTTCAACGGATTTAGATGGTGCCCTATTTCAAGTGAATGCGGCTGTCTCTAATGCATAGCCCCAAAACGATAGTGGTAAATCTGTAAGAGACATCATAGACCGAACCATATCTAAGAGAGTTCGATTACGACGTTCGGACACACCATTACTCCGTGGTGTTCCTGGCAGTGTCAACTGCGAAAGTATTCCACATTTCTTTAAATGCATGCCAAACTCATAACTCAGATATTCAACTCCGCGGTCAGAACGTAGAAACTTAATCTTCTTGTTACGATGATTTTCCACTTCACTTTGAAATTCCTTAAACTTCTCGAAATTTTCGGACTTATGTTTCATAAAGTAGACATACCCATATCTACTTAAGTCATCCGTGAAAGTGAGAACATAACGATATCCACCACGCGATGCTACACTCATTGGACCGCACACATCGGTATGCATTATTTCCAATAATTACGTAGAGCTCGCCCATTATTCCAGAGAATGGAGTCTTAGTCATTTTTCCCATTAGACATGCTTCGCATCTTTCAAGTGATTCAAAATCAAGTGATTCAAGAAGTCCATTAGAATGGAGTTTCTTCATACGCTTCACTCCAATGTGACCAAGAGACAGTGCCACATGTATGTAGAATTATCATTCAATTTTATTCGTTTAGCATCTATGTTGTGAACATGTGTATCACTACTATCGAGATTCAATAAGAATAAACCATTCATCTCAGGTGCATTACCATAAAAGATATTACTCATATAAATCGAACAACCTTTATTCTCAGACTTAAAAAAGTAACCGTCTACTTAATAAACAAGATCCAGATATAATGTTCATGCTTAACGCAGGCACCAAATAACAATTATTTAAATTTAAAACTAATCCGATGGTAGATGTAGAGGAGGCGTCGACGGTGATCACATCAACCTTGGAGCCATTTCCAACGCGCCGTCACCTCGTCTCTTGCCGTCGTTGTTTATTCCGCAGCTCTGTTTGAGTTACAAATATGAGCAACGAACCCAGTATCAAATATCCGAGCACTACTACAATTACTGGTAAGATACATCAATAACATGTATATCGAATATACCTTTCTTCTTGATGTTGCCGTTCTTTAGATCCGCCAGTGTACTTGGGCGATTCGCTTCAAGGACCAGCACCCTTGCGAGAGAAGCATTTAGTTTCAGGCTTAGGACCAGCCTTGGGCTTCTTAGCGAGTCTTGGCACTTTCTTGCCGTCCTTCTTGAAGTTGCCCTTTTTCAGGGCTTGCCCTGTTTCTTGAAATTTGTGGTCTTATTGACCATCAACACTTGGTGCTCCTTCTTGATCTCCACTTCAGCAGTTTTCAGCATGGACGATAGTTCAGTAACGCCTTGTTCATGCGATTGCATATTGTAGTTCATCACAAAGTTCTTATAACTTCGGTGGCGTGATTGGAGGACACGGTGAATCCCTAACTCATTAGGAATCGTTATCCCCAACTCTTGGAGCTTGTTTGCGTGCCCGGACATGGTGAGCACGTGCTCGCTGGAGCTTCCCTCTTCCATCTTGCAGGTAAAGAACTTTTCGGAGGCCTCATAGCTCTCCACGGCCGCGTGAGTCTCAAAAATGAGCTTGAGCTCCTTAATGATCTCGAATGGGTCGTGGTGCTCAAAATGCTTCTGGAGCTCCGTTTTTAAACCGTACAAGATGGCACACTGAACTGTGGAGTAATGATTTTTCCGAGTGGCGTAAACATTCTTTACGTCATCGGTGGCATCATCTCCAGGTGGGTCACCTAGCGGTGCTTCGAGCACATAGGTCATCTGACCAGCCCTGAGGACAATCTTCAGACCATGAACCGATCCGTGAAGTTGCTTCCATTGTTCTTAAGCTTTTCTTTCTCTAGGAACACATTGAAATTGATGGAGAGATTCGCCATAATCTACAACAAATTTGCAAGTAGTTTAGACTAAGTTTATGATAAATTGAGTTCAATTTTAATTCTTAAATTAACTAGGTGAACTCCCACTCAAAACAACATCCCTCACATTGTCTTAGTGATTACACGAACCAAGTCCACTACACCAAGTCCTATCTTCACGAGAGAAGATGTAGTTTCATCGGCGAACAATCTTCATGTTCATCATATCACTTATAGGATTCATGCTCTACCTTTCGGTATTCCGTGTTCCGAGAGCATGTCTGTACATGCTAGGCTCGTCAAGATTAACCTTAGTTTCCGCATGTGCAAATCTGGCTTGCACCCGTTGTATGCACACGTAGAATCTATCACATCCGATCATCATGAGATGCTTCGAGACGACGAGTCTTAGCAACGGTGCCAACTAAGGACGAACACTTTATTACTTGAAATTTAGTGAGAGGGATCATCTTATAATGCTACCGTCGTGATCTAAGCAATACAAGATGCATAAAGGATTAACATCACAAGCAATTCATAATTAGTGTGATATGATATGGCCCTTTCTTCTTATGCCTTTGATCTCCATCTACAAAGCACGGACATGATCTCCATCATCACCAGCATTGCGTCAAGGTCAGTGGTGCCGCTTCATGGTTGTCCATCATCACCAGCAACTATTACAACTACTTGGAATAAAGCTATTACAAGATGAATAGACACGCAGGTCTTAACAGAATTAAAGACAACCATTAGGCTCCTGCCGGTTGCCATATTACAACAAGTATCATTGCATACATCAAATATAATCACAATCACATGATGGCCATATCACATCACAAAACCCCTGCAAAAACAAGTTAGACGCCTCTAATTTTCTTTGCATGTTTTACGTGGTTTGGGGCTTTCGAATAAGAACGGATCTTACCTACGAAACTGAACCACAACGTTGATACAAGTGTTATCGAGTGCAAAGTGTAAATTGGATCTATACTATGATGGGAGAGACAGACACCATAAAGCCACTTGTGCAAAGCAAGTTACACGTCAAGCGTGGAGCAAGTCTCATGTGCGATGACATGTAAGGTTAGCCCGAGCCGCTTCATCCCACCATACCGCAAGATGCAATGTACACAAAGCAAAAGACGGCACGAGCACCAACGCCCACAAAATCATTGTGTTCTACTCGTGCAACAGATCTATGCATAGATACGACTCTGATACCACTGATGGGTTCGTAGCATGGAAAACAAAAAAATTCTAACGCAAGAACGAACAAAACCCAGATCTAATCTAGATAAAAGCCAAGATCTAATCTATTAGACATGTGTAATGAGATAGATCTGTACTAACCCTCGTAGATCCGAAAGCGTTACGAGATTAGATCTCGGGGTTGATGTAGTCGATCACTTGCCGATCTCAAGATCGTGTGGACGATCCTTCCGGCGCCGCGTTCCGGCAGCGCTTCCGCAGTCGGTCACACGTGTGGAGTCGAAGCAGACCTTCCTCTCCCTGTTGTAGCGAGCAATGGAGGTAGTAGATCTTCTCCACGGAATCCTAGCAGCACGACGGTGTGGTGGTGGTGGTGGAGTAGAGAATTCTGCAGGGCTTCGCCTAAGCCTGAGCAGAGGGAAGGAGGAGGAGAGAGGCGACGACTTGGGTTTGAAGTGGAGGGGGCAAGGGGGTGGCGCCCCCACCCCTCTATTTAAAGGAGGGAGGCGCCTTGGGAGGGGGAGTCCTAGTAGGACTCCCCTCCCTTCCTTGGCCGGCGGATTGGGAGGGGGGAGTAGTCCTCCTCCCCCACGACTCCTTGTCTTGCCCCATAAGGACTCCTTGATCCTTTCTTGGTTTTCAAGCAAACTCCAAGAAATCTCCTAGAACCTTCCAGAACATTCCGAAACCTTCTAGAATCTCCATACAAACACTCCGGAACATTTCCTAACTTAGAAAATGATCCCCAATATATGAATCTTATTCTTCGGACAATTCCGGATCTCCTCGTGATGTCCCGGATCCAATCCGAGACTCCGAATAACATTCGGTCTCCAACGCATATTCCATATCTATTTAAAACAACTTTGAACCTTAAGTGTGTCACCCTACGGTTCATGAATATGCAGACATGATGAAGACACCTCTCCGATCAATAACCATCAGCGGGATATGGAGATCCATAATGGCTCCCACATACTTAACGATGAATTCGTGATCGATAGAACCATTAACATATGAAACCAATTCCCTTTGTCATGCGATATTCTACTTATTCGAGGTTTGATCGTCGGTATCTCCATACCTAGTTCTACCTCGTTACTGATAAGTACTCTTTACTCGTTCCATGTTATGTCATCCCTTGTGACCTAGTCACATGCTTGCAAGCTAACTAGATGACATTCCACCGAGAGGGCCCAGAGTATATCTATCCGTCATATGGATGGACAAATCCCAATCTTGGTCCATGCGCTTCAACACATACTTTCAGAATACCCAATGACACCTTTATAACCACCCAGTTACGAAGCGGTGTTTGATGTCATCAAAGTACCCATCCGGTGATGGTGATTAACATGACCTCATGGTGGAAGGATTACGTTACTATGCATTTGAAAGCTTACAGCAATACGAACTTAATGACTTGATCTTATGCTACGCTTACTATGGGTGTGTGTCCATTACATCATTCTCCTAATGATATAACCTTGTTATTAATGACATCCAATGTCCATGATCAGGAAACCATGATCATCAATTAATCAACAAGCTAGTTCCATAAGAGGCTTACTAGGGACTCTTTTATGTTTACAAAACACACATGTATTAGTGTTTCCTTATAATACAATTATAGCATGGGATGTAAACATTCATCATAAACACAAAGATATAATAATAACCACTTTTATTATTGCCTCTTGGGCATATCTCCAACAGGATCCTACTCCTCCTAGTAATCTAGTTGTCATGTCACGGTTTCCGACACATAATCACACAGAGAGGGATGCAGTGTTTTTACCCAGGTTCAGGTTCGATGTGATCGAATCCCTACATCCTGCAACTATCTCGTATATGATTGTCACAAAGTTTTACACTTGACTTTTTTCCTCACTTCTTCATCGACCTGGGCGTCTTTTTATATGGGTAAGGGTTCACCACATGATTCAGAGATCGTGTGGTGACAAGGGGTCTGCCACGCATCACCATTGATTCACAACGTGTCTTACCAGTCTTTCTCTGGTGCTGTGTGTCGCTGATTGAGTGGTGGCATACTAGCATTGGTCCTGACTTGCTCGGGCCCTTGCCCCCGGGTGGTTCACCTCGGACGGGTTTGTTGGAGGGGGTGCCGGCGTGATCCGAGTGAGTGTCCCGGTTAAGTCTTCAAGTGGCCGCACAGCGAAACCTCGAGTGCATGTCAGCCACGTGTTGGGTGAGCGCTGCCGCAGGGTGTTGCATCGACTTTGCTCCTCTACTGGATCAGTGGATAGTATGCAGTTGTTACGGTTGCAGGACAGTTGTCGGTCTTTGTCTTGGGGGGCCCCTCCAATCTGGGAAGAGGACCCTCGAATATTCCTAGGAAGGCCTCCCCAGCACCCCCGGGTAGACAAGCCGCGGGTCTGCCGACCCAGAGCCCATGGTTGCGTGACTCGGGGGAGTATGAAACCGACACTAGTATATCAGCAATGACGGGGTTGGTTCTGCCTATGTGAGTTGATATTGGTCGTTCCCTAAAGCCTGACCCTAGGTCGGCTTATATAGTTCTCCGACCTAGGGTTTACAGGAGAGTCCTATTCGGATAGGATACAAAGTCGGTACAAGCTATAACTTGGATTACAAGTCTATCTACGGGCCTAAGTTGGTAAGTCTTCTAGGCCTTCTAGCAGCCGGCTGGGCTTTCATCTTCTCTCCCTAACTGGGCCTCCCTTGGAGCATAGATCTAACCTGGAAGTGGGCCACCCTGGTCAGTGAGTCACCGTGGGTATACCTGAAAAGTATATCCCCAACAGTAGCCCCCGGAAGCCTCCAAGATCAAAAGTCGGATTTCATCATCTAGCTTCAACGTTCTTCGATTGCCGAATCTTGAAGGGTTCCTGAAACTTCAAAACAAATTGTAGAATCCGAGTCATTGATAAATTAGATTTGTTAACATATCATTCTTGTTTCCACGCTTGTTTCAATCTGATCCAGAAATTAGCCTGGTGACGTAGCCCGACAACTTTTCAGGTTTTGTCACTTCACTGTCATTTATTCCGTTAGCGTGGCCATTGGTGGGTCCCGTATCACGTCGAATCTAGGCACCATTTCAATGTGAACAGAGAGATAGAGGTGACGGAGGCTTCACGAGGAAGCTGTCTCTACCGTTCCATGAAGCGTGGTAGAAATATGACGTGATAAGCACTCATCTCCATGTACAGGGGTTATAAAGAGGGAGAAAACCCTAAGTTTCTCATCACGTCTACTCCAGTGATTGTTCCTCCTTGCGACTCCCTACCTTTGCCTTCCTTTCCCCTCATTCCATACCACCAGCACTGTCTGAGATTGTTCCCACAAGGAACCTTTCGAAGTAGGATGGAATCAAACACTGGGGGCTAAACACGATCTCCCCAACTTCCCGAAGCCTCGCGACAAAATTGCAAAGAGAACATGACAAAGGGACATAGAGAGTTACCCAGGTTCAGGCAATCATACAATGTAAACCGCTACTCCTGCCTGTCTGGATTGCTTGCACTGCTTGGCGAGATTTATAGTACAAGGTGTTAAGCATGCTCTCAGATCTAGGTTTTATGAATGTGGAAAAAGCTCCCTCTCTAGGGTGCCCTCTTGGCCCTTTTATAGGTGCCCCGGTTGATGGGCATATGTGTAATATCTCGGACCCTACACTCTAAGCAACAAGCCAGGATGAACCCAAAAGTGGATAAGGGATTCTACCGCGGAGGCCCATGGCCACCCACGTGTAGGCCTGTAGAAGCGGAGCAGGGAACGACACCGACCAACCACCCTACCCACTTACAAGAACATCATGACAAGAGTGAGCGGCGTAGTTGACATCTATGCAAACAAAACATACACAAGTGTGTATGCCAGCGACATATAAACCATCTAAAAGAAATAGAAATTTTCAACACCATATGGCAAGACCCAAATATCCTAGATAGAGATAATAGTGTAGGATACATCCTCATACATCAGACATAAAAGTGTCAAGAGGAAGCGGAAAACAATATCCGGGTAATGACAAGAAGGAAATTGGCATAAAATACCCTGAAAATAAGCACATCCCGCCCACAGATCTCACGTATATCCATCCCTGGAATCTCTACACTTGACAGTCATTGCAAGCATCATCGGTCTCCTTGAACCACTAACCTTCCTGTCAGTAAACCTATCCATCCGAACTAAAACATATATCTATGAGATCCTAGGGGTACTGAGCAAGTCTTAATGCATCTAAAGGGAATAACCTGGGGTGATGCAATTGCAAAAAATGTTAATAGCTAAACAGTTCTATAGAGACACGCTACATCATCCTCCCAACTAGAGATGGGCGGACGCTCATTACTTAGTAACAACAGTGATATAAGTAACATAAATAAACATCGCTCGTCCTCCTTCTCGCTTACCGGCGAGAAGGCGGAAGAACATCCATCCGTTGGCAATTTTATTAACCATCCCATGAGTGTTACACTATTTACTAGTCATGTCTTAGTCAAATTAAAGGCGGTACTTTAGTTATTGTTATCTATGATCGAGAAACTGTGCTCCAAGTCGTCCATAACTACGGACATGGCTTTCAGAAATATTTACCCTACATGGGTGCACAAATAGAAACACACGCACGATCAACCTTGGGAAGAACCAAATAAAAAGCAACGAGGCCTCACGACAATGCATTCAAAGGATTCATAAATTATTCCAGGGGCCACCCCAGTTAGCTACCAGTAACGAAGTTGGCCGGCTCCGAGGTGGACCCAGGGTTTGCGACAATGGTTGTAAATGACTAGGAACCCAAAAGTGTGACTAGGCTTGTCGATACCGTGAAAACATTCCGCATTACTAAATAGTATAGGCGCTCCACACACAATAGTAAATAAAGCAGTAAAACATGGCATAAGTACAGGATAGTAATAACGCCCCAAAGTAGTTTGTGGCCCAAAGAAAAAAGTGTGAATCAAGCTCACGCGAATGGGGATCCATAGAGTCTACCACATGTGGATAGTGCGAGTAGTCACGGAATAGGTATCAAGTACTTGGGGTCCTACAGGACACAAGTGAGCGTGGAAGAACCAAATAACAACTATTGCCCATCGGTGCCTCTTTTTTTAGTTATCCCATTACTACATAGGTTAAGGTTTTTCAATACCTCATTATCCACAACTGACTTGTACAAACCCTACACATGCAATTCTACGACTTGCATGGCTCAAACAACTCATGTAGTAATGGCTCATAGGGTTGAGGGTATAACCTTCGGTGGGGTTTAAAGGTAAAGGCTATGTAGTACTTAGGATTCCAATTTAATACAATCGTGACTCAATGATGAAAGCATAATATAGAAGCATAGGTGCTATATGTATGCAAGCATGGGGAATTGCTTGCATGTCGAATAAGCAGTAGGGTAACCGGGATCCGGGTAGCAGTCTTGGTTCTCCTGATAGTTCCCTTGCTTGGCGTCTGTCCGGAATAAAAGACAAACACATAAAGGGCCATATTAAATAAAGTGTGCAATTATCTGAATATATGCGACAAGAAAACAAGGTATGCATGGAATGATGCACAATTGCATGGTATACCATAGCATGGCATGGATGAGGTGTGAGAACAATAATAAATAACTTCAATTAATTATTTAGGCATGTTTTGCTCCCATAAACATTGATGCATTCTGTAACGCCCCAGAATCGGGTCTATGCAGATCTCAACAGTTCCTGCCAAAATCCGCATAGAAGCGACTCAAAGACGCCCACCAGACACTTTCGTGTGGGTGGGTTTTTATTACAAGTAGTACATCACAGTAGTTCACAACAGAATCCACAAGAACTTATATAAACAACAACGACTCAATGAGTCAAGAATACAAATGATACAATTCAAAGATACAAATCTCGAAGAAAGCGAAATAGTGTCTGAGTACGGACAAGAACCAAATTGGACTAAGAGTCCTGAAGGATAACCAAGCGGTGTCCATAAACCCTGCCCAGGCCAAGCCGGAAGGGTAACCTTGCTAACATCGTTGATCTCGTACCTGTCAAATCCAAAGGGGTGTCGTCAAAGGGCAAAAGAAAAGAGAAAGAGAGCAGTCAGTACTGAGGCCAATACACGGGCTAGAATTCGGCGGTCCTCGCCTACATAGGTACGGTGGGCTAAGCGGCAGAAAAGCTTGCACTATGTAACTTATAGAGACACACTACAACTTCGGCTATTAGAGCGAGGTAAGAGAGAGTTATACGATAAGTATAATATAACACCAAACATAACCCATCTGAAGGTTTCCCCCTCAAAGACCAATCGAGGAAGTCCACTTACCGAACACACACGGTGGCAATTTTAGTTAAGCAGGTGTTTAGCTGATAAGGCTAATTACTAGTCTTGTTATTAGAGGCAAAACATTAGTGGCGTTGTCTATGATCATGATACGGTACTCCTGAGGCGCCCATAATCATGGACACACGGCTTCTCGAAAATATTTACCCTGCAGGGGTGCACTACTGTACCCAAACACATGTTCAACCCTTTAGGCAACATAATATGCATGCCTTCGGAATCTCACAACAAGAACTGTCCCATAACTATGCACGTATCCAGAGGTATCACCTACTGTGTTTTATCCATCCCAGAGGCACGACCGAGTCTCAAGGTGGCACAACGTTCACGACTACCATACCGAACGGCCCTGGAGGATAACTTGTAGAGCTCCCCTTGAACCGCCGGCATGTACCACTTTTATGTATGCAATGCCCGGGCTGTCCACCAAATCATATCATAACCAAGTCCGAAGACATAACAATTCACCCATGTCCGAGGACATATTATGCGTATGCACCAAATGGAAAACCAATTTTGTGACCCTCTGGATAAACGAATAGCTCCGGTAGTTGAGGGGGGGGTGGGATCCCAGGGCCCCCCATGTTTGGTTAGCATGATCAACTCAGAACCAGTATCATAGAACGAACAGATCCTAGGTCAGCTCAAGCAATTCCCAAAGGTGGTCCCTGCCGGGGCCTTATCATTAGGTGAAACCATAACCATAACCATAATCAGCATCACCAATTTAATTTATCATGTTATCAACCATAACCAAATATCATGGTTCACCTCTATGAGAGCGGACAGCAGACCTAAGCCTGCGCTATGACTCACATGGGCCAACGCTAGCTACTCAAACAAAGGCAATAGGATAACCAAGGCAATATAGTGGAGCAGGTAAATAAGGGAAACGATACTAAAGCATCGACAATAAGGATATCAATAGATCAAAGGAAGGAAGTAAAAACTATAAATGCAAATAGGTAGAAAGAGGGAGAATGCTCGCCTGAGAAGATCAACCAAAGACTCCTCGTATCTCGCATCAACTCGTCATACTAACCGATGAAGAAGCAAATCACTAGAAAGAGAAATCGGTGCAATATTTAATAACACGGCGGACGATACGACATGTTTATGATATGATGCATGACATGGCAATATGTAGCCTATCTTAACAATATTAAGCGAGATCGGGATCCCGGCAATTAAATATTATGGTTCAAGTTGTTTAACTACCCCACAAGTTAAATGTTGAATTAAAAAGGCAAAGCATGGCATCGGTTTGCTACACAAATTTAAATGGAGGTAGATATAAGACTAGAATAGCCCGCATATAGTCTCCATATGTAATTTTTAGGTGAGTCGACCAAATACCCCCGAATGACAGAGTATGTATGCAAGCATGTACAATTTATATGCAACAAGTTGTATATCATATTATTATAAAATAGGGGCGGATAGGAATCACACATATGGTTCGGCAAACTTGGTTCCGAGGGTGTTCGAGTTTGGTCTTCGGACTCCGGGAAGGAGAACTTGTCGTCCCGTGACGGAGAACTAGGCGTTCCGGAGAGTTAGATGTCTCGGGTTGAAGATCTTCTCGGTGGTTCTTTGGGTGGTGTCGGGTTCGGTACGGTCCCTTGGGTGGCACCATGTTCCTTCTTCGGAGACCTTGCCAATGTCCATGGTCGGGTTAGTAGAAGAACTTGTCGATGAAGAGGGTGTCGCATCCTTGTAGATTGTGGAGACCTTGCAGCTCGGCTGACCTTGGACTCGTCCGGCACTGGTAGGATTAGGCACGCTAGACTAGCACTTGGTACGTACCAAGAGGGGCATGTTCGGTCGATCATTTGATCGAATACCCTGCAGGCGTGGTAGAGCAGAACTGTGGCTGTAGGACAGCAAGCGGGGACGAGGCAGAGGACGGCAGGGTGCTGCAAGAGGACGGCGGCGCTTGGGGCCGAGATCAGGGGACGCAGGCTCGGAGACCTCTGGTGGCTGCCGGCTAGGCGACGTGTCGACACGCTACAGGGACGGGTGTAGCAGGAGTGCCGCAGGACAAGCTTGCTTCCAGGGAGGCGGCACGGGGTGATGGAGACGCATAACCGGGCGAAAGGAGGACGGTCGCAAGGAGCTCGAGGTGGCGCAGATGGCGGCGGAGCGGCCTTGGCTGCTGGCGGCCGGAGAGGAGGGGAAGGAGGCCGGTGACGACACGATTGAACAATAGGATAGCGGCGCTCGGGTATAGAGACAGGCGAGTGAGGAGATGTGGATGGAGGCGAGCTAGGATATGTGGATAGAGGCGAGATGGAGAGGAGCGGAGTTGGGGATCGATCGGGAGCTTCCCCGCTCCTGGCGGCGGAATTGGTGGCGAAGGGGGCGACGCGCTGGGGTCGAGAAGGAGGCGGTAGGAAGGAGACCAGGTGTAGGGATCGATCGGGTCATGCGAACCTCGTGTGTGCATGCGGTGTCGTGGTAATGTGGTTCGGTTTCAAACAATATGTGTGTGCATGTTGCTGCCTTTTTGGCCCTTGGCCGATGTGGAGCTGGGAGCATGCGCGAGAGTGTGGCGGCGGCGTGTGGTACTAGGTAAGGTTAGGGTTTAGATTATGTGGAGTAGTAGGTGGCCGGTTGGGCCATTGGGCCTAGCTGGCTGCCTCCCTCAAAATATTTATTTTATTTGTTTTATTTTTATAAAGGCTTTTATAAATACTTTTTAGTCAAAGAAAAGATCTAGAAGAGACCAGGGTGTAATTTGAAATAAAGGAGGGGGATAATAGGAAAACAAAAATACGCTTTTGACAAAAATATTTTTAGGCAAAAATATGCATGATGTCATGATGATGCACAGTTAGGGATATTTTCCCAGGCATTACAACTCGACACCCCTAACAAAGGATCTCGCGTACACCGGGGGAAGAGGGTTTGATGATCGATTCTTCTTGCGTCAGGTTGATGGTTGCGACACCACTAACAAGAATTCTCGCTTCGTCTTGAACTTGTCAACACCACTAACAAGGGTTGTTGCTCACGTTCTTCGAGAGAAAGCTCCGGAGAGACAAAGGAGGAAGTAAAGGTCTCAAAGGTGAGGCCACCTCTAACTTCCATGAAAAGAGTAAAGTCATACATTCGCCCAGTTCAACATATATGAGCTAATAGAAAGAGTAGTCAGATGGGGGCCAATCCATCACGCACCGAAACTATTACTCCGTACATGAATAGGGAAAACGGGAACAAAACTCTTGGGATTTAGATTGAAGATCATAACAAGCATCATTCAGAAAGCTTTGGAGAAACAATCTGAAAACGAGAAGGTCGTCATCTTAGAAGTCACAACACTGGAAACATATGAAGGGAGATCCGATAGAAAGAAAACCAGATGTAGCACCACCATTACAAAAGGAAGGACGCAAAACCATAGAGGTACGATGGAAACCCAACCACGAGAAATCCTGGACTTGAAGAAGGTAAGAGATCAGATTAAACACGCAAAGGTAAGGGGAGAAAGAATGGAGGTAAGGAGAAAAATCAGAACTAATCAGATCTATCTAACGCATTTGTAGTAAAATAGTTTTGACCTAGACAACGTCCGTTGGCAAGGTTAACCTATAGGCTGGACCAGTGGGGTATCGTAAACCATTGCTCTGATACCACTTGTAACACCCCAGAATCGGGTCTATACAGATCTCTGCATTTCCCGCCAAAATCCGCATAGAAGCGATTCAAAGACGCCCACCAGACACTTTTATGTTGGTGGGTTTTTATTACAATTAGTACACCACTATAGTTCACAACAGAATCCATAAGAACTTATATATACAACAACGACTCAACGAGTCAAGAATACAAATGATACAACTCGAAGATACAAATTTCAAAGAAAGCAAAATAGTGTCCGAGTACGGACAAGAACCAAATTGGACTAAGAGTCCTGAAGGATAACCAAGCGGTGTCCATAAACCCTGCCCAGTCCAAGCCGGAAGGGTAACCTTGCTAACCTCGTCAATCTCGTACCTGTCAAAGCTAAAGGGGTGCCAGCAAACGGCAAAAGAAAAGAGAAAGAGAGCGGTCAGTACTGAGGCCAGTACACGACGAGGCTAGAATTCGGCGGTCCTTGCGTACATAGGTACGGTGGGCTCAGCGACAGCAAAGCTTGCACTATCTAACTTATAGAGACACACTACAACTTCAGCTATTAGAGAGAGGTAAGAGAGAGTTATACGATAAGTATAATATAACACTAAACATAACCCATCCAAAGGTTTCCCCCTCGAAGACCAGTCGAGGAAGTCCACTTGCAGAACACACACGGTGGCAATTTTAGTTAAGCAGGTGTTTTGTTGATAAGGCTAACTACTAGTGATGTTATTATAGGCAAAACATTAGTGGCGTCGTCTATGATCATGACATTGTACTCCTGAGGCGCCCATAACCATGGACACACGACTTCTCGAAAAGATTTACCTAGGGTGCACCATCGCATCCAAACGCATGTTCAACCCTTCAGGCAACATAATACGTGTGCCTTCGGAATCTCACAACAAGCACTGTCCCATAACTACGTGCGTATCCAGAGGTATCACCTACTGTGTTTTATCCAGCCCAGAGGCACGGCCGAGTCTCAAGGTGGCACAGCGTTCACGACTACTATACCGAACTACCCTGGAAGATAACTTGTAGAGCTCCCCTTGAACCGTCGGCATGTACCGCTTTTATGTATGCAATGCCCGGGCTGTCCACCAAATCATATCATAACCAAGTCCGAAGACATAACAACTCACCCATGTCCGAGGACATATTATGCGTATGCACCAAATGGAAAACCAATTTTGTGACACTCTAGATAAACAAATAGCGCCGGTAGTTGAGGGGCGGAACCCAGGGGCCCCCACATTTGGTTAGCACGATCAACTCAGAACTAGTATCGTAGAATGAACGGATCCTAGGTCGGCTCAAGCAGTTCCCAAAGGTGGTACCTGCCGGGACCTTATCATTAGGTGAAACCATAACCATAACCATAATCAGCATCACCAATTTAATTTATCATGTTATCAACCATAACCAGATATCATGGTTCACCTGTATGAGAGCGGGCAGCAGACCTAAGCCTGCGCTACGACTCGCATGGGCCAACGCTAGCTACTCAAACAAAGGCAATAGGATAACCAAGCCAATATAGTGGAGCAGGTAAATAAGGGAAACGATACTAAAGCATTGACAATAAGGATAGCAATAGATCAAAGGAACGAAATAAAAACTATAAATGCAAAATAGGTTGAAAGAGGGAGAATGCTCGCCTGACAAGATCAACCAAAGACTCGTCGTATCTCGCATCAACTCGTCGTACTAACCGATGAAGAAGCAAATCACTAGAAAGAGAAATCGGTGCAATATTTAATAACACGATGGACGATACGGCATGTTTATGATATGATGCATGACATGGCAATATGCAGCCTATCTTAACAATATTAAGCGAGATCGGGATCCCGACAATTAAATATTATGGTTCAAGTTGTTTAACTACCCCGCAAGTTAAATGTTGAATTAAAAAGGCAAAGCATGGCATCGGTTTACTACACAAATTTAAATGGAGGCAGATATAAGACTAGAATAGCCCGCATATAGTCTCTATATGTAATTATTAGGTGAGTCGACCAAATACCCCCGAATGACAGAGTATGTATGCAAGCATGTACAATTTATATGTAACAAGTTGTATATCATATTATTATAAAATAGGGGCGGATAGGAATCGCACATATGGTTCGGCAAACTTGGTTCCGAGGGTGTTCGGGTTTGGTCTTCGGACTTCGGGAAGGAGAACTTGTCGTCCCGTGACAGAGAACTAGGCGTTCCAGAGAGTTAGATGTCTCAGGTCGAAGATCTTCTCGGTGGTTCTTTGGGTGGTGCCGGGTTCGGTACGGTCCCTTGGGTGGCACCATGTTCCTTCTTCGGAGACCTTTCCAACGTTCACGGTCGGGTTAGTAGAAGAACTTGTCGATGAAGAGGGTGTCGCATCCTTGTAGATCGTGGAGACCTTGCATCTCGGGAGACCTTGGACTCGTACGGCACTGGTAGGATTAGACACGCTAGACTCACACTTGGTACGTACAGAGAGGGGCATGTTTGGTCGATCATTTGATCGTACAGCCTGTAGGTGTGGTAGAGCAGAACTGCAGCTGGAGGAAAGCGAACTGGGACGAGGTAGAGGACGGCGAGGTGCTGCAGGAAAACGGCGGCGCTCGAGGCCGAGCACAGGGGTTGCGGGCTCGGAGACCTCTGGTGGCTGATGGCCGGGCGATGGGTCGACACGCTGTAGGGACGTGTGTAGTAGGAGGGCCGCGGGACAAGCTTGCTGCCAGGGAGGCGGCGCGGGCTGATGGAGACGCGTAGCCGGGCGAAAGGAGGTCGGTCGCAAGGAGCTCGAGGTGGCGTAGATGGCAGCGGAGCGGCCATGGCTGCTGTCGGCCGGAGAGGAGGGGAAGGAGGCCGGTGACCACACGATTGAGCAGCAGGACATCGACGCTCGAGAATAGAGAGAGGCGAGCGAGGAGATGTGGATGGAGGCGAGATGGAGAGGAGCGGAGTTGGGGATCGGGCGGGAGCTTCCCCGCTCCTGGCGGCGGAATTAGTGGCGAAGGGGGCGACGCGCTGGGGTCGAGAAGGAGGCGGTAGGAAGGAGACCAGGTGCAGGGATCGATCGGGTCATGCGGGCCTGTGGCGGTGGCGTGTGGTACTAGGTCAGGTTAGGATTTAGATTATGTGGGGTAGCAGGTGGTCGGCTGGGCCATTGGGCCTAGCTGGCTGCCTTCTCAAAATATTTATTTTATTTTTTTTATTTTTAGAAAAACTTTTATAAATAGTTTTTAGTCAAATAAAAGATTCGGAAGATACAAGGTTTTAATTTGAAATAAAGGAAGGGGATAATTGGAAAACAAAAATACACTTTTGGCGAAAATATTTTTAGGCAAAAATATGCATGATGTCCTGATGATGCATAGAATAATAATAATAGGCAAATCTAATTGGGGATATTTTTCTGGGCATTACACATTCATTATACTGATATGATGCATGCTTCAATTCTTACCAGTGAATGCATAATTCAAACGGGCTCATTGCGCTGACTGATTTAGACATATTATTTGTCGAATTCAGAATTACAGAATTAGAGTTATGAATTTATTAAGAAAAAAAGGCATGTATTAGCACTTAATTAATTTCGGAATTTTTAATTGCTCAAAAATTATTTTGGATGGCATATTTGAATTCCTGGGATTTTTTCTGATCAAAAAACATATATTATTGGTATTATTTGGAATTATGAATTTAAAACAATATTTAAATGCAAATTAATTCAAAATGGGTCAAAAGCCAAAGCTTTGACTAGTTAGAGTTGACTCTGGTCAAATTTGAATTTAGGTTTGAATTCACATTTGAAATTCATTCATATTTCATTTAATAAGTTTTTCCCAGTTCAAAAGATGCAAACATATATGAATTTAATTAGGTTTAAGCATTTTCTAAATTTTATTTCTATTAGAAAAATATTCCCAGGTTTTTGTTACTCGGGCTCAATCTACACACAGGCACTGCCAGGTTGGGTTGAAGGGACAAATGTTCCACACGTGCATCAGCCAACGAGGTGGCGACATGTGGGCAAGCCAAGGTGATGGATGGAGTTTTCCAAAACTCCGGGTATCTTTTCATAAAAAGGCCAGGACGGGCACAACAAGGTGTGTGATAGGTGGGGCTAGCAGGGGACTATAGTTTAATGCTGCAAAAAGGCTAGGGGTATTGGCAAAACTGCAGTGTTGTTCTGAACTGACGAAACTATCAAGACGATAGTATTCCAGCGAGATCTGTCTAACTCCTGACGACAATGGCAACCAAACTTCTAAGAATCTCGTGATGCCACAAAAAGGAAAGATGGAGAGGGCATCATGGGCTCCAATTTTCATTTAGGCTGCGTTTCCGGAGGAGGGATGAAGCGGTCGGAAATCGTCGAGGAAAAGGGGCTATGCGACTATGTCTACTCCTGCTATCGGTGTGCGGCCCAGGCATGGTGTGCGTGCGCAGAGCGGCGCGATGCGAGTGGCACAGGGGTCTGGGCACGCGCGGGGTTGGCGAGGGATGTTGTTGGGTGCATGGTGCAGATGGCGGCGCATGGGGACTTGGGCGCACAACCTCGGACATGGGCGATAGTGGATGAGCAAGGCAGCGACCGACGTGGCGTGCATCTGTGCAGTGTGCGTGCGGGCAGCATCGACAGTGGCGAGGTGGCGGCGCAGAAGGGTTTTTGAAAGGTAGGTGGTGCTCTCCAGGGTGCGCCCGCATAGCCGGATACGGATAGGTGTAAGGCGGTCGATGGCTTGCCCTTCTCTGATGACTCCCCGGTGGTACCTCTGGTTCAGGACGATGTAGAGGAGTAAGGGGAGTCCTCTAGTGCTCCTGGTTCTCCTCGCAAGGCTTCAAGTCAATGGGCAGTAGGTGTGGTCGTGGCTAGGGTTTGGAAGTGGCCATGCCTTGCAGCTTGGGGAATAAGGAAAGTAAGAGGATTTCTAGCCTTCTTGATCTTGATCTGGGACTAAACTTGCATGCTAGCTCTAGCTGGGCTGGTGGTTGAAGCAAAAGGTAGAGAGAGGTATCACGTGGTTGGTTTTTGGATGTTTTCAAAAGAGAGACCCGGGTGGTTGGACTCTTCCTCTCCTCCTCTCTCTTCTTGTAGTGCGTGGTCAAGACATGATGCTAGAGAGAGGGGACTAGGGGAGAGGTGATAGCCATCTTGGTTTCCATGACAAGAAGGGGAGGTGGTGGTCGGATGTCCACCACACATGCACATGGCATGTACACATGGTGTCCAGGGATGGTGTGGTACTAGGTAGATTAGGTGGTCTTGATCACTTGGGATCCAAGGTATATGAGGAGAGGAGGAAGCTTAGGTAGATGGTGGGGTGGTAGGTTTTATTTAATTTAGGTTTATTCCATCTGGTTTGAATTCAAAACCCCTCAAACTATTCAATTAAAATCTCAAAAGAAGAGAAGGAGAAGGTAGATGGTTACTTGCATGGGCCATGCATGATCATTAAATGCAACCATTCTTGTTGTGAAAAGTCTAGAATTATCAGGGACAATTATAATCCACCATACACTCAATGATTTGATTAAAGCAACACATGATTAAGGAAGGATTCTTACTCCATATGGCAACTTAAAATTAAGTGCTATGCATGAATGTAAAGGTGACTATGCTAGTGTGTGTGAACCACTATATATTCCATATAGCCACAATTATATTCAACCAAACCCACAATTTAAATAAACCATACAAAGGAATAATAAGGAGGATTCTACTCACATGGTATGCAAAGATGGACATGCATGCTTCCCTACACCATATTGTCAAAACAAATAGGATCATGTATGGAGCATGTAGAAATAGAATTGGATCCACCCTAATTCATATGAGCTAGATTTAAATACCAAAGATAAATGCATTTGCTCATATTATTTAGGATGGTGGAATTTAGATCGAGCCAAAATAAAGATGGTGGAACTAGAATAGATATGCCCCCAACTCAACTTGGGCATCAAGCATTATATCAAGAACCAAATACAATATATCAAGAGGCAAATAAAATTAATAAGGTAAATGCAAATGAAGAAGATCCAAATGAAAGGGGTTTAATATGATGCTCAAGTGCAATGTGGCATGGTGATATGAGCATGATATTATGATGATGCATTAAATATTATTTGGAGATAGCATTATATTGATTGAAACAATGTAGAATTACAATTGTTAGACAATTGGGATGCTACAACTCTCCCCCACTAAACAAGAATCTTGCCCCGAGATTCCTAGGAAAAAGAAAAAGGAACAAGGAGATGCGGGTATTCGGAACGAAGGTGATCCTCGCATTCCTAAGTTGATGAACAACAGAATGGTGTGACCATTACACCTTGCAAAATGTGCTAGACTTGTTGCGAGTCTTGCGTTTTGCTTCTTAGAAACAAAGTACTTGAATAACCTGGAGGATTGTTGTGAGACGAGAAAGATAGGCTAAACATAGCTCTCGTACTCTCGAGAAACACGATAAAAGAATATACCACTTCTTGAAGGAATTTGAAAATACGATGTATCAAGGAGAGAAAATAAAGACACAATATTAGGATTAAAGATCAATAGATGCACGTGAAGATGATTCTTTGTTTTGCCAGAACAAAAGAGCGACTTTGGAGAATTTATCAACACTATGAAAATAGCATTGTTTCTTCCCTCAGATTTAAGAAAAGAAGTTTGGAAAAACAACACCGCCTTCAAACAACAGAGATTCTTGATATCAACGGAAAAGATTTTGGTTAGGAGTTATCGAGTTAGATTCTTCTTGCCCTTGTAAGAACCAAAGGTTCACGCAATTAAGGTATGTAGATAGATCTTCAAGAGGAGGAGGTGACCCAAGCTCATGGTGGAATCCTAAGAAAAAGTTGAATGTTGAAGATCTACAGGTTATTGTAAAGATGCTTATTGCTTTCCTTAACCATAAGATTATTGAAATAGATTTTGAGATTGATGACATCAACCATAACTGGCTTTACCAAGAGAAA
Source organism: Avena insularis (assembly GCA_023614405.1). NCBI lineage: Eukaryota > Viridiplantae > Streptophyta > Magnoliopsida > Poales > Poaceae > Avena > Avena insularis. Next base: position 328,844,394 of record CM042688.1, read on the forward strand.
GGAATTTGACAAAAAGAAGTCAGATATATCTTCCATCCATCTTGTTTGACGATGTCGAGCACTGGTAGAAAGAAAAGGACAGAGAAGATTTTGCATTTGTTTCCACCAGATCATTGAAGATTTTTCTCCATCTTGAAATAGATGAGACCACCAACAAGAGGTTATTGATTATGTTCTTTGAGGGAACACTGCAAAAAACAAGGATGGAAGTAAAAGTCTCGAGGGATAAAGGCCACTTCTGACTTCCGTGGAATGAGTGAAATTGCATTGATCAACCAATTCAATGTACAAGAGCGAATGATAAGAGTAATTAGATGGGGATCAGTCCATCGCGCACCCAAAGCATTAGTCCATACATGAATAGGAAAATCGTGCAATCCAACTCTCAAAATCAGATTGAAGATCTTCACAAGCAAAGTTCATGAAGCTCCACGAGAAAACAAAGATTTGATGCAACGATTTGTTAGATCCAAAGTAGATAAAGATGATGATGTTTTCATCGTGTCGGAAGTCCCAAGCCATCGGAAAAGATATGAAGGAAGATTACGGTGAACAGCTGCAAGATTCAACAGATAGAGAAAAAGATAGCACCAACTTGAATATAAGGATTACAAAGATCTAAAAAGTCTTCATGGCTGCCGTCAGATTGAGCATAGAAGATAGAGAGAGGATTTCAAAAGGTTGTTTGACAAATTAGAGAACAAAAGAACTTCTTATCCTTCTGGAGAATATCAGAGAGAGACTTAGCCGTCTTGAGGAAGTCTTCAACAAAGTAGTTAAACTGAGGATAAAGCTCCGGAGTTTGTTGTAATCTGATGGTGGGCGAGAATTAACAATTGATTTGATGATTAAAGAATTTGAAGTGATGTCTTTAGCAGAAGGGCATGGCCAAGACAGGTGACTTCAGGAAGCCAGAATTCACACTTTGAGAACTTTGCACAGATGCAGTGCTCTCGAAGATTGAAGGAATAAGAAGAATATGTTCTTCCATTTTATTCCATTGATACATAATACGTAAGCATATTGTCAAGATATACCACCATGAATTAACGAGATATTCCAATAATGCCAAGTTCATGAGGCTAGAGAAACAAAAAAAATGCTCAAAACACTTTCTAATCTCAACACTCTTTGAAAGATCAACATTCAGAGCAAGGATTGGTGTTTAGAAAGATGCATTTTATCTGGCCCTTCGGATAAGAAAAGAGATACTAACTTGTTCACCTTGTTGATCGGATCACCAGTTGAAAAGAGGAGAGATCTAGATAAGAACTGATGACAACTCACAAATTTAAGCAAGGATATCATAGATGAAAGAATGAGAGTCTCTTATATCAAAGAGAACCTTGCAGATATGGGATTCAAAAGAGGTATAAAGCACAAACATCGGATGACATTCCATCACAGTGCCTTAAGAAATGTTTGGATTGCGAAAGATACTTGAATATGACATAGATATGATCACGGTATAACTCAAAATCACAAGAGATAACCGCCATCATTTGGAAGATTAGATTGATAGCATTGGCCCTATTCGACTCGTGATAGGTGTCATATAGCTATATCGAGAGCCAGATTACAGTCACAAGCATCGAATCGACACATGTTATCTATTTAGCCCAAAAGAATTGAAGATGAAGTAAAACTTCCAAGATTATGTGTAGGTGGCAAAAGTATGAGTCGACATGAACATGCCTACAAAAAGAACATAGATAGTGTATCATACACGACTGAAAGGAATGTGGAACACAGATGTATCAAAGAAAAAATTTCCACACTTTTCAGCATTAAAGTACCAACTAGATGCACAAAACCACTTATCAGATAGAGATAAGAAACTCCACATTATGTGAAAGCTTACAAAAGAACGAACACCCTTAAAAAGGTTGTGTCGGTTAAGAAAGAGTTGGATAGATCGCGTCGGTTTACACATAAGCCTATCGGTATGGAATGTACCAACAGTTGATAACTAACAAGGGGTAACCTCGGCAATGCCCATGGTGATGGACTTGGGGTTTCGTGAAAAGGAGAACGTTGGGGATTTCGTCGGATGTCAGGAAAACAATGAAGACAAAGTCGCCTGAATATTGGGGAAACACTCAATTACAAGTTGTCCTCTGGATTTTGGTACCCTCACTTGGGATTCTCCTGCCCTATATATAATAGGCCGGGTCTCAAAGCTATACGCAGATAGGTTTCATACACGCACTATTACAACACCACCATAATGTTGGTTCATAGTTTCTTTCCTAATACAAAAAAGACTCTACCGGTTGCTTCCTTGGGTTGTTTATCTGGAATCCTTATGGGCCGCAGGCCTTTTACCCAATGTAGGGTGGTGAATAATGAGCATCCGAGTAATCATACTCATGTCAGTAGCCCCCAAGACTCTACCTGAATCTGCAGTATTCAGGTTGAGTCTCAAAGTTTTCTTTCCTTTTCTCTTATTCTGTTTGATTTTCATTTTTTGTAGGGATTTTGGCACTACGAGTCTGATGCTTCCGACGGATCGTGTCACATCCAAATTATTAGAATTGGTACTGCATATCATTCATGGTATTGCATCATATTCATCTTTGCAAAAATTTAGTTTAAAAGCCTTTTGCTAAAAACACCACACAATTACTTGTGCATTCATATGAAGTGACCACTAGGGTTTTTACCTCGCATCTGCTAAAATGGTATTATATAAACATTTAGAATGCATAGAGCATAGAGTATTCCAATACAAACCTGTAGAATTTTGTTTCACTCGAAACGGAGCTCTAAATCAAAAGTTATGGCCAAAACAGTTTCAGACTTAAATTCAGATTCAGAAAACAGACAAAGATGAGATAAGATTCAGTTAACAGATTAGGGAAAAAGCAAAAATAAAGAAAAGAAGAAAAAAGAACCGTGGCCAGCCGAGCTAGCCCAGCCACGGCGGCCCACCGGGACCCAACAGCGGTAGCCAGTAGCCCACCGCCACCGAGCGAGCCAGCCAGCCCAACAACCCGACAAGCGGGACCCGCCCGTCAATCCCTGCCCCTCGAGTCGTCCATGCTCGACATGAGCACCGCAACGTCTGCCGCCTTTCTTTCCACTCGCGCCCGAGTCCGAGCCGTCTTCGCCCTCTCGACCCATTCCCCTTAAAGCCCTCGTCCCCCTCTTCCGAACCCCCCTAAACCCTAGCTAATCGCGCCACCGAGTCGCCGCAATTGCTCGCCGGAGTTCCCGGAGCCGCAATCGCCATTGACATCGGTACGATCTCTAGCTCGAGTCTCCGCGCCCTATCTCCTGGCTAACACCACCGTAGTGCCGCACCTCCACTTTTCTTACCCTTATTTTTCTCTTACAGCCGTCGGACCGTCATCGCCGGAGCAGCCGTCGCCACCCACCTCCGACGACATCGCCGGTGAGCACCCGCCACCTCGCGCCAACCCTTCGATCTGTGGCCAACGGCCCAGATCAGTGGTTGACCCCTGCGGTGGACCGCTGACCGGTCAAAGGCCCAGTCAGCGCCACGTAGGCATAGACTAGTCAGCGCAGAATATTCCTATGGACTATTCCCTTGTTATTGGAAATAGATTAAAATTGCAGAAATTGTATTTAACTTGTAAAACTCATAGAAAAATATTTACAGATCCAAAATAGCAAATAATATACTGTTGGATTCACAATTTTGTGCAAAATATTAATCTGTAACTATATCAGGCATTGACTGTAAGTATTTGTCATGAATACTTAAATGGTTTAATGGACTTTTTGGAGTAATAAATTCATAAGAAAATAACTATTAATCAGAAAATTGCAAATAAAGTGTCTACGGAATCACAAGAGAGTGTAGAACATGTTTCTGATTTAAAATTGCAATCTTACTGTACTAATATGTTTGAGATTAATTAAAGGCTTATTGTACTATAAAAATCACAGAAAAACATCTGTAACACCTTTTTGCGTGATTCCAGTTGCCCTAGCTCTAAATCACGTTACCTACATAGTAGTATTTTTGTCCAGATTTTACAACACTGTTTACTGCAGAGGCTTAGTATTTTGCCTAAAGGCCTATTAATTGGAATAACAAATTGCATAATTTTTTTTCATTGCATTAAAGGTTTTTCCATGCATCATTCAATAGTAATAAACATTAGAGAACATAGAAGGGTTATTAAAACCTTTATTAAGCTATCATGCATGTATTTGTGCACTTGTCTATGATTGTGTATGTTCGTTTATGTGTTGAAATTGTATCGTGTAGATTGTGACGATTGCAACGCTTGTTCTCTCGACTCCTACCGCCAAGGCAAGTAGATGCTATTTTGATCATACCTTGTCCTACTATTTTTTATCTTATGCATGTATAGTGTATTTCTGTAGATTATGTGTAGGAATTACTATGATATGCTATGTCCTATGTGTATTGTGGTAGGAATCCCTTGTAGTTGAGCCTCCGTAAGGTAAAAGTGCTTAGACTTGCTGTATAGACGAGGGAAGGATCACATTATGGTGAAGCATGTGTTTGTTCAAACTAAAAACAACATAATGTTAATGAACTACCTGGGCAGAGTGGTTGGATTGTCAACAGAGTGCGAATAATGGTGGGGAATGCCGCCCAGGGTACTGAGAAGGATTGGTTCTCTTTTTTAAAGTAGCTTATGTGTGCAACCATGTGCCAGTAAGAAATGGGTGGCTGATTGGACTTAGTAGGTCGTGGTGATCCTAACCCAGCGTAGCCAAAGATGTAGTGAATGGTAGGTTGGGACCAGTGCGTAGTGGGGTTTGGAGATCTACTTCCCGAAAGGTCTCATCTTGGACTTCTCCCTATCATCACACAATATGAGTGTGGTGGTATGATCTGGGTTGGCCAGGTCATATGGGTAAAGTGTACAAACCCCTTCAGGGTGTAAAAATTAAGTACTTAGCCGTGTCTCTGGTTACGGACGATTGAGTTGTTTGATTTTGAGACTGACATATTATCACTCATCCTTATTTCCTAATTACTAAAACTTGATGGGTGAACCTAATGGGTTGCTGTGAATCAAATGGTTTACGAAAGTAGGATAAATCTGTTTGAAAAGTGCAAGCTATCCAAAGCTCCACTAGCCAAATAAGCATGTAGATGCTAGGTGCATTGTCTCTTTTATCTTAGCGCTACTTGCCATACATTCCATGTAATGACCCTTCGGGGCTGCTACGTTTCATGTTGAAGGTTATTCCGATTCCGAGTGATCGAATAGGTCGCGGTACTCCACTCGACACTTGTTCCCTTGTAGGCAATTTGAAGATGGAGTAGTTATATTTATTTATGTTGCTACTTGAATAAGTGTAAGCTAGCCTTCGAGCTAAGTGAATATTGTAATAATTGAATCTTCTGGATCTTCTTTATTTATGATACACGGATTATTACTTTGTTATTTCATCTATGTTCTGTGTAAGCCAATGAACCGATCTAGGGATTGGCTTGTTGCATAGAAGCTACAGTCTTTCCAGTACTGTAGTGCTACAGATGGTATCAAAGCCGTGTGTTGACTGTAGGATCGTGACCTAGGATTGAAATAGGAAGCCATAGTATTACTTGAGTCTATTTTAAATTTTGTCTTTATTCTTATGCCTTTCATTCTAGTAAATTCTTATCCTTTGCTATTCTCACACTTTCCTTTTTACAATTGACAGATGGGAGATGTCACCAGAGTTGAGCATGTTGGGTTCCAATCACCAAGACTCTTCGCAAGGCAGTTGGCGGAGCTTTGTTAGATGTTGGGCATGTTAATGCCGATGTTCAAAGGGAGGAGCATGAATGCATTTGTGTCGGGAGATCGCGTGTGGGAGATCACCACTATTGTTCTTGCAGATCCCACCGTGCCTGGCATTGGGAACCTGAACCGCACCAAGAAATACCTTACCTGGGAGCAAGGAGTGGAATCAGCCATGCATGAGCATTGTCACGCCTATGCTATCTTCACCAACACCGACTGCCAGCATGTTCACCTTTCCTTGCATTTGGAAAAGGGAATGAAGACGGGAATGAGATGGTTACTGCAGGCAACCGGAACAACATGCCATTCCATGAGAAGCATATAGAGGATATGGAAATTAAAGCTTGGGAGAGGGAAGAGAAGTTGATGCAGCAAAAGGAGGCGTTGGATTATTTTCAGGGCACTGTGCATTTACAAGGATATGAGATGGAAACCCTGCACACAACTGTGAATACAATGGATCAAGCCCTCATTGGTAGAGATCAAACCATAGCGGACCTCAATGGGACCATAGCGGAAAAGGATGCCACCATTGAGGAACAAAAGAATGTTGTGGTGGAAAGGGATGCCACAATTGTGGGGCTGAACCAAACTATTGTGGGAATTGCTCAAGTTGTGGCGGAGCGAAATCAGACCATTGTGGAGATGGCTGCCCAGATTGCTGCCCTTCAAGCGCAGCAGAACCCGCCACCAAATAATAGAAATGATGATGATGATGTGCGGGTAATGGTTATGGTGGTAACAATGACAATGATGGAGGCAATGACAATGACGGAGGCAATGACGATGATGGAGGCAATGACGATGGAGGAGATGAGGCGAATGCCTTTGCTGAAGAAAGCGAGGAGAAGGACCCCGATGAGGTGGACTTTGAGGACTCGAGTGCTGAAGATTCAGGGGAGGTGTACATGCCACCGCCATGGCATGCACGAGGATCGAAGCGCCAGCGCATGGACTCCTGAATCTATTGCAATCTGTTCATCAAATAGTTAGAGATGGTCCTCCAAAATTAGTCTTTATTAGGAGTTTTGTTAGCCGTTATATATCGATCAATGTAAACTTTGGCACTGTTATATTATTGTGTTTAGGATGCTCTATTCAGTACTATGAAGTTCTAGGATTTTCTTATGTGATTTATTAAATGGTTTTGGCAAGTTTTGGGTAAAATCTGTGTTATTGCTGCAATATTTTCTGCTGAATCTGTTGTACTGTATGATTTTTCATATGTTACTGGTCACTGATAAAAATCTGCAAAATTGGGATCTGGTGTGTGGTTATCTGTACTACATGCACAAAAATCAGAAAAAAATTCTGACGAGTTTAAGTCAGTCCGAAAAATTCGTGAACACAGCCGAACTGTTCTGGCAGATTTCTGTTTATTGTTCTTTTGTTGCTCTTTTGCATCTAAATGTTGATGCAAATGTTTTTAAACTATTTTGTAGTTATATATTGTTAAGATAAACACCTGGAACTGTGCTTGTTGTGTGTTGCTTGTGTGATACCTGTTTGTTATTGTCTGTAAACATATGGTTGTTGCATGAGCATTATACATGGGTAGGAATTATTTCCTTAGATTCTTCTTGCTAATCTTACCTGTGCTGAACCGTAGATGGCTCCTCGCCGAGTACCTGATGAGATGGCTCAACTCATGGCCACTCAGGCACAGTTGACCTAGGTGATCACACAATTCTTGGCAAATCAGAACAACAACAACAATGGGAACAATCAGCCCCAGGGAGATGCTCTCACCAAGTTCCTGAGGTTGCGGCCAGCTAAGTTCTCCTCTGCACCTGATCCCATGGTTTCTCTCGACTGGCTCCATTCTGTGAATAAGGACTTGGTGACCGTTGGTTGCACTGATGCTGAAAAGGTGAGGTTTGCTGCTCACTTGTTGGAAGGATCAGCTGCTTCTTGGTGGGATGCTTTCTAGATCACCCACTCGCTGGACACAGTTACTTGGGCCATGTTTGAGGAAGGGTTCAGAACCAACCACGTCTCTGCCGGGACCATGAGCCTGAATAGGAAGGAATTCCGCAACCTGCGCCAAACCAACCTCACTGTGGCAGACTACATAGAGGAATTCAACAACTTGGCCTGCTATGCCCGTGAGGATGTGGACACTGATGCCAAGAGGAGGGATAGGTTCCTGGATGGTCTCAGTGATGATCTTTCACTTCAGATATCTATGGTTTATTGCCCGATATTTATGATGGACACTTTGGATATTCTAGGCATGGCGGAGATGACCGCAACCACCGTGGAAGTAATGGACATCACCACGATGGTCACAGGAGCAATAATCACCACCGTGGAGGACATGACCACCACCATAATGGTCACAAGAGCCACCATAGCAACTCTAGGAGGAACAATGGACACAACTATGTGAGCAAGAAGGACCTCAGCAATGTGGAGTGTTACAAGTGCAAGAAGCTAGGCCACTATGCTAGTACCTGCCCCGAGAAGATCACAAGAGTAGGACCCAAGATTGGACCCAACCAGAAGGAGAATGTGAACCATGTGGATGTGGAGGAAGTCCATGATGATCCAGATCTCGTGATTGGTAAGTTTCCAATCGATTCCCATATTGCACCCATTCTATTTGATAATGGTGCATCACATTCATTCATATCAAGGGCATTTGTGGATAGACATAAGTTAACCACTGAGTCACTAAAAGGGACTATTAGAGTGAGCTCACCAGGAGGAGATATGCTAGCTAGTAAGGGATGTCGTGATCTTACCCTAGGTATTGGAGCACACAGCTTCCCAGCACATTTGGTAGTTTTGGAGTCACAGGGATTAGATGTAATACTAGGCATGGATTGGTTGTCTGAGCATGATGGCCAGATAGATTATGGACATCGTGCCATCTCTCTCAGGACACCACAAGGCATAAAGATTAAGTTCAAGTCGGCAACACGTCTTAGGGGTGCTAAGGCGAACTCTCTTAAGGGGGTTAGCATGGACACCGTACCCATAGTGAGAGAATACCCCGATGTGTTTTCGGAGGAGTTACCAGGGATGTCACCAGACCGTGATGTAGAGTTTCTCATTAACTTAATGCCGGGAACTGGACCAATAGCCAAGAGACTGTACAATATGGATGTGGATGAGATGAAGGAGTTGAAGAAGCAACTTAGAGAATAGTTGGATAAGGGATTCATTCAGCCAAGTTCTTCATCTTGGGGTGCACCTATTATATTTGTTGAGAAGAAGGACAGTAGTAAGAGACTGGTGGTAGACTTTCGCTCGCTTAATGAGGTTACCATCAAAAATAAATATCCTCTGCCCAATATAAATGACTTGTTTGATCAGTTGAAGGGAGCAAAGGTATTTTCCAAGATTGATCTAAGATCAGGATATTTCCAGTTAAAGATCCGTGAGCAGTACATACCAAACACCGCCTTCACCACTAGGTATGGTTTGTATGAGTATACAGTTATGTCTTTTGGACTAACAAATGCTCCAGCATATTTTATGACCATGATGAACAAGGTATTCATGGAGTACTTGGATAAATTTGTTGTGGTGTTCATCGATGATATATTGATTTATTCTAAGGATGACAATGAGCATGAGAAGCATTTGCGCCTAATTATGGAGAAGTTGAGAGAGCATAATCTATATGCTAAGTTTAGCAAGTGTGAGTTTTGGTTGAACACTGTTGGTTTTCTCGGACACATAGTGTCAGGTGAAGGAGTTGCAGTTGATCCAAGCAAGGTATAGTCAGTTACTGAATGGGAGTCTCCCAAAAATGTGGGAGATATTCGTAGTTCTTGGGACTTGCTGGATACTATAGGAGGTTCATAGAAAATTTCTCCAAGGTTGCAAAGCCAATGACTGAGTTATTGAAGAATGATAAAATGTTTGAGTGGACAAAAGAGTGCGAAGCTAGTTTCTAGGAACTGAAGCAACGCTTAGTGACCGCACCTATCTTGTGTTTGCCTGATATTCAGAAGGATTTCCAAGTGTATTGTGATGCATATCATCAAGGACTTGGAAGTGTGTTGACGCAAGATGGAAGGGTGGTATCCTATGACTCACGCCAACTTAAACACCATGAGCGGAATTACCCCACGCATGACTTGGAGTTAGCGTCAGTTCTGCATGCGCGCAAGGTATGGAGACACTATTTGATGGGTAAGCATTGTGACGTATTCACGGACCACAAAAGCTTGAAATACATATTCACACAGAAGGAATTGAACATGAGGCAAAGGAGATGGTTGGAGCTCATAAAGGATTATGACATGAGCCTGCCATATCATCCTGGGAAGGCTAATGTTGTAGCAGATGCGCTAAGCCGCAAAGTGTATGCTAATGGTTTGACCGTGGGAGAGTTACCCAATGATTTGTGTGAGCAATTCAAGGATCTTAGGTTGGAGGTAGTATCCGAGGGGTATTTGGCAACACTGGAAGTCAAACCAACACTTCTGGACTTGATTAGGGAGGCTCAAAAGAAGGATAGCGACATGGAAGGAATAAGAGCAAACATACCTGAGGGTAAACCAAAGGGATTTTGCGAAGATGAGCAAGGAACCCTATGGTATGGAGATCATCTGTGCGTGCCCAACGATCAGGAAATTAGGAAGTTGATTCTCTAGGAAGCCCATGACTCGTCGTACTCCATACATCCTGGTAACACGAAGATGTACATGGATTTGAAGGAAAGATTTTGGTGGGTTAATATGAAGGGAGATATCGCAGAGTATATCGCTTTATGTGACGTATGCAGCAGAGTGAAGGCCGAGCACCAGAAGCCAGCAGGATTGCTACAGCCATTGCCAGTACCTGATTGGAAGTGGGATAGAGTTGGAATGGATTTATCACAGGACTGCCCAGGACGAGGTCAGGATACGACTCTATTTGGGTAGTGGTTGATCATTTGACCAAGGTAGCTCACTTTATACCTGTGAAGACCACCTATACCAGTGCTAGATTGGCTAAGATCTACATGGAAAAAATTGTGTGTCTACATGGAGTTCCCAAGAGTATTGTTTCAGATAGAGGCACCCAATTTACCTCTCACTTTTGGCGCCAGCTGCATGAGTTGTTGGGAACTAGGTTAGAGTTCAGTACAACTTTCCACCCTCAGACGGATGGACAGACAGAGAGGGTGAATCAGATTTTGGAGGATATGTTGAGAGCTTGCGCTCTAGCCCATGGCTCTAGCTGGGACGAGAATTTGCCTTATGCTGAATTTCCCTACAACAACAGCTACCAGACTAGCATCAAGACATCACCGTTCGATGTGCTATATGGTAAGAGATGCATAACACCATTATTGTGGGATGGTGTAGGTGAGCGTCAGTTGTTTGGACCTAATTTGATCAAGGATGCTGAGGAGAAGGTCAGTTTGCTTCGAGATAGGCTGAAGGTAGCACAATCATGGAAGAAGAGCTATGTTGATTCTAAACGCAAGGAAGTGGTGTATGGGATTGGAGATCGAGCATAACTCAGAGTTTCCCCACTACGTGGAATTAAGCGATTTGGAATTAAGGGGAAGCTAGCACCTCGGTTTCTAGGACCATATAAGATCCTAGCACGCAAGGGAGAGGTTGCCTATCAGTTGGAGATGCCAGAGGCTCTACCCGCTGTTCATGATGTGTTCCATGTGTCTCCGCTGAAGAAATGCCATCCGAAGATGGTGGATACACCATTAAGGGACACCGTATCACTAGATGAGGTTCAGCTGGAGAATGACTTGACTTATGCGGAGAAGCCAATCAAGATTTTGGAGACAATGGAGAGGTTTACACGCAGCAAGACGATCAGATTTTGTAAGGTGCAATGGAGCCATCACACCATAGAGGAAGCCATTTGGGAGCGAGAAGATGACCTCCGAGAGGACCATCCACACCTATTTGCTAGCCATGGCGAATCTCGAGGACGATATTCATCTTAAGAGGGTTAGTCTTGTCACATACCAATTATTAGAATTGGTACTACATATCATTCATGGCATTGCATAATATTCATCTTTGCAAAAATTCAGTTTAAAAGCCTTTTACTAAAAACACCACACAATTGCTTGTGCATTCATATGAAGTGACCACTAGGGTTTTTACCTCGCATCTGCTAAAATAGTATTATATAAACATTCGGAATGAATAGATGCGTAGAGTATTTCAATACAAACCTGTAAAATTTTGTTTTACTCGAAACAGAGCTTTAAATCAAAAGTTATGGCCAAAACAGTCTAACAGAGCTTTAAATCAAAAGTTATGGCCAAAACAGTTTCAGACGTAAATTCACATTCAGAAAACAGACAAAGTTCAGATAAGATTCAGTTAACAGATTAGGGAAAAAGAAGAAATAAAGAAAGGAAAAAAAGAATCATGGCCAGCCAAGCCAGCCCAGCCAGCTAGCCAGCCTGGCCGGCAACAACCCGACAAGCGGGACCCACCCGTCAGTCCCTGCCCCTCGAGCCGTCCGTGCTCGACACGAGCACCGCAACAGCCACCGCCTTTCTCGCCGTTCGTGCCCGAGTCCGAGCCGTCTTCACCCTCTCGACCCCTGCCCCTTAAAGCCCTCGTCTCCCTCTTCTGAACCCCACTAAACCCTAGCTAATCGCGTCGCCGAGTCGCCGCAATTGCTCGCCAGAGTTCCTGGAGCTGCCGTCGCCATTGACGTCGGTACAAGCTCCAGCTCGAGTCTCTGCGCCCTATCTCCTGGCTAACACCACCGTAGTGCCACACCTCCAATTTTCTAACCCTTATTTTTCACTTACAGCCGTCGGACCGTCATCGCCGGAGCAGCCGTCGCCGCCCACCTCCGACGACATCGCCGGTGAGCACCCGCCACCTCGCGCCAACCCTTCGATCTGTGGCCAACGGTCCAGATCAGTGGTTGACCCCTGTGGTGGACCGCTGACCGGTGAAAGGCCCAATCAGCGCCACGTAGGCATAGACTAGTCAGCGCAGAATATTCCTAGGGAATATTCACTTGTTATTTGAAATAGATTAAAATTGCAGAAATTGTATTTAAATTGTAAAACTCATAGAAAAATATTTACAGATCCAAAAATAGCAAATAATATATCGTTGGATTCAAAATTTTCTGAAGAATATTAATCTGTAACTGAATCAGGCATTTACTGTAAGTATTTGTCGTGATTACTTAAATGGTTTAATGGCCTTTTTGGAGTAATAAATTCATAAGAAAATAACTTCTAATAAAAAAATTGCAAATAAGGTTTCTACGAAATCGCAAGAAAGTGTAGAACCTGTTTCTGAATTAAAATTGCAATCCTACTGTACTAATATGTTTGAGATTAATTAAAGGCTTATTGTACGGTAAAAATCGTAGAAAAACATCTGTAACACCTTTTTGCGTGATTTCAGTTGCCCCTGGCTCTAAATCACGTTACCTACACAGTAGTATTTTTTTTCAGATTTTACAACACTATTTACTATAGAGGCTTAGTATTTTTCCTAAAGGCCTATTAATTGGAATAACAAATTGCATAATTTGTTTTCATTGCATTAAAGGCTTTTCCATGCATCATTCAACAATAATAAACATCAAAGAACATATAAGGGTTACTGAAACCTTTATTAAGCTATCATGCATGCATTTGTGCACTTGTCTATGATTGTGTATGTTTGTTTATCTGTTGTAATTGTATCGTGTAGATTGTGACGAATGCAACGCTTGTTTCTGCGAGGATTGTACTCTCGACTCCTACCACCAAGGCAAGTAGATGTTATTTTGATCATACCTTGTCCTACTATTTTTTATCTTATGCATGTGTAGTGTATTTCTGTAGATTATGTGTAGGAATTACTATAGTATGCTATGTCCTATGTGTATTGTGGTAGGAATCCCTTATAGTTGAGCCTCCGTAAGGTAGAAGTTCTTAGACCTGCTGTATAGACGAGGGAAGGAATCACATTATGGTGAAGCATATGTTTGTTCAAACTAGAAATAACATAATGTTAATGAACTACCTGGACAGAGTGGTTGGATTGTCAACGGAGTGTGGATAATGGTGGGGAATGCTGCCCAGGGTACTGAGAAGGATTGGTTCTCTTTGTTAAAGTAGCTTACGTGTGTAGCCATGTGCCAGTAAGAAATGGGTGGCTGGTTGGACTTAGTAGGTCGTGGTTATTCGAACCCAACGTAGCCAAAGATGTAGTGAATGGTAGGTTGGGACCGGTGCACAGTGGGGTTTGGAGATCTATTTCCCGAAAGGTCTCATCTTGGACTTCTCCCTATCATCACACAATATGAGTATGGTGGTATGAGCTGGGTTGGCCAGGTCATATGGGTAAAGTGTACAAACCCCTGCAGGGTGTAAAAACTAAGTACTTAGACGTGTCCCCGGTTACGGATAATTGAGTTGCTTGATTTTGAGACTATGACATATTCTCCCTCATCCTTATTTCCTAATTACTAAAACTTGATAGGTGAACCTAATGGGTTACTGTGAATCAAATGGTTTACGAAAGTAGGATAAATGTGTTTGAAAAGTGCAAGCTAGCCAAAGCTCCACTAGCCAAACAAGCATGTAGATGCTAGGTGCATTGTCTCTTTTATCTTATCGCTACTTGCCATACATTCCATGTATTGACCCTTCGGGGCTGCTACGTTTCATGTTGAAGGTTATTCCGATTCCGAGTGATCGAATAGGTCATGGTATTCCACTCGACACTTGTTCCCTTGTGGGCAATTTGAAGATGGAGTATTTATCTTTATTTATGTTGGTACTTGAATAAGTGTAAGCTAGCCATCGAGCTAAGCGAATATTGTAATAATTTAATCTTCTGGATCTTCGTTATTTATGATACACGGATTATTACTTTGTTATTACTGTAGTGCTACAGATCGGGAATCAGTTAATTTCTCCTGGGCAAAAACAAGGTTGACCTACATCAAACTCAAGTCCTAAGGCTCGAATCCAGAATTTTTTAACTGGCGTAATTCAGTTCGAGCCGCTGAGGTCTTACCGAATACTGAATTCCAGTTTTCTATTTTTATCGGGTACCCAACATGTCCATCGGGATTTTGCATCGTATTGTTGATACGGATTTTTTCTGGTAGAGCGCATTCTTGTGCGATTACCAGGCCACACAGGGTGAGTCCTGGGATCTTACCTTCGTGTTTCTGAACACGGCATTTGGATTTTTCTCGCGTCTGAGCGTGATCCGAGGTTTTTGGCTATATTGGTGATTGGCCTGCTAGGACGCCAATATTTCTGATTATATCAGATATTTTTTATTATTTTATGCTATCTCCTGATGGGAGGAACACCTTTTTGAGGATACACTCGTGTAAAACTCAAAAGGTTTTTGCAATTTTGTCAATGCACTTTATACACAACGGAATTTCTATCGGGTGCGTGCTAGTGCTCCCGATGGGAGTAGCCCCCAAGGTTATGTTTGGATGCCTGTATCTAGACATAGGCTCGTAATTGCTGCTAGTTTGGTAAAAACATTGATCTTTGAAAAAGAAGATTAAGATACAAATAACTTCTCTTTATATACAGGGCAAAAATCGTTGGTACATTATTCTTTGAGCGGATGGCTATTTTAGCCTTTTCTCCTGGACATCCTGGCTTAATAAGCCAAACTGTATATTTTGCAAATAATCTCATGCATAAAAGCGTCGTAGCTGTGCTACGTTCCATAGATTTGAGTAATTTACTCCTGTCTTCTTGTCTTGTAGTCGATATGCTCCTCCGAGAATAACTTCTGTGACGATGTATGGTCCTTCCCATGGTGATTCTAGCTTCTTGTGGCCATCTTGCTTGAGGCGAAGAACTAGGTCCCCTACTTCGAAAGACCTAGGCCGCAATCTTTTGCTATGGTAATTGCGCAGGTTTTGCTGGTACATAGTTGCTCCTTGGAGGGCTTCGTCTCGAGCTTCGTCAAGCGCATCCACATCATCTTCAAGTGCTTCTCTTGATTCCTCTTCATTATATGCAGCTACTCTTGGTGATGCGTGTGATACTTCAACTGGTAGCACGGCTTCCGCGCCGTTGACCAAAAAGAAAGGCGTCTCTTGTGTTGAATTATTTGGAGTTGTACGTAAACTCCATAACACGGATGGTAATTCATCCACACATGCCCCTTTTGCTCTATCAAGTGGTGCCAATAGTCTCTTTTTGAGTCCAGCGGTAACTAGCCCGTTGGCCTTTTCGACCTGTCCATTTGTTTGCGGGTGAGCTACCGAAGCGTAGCTTATTTTGATGGCCATCTCCTGGCAATACTCCTTGAACTCATTGGTAGTGAAGTTGGTCCCATTATCCGTGATGATGTTGTTCGGTACGCCAAACCGAAATACTACGGATTTGATAAAATTCACAGCCGAAGTTCCATCTTGGGTGGTGATAGGCATTGTTTCAATCCATTTAGAGAATTTATCGACTGCTACTAGCAGAAGGACGTGTCCTCCTAGCGATGATTTGTGAAGTTTTCCCACCCTGTCAAGTCCCAACTGAGTGAAAGGCCAAGCTAAGGGTATGGGATTCAGCTCACCTGCGGGTGCTCCAGGTTTTGTTGCGAATCGTTGGCATGCTTCACATGTTCTGACGATGTCTTTGGCATCTTGTACTATAGTGAGCCAATAGAATCCTGCCCTGAACGCTTTGCAGCAATTGCTCGGCTTCTACCATGGTGGCCACAGACTCCTTCATGTATATCTTTAAGTATAATCTTTCCTTCTTCGGGTGTTACGAAATGTTGCAACACACCCGAAATACTTATTTTGTATAGTTCTCCTTTGATTATCCTGAAGGCCTTTGATCGTCGAGTGATTCGTCGGGCCTCTATCACATCCTCGGGCAGTTCCCCTTTAGTCATGTATGCTATATACGGTTGCATCCAAGTTGGTTCGAACAACATGACCTCTCTGATTGCTCGTTCTTCTTCTTTGATGGCTTCTTCTATAATTTTGGTTTCTGAAGGAGCCCCAGATTCTTTTTGCAGATGTTTCTTTTCCCCTATTTTTGGTGCTACAACCTCGGAGACTCTTTTTGGCTTGATTGATCGTCCCAGAAAACTCCTAGTGGTATTCGCAAACATAATGACCCGATGTTTGCTAAATTGTCGGCTTCCTCGTTGCTTGTTGTCCCTATATGTGATACTTCACATCCATCAAATTGAGCCTCCATGATTCTGTATAAGTCACGATAAGCAATCATGTTTTCGCTAACAGCATCACACTTGTTCATTGTTTGCTATGCTATAAGATTGGAATCCCCGAATTTTTTTAGGCGAGTTGCACCACACGCTTTGGCCATCCGCATGCCGTGCAACAGGGCCTCATATTCTACTTCGTTATTGGATGCGTTTGTAAAGCTCATCCGAAGAATGTAGCGCATTTTGTCGCCTTGAGGTGATATTAGTACGACTCCTTCTCCTGCTCCCTCCGTTCTTTTTGATCCATCGAAATACATTGTCTAGGCACTAGAAAGGTCAGGTGGACCCGCACATTGCAGCTCTATCCACTCTGTGATGAAATCTGGCAGGACTTGTGACTTAATTGCTTTGCGCTTCTTATAAGTTATATCCCTAGGTGATAATTCGATGCCCCATAGAGAAACTTGCCTGGTTGCTTCTGGATTGTTGAGGATGCTTGACAAAGGCGCTTCGTTGACCACTATGATCGTGCTCCGAAAAATAGTGGCACGATTTTCGTGCTGTCATAAATACCCCATATGCTAGCTTCAGGTAATGCGGGTACCTTTGTTTAGATGGCGACAAATCCTCGCTTAGGAAATATACTGGCCTCTCCACACCGTGTGTCTTCCCTTTTTCGGGTCATTCTATGACTAGGACTATGCTGACCACCTAATGTGTGTCGGCAATATAGAGGAGTAAAGGTTCTTTCTCTTTTGTCCACACGACGACAAGAGATATCGAAAGTGTTCTTTTAAGATCTTCAAACGCATGCTGAGTTTCTTCCGTCCATTTGAATTTTTCTGATTTTCTCATGAGGGCGTAGAATGGCAGTGCTTTTTCTCCTAACCTTGCAATAAAACGACTTAGTGCCGCCACTCGTCCCGCCAATTGATGTACACCACAGTATATTTGTTGGCTTTTTCATTGTGAGGATTGCTTGTATTTTTCCGGGATTAGCCTCGATCCCTCTGGCGCATACCAAATACCCGAGGAGTTGTCCTGCCGGAACTACAAAGGAACATTTCTTCAGGTTTAGTTTGATGCTGAACCTGTTGAGATTTCTGACTATTTCTTCTGGATCCTTGATCAACATAGATCCATGACCTGTGGTAACTATGACATCATCAATATACACTTGTACATTTGTACTATTTGACTTCCCAGACACTTCTACATCATCCACTGATATGTTGCTCGAGCGTTCTTGAGGCCAAAAGGCATTATTGTGTAGAATAATACACCGTAAGGTGTGATAAACGCCGTATTCTCCTGATCTTCTTCCTTCATTCTGATTTGGTGGTATCCTGAATATGAATCCAAGAAAGAAAGACGTTCGCATCCAGCGGTTGCATCAATGATTTGGTCGATTCGCGACAATGGGAAGTGATCTTTTGGGCAATGTTTGTTCAGTGCAGTGAAGTCGATACACATCCAAATTTTGTAGTGTTTTTCTTTGGAACACATACTGGGTTTGCAAGCCATTCTGATTTTGTTAACTCTTTGATAAAATTGGCATCAGTTAGGCGGTGGAGCTCTTTTCCAATGGCCTTGCGTTTCGGTTCTGCGAAGCGTCGAAGTGGTTGCTTTACCGGCTTTGCCTTTGGGTCTAGATTTAATGCGTGCTCAGCGAGTTCCCTAGGGATTCCCGGCATGTCAGAAGGTAGCCATGCGAAAATCTCCCAGTGCTCACAGAGGAACTCGATGAGCGTGCTTTCCTATGCGGGATCAAGGTTTGAAGCCACGAATGTCATTTTTGTCGGGTCGGCGGGGTGGAACTGTACTTCTTTTGTGTCTTTTGCTGTGTCAAAAACCCAATCGGGATTGACACATGTTACTTCTGGAGGTTGTGCATTTGCTGAACTTTTGAGTTGCTCAAATTGTGTTGCCATCCCGAAAGATTTAGATATTTTGTTGAACTCCCGATCACAGATGTCGACACGGGTGAAGCTTCCTTGTACCGCGATAACTCTCTTTGGTGCTGGCAATTTCATTACTAAATATGCATAATGAGGTACTACCATGAACCGTGCATAGGCTGGTCATCCTAGGATTGCGTGATATTGTGATGGCCAATCCATGACTTCGAATTCGAGTTTGTCTCGCCTGAAATTTGTTTTGGAACCAAAAACAAAGTCAATAAAAACTTTGCCTAAAGGGATTTCAGCTTTACCTGGTACTATTCCGTGGAAAGATATTTCTGTTGGAGCGAGATAATCCAGGGGATTGCCTATTGTTCTCAATGTTTTTGTGTAGGTCAAATTTATACTACTTCCTGCGTCCATGAAGACCTTGCTCATATCGAACCCACCAATTTGTGCTTTGACTATTAGAGCCGAATGACCTGGCCGCGGGACCCGGAGTGGGTGATCTGCTCTTCTGAATTTGATTTCTTGCTCAGACCAATGGAGATATTCGGGTGTGGCTGATGTTGATGTTTCCACCATATTTATTTGTCTTGTGATGAGCTTCTGAATTCTATTGGGTGGACACCCATTCTGAATCATAGACATTGTTCCTTTTGATCTGGGTACTCGTTGTTTTGATAATTTGAGTTTTGTGATGGTGCACCGGGCATGGATGTGTATCCTCGATTTGCTGCTTCAGCTGCCTTTGTGTTGCATAACTCCTGCATTTTTAAGAACGTCCGACATTCCTTTAGGAGGTGGTTTGATCGCCTTTTCCCTATTGATTCGACATAGTAGTGCATATTGCAGGGTCCATCCAACATTTGTCCTGTTGACATTGGTGGGTCTCGGTTCGTCGGCTAGTATCGTTGTTGCGGCTGGCTTTCATTGATGTTATCCCTACTGCCGCGATATCCGCTGTTGTAGTCGCCATTTCATCGATTGTCTATCCCCGAGAAGCTCGCTGCAACGTAACTGGGTGTATGGTGTCCATCGTTGGTTCGTCGTATCCGGTCGCTGTTACTCCAATCTCTGTCGTCGGGTGAACGAGCCCTTTTGTTGTGTACTCCATCCTCTCCGTCAGCCCAACGGTTGGCTATTTCCATCAATTGTGAAATTGTTTTTGGATTTGTTCATCCTAGTTCTTCGATGAACTCCTGTCGACGGAGGCCATCATTGAAGGCGTCGATCGCCCTTTCGTCGGATATTGCTTCAGCCGAATTTTTGGTAATACTCTACCATTGGATGAAGGCTCGTATTGATTCTCCTGGCTTCTACTTGCAGGCACGTAATTGTTTTAAGGACGCGGGTCGCTTGAATGTGGACTAGAAGTTTCTGATAAATTTGTCTTTGAGGTTATTCCAGCTACTGATAAAATCTTCTAGTAGTTGTTTAAACCAAGAGCGTGTCGCACCGGTTAAGTGTAGTTGTAAGCTTTGCATTGCCGTGTCTTTGGATCTGCCTTGTAGTCTGACAGTCGCCAGGTAATCTGTCAGCCACGCTTCGGGTTCTTGGAGGCCACCATATTTTTGTCAATCTTGGGGTAGCTTAAAATATTTTCTCACTGGAGTTTTGCAAACCCGTCAGGTAAAGCATCTAGCTCCGCATAATTCTTGTTCATCCTCGCTTTCACCGTCACGATATCCTCGGGTGTTGAGCTCTTCTCTTGATCGATCAATCCTTCGCTGAGTGATATTGTTTCTCGCGTCGTTGCATGGTTCATGTTCTGAAAACTGTACTTGAAGTGGCGATCTTGATCGTCGGGTGTATCCTCCTCGCCGAGGGCTGCTGGGACGGCGAGGGGACCTATCAAGTTTCCTCGTGGTTCCTTTATTTATTTGCGTGAGAGTTTCCCCCACCAAGTCGAGGTAAATTAACACGGATCGATGGATGGCCGCGCGAGGATCGTTGGGTGCAGGTTGTGTGGTGATCAGGTAGGTTTGTGCGGCCACAATGGCTGCCTGAGCTATTTTTGCTTTGATGTTTCCTGCTTGATCGATTAACATGAATGATAGGTCCAAGTCTTGGATGATTCCACTTCTTTCTGCTTCGGGGATATTCTGTAATCGAGATGCTACCCTTCTTGGTGGTGCTGCTCCTGTCATGCTCTTTGATCCTCGGGTAGAGCTTAGTTGGGCCCGTCATAAACTCGATTCATCGGCTAGCCTTTTTCTTTCATCGAGCTGCCTTTGCATCCAAAGTAGGTCTCTCTTTTTATGGTGGAGCAGATATTGGTACGCCAGTAGATCCTCATGTGAAGCATCTGCAGTCATCAGTACTACTCCCGAAATTGCCTCTCTTGCTTTTTGCCATGCCGATGCTGGTAATCGAAGTCATGTTCTCTCTTCTATGCGTGAGTCTCCGCCTCTTCCTCGAACTATGCGATTATCCGCTGTTTCTCCTCTGTTTCCGTGTTCTCCTCCATTGTTGTGTTCTCCTTCATTGCCGTGGTTTCCTCCATGGTCATCTGACAAAATATCATCAGGGTTTATGATAGGATTGCCGTTTTCGTCGCGTGGCATTGAAGTATCTCCATTGATCATGTACAATTGGTGGCGTGTTGCATGTGGTTTGGCGGCCTCGTCTTTTGCTTCTGTGGGTGTGCTTGTGGCACTCCGAGATGGTAGTTCTAGATAAATTTTCGTCATCCTTTCTTCCATGTCGATGTTTTCGCTGCTTTCGTCGGGTTCTGAGTTTGTTGGGTTTGCTCCTTGTGGTGAGATTGATTGGTGACCTTCTTTTCCTGTTTCGATCTGAGCTGTGATGTCTGTGGAGGATCCTGCGGGCGATGCTGGTACTGTTATTGTCGTGGCTTTTTCCACCGACGGTTCTGATGCGATCAAGGCCGAAAGGTGTGATTCCTGCATGTTGTCCGCTTGGAAGTGGAGGCTTCCGATGATTAGATCGGATCCGCCATTGAAATCGGCGGGTACCAATACAAGGGTGGGCGGGTGTGGATTTTCTTTCGTCGAGTTGATGCTTCGTGGAGAGCGTTCCGCCAAATCCGTGGTTCCAGCGTTCAAGTTTCCCACAGACGGTGCCAATTGACGAGGGTTAACCTCGGCAATGTCCATGGTGATGGACTTGGGGTTTCACGGAAAGGAGAACGCTAGGGATTTCGTCGGATGTCAGGAAAACAATGAAGACAAAGTCGCCCGAATATTGGGGAAACACTCTTTTACAAATTGTCCTCTGGATTTCGGTACCCTCCCTTGGGCTTCTCCCTCCCTATATATAATAGGCCGGGTCTCAAAGTTGTACGCAGATAGGTTTCATACACGCGCTATTACAACACCAATATAATGTCGGTTCATAGTTTCTTTCCTAACACAAAAAAGTCTCTTTCGGTTGCTTCCTTGGGCTGTTTATCTAGAATCCTTATGGGCCACATGCCTTTTACCCAATGTAGGGTGGTGAATAATGAGCATCTGAGTAATCATACCCATGTCAATAACCAAAGGCAGATTGCGAAGCAAGGTTGGATGCAACATATCCACAAAGGATTAACACATCCTCTGGTACTACAGATACCCCGAACACGTAAATCCTAGTTTGAGGTTTTATAAGAGTATAGACAAACGTTACACTTCCTTACCAGAAAAGGGTGGGTGGGTGGGTAAGAAGGAAAATGGAAGCAGTCATAGTCTCATGTTTAGTTTTTCCCCAATATATGTAACTACCAAAATATTTTCTAGACTAACAACGACCATCTTGGCTAAGATCCTGAAGGGTGGAATGGCTCTGATACCAATTGTTGTACCTCGGACCCTACGCTCTAAGCAACAAAACAGGATGAACCCAAAAGTGGATAAGGGATTCTACTGCGGAGGTCCAAGGCCACCCACATGTAGGCCCGTAGAAGTGGAGCAGGGCATGGTACCGGCCAACCACCCTACCCACTTTCAAGAACATCGTGACAAGAGAGAGCGGCGTAGTAGGCATTTATGTGAACAAAAAATACACAAGTGTGTATGCCACCAACATACAAACCATCTAAAAGAAATAGAAATATTCAACGCCATATAGGAAGACCCAAATATCCTAGTTAGAGATAATAGTTTAGGATACATCCTCATACATCACACATCAGAGTGTCAAGCGGAAGCGGAAAACAAGATCCGAGTACAAACAAGAGGAAATTGGCATAAGATGCCTTGAAAATAAGCAGATCCCGCCCATAGATCTCACGAATCTCCATCCCCGGAATCTCTACACTTAATAGTCGTTGCCACCATCATCGGTCTCCTCGAACCAGTAACCTTCCTGTGAGTAAACCTGTCCATCTAAACCAAAACATATATCGTGTGAGACCCTAGGGGTACTCAACAAGTCTTAATGCATCTAAAGGGAACAACCTGGGGGTGATGCAATTTTAGCAAAATATAATAGCTAAGTAGTTCTATAGAGACACGCTACATCATCCGCCCAACTAGAGATGGTCAAATGCTCGTTCATTACTAACAACAGTGATATAAGTAACATAAATAAAGATCGCTCGACCTCCTTCTCGCTTACCGACGAGAAGGCAGAAGAACATACATCCGTTGACAATTTTATTAACCCTTAAATGTGTGTTACACTATTTACTAGTAATGTCTTAGCAAATTAAAGGCGGTACTTTAGTTATAGTTATCTATGATCGAGAAACTGTGCTCCAGGTCATCCATAACTACTGATACGGCTTTCAGAAAGATCTACCCTTCAGGGGTGCACAAATAGCAACACATGCACGATCAGCCTTGGGAAGAACCAAATAAAAAGCAACGAGGCCTCACGACAATGCATTCACAGGATTCATAAATTATTTCAAGGGGCCACCCTAATAAGCTACCGGCAAGGAAGTTGGCCGGCTCCGAGATGGAACCAGGGTTTATGACAATGGCTATAAACGACTAGGAACCCAAAGGTGTGACTGGGCTTGTCGATACCGCGAAAACATTCCGCATTCCTAAACAGTACAGGTGCTCCACGCGCAATAGTAAATAAAGAAGTAAAACATGGAATCAGTACAAGATAGTAATAACGCCCCGAAGTAGTTTGTGGCATAGAGAAAAAAGTGCGAATATCGCCCATGCGAATGGGGATCCATAGAGTCTCCCACATGTGGATAGTGCAAATAGTCAAGGAATAGGTATCAAGTACTTGGGGTCCTACAGGACACAAGTGAGCGTGGAAGAACCAAATAACAGCTATTGCCCACCGGTGCCTCTTTCTTTAGTTATCCCACTACTACACAGGTTAAGTTGTTTAGGTACCATATTATCCATAATAGACTCGCACAAACCCTACACATGCAATTCTACGACTCGCATGGCTCAAACAACTCCTGTAGTAATGGCTCATAGGGTTGAGGGTACAAGCTTCGGTGGGGTTTAAAAGTAAAGGTTACACAGTACTTAGGATTCCAATTTAATACAATTGTGACTCAATGATGCAAGAGTAAGATAGAAGCATAGGTGTTATATGTATGCAATCATGGGGAATTGCTTGCTTGTTAGATCAGCAGTAGGGTAATCGGGATCCGGGTAGTACTCTTGGTTCTCCTAATAGTTCCTTGCTCGGTGTTTGTCCAGAATCAAAGCCAAACACATAAAGGGCCATACTAAATAAAGTGCACAATCAAATGAATATATGTGACAAGAAAAGAAGGTATTCCATGATGTAATGATACACAATTTCATGGTATAACATACCATAGCATGGGTGAGGTGTGATAACAATAATAAAGCACTTTAGTTAATTATTTAGGCATGTTTTGCTCCCATAAACATTGATGAATTCAATATATTTACATGATGCCTTCTTCAATTCTTACCATTGAATGCATAGTTAGAACAAGCTTGTCATGTTGATCGATTTAGACATATTATTTGTCGAATTCATAATTATAGAATTAGAGTTATGAATTTATTAATAAAAAGGCATTTATTAGTGTAACATCCCAATTTCAGCAACCCTGATTTGTTGTCTAGAATGCAAAAATCAGGGGGAACAAAAACTTTTTCTTGTTCTTGGTGCAGTTTTTGCTTGTTGTTTGTTTGTACTTGTGCATATGAGTGTATACCTTATGATACTCCTTACCTCACCCTCAGTTGACAAAAGCTATTTAACAAAACTATCCTAGCTCATTTTACATATTCTCAAATGCTCTGGCATTTCAAAACCTGAGCCAAGATGGCTATGCAACAAAAACTAATTTTAGTAGCTTCTATTGACAAAACTATGGAGAGATATATAATATAACCTCCTTATATTTTCAAGACAGAACCCTCAACTAATCTTATCTCTAGTTTTCCCAAAACCTCCTTTCAAAGCATTTAAATTCTACTCTTGGTAGAGATACCAAGGACTCTCATCTTATTCAAACTCCATCCTTTTCAAAATACCCATCCTTACCTCAAGCAAGGCTTGATGGTAACCCTAGTAGTGGATTTGCTTAGCTTATAAGATGAGTTGCCTTGATCTACTGTCTGGCTTGTTTGCTTAGGAAGTAGTATGGGCTACTCGAGGATCTCATCACTAGGATCAAGAGGTTTCCAAATCATCACCCCCTAAGCAAGAATACAAACCTGGATATGATCCCTAACTACTAAGAGATCATCTAAAACCCTTACCTAGATCAATTCTGAAGATTTCCATTCTAGAAGTTTCCAAGTCCATGAAGAACAATATCAAGCATGGATCCCTTCTACTCAATCTACACTTAAACATCATAAACTTGATGATGCTTTGGTACCTTGCACCCCTACAAAAACATTCCCTCTCATACTCTAGTCAAAATCCTCAAAACTGCCAAATTTGACTAAGTCTGGAAACTGTTCCACGATCACCTTTTTGAATACATCCCTTTATCAAATTATGTGCATTTTTGGAAATTAACCTGAACCATCTTGTTAAACATCATAAGTACTACCAAGAACCACTTTTTCCCTTGGCTAGATCATCCTCCAAGCCACTTGTTGTTGATGGTTTTGCAGGCAAGAAAATAACTTTTCCTGCAAATCTAGTCATCATGCCTACTTTGACAGAAGCTCACACCATCATCCAACCTTCTATGGACCAACTCTTTGCATGGTTTTGATCTACTCATATAGTTCTATCAAAACCTACTTCACTTGTTCCAAGTGGATCTTTGTGCTTATTAAACCCACATGGTTTATGAGGCATCATGACTCATCTGGTATGGCAGCCTTATTTTCAACAAAGTTTGCCATCACTTCTAGATCACCTCAAAAGCAATTAATCCAAACTCATTCTGCCATGATCATCCATATGACCTGGTATAACCAATCATCTATCCCTTGCATCAAGGTGAACTCTGAACTCCAAGATACAACCATGTTTTGATGGCATGAAATTAACACCACCCTAGATCCCTAATCTAGGGTATTCCACCAAAATCAACTTGGATTCTCCAATCCCAAGGTTGAAAATACTTGCTCACCTCGTCTACATCATCTACCTTGATCATCAAGATTTCTCAATTATTACCCATAATTCTGATGGCTTCAATTCTATTTAATTCCTTTGAGTGAAAAAAAACTCAAAACCCCTTTCCTAATGGAAAGTTTGGTTTTTGCCAAAACACTTCCCCAACGTTTTGCTCATGTGAGTTCCATTTATCATACCCTCTCTTCCCATCTCAAAAATAAATATTTTTGAAGAGCTTTATTATTTCTTTTTGCCCATTTTCTTCAATGGCTGAATTGGAATAATAATTGTCTTAAATACTTTTAAGCCACAATAAATCTTGGGAAAATTCCCCTCGGTCTGCATTCACATTTGGGACCATCCCAAACCAAAAACCAACCCTGTCAAATGTAAAAATATCAAATGAACTTCTAGAAACTACTTCTGTACTTTTTGAATAAAGGATTTTAAGTGAACTAAAAATCTTCAGAAAAATCCCAAATAATTCCTCGATATCTCCCTTGAACTCATCTATCTACCAGTACCCTCTTCCCACCTTGTCCTATGCAAATTTTTGAACTTCCTTCACAATCACCTATTTACTCAATTTAGCAAATCTATCTATTATTGAGTCAAATCAAGATCAAACCACCACCAATCTTGCAAAGCAGTGCACCACAGCATTCACCCCTCCTCTGGTCGATCGGCACTGTAACTAAGCTACTGTAGCAATCCCTTGTCCCAAGTGCTTGGAAGTGAGAAGGAAAGAAGAGAGGCAGGCAAATGAGATAAATTGCATCAGCTGCCACCCCCTCCCCTCTCTGCTCCTACATGACCCAAATCCCGCTCCTACCCCTCCCCACCGTCCTCTAGGCCAACCACAGGCCAACATTCCCCTCCCCCATGTCCAAATTGGACATTCACCCCATGGATTCCACCCCCTTGGTATAAAGGCCAGAGGCAACCCCAGCACCCCTCCTTCCCTCATTTGCTCCCTCCCACCTCCACTTACCTCCCCCCAGCACTCTCTCTTCCTCCCCTGCCTTGCCCTGCCCGAGAAGAAGAGAGAGAGAGCTCTCGGCCTCTCTCAGAAATTCGAGCAAGGCTCCCTATCCCCAGCTCCCCTTCCTCTGCATGTTGGCCCTCGAGTTCCCCTCTTCCTCCTCTACCTAACCCTATGCTTGTTTTGGCCCAGGAATGCCTCATCCGACCTCGCCGGTGAAGCCCCGACGAGCTTTCCTCGGTCGTCATCGTGCGGGCCAGATCCAGTCGAGGAACCCCCCTCCTTCCGATCCCCGAGGTTGCCGTCGTCGACCGCGTCGCCCCGTCGCCTCCCCGACCTCCCCCGAGCCCCAGGTAAGCCTCCCCGGCGAGCTCCACCGTCCCCTAGGGTTTCGCCGCCACGGGCTCTGTTTTGCTGAGGACGACGATGCCCCGTCGTCCGTCTTCACTTAATCGAACGGCCACCATCGCCCGAAACCCCTTCGCGCCCCCGCTGTCACTGGCACCCAGGCCCCACCCATCAGGTTCAAACGCGCCACCCCACACGCTGTCCTCGCCGGGTGGGCCAATTTCGCCCAGGCCGGCCCAACTCGGCACAGATCCCGGCCTGGCGCGCCCCTGTCCTTTTTTCTTTTAATAGATCTATTAAAATCCAGAAGTTTGGCCTTCCTTTAATTCATTTAAAAATTGGAAACCAACTCCAAGGGACCAGATATAATATTCATCATGTTCCTGTGTGTTTTGTGTAACATGCAGAACTGGAACCGTGACAAAAATAATTTCTATTATTTTCTGGCATTTAATCTTCTAAAGAGTATCTTCTACACTAATTAATTTCCTCAGTGAGTTTTACTTACCCAATTGGGAAAAATCAAAACTCTACTGGAAGGTAATTGAGATACCTGTCATCCAGCATTTATCTTATGCCAAGGTGAATAGTAGTTTGTCTATAACAAAAATAACAAAAACAACAAGTATCTGGCTTAGATAATTTCTCTAGGTCAAACCAAATTGGGTATTGACCTGATTCCACCTCCCAGTACACCCTAGAATTAGCATCTATCAAATCCTAGCAGCTCATATTTTATGGATCTCTGGTTGAATTTCAATGAATTAAATACTTATGTAAGTGGTATTTTCACAAAATAAATCACTCCAGGAGTTTGACAACTCCAAAAAGAGTGAATCCAATTCCTACAAAAAGGTACTCTAAATGCCTACCACATGCCCTTGGAATAAAGTCAAGAGCTTCTGTGGAATTAATCTGGTTAAAAAGA
Organism: Avena insularis; assembly: GCA_023614405.1. Lineage (NCBI taxonomy): Eukaryota > Viridiplantae > Streptophyta > Magnoliopsida > Poales > Poaceae > Avena > Avena insularis. Next base: position 328,872,848 of record CM042688.1, read on the forward strand.
GAAAAACCATACAAAACTAACTTTGATGATTTATTAAGGGCATTCTGGTAATTCTTTTGACAAGATTCCAACTCTATGTGGTTCAGTACATCAAACACTACCAAGCCACCCAAGGAAATAATTTTTGGGCCTCCAGATAAATTCTGGTGAATTAATTCCTCAAACTGGAGTTTATTCCACTATAAAAGGCATAATTCAATCTAGGTAAATGATAATCTAGTGAAACCAACTGTGTTGGTCTTGTTTTGTCAAGACCTATCTGAGGATATCCTTGTTGCACCTTGACATCCTACAGACCCCAAGTCTCCACCACAAGACCTTGGTTTATATCCTAGACATCCATCTTCCAAGGAAAAAACACCTCAATGGCAATCTAGTAATTCCACTACTAGAACCCAACTTCTCCACAACCTACTAAGTTAGGTAGTTTCCCTTATGTTTGTTTGATGTATGGTTTGATGCATGTATGCCTTGTATTGATTGTGGTATTGTTTGCTTGCATGTGTACTCTATGACGGCGATAGTGTGAGTGTTTGACGACAAGAAGGGACTTATTATTATTTATTGGGTATTCTTGGTTATCTAGAGAAGTCCAGGGACTTATTTCTGATCACAGGAAATCCACCATTCTTGAATTCCGATACTTGTCCTATTCTGTTTAATTACCTGTTTTGTATCTCCTTGATAAATTTCATTATCTACCTGCATCTCTTGTTTTATAAATACTGCGATATAACTTGGCTCCTCCAAGTTATGCATTTGTGCCCCTCGTGGCACCACCCTGATGTACCTACCATTCTAACCCTTTAGACCGAGAGGATGGTGGTTAGCATCCTACCTCATTGAAAACCCCCGGTTTTGAGAAAATGAACTGTTTTGGGTTTTTACCCTACTACAAATGTTTCAAAACTATTTTGTAAAACCCTTGGGAACAGGCATCGTTCCAAGAGGATGTTTTATCAAAAGAAATGGTGATAATGAGATATGAGATAGTGAAGGGATGTTCTACGCCTTTACCGGAACAATTTTTATCCGTGCAACCACATTACCCCAGGTGCTGGGGCTTAGCTCGTAGTTTGTCTTCATTAGCCGAGGCAGCTTGTACAATGCTTACAGGGAGAGATCCATTGAAGCCCGGGCATGCACTAACATATTTATGGATCTGGAGCCTGTAGCTTGCTTCGGCAAGAGTGGTACGGCAGGAGTCCCGGTGCAACAATTGGGTCTCCCGCGGACGGTATGACTTAGGTGGTACGGAAGGAAGTGGAGTCACCAGATTAAGGTATATGCCAAGCTACGGTTGGGTATACGCGTGTACGGAAGGCAGGACTATGGCTGGGAGCCACATACTTGTTGCCAGGGAGAACAAACCCAAAAGGAAAAGTAGCCTTTGCTAGGGTCGATAAGCGAGAGGTTAGGTTTGATTATCCGGACCCCCATCTACAGTGGTAGTGGGCCGTGGTTTTATCCCGGCGGATGTATTGATTCTTGTGGGGAAAGTGTGCAAACTCTGCAGAGTATAATCTATTCGAATAGCCATGTCCACGGTCAAGGACGGTTGGAAAGGTTATGGCTAGGAGTACCCAAACGGTGTTTGTTTGGAAAGAATGGATGAAAGTATGGAGGTTCCGAGGGAACCTGAGATTAAAGTGTTGTTTTGACTAGAGGAGGTCAAGGAGGGTTACAAAAGTGTTTTTACTCCAAAACTGTTTTCAAAAAGGTTTTCAACAAAGATATGGGGATATCTTGACTTATAAACAGAGGCATGTTTTCAAACTCTTTTTCAACAAAGATATGGAGATGCCATAACTGTAAGCAGTAGTCTAGGCTTTCAAAAACAACCCTAGATAGAGCTATCTCGCCACAGCCAGAATTGTGTTTCCTTATTTCTCTTATCTTGGTGGTTTGCGAGTACATTCAAATGGACTCATGGCTTTGTCCCTGGTTATTTACTTGACTAGACTTTCAGAGGTTCGACATTGGAGGATTAAGGTGACGTCCAGCGAGCTAGGCTGTCTTCCCAGTCAGTCACCTGTAGGTTGATGAACGATTGGGCTCTGCGCGCAATGATGTTCCGATGTGAAAGATGTTGTAGCCATAATGGCATTTATATAAGTCTTGTAATTCGTTATGTTTCGGATGCTGTAATGATACTTGTCGGTTATGTTCCACGGCTCACTGATCATGGGAACGTGGATATATACATAACAGGGATTTCTCGGATGGTTAATCCGGGGAGCCCACAATTAGCATTTAAATAATTTAGAAATTTTAATTGCTCAAAAATTATTTTGGATGGCATATTTGAATTCCTGGAATTTTTCTGATAAAAAAACATATATCATTTGTATTATTTGGAATTATAAATTTAAAACAATATTTAAATGCAAATTAATTCAAAATGGGTCAAAAGTCAAAGGTTTGACTAGTTAGAGTTGACTCTTGTAAAATTTGAATTTAGGCTAGAATTCATATTTGAAATTCATTCATATTTCATTTAATAAGTTTTTCCCAATTCAAAAGATTTAACCAGATATGAATTTAATTAGGTTTAAGCATTTTCTGAATTTTATTTCTATTAGAAAAATATTCCCAGGTTTTGTTACTCAGGCTGAATCTATACACAGGCACTGCTAGGTTGGGTCGAAGGGACAAAGGGTCCACACGCGCGTCGGCTAGCGAGGTGGCGACACATGGGCAAGCCAGGGTGATGAATGGAGTTTTCTATAACTCCGGGTATCTTTTCATAAAAAGGTTAGGACATACTCAGCAGGGTGTATGACATGTGGGGATTGGAGGGGACTATGGTTTGATGCTACAAAAACACTAGGGGTATCGGAAAAATTGCAGTGCTGTTCTAAACTAACGAAACTGTCGAGATGACAGTATTTCGGCGAGATCTGTCCAAATCCCGACGATGATGGTGACAAAACAACTTAGAATATCGCGATGCCACAAAAAGGAAAGATTGAGAGGGCCTCACGGGCTCCAATTTTCATTCAGGATGTGTTTCCGGAGGAGGGCTGAAGCGGTCGTAAATCGGCGAGGAATAGGGGCTCTGCGATGGTGTCTACTACTGCTATCGATGTGCAGCCCGGGTGCGATGTGCGTGCGTGGAGTGGCGCGACGCAAGCGGCACAGGGGTCTGGGCATGCATGAGGTTGGCGAGATAGGCTGTTGGGCGCACGGTGCAAATGGCGGTGTATGTGGACTTGGGCGCACGGCCTTGGACGCGGGCGATAGAGGACGAGCAAGGCAGTGAACCGGAGTGGCGTGTGTCCATGCAGCGTGCGTGCGGGTAGCAGCGACAACGACGAGGTGGCAGTAGACAAGGGTGTCAGAAAAGTAGGCGATGCTCACCAGGGTGCGCCCGCGTAGCCGGATACGGAGAGGTGGAAGGAGGTGGATGTCGAGGATCGTCTTCACCTAGCGTAAAGCAGGTTCAGACGCATAGTAATGTGCCCTTCTCCGGTGACTCCCCGGTGGTACCTCCCGTTCACGATGATGTAGAGGAGGAAGAGGAGTCCTCCGGTGCTCCTGGTTGTCCTTGCGAGGCTCCAAGTCAGTGGGGGAGTAGGTGTGGTCGTGGTTAGGGTTAGGAAGTGGCCATTTCCTTGGATCTTGGGGAAAAAGCTAAGGAAGAGGGGTTTTAGCCTTCTAGATCTTGATCTGGGACTAAACTTGCGTGCTAGGTCTATCTAGGCTAGTGGTTGAAGCAAAAGTAGAGAGAGGGATCACGTGGTTCATTTTTGGATGTTTTGAAAAGAGAGGCTCGGGTGGATGGACTCTTTCTCTCCTCCTCTCTCTTCTTGTAGTGCTTGGTCAAGACATGATGCTAGAGAGAGGGGACCAGGGGAGAGGTGATAGCCATCTTGGTTGCAATGACAAGAAGGGGAGGTGGTGGTCGGATGTCCACCACACCAAACAAACCACACATGCACATGGCATGTACACATGGTGTCCAGGGATGGTGTGGTACTAGGTAGATTAGGTGGTCTTGATCACTTGGGATCCAAGGTATACGAGGAGAGGAGGAAGCTTAGGTAGATGGTGGGGTGGTAGGTTTTATTTTATTTCAGTTTATTCCATCTGGTTTGAATTCAAAACCCATGAAACTATTCAATTAAAATCTCAAAAGAAGAGAAGGAGAAGGTGGATGGTTACTTGTGTGGGCCATGCATGATCGTTAAATGCATCCATTCTAGTTGTGAAAACTCTAGAATTCTCAAGGACAATTATAATCCACCGTGCACTCAATGATTTTATTAAACCCATATGGCAACTTAAAATTAATGGCTATGCATGAATGTAAAGGTGACTATGCTAGTGTGTGAATCTCTAGGTATTCCATATAGCCACAATTATATTCAACCAAACCCACAATTTAAATAAACGATACAAAGGAAGAATAAGGATTATTCTACTCACATGGAATGCAAAGATGGCCATGCATGCTTCCCTACACCATATTGTGAAAACAAATAGGATCATGTATGGAGCATGTAGAAATAGAATTGGATCTAGCCTAATTCATATGAGCTAGATTTAAATACGAAAGAGAAATGCATTTGCTCATATTATTTAGGATGGTGGAATTTAGATGGAGCCAAAATAAAGGTGGTGGAACTAGAATTGATATGCCTCCAACTCAACATGGGAATCAAGCATTATATCAAGAACCAAATACATTATATCAAGAGGCAAATACAATTAATAAGGCAAATGCAAATGAAGAAGAACCAAATGAAAGGGGACTAATATGATGCACAAATGCAATGTGGCATGGTGACATGAGCATGATATTATGATGATGCATTGATTATTATTTGGGGATAGCATTATATAGATTGAAACAATGTAGCATTACAATTGTTAAACAATTGGGATGCTAAAATATGCCAATCGGGGTATGCCCAGAGGAAGATTCGAATGGCCAAAACCATAGCAAGTGGGCCTACTGGCGCGGTGACTAGAAGGAGGCTTCGGATGAAGCCCAGCGACTGAAGATGGAGGCCTAAGCCCCTAGTTAGACCCAGTCATATTAGGTCAAATCCTCTGAAACCTAAACTGATTCAGTGGTAATCCTGTAAACCCTAGCGAGGTGACTCTGTATAAACCTCCCTAGGGCTCTCATTGTACTTACGTCCCATTATCTACCCCATCCAAGCGACTCACTGCCTAGCCTCCGAGCTCGACGATTTTGTAATCCACTCTCCGATAATACAATCTAGCAGGAAGTAGGTCTTTACCCTACAGGGGTCCGAACCTGGGTTAACACTCGTGTTCGATCCCAATCTTGTTCCGCGGATGGCGACTCGCTCTTGCCTCCAATCGTATCTATCGCTATACCTAGTAGAGACTTTGTGGCCATTCCCACGACAGTGGCACCCATCGTGGGGCAGGACTAGTCAATCCAGAGATCTACGATGAGACCCTACACTCCGATCGATCGTCCGATCACCACCGGTCGCATGGTCGCCAACGACGGATTTCTCCAGATCCTGCCGAGCAGCTACATACTGGCATCACGCCCAGTCACCCATGCTGCGGTAATGCCAGTCGGCACTGATACGTTGCAAAAGTATCTATAATTTTTGATGTTCCATGGTTGCTTAGTATCTACTTTTCTTTGCTTTGTTAACACTTTGAGGTATTTTTATATGTTTTCTGGGACTAGCCTATTAACAAGATGCCATAGTGCCAGTTGCCTGTTTTCTTACATTTTTGGTTCCAGAAAAGCCAAAAAATGAATATTCTCGGAATTGGACCGGACAAAATCCAAAGTCGATATTTTACCAGAAGACTCACAGAGCCAGAAGACGAGACGGAGAGGGTCCAGGGGCTGGCCACACCATGTGGTGGTGCGGGTCCCCCCTGGCCGCGCCACCAGGTGGTGTGGGCCCCTGGTCCACCCTCTGACATTGCCATTTTGCCTATAAGAAGCCTCCTATGCAGAAAGCCTAAATAATCCAGCCTCCAGACACGAAAAGTTCCGTAGCGCCGCCGCCCCCGAAGAGGAGATTCGGGGGACACAAGTCTATGTTCTGGCACCCTGCCAAGACGGGGAAGTGCCCCCAGAGCCATCTCCATCGATCTCCACCACCATCTCCATCGCCGTTGGTGATTCCCATGATGATGAGGGAGTAGTTCTTCCTCGAGGCTAAGGGCTCTACAAGTAGCTATGTGTTCATCTCTCTCTCTCTCTATGCGTGATCTTATTGAGATCATGAGCTTTGTAATATAGATCTATTATGCTACTCAAGTGCTTTAATTAATCTCTGTTATCGCCACGTGTGTGAATTTGACAATGTGCACACCGTGTGGCACTTAGGCTAGAGATTACAAATACTTGTTATGAGTTATATTTTGAGTTGGTTGTCTCTATGAAATTGTGGTGTTTGTTGGAACCATATAGCGCTCAAGGTGATAGTGTGGGGTTACCTAGATGGGGAAGGCGGACTTTGAGGAGTGCTGTTATAGCCCTACCATGGATTAGAGTGTCCAACCGGAGAGTAGTTCAGAGTAGTATCATGAAGAGAAGATATTTAGATGAGAGTATTCACTAGTGAAAGTATGATCCCTAGGCCTTGTTTCTAAACATAGAAACACCATTTACAACTAGATCTGTTACATGTTTGCTTGCTTCCATTTGTTTGCCTTTAGTCTTTTCCTCCCGTGAAGCTCTTTTCTGGCACTGTTGTCTTATATTCATACCACTTGTATTTCACTATATCTTTGCCGTACTAGTGCACCTATACACCTGACAAGTGTATTGGGTGTGTTGGGGACACAAGAGATTTCTGGTATCTTGATTGCAGGGTTGCCTGAGAGGGATACCTTTGACCACTTCCTCCCTAAGTTCGATAAACCTTGGGTGATCCACTTAAGGGAAACTTGCTGCTGTTCTACAAACCTCTACACTTGGAGGCCCAACAACTATCTACAAGAATAGAAGTGCATAGACATCAAGCTATTTTTCGGCGCTGTTGCCGGGGAGGTAAGGTAAAAGGTACTCACATCCTCCGGTGTGAGTGCTCGAAGTTATTTCCTTTAGATTCTGCAATTTTGTATTTTTGTTTCTTGTTTTCACTAGTTAGGCTTAATGGAAAATAACAAAAAAATTAGAGAGCTTTATAGTATTTATCTTGAGTTAGGACATGAAGTGTTTGAAGAGAAAATTAAAAAACCCATGGAACTTTCTTTGCATGCTAATAGCAATGTTATTAGTATGAATCCTTTGAACACCATTATTGCTAATGCTATGGAAAAGTCTAAGTTTGGGGAAGCTAGTTTTCATGAAAATGATCTTTTTAGTCCCCCAAGCACGGAGGAGAAAATTTACTTTGATGATACTATGCCTCCAATATATGATGATTACAATGATGAATATGATATTTTCAGTCCACGTACTATTGAGGAGAAAATTAATTATGATTACAATATGCCTCCTATATTTGATGATTATGGTGATGAGAATAATAATGATAGCTATTTTGTTGAATTTGCTCCCACTACAATTAATAAGAATGACTATGTTTATGTGGAGAGCATTAATTCTTTTATGCATGTGGCTCATGATAAGAATGTTTTATGTGATATTTGTATTGTTAGTTTTATTCATAATGCTACTGAAAGTTATTATGAGAGAGGTAAACATGGTTTTATGTATCTCAACAATATTAAGTTTCCCCTCTTTATGTTGAAATTTTTGAAGTTGCACTTGTTTTGCTATACTATGCTTGTTGCTTTGTGCTTTCATGACTTGTTTCTTTACAAGATTCCTATGCATAGGAAGTGGGTTAGACTTAAATGTGTTTTCAATTTGCTTCTTGATCCTCTCTTTTACTTCAATTCATATTTCTTATGTGAGCATCTTCTCAAACTATCATGCCTTACTTAAAGGCGTTAAAGAAAAGTACTTCTTGGGAGATTATCAAATAGTTTTCTTCAGTATTGGAAGTTATTACTTCTGTAATAACCTCTTCTTATCCTTTTTTATTTGATTTTTGTACCAAGAATAACCTCTAATGAGAGGGAAGTAAGATTTGGGGAAGTGCTGTCCCGAAACAGATTTTTGTGCTTCACTGTAAAAATTCGAGAACAATCTCTGTATGTCGGATTGAGCTGTAACTTTCGGAATGAATCCTCCCGGTTGTTAGCTAACTTTCGTTAGTTCAACACTTTTCGATTTGAGCAATATAAGATCTTCTAAAAAATCGGTTTTCACCTGCTGGTCTGTTTTGATAGATTTCTGCCATTATTTGCATTTGCCTCTTTATCGATTTATTTTTGGGTTCTTTTTGGTGAATTGAGATTTTTGAGGGAATTCCTACAGTAGCTTGTGTTTTTAATGAAAGTTTTTCTGTTTTAAAACTAAAACCCAAAGGTTTATTATCTTTTGAATGCACTAATGTTGCTAATGAAGATTGTGTGAAGTTTTGTATGAAGGAAATTTTCAGGTGTAGGGAAAGAATGATGTAATGAGATGAAGAATGGACAAAAGCTCAAGCTTGGGGATGCCACCCCGTGTCACCTCAAGAAATATTCAAGAGGTACAAGCGTCAAAGCTTAGGGATGCCCAAGGCATCCCCTTCTTCATCAATAAAAATCTTAGGTTTCTTCCAAACACTTCATTTTTATTGTTTCATGCGCAATTGTATTGTTCTTGGAGCGTCTTCGGTTTTGTTTTTAGTTTTCATTTGCTTAGTTTGCTTGAATAAATTGGTTGTACCCCTCATTCATACATTAGTTTTCAAATAAGATTGGTTTGGATTGGAAAAGAGTAGGAAAAGTTCATGGTTAAGTGGTAAAAAGAGCTTGTTTTTGACTGTGGCATATGCTTTGTCATGTCATGCTTGATGTTGTTTTTGCTTTATGCTTAGTGATTTTTGCTGTAGCATGACATGTTATAAACAATTAAAATTTCTTAATGTGCCTTTAAAGAATCATGTGTTGTTTTAGCATATTAAAGCATGGTATTGTGGTATTCTCCTTTGATGCTTTATTTGGGTTGATTTGGCGCATGCTCACACCATGTTAAGACTACACCAAGTCACCATAGCCTCTATGATCATTTAGTTTTCGACTTGTAATATCACTTTATGCTTTAATTAATGATGTCTTGTTGCTTTGCATGATTATGGCCATTATTGCTCTCTTAGTTGGTCGCTCCCACTCTTTTGCTAGCCTCCATACCAAGTATGAGTTCCACTCATGCATCCAACTCCAAATAAAACCAAGTTATTCCAAAGAGTCCACCATACCTACCTATTAGCATTTGCTATTCCAAGTATATTCATGTTTTTATCTACCTTCCGAATTAAACTTGTTATGTGAAAATTAGTGATTAAATATCTCACGAACTTGATGGCACACTTTACTTTTCTTGCCCCTAATAAACTTGAACCATTGTGTCATCTATGTTGTATATGCTTGCACTTATACGTTGGGATTAGCAGAACCATGCTGTCATGGGGAACGGTTTCAACATTGCACTTGTACATTGTACCCAGTTGATATCATGCTCTTTTGTTTATGGATGTCGTCGGTGTGAAATGAAAGGGGAGCTTGTAAGTCCACGGAGTTATGTATGTGTGTTAGAGAAACACCTGGGCCGCTAGCCTAAGCCATGCCTAATCATGGTGGAAACTTGCAGCATCACCATAGTGAGCAATCTATGAAGCATTGTTCTTATAAAAAAAGAGATAGATATTGAGAAAAAAGAAAAAAAAGATTAGAAAAGAGGAAAGAGAGAAAAAAGCACCATTTTCCCATGGTAAATAAGAAGATTGCTGAGATGCTCATTGTCTACCTGCCTTGTCATTTTGATTATTGGATAGCTCCTGTATCATGTGCAAGGGGTACCCCGTTGGCGGTTCTCTATGATACACATGTACTTACAGTGACAAGAACTTACCGGTAACTAAACTTGAGTAGCATGAGGAGCGACCCTCGTATTCAAGGAAAATGAGGTTGCCAACTTATACTTTGTCAAGCATATACTCCATAGTTTGTTCACTTTAACCTTAATCACTTCAAGATGCTTATGATAGGGGCAATGAGAGCTGAAAGCTAATAAGTACCATAATTTTTGGAAGCTCTTTATGAGACTTGAATCCCTGCTTCCCTCCATGAAGGCCTTTCTTTTACTTTTATGTTGAGTCTCCATCTTCTATCTTTATGCACCTATTAAGAGAGCATAGTTGTCATTCTTAGTTCTATGTGCATTGTCCCAAAACTTATTGATTGATTCATAATGTTGATATTGCTTGTTCTTGAACTATTTGTATCTAGTCACCCTTATGAACTTTGAAGGTGTCCTTTGCATTTATGATTTGCTACTCCATGAGGGACAAGCTGAATACCACTATGCTATGTTTTCTATATGTGAAACAAACAAACGTCTTTCAATGCATTGTTATTCATGATCTTTGTTTGTACCTTTTTCATGTTACAACATAGTTACTATGTCTTATTGTTAGAACTTCATCTTTCATGCTCATGTTTAGAGTACTTTGATCCCAGCTTTCATGCTTTGCAAATGGTTTGATCAAGATTGTGATGGTGCATGTCACCTCAAAAATTATTCTTTTTATCACTTACCTACTCGAGGACGAGCAGGAGTTAAGCTTGGGGATGTTGATACGTTGCAAACGTATCTATAATTTTTGATATTCCATACTTGTTTAGTATCTACTTTGCTTTGCTTTGTCAACACTTTGAGGTATTTTTATATGTTTTCTGGGACTAACCTATTAACAAGATGCCACCATGCCAGTTGCCTGGTTTCTTCTGTTTTTGGTTCTAGAAAAGCCAGAAAATGAATATTCTCATAATTGGACCGGACAAAAGCCAAAGTCGATATTTTACCGAAAGACTCACGGAGCCCGAAGACGAGACGAAGAGGGGCCAGGGGATGGCCACACCATGTGGTGGCGCGGGTCCCCCTGGCCGCGCCACAAGGTGGTGTGGGCCCCTGGTCCACCCTCTAACATCCCCCTTCGCCTATAAGAAGCCTTCGATGTAGAAACCCTAAATAATCTAGCCTCCAGCCACGAATAGTTCCGTAGCTCTACCGCCATCGAAGAGGAGATTCGGGGGACAGAAGTCTATGTTCTGGCACCCTGCCGGGACGGGGAAGTGCCCAGGAGCCATCTCCATCGATCTCCACCACCATCTCTAGCGCCGTTGCTGATTCCCATGATGATGAAGGAGTAGTTCTTCCTCGAGGCTAAGGTCTCTACAAGTAGCTATGTGTTCATCTCTCTCTCTATGTGTGATCTTATTGAGATCATGAGCTTTGTAATATAGATATATTCTGCTACTCAAGTGCTTTAATTAATCTCTGCTATCCCCACGTGTGTGAAGTTGACAATGTGCTCACCGTGTGGCACTTAGGCTAGAGATTTCAAATACTTGTTATGAGTTATATTTTGAGTTGGTCGTCTCTATGAAATTGTGGTGTTTGTTGGAACCATCTAGCGCTCAAGGTGACAGTGTGGGGTTTCCTAGATGGGGAAGGCGGACTTTGAGGAGTGTTGTTATAGCCCTACCATGGATTATAGTGTCCAACCGAAGAGTAGTTCAAAGTAGTATCATGAAGAGAAGATATTTATATGAGAGTGTTCACTAGTGAAAGTATGATCCCTAGGCCTTGTTTCTAAACATTGAAACACCGTTTACAACTAGATATGTTACATGTTTGCTTGCTTCCATCTGTTTGCCTTTAGTCTTTTCCTCCCGTCAAGCTCTTTTCTGGCACCGTTGTCTTATATCCATACCACTTGTATTTCACTATCTCTTTGCCGAACTAGTGCACCTATACACCTGACAAGTCTATTGGGTGTGTTGGGGACACAAGAGACTTCTGGTATCTTGATTGCAGGGTTGCTTGAGAGGGATACCTTTGACCACTTCCTCCCTGAGTTCGATAAACCTTGGGTGATCCACTTAAGGGAAACTTGCTGCTGTTCTACAAACCTCTGCACTTGGAGGCCCAACAACTGTCTACAAGAATAGAAGTGCATAGACATCAGGCACCATCAACCTCTTCATCAATGTAGCATCCCAATTGTCTAACAATGGTAATGCTACATGGTTTAATAATATAATGGCTACATCCTACATATAATTGTTGCATCATAATTATGTCGTGCTCATGTCATCATGCCACATTGCATTTGAGCATCATATAAAACCCTGTTTCTTTGGTTCTTCTCTCATATACATTATTAATTGTATTTGCCTCTTGATATTGTATTTGGTTATTGATATGTTGTTTAATGCCCTAGTTGAGTTGGGGGCATATCTTTTATTTCAACTCCACCACCTTTCTTGGCACCACCTTATAATTCCACCATTCCATTCACCATGGGCATTTATTTATTTTCTTTTGGTATTTAATCTAGCTCATGGGAGATGGGAGGAATCCAATCCTATCTGCTCTTGCTTGGCCTTATCCCATATTATGGAATGCACAAGAATAATGCCATGTCATTATTTGGTTTACACAAGAGTAACACATGGCATTTAATGCCTTGCATGGGCCATGCAACCATCTTCAACACCATTTCTTTTCTTTGTTTTTTCTTTGTTTTGAGTGGAACCTTCCTCTTGGGAGATCTTCTCTTTTTCTCTCTTCACCTCTACCTCATCAACCTCACTTGAGTAGTGCCATGCATGAGCTTGTAAGATCATCACCATGTCCATCCTTTTCTCTCACTTGATCATGCATACCAACACCCCTCACCACCTTTTATCTCTTCTACTCCTTTTGCTTGATCTTGTTTGATCTTTGCTTGATCTTGCTTGATCTTGTCAAAAACTCTACCACCACATCACCCTCTCTCCCTGGCCCAAGTGCACCCCACCCCTTCTCCTCAAACCCTAGCCCAAGCCCCCTCTCTCTCTCTCGGCCTCTCTCTTTTCTCTCGCTGCTACAAGGCCCCGCCAAGCCTTGCCCTCCACGCAGGCCCACCTGGCAGTCCCACCACCCTACCTTGCCGTGCCTACCTGCCCAGCCCGTGCACGTGATTGAGGAGGAGGTGGAGAAAAAGGTGCCGAAGCAACCTTAACCCTACCCACTCCCGCACGGCATCTACCTCCCTCTCTCTCGCTTTACCTCACCCCGCACGGCTCCTCTGCCTCTCCAGATCCACCCCAGAGCCCCTGCCTCTCCTCTCCTTCCTCTCCCGGACATCCCCTTTCTCGCCGTCGTTACCTGTATTCGCCGGACCTCTTGACGAATGCTCTCAGTGCATGGCGTGCGCGTGCTATCTCTGCGTCGTCGCGTTGCGGGAACCTTGTCTGGCCGCGCTGCACTCCCCTAGCACCGATCCCACCTAGCCGCAGCGGTCGCCGGCGCCACAAGAAGCGCCGGTCGCTGGTTCGACCCGCACCGCGTGTCGCTCTCACACCGATCCCGCCGACATCGCCGATAAGAACAACGATGGCGCAAAAACCTTTTGCACTTAACCCCCTACCTTTTTGCTTCGATAACCCGCGGTCCGCCTGAGCCCCACCTGTCAGTCGTAGTGACACTTTGCAGAAAGGCACCCAGCTTTTGTGAACCCTAGACCCGCGCTTCCCGTCCGTGCCACGTGGCTGAGTCCGGTTCGCGAGCCGCGTGTGGCCTCAAGACACCCCGGGTCCCACTCACACGGCAAGACAGTCAGATCGCTTGGTGAGAAAAGTCCTCTCTGCGTCGTTTCCCGCCAGGTCAGCCCGGGCCCAGGTGTCTGTGTCTGGGGCTAGATCTGGGCGAGTACATCTGGTTTTTCTGCTTTTCTGTTTGATTTAAATTTTTCAAATTTGTTTTAAATTCAAATTCAAATCAGATTTAAATAATTTTTAAAATACAAATCCAAATAATACAAATGATATATGTTTTTGAATCAGGAAAATGTGAGGAATTCAAATCTGCCATTCAAAATATTATTTGAGCACTTTAAATTTTCGAGATGATTAAAAATTACAATAAAATGCTCTTTTCTTAATTAATTAATAACTTTTGTTTTATAACTCTAAATTTGACAAATAATATGTCGAAATCGATCAGCTCGACGAGACCTTTCTGTTTAGGCGATCCATGACTTAAATTGCAGCATGCATCATATAAATATTAAGTGTACAGCAAGTGTTATGAGAGCAAACCGGGCTTAAAATCTAATTAATTGCTTAATCTTGTACCCCACATCTCACCCATGCCATGCTACATTAATGCCATGCAAATTGTGCATCATTCATCATGGCATGATTGTTTGCTTGACGCATTATAATTCATATGCTTGTGCGCTCTATTTATGTTGGCCCTTGTTTGTTTGGTTCTTCTTCGAATAGACGTGGCGAGGATATATCAGAATCCTGTGAGCACTACCAGATCCTTCCCTCGCTTCAATCGAGCTGCCAAAGCACTACCACATGCTTGCATACATATAGTACCTATTGCCTCTATCTTATTCTTGCATCATTGAGTCGTTGCATTAAAATGAATCCCAAGTCTTGCATAGCCTTTACTTTTAAACCCCAATCAAGCTTGTTCCTCCATCCCATGAGCCATTACTAGGAGTTGTTTGAGCCATGCGGGTCATAGAACAACATGTGTAGGGTATGTGAGTGTCGATGGATAACGAGGTACCTAAACAACTTAACCCGAGTAGTAATGGGATAACTAATGACAATTGGCATCGTGGGCAATATCTGCTATTTGGTTCTTCATGCTCACTTGTGTCCCGTAGGACCCGAGTACTTGATTCCTGTTCCTTGACTATTGACTATCCACATCCGGGGGGCCTTATGGACCCCCCTAAGCCAGAGCTTGATTCATTCTTATTTCTTGGGGCCACAAAGTAGTTTGGGGTTTTATTACTATCCTGTACTTATGCCATGCTTTACTGCTTTATTTAAGATTGTGCGTGGAGCACCTGTACTGTTTAGGACCGTGACGTTTTCGTATCGACAAGCCCGTCACATTTTGGGGTTCCTATTGTTTACGTCCACACAAACCACAGGTCTGTTTGAGCCGGCCAACTTCGCGGTAGCTTAGTGGGTGGCCTCAAACATTTCTGAATCCTGTGATCGCTTGTCGTGAATGCCTCGTTGGGTTTTGATTTGGTTTTTCCGAGGTCGATCGAGTGTGTGTTGCTATTTGTGCACCCTAGGTAAATCTTCCGAAAGCCGTGTCATGATTATGGACGACTTGGAGCACAGTTTCTCGATCATAGACAATTATAACTAAAGTACCGCTTTTAATTTGACTAAGTACCTGACTAGTAAATAGTGCAACACTCATGGAATGGTTAATAAAACTACCAACGGATGGGGGGGTTGTTCGTCCGCTTCCTTGTTGGTAAGCGAGGAGGAGGATGGATCTATTAATATTACTGTTACAACTGTTGCTAATACTTCACGGACATCCGTCTATCTTTGGTTAGGCGGATGGTTAGCGAGTATCTATAGAATTGTTAGGTATTATCATTTGCTGCAATTGCGTCACCCTAGGTTGTGTCCCCTTTAGAGGCATAAAGACTTGCTGAGTACCCCTAGGGTCTCACACGAAATTCTTCAGTGATTTAAAACATTACTTTTTGGATGATCCTTACTTATATAGACATGGTCTAGACGGGATAATACAGAAATGTGTGCCCGAGCATGAGATTAAAGACATCCTTAAAGAATGTCACGATAGTCCCTACGGTGGGCACCATGCTGGTAATCGCACTACAACCAAAGTTTTACAGTCAGGCTTCTACTGGCCTACCTTAGTCAAAGATTCTCATGAATATGTTAAAAATTGTGATGCTTGTCAATGTATGAGTAATATAGGAAAAAGACAAGAGATTAATATGAAATATAACTTAGTAATAGAGCCATTTGATGTATGGGGAATAGATTTTATGGTACCATTTGTTCCCTCTAATGGTTATACTCATATTATTGTTGTTGTTGATTATGTTACTAAATGGGTTGAAGCTATACCTATAGCTCATGCAGATGCAGCCACTTCCATCAAGATGGTCGAGGACATCATCTTCCCTGTTTGGAGTACCTCGATTTTTGATTACTGATGGTGAACTCATTTTGTGAAAGGAACTTTTGACAAGATACTTTAAAAATATGGAGTAGACCACCGGGTAGCTTTGCCTTACCATCCTCAAACTAGTGGACAAGTGGAATTATCAAACAGAGAAATCAAGGTCATACTTCAGAAATCGGTGAACAGATCAAGAAAAGACTAGGCTCTAAAGCTTAATGATGCACTTTGGGCGTATCGCACAACATTCAAGAACCCCATGGGAATGACACCATACAAAATGGTTTATGGTAAAAATTGTCATCTTCCACTAGAACTTGAGCATGATGCTCCGTGGGCTATCAAAACTATGAATTTTTAATTTAAAAATACAGGTGAAAAACAACTCTTAGACATTCATGCCTTAGATGAACTAAGGAATGAGGCTAATGAAAATGCTAGAATATTTAAAGAGAGAGTGAAAAAATGGCATGACAGAAAGTTAGAAGGCAAGGGATTTAAATCGGAGATAAAGTTTTACTTTACAACTCTAGGCTTATGATTTTTGCAGGAAAGTTGAAATTTAGGTGGGAAGGACCATAGATGTTGAAGAAGCATATCCATCGGGAGCGGTGAGACTGAAAAATACTACACCCTCTTCTTCATCCTGGATTGTTAATGGGCAGCGATTGAAGCATTATAGAGTTGGCAAAGTAAACACTATAGAATTGATCTCTGTAATCTCAGCTGAAGAATACAACTAGCGGAGGCTAGGTAACGAAGTGTAAATTACTTAAGTTCTGTGTCTTTGAAACCTTTTTGGATGATTCTATCTTTCATTTCGAACTTGTCTGGTTATTATGGTTAATATGATTGGTTTTTCGACCTGGTACGGGGTGACCTTACGGGCGGACGCGCCCGTACCACTGGTCCTTAACCATTCGGAGAACCAACTCCAATTTTTTGCAATACGGTACGACCGGACAGTACGGGCTGACGCGCCCGTACTAATGGTCTCACCAGTAATGTTTCCCTCATGATAAATTTATCCATTTGATAAAAAAATGAATGAATTCGGTAAGTAGTCCATACGGGAGCATGAATGCGCTCTGATACCACGACCGATGACTCTCGCCCTTGAATTTCTAATTTTAATTTCCAACCTGCACTTTTTCTTCTTTCACGCTCTTTTCCATCCGATTTAAGATCTAGAACTTCTTCCTATCCTATTAACTATGAAACCTCAGATCTCACTTGATTACTCGAGGTCCGTGCAACATTTTCATATCAAGCAGATCTGGGCCAAGAAGGAGCATGTCGCTGAAGGACGGGTCAAAAAGGAGGGATCAGAAGGAGATACTTCGACTTCCTCCAACCGCGAGGCCCCACGTGTGGTTCCACTCCCCAATTTGGAAGATATGTTCCCGTGGAAATTAGAGATGCTCAGGCATGTGGAACAAGGAAGGAACAAAGAAGAATCTCCGTTGAACCCCTATAGGTATAACCTTCATGGATCTTCTCTTAAATCACCTCTGGAAACCTCTTCCAAGAAAAAGGGAGACCAAGATGAGATTCAAGAAAAGATCAAGAACCTTGAAAAGATTTCTAAGGCTTGTGTTAACACCATTAGGGAAGGAGTTGACTCTTACTGGATGATGGGCAAAGACCTCGAAAAGAAGGTCGATGAAATTGACGGTAGGGTACAACTCCTCACCAAGATCATTATGGAGATGGCAGATGATAGAAGAAATTTAAACAAAGTAATCAAGGAATTACATGTCGGCATCATAGAGATGTCTGCGCGATTCGCGTGTATTGCTCAAGCCTGCAACCTCAAGGCATATGAAGAAGAGGAAGACAATGACTTCTTTACTCCCAAAAAGGAGTAAGTAATGGCAAGGGATTATTTGATCCACCCGTCTTGACTCCAAGCTTGGGGGGATCTGTGAGAACCTATCTTACAATTTTTAGCATGTTTACTTTTCTGCACACATGGTAAGGTTTAAATTTCCAAATTTGCATTAGTTGCATCAACTTCGATTTCTCTTTGTTCAAGAGAAGAATTATATCCGTTGAGTTATGAGACTTTATGATAATTGAAGTTGTGTTTGATTCACAATTATTATATTATATGATTGAACTAGGTTGAGTGTTATGATACTTGTATAGCAGTCATAATTTTAGGGACTTACACACCTATAGAAGTATTGATTAAGTTATGAGAAGAAGAATTCTGGTAGAATATTATGATTAAGAGTTTTCAAAAGCCATTTAAGTAGTGAGCATGATCAAATAGCTTGCTAGAAATAAGAAGAAAAAAGGGAGCAATGAAAAATATAGATATGCAAGTATCAAGAAAAAAGAGAAAGCAACAATCAAAAGAATCAAGCTTATAAAAAGAGAGAGAAAGAACAAAAACAGATCATGAATCTTCACTATTAAACTTAGAGCTACAAATCTCTAAACTCCGTGATTATATGATATGTTGAATCACTAGTAGCTTCTTATAATTTCTTTAATACTAGAACAAGGTGTGGAAGCCTCTAAGTTATGTAATGTGTAAGGGTATGGTAATACCCCCGATGAATCTCTACATCCGATGTTGTATTCTTGTTTCAATTTTTTCCTCATTTATTGTAACGTCTCGTGTCTCATGAACATGATGATCTTGTCCATCAGCCACCATCTTTCTCGGGGACGAGCAAGAGCCTAGCTTGGGGGAGTTGATGCGTCCAATATTGAAGCAAATTTACCTCTTGTTTTTGCATAAATAGAGTAGGGATTTTTGTATTTCATCGTGCCTAGGCGCGCTATTTCGTTCTTGTTTCAATAGGATCCCAAATCATTGAGTCATATATGAACATATCAATCAGAGCTGGCATATTGTGTAATTATATGATACTTCTCACTGATAAAAGTCATTTTATGAATTTACCTTCGCACATGGAAGAATAACAATCAAGGAGGAGGCATCAGCACCGATAATGACCACTGGTACGGGCGGAGACGGGAGAGAGATCCAACATTCAAAGCCACTAGAAACCACAAAACACCACATCCGAGTGGGATCTGAAGGAGGAACTTGGCTGGGGAAAAATCCCAGCTGCTTCGAAGATCATTGGAGGACAACGCATCATCCCCTTCACCATCAACCGCTACATCTTCATCACCACCATTACTCCATCTTTCATCTATTAGATCTCTTTTTTATTCCAGATCCAATTGTGGTTTACATTAGATCTATCCAGTACTTTAATCCATCCATTTGATTATGATGATGTTGTTGATTGCTTCCATGAGTGAGTAGTTCCTTTGTTTTTGGGGAGATGGAGAAACCCTAGCACCACTATGAAATTGTAATAAAGACAATCTATTCTTGTGTCCATATGACTTGCTTGCCTATGATATAATTATGAGTTATGTTTGATTTCTCTCTTTAGATGATATGTGAAGTCGACCACATATCATTTTCCTTCAGGACTAAAGGGAGGAAGAAACCCTTTGGATGTTTTGTGGAAGCATACCCGGAGTGCCCCGTGATAGATTGGCACTGGCTCGCAACCCACATGGTCAAAGGGGGGTCAAGAGGGACTCCCTAATCTAATTACTATATCCATGGGGAAACCCTTAATTGCGGTGTCCTGTATGTGTGATTTCTCTCAGGCATTGCAGTGGTTATTTAGAGGTGACCTC
This sequence comes from Avena insularis, assembly GCA_023614405.1. Lineage (NCBI taxonomy): Eukaryota > Viridiplantae > Streptophyta > Magnoliopsida > Poales > Poaceae > Avena > Avena insularis. The sequence goes on from CM042688.1 coordinate 328,892,550, forward strand.
ACACTTGGCTCAACAAAGTGGCTTCCTAAGAGCCTTGTCGTGAACATCTTATTAAGGGGCTATCTCCACACATATCATGACACAAGAAGTATGTTATCTTGATTACATATAATAATAGTATTATGCTAGTGGTGTATCCTACATCCCCAAGAATGTTTTAGCCCTATTGAATTCAGCCACGCTTTTATACAATCTTGTTACTTGTTTTATTTTACTTGTTTTAATTACTTTTCTGCAAACAACCATAAACAATTCAAACACCCTTTACTTCAGATCAAAGACAACTTACAAGTATTCGTTGGTAAATAGTAATGAGGGGCATTAAGACCTTAACCAATAGCTCTCTGTGGGTTCGATATCCTTACTTCGAAACTAGCTACAATTGGTATGTGCACTTGTAGTCATCAGTGGGCACCTCCTCCAAGTACTCCCACACCTCGGCAAAGCCTTTGTGGATCACCTTGGTGGGCAAGATATCCAAAAGGACGGCCCGCACGCACATCACCGATGGCGACGCGTTCTCAAGCACCGCCTTGACGCAGTCCTTGGCCCCGTATCGGTGCACTACTAGATCCCTTGTACCTATCATGTCTACAAAGCGTCAGCACATGCGATTGATTCAGAAACTCAATCGCTTGGGGACTCAGACATTCGAAGATTTGGTCAAAACCAAGGAAGAAAAAGGAACTCACTAAGGAGACGGCGACAGTTGTCAATGACATACTTCTCCAAGTCGGAGAACTTTGATTGTAAATCAATGATAATGGAGTCAGAGGCCTTGCGGTCCTTCTCCGACTCCACCAACATAGACTTGGCCTTCTCCACCTCCGCCAGCATGTCCTTGGCCTTCTCCTCCACCATGGCAACAGTCTCCTTTGCGGCCTCCAGTTCAGACACCAACACATAACCCTCGTGGGCCTTGGCTAGCGCGGAGGAGTGATTACCTGCACACCAAAAGCAGTCAATTCGATGCCGAATTAAAATGCAAAAACTGACACTTCACGAATCAAAGGTGACTCAATCGCAGCAGCTCGCAGCTGGTTAATTGCCTGGGTCGCCACTTGGTGGTCATGCTGGAGTCGCTCGAACTCCACTCGCTAGTCGTCTAACTCCCACTACAACACAAAGAATATGATCAACAAAATATAGAAGCACCGACTCGCTGCCAACTAGGGACCTAGCCCTCTGGGACTGGGGACTCGTGAAAATTGCAAGTGCCGACTATCCGGTATCCAGTGACCTGACCCTCGGGGACTAGGCATTCAAGAAAAAGAAGAGACAAAAGCCTCTGGTCGCTACTACTTAGCCACCAGAGCCTTGGGGATTGGGAATACCTGGAGTGCTTGGCCAAGAAAGCGGTGGAGCTCGATCGTTCCCATTAGCGCCGCTCCCTAGGTTCCCCGCGCCATCAGGCTGATGTTGCCGTCGATGATTTCAGCAACCATCGGTGACTACACCTGGGTGACCGAGGAGGCTCCCTTTGGAAGGAACCACGGAAATGTCACATTTTTGGTCGTTGCAGACAGGGATGCCTCCACCATCTCCTTGGCTATATCGGGGCCTTCTGCTTCGACCTCCTGGGCCTTAGCACCTTCCTCGTGCATGACAATGTCACCCGCGGTACCTTCTGTGGCCACCTCGCCTGCTAGATTGAGGTCGAGCTTATTTTGCTTCTTGGCGGAAAGGTCGGCCACCTCACCGATATCACCCTTCCTCTTATTGGAAGGGTCTTCTACCTCCTCGACGCGGCTCGAGGGAATCTTGGACAAGGTCGACCAAGTTATCCTCTTCGGTTTGCTCCTGCAAGTTCAGAGTAACTGATGAGTCAGAAATTCTGGCGAATGAGATAATAACCCAACCCAACAAGACAAAGAGACTTACTTGGAAACTGGGATAATGCTAAGACCCGTGGTGATGTGCGCTGGCTTCCCCAGCTCAGGGCGGAGTGTGCGTGTCAGTCCTGCCTCCAGCAGGCTCGCTTGACGTCATGGTTTGGATGGCCCTAGTGGCTTCTTTGCCGACATGGCGAACACTGTCTGGGCCTCCGACACCTTCACCGCCACAGGGGCCTCCGATGCCTTCGCCTCTTCTAGGGCCTCCAACACCTTCACCACTTCCTGGGCTTCTAACCCCTTTGTCATTGGCGGGGCCTTTACCCCCATCGCCGGAGCAGGGTCCTCTAACCCCTTCACTATGCTCAGTACCACTTTTGCTTCTTTGGCTTGCTCCTCCGAGTCGAGCACCGCCACTGGCTCGGTCGCCCCTTCACTAGAGGCTTCATCTTTGGAGCGGTCTTGGTTGGAGTAGCCATCTGCTTCGAGGTCTTCTTGTCAACGATCTCCATGTCGATGTCGAGCTCATCGAAGCTGCAGCTGGCCTTAGTCTCGCAGCGCCTCTAGCCACGAGTCTTCTGGGGCCTAGAGACGGGCTCCTCTTCTTCCGCAACCTCCTCCGATCCCTCGGACTCATCCCCCTTGTCTTCATCAAGGAGCTCCTCTGGCGTCTCCTCGTCCAGTGGGGGTATCCAGTGCCCCAGAACCTAGAAGGTCTGCAAAAAAAGCGACGCGCATGTTAAATAGGCGACTTGGAAATACGACTGGCAAAGGAAATGACTAAAAACGTAAGTAAATACTTACAAGGGGCCGGCTTGCTTCCCGGCTTGTGTGGAATAAGGCCCTCCTGCAGGTCGGTAAAGGTCGCCTCTGTAATATTCTTCAGAGCCGCGAAGTAATCCTCCACAACCCAAAAGTCTGGGCTCGACCTAGAATGGTCGGATCACCTGCGGTACTCATACATCCAACTCGCCCACGTGGCGAGCGGTACCAATCACCGCCTGAGCCAGCAGTTGAAAATATTGATTGTGTTCAACCCCTCCACTTCGAGCTCAGACATCCGAGTGCGCATCTCCGCCACGACCACCGCCTAGCCCTTTTGGAGCTTGTGCATCGACATTCACCACAGGTTGCTCCGCTCTATGGTGTATGTCGGGATTGCCACCTCTCTGGCCGAGGTGGACTCCTTGACATAAAACCACCACTTCTTCCACTCACTGGTCGCCTTCTTCGGCATCAACATCTTGAAGAAGATGGCGCCGAGCTTTACCTAGAAGGTAACACTGCCAACGGCCAGCCATGGAATAGCTCGAGCCATAGCAGGAAATAGGGGCGGCAACCGAGGTAACTCTCATAGAAGGCAACAAGGACTGCCAACTTCTCTATGCTATGCGGTACTATATCTGAGGGATTTATTTGGTATAAATGAAGAAATCGCCTGAAGAAGATGGAAGTGGGAAACCCTAACCCACGCTCTAGATGGCTAATGATGGAGATAAACTCCCTGGGTCACGGCTTGGGCTCGCTCTCACCTGCGGGCGGGACTTGCCACTACCCCTTCACGAGGATCCATGTGTCCTGGATGGACTGCAGCAGGGTCATGGAACACTTGGACTTGGACCAAGCGGGCACCATCGACACATACTCACGTGGTCTAGAATATGGATCAGGTGCTCGCGCAGAGAAGAAGGGGAGAAGAATGGTGAACACGTAGAAAATATCCGTACTTCCCTCTACTACTCGCCTTATATAGCGACGCAACCCGCTGACCGCGGACTAGCTATTACCTCGTGGTAATTCCGCCGAGCTTACCGTTGGTAATTACCCAAGGCTGATGGTCCAACTTCTGCCAAAATCTGTCAGTCGACTCGTTCACTCCACTCACTTGTCCATTCCAATCGACTGGGCAAAGTGATTCGAGAACCAATCGACTCGCCAAAGCTACAACTGAAGACATACAGGAAGCTTCTCTCTTCATTGGCAGAGTTCGTCACCGATTCGACTAGGCGTCCACTCAGACTCGCCTACTCCGACTACCAAGTTGACACCTTCGCTGAACCCCTGACACACTCGAGACTATTGATAGCTCCAAATTTCGTCACATTTTACTATTGTTTTTCCTTTTGTTTATTGCCGGATTTCACTAAAGAGTACCCCTTTCTACTAATGTTAATTTCGCAATTAGCAAATCCTTGGTTTCTTGTGATGGTTTTCAGGTAATGAACATTTATTGAAGATCTAATAACATTTATGGGCTAATTGCATTCAAAGAAGTAAATCCCCAATTGGACCCCCTTTCATTGGAGGTGTTCAGAGCACTTAACGACCAGCGGTACGATCGGACGCGCCCGTACCGTCTGCCCGTACTACATGTCGACGGCTCCCTTATATCAATACAAGCAACTTTCGTGAATGGGAGATGACGAAAATAACAACAGAATAGAAAACACAGTCGCCGCAAGCCATCTAGAGGGGATTAGATCAGATCTGGAAGAGGAGAAGAACTTCACCATGTTCCTCGATGATCTTCAACTCCAAATCCACACACTCCAACATCATTCGCATCATTACTTAGAGAGAGAGAGCTATTGGCACTTGTAAGATTAGGGTTTGATACTTTTATCTACCTTTGGTTTGTATTTGATTTGATCTTTGATCGCTATTGTGGTTTGCTACAATAACTTTGATATGATTCCCACTTGCAATACAATTATGCCTTTCATTCGTCTCCCTCTAATGTCTGAGTAAATCCCCATAGGCGCGGGACATATAGGTGATACGTGAGATGTGTTGTTCCTCCTTTAAATCCATCCACTTGTGATCGTTGAAGTGTTTATTTAATAGTGAGAATGATTATCTATGTTTTCCTAATGCTTGTTATCTAATTTAAGGGCACAGGTAACATGATACAAATATCTCATAGGTATGAGCTTGTATGCTAGCAATTTGGCGACCCCTGGGTGACACGGCCGATATCAATGAAGAGCTAGTACTACTCGAGCACAACAAGGAACCATCAAGATTAAAGACTTGATCTGGTCACAAGACCTTAATTAATATGCTGACCATGGCCGTGGTAGCAGGCAGATGGATCATTGGGACTAGGGAGAATTGGCCCTAAGGACTCCTAGTCGGTATATGGGTTGCTTGCCTACTCATTATAAATAAGAAATATCATTATCACTTACTCCACTTTATCCATTTGGCACTTTCACTATCATCATGAATTGTTTCTCTCCGCTCCAAACTTCTCATCTACAGGACCTTTACACACTTTTCGCATCTTTACTTTTATGCAATTTATTTATTTCCTAAGCATGTTTCCTCTATCTTTTACTCACCACTTCCACCATCAGCTTTTGCAATCAATTCACTCAAGACCTATGACACCTTGAGTGCGACAGAAACACTACATAAAAACACTTACCTAGGATCCTTATTGTGATCGATATAAAAACTGGAATTAATACATCCGTGAAAACATTCTCTGACGAACCTATGCAGTTGCAGGCCATCAAGATATTTTCTAGTGTCGTTGTCGGGGAGCAAAGCGCTATGTGTTGTTTCTTGACAATAGCAGTTGTTGACACCATTCATCATCTCCGTTGAAGATAGAGGTACCACTCGATCAAGAAAAACTTATTTACCTCTGTATATTGATCGTGTTCCGATTGAGAGATGCCTAGAATTTATTGAAAGATTCACTAACTCAGGTATTGTAGATATGAATAGTTTGATTCCACTGATGGCAGATTTGACCATCACCCCGAGGCGCCGAACCTGAGCTACCTTTGGGAGAATATGGGAATCCATTTAGGCACTTAAGGAAAATGCCTATTCTTTGTCCTGAACGTAAAGGTCGGGAATTTGAAATATATCCTGAGCTAATTTATATGATGAAAGAAATTTCTTTCACAGGAAAAGAAGAGGAAGATCCTAGTGACCACTTGACAAGGGTTTATGACCTTTGCGCTACTCTTAAACCAACAATTTTACCAATAGAGTTTGTACTCCTTAAACTCGTTCACTGGTCTCTGAAAGATAATGCTTTTGCTTGGTTACAATCATTACCTAATCATAGTATAAAAAGATGGGAAGATTACATCCGAGAATTCATGCATAAATATTGTTCATTCACAAAAATCATGCAAATCAAACGTAGTATAACAAACTCTCTTCAAATAGTTGGAGAAAACTTTTATCAAGCATAGAATATATTTTATGCAGTGATTATGACAGTCCCAAATCACAGTTTTCAAGAATTTAATTATTCAATATTTTTACAATGGGCTTAACGACAAGATAAAAGAAATGATTGATCTATCTATAGAAGGAGCTATATGCAACTTAACACTGCCGGAATGTGTAAAGCTTTTCAAGGTAAGATCCTTTAACGACAAACATTACAATCCAGTTGTGCATGTTGAACCACGAAAAGGTATGATTCACATACCACTAGATCTTATACCAAAGGTCAAAAAGTCCATGGAAGAATAAGGTATAGCCTCGAAATTTCTGAGAGAAAATAAAGTTGACATTCTTCAAAATTATGTTATAGAAGATGATATAAATCTTGTAATGCAAAAGTTTAGACATCAATAAAATAAGTTCTGTGAGAAAAACTATAAACATCTCATGACACAAGAAAAGAATATAAGAGATCTAACAAAAAGACTTTGATGACTTGTGTCAAGCTACAAAATATTAAGATAGATATCTAAGTATGGTTAAAACTGAGTGTGAGCAAATAATTGAAACCCAAACTTTGATTTTGAACCAAGGAAATTTCAATACTATTTCTACTAACATTGTTACTAGACGTGGTACAAAAACTCAGGAACCACAAGGACTACCTTGGTATCAGGAAGAACAAGCTCGAAAGGCAAGAGAGACTTGCGAGATGAGTCAAGACACTACTAAGAAAATAGCTATAGGTAGACAAGCTACTCTATGGCGCATATGCAAAACCATGCGCCACAGATAAATATCAGTGGCGCATACAGAAAAAACAACACTAAAATTTGGCAGTTCAGTGGCGCACGAAACCAATATGCGCCACAGAAATCCACATTTCTGTGGCGCATATTTTCGTGTGCGCCACAAAAAGTGATGATTCTATGGAGTATATAGATGTATGCGCCACAGAAAGTTGATGGGACCCAGCACCAAAATAAGGGGGGAGACAATTTTGTGGTGCATATGACTATATGCGCCACAGAAAGTGATGTTCCCATGGCGCATATAGATGTATGCGCCACAGAATATGGAAAAACAGATCCCACCCCCCCCCCCCCCCCATGGATCGCCTTTTCAGTTTTGAAAAAAATAAACGGAAATGATAAAACTTCAAAAAAAATAATCCCTTTGAGATGTAGTTATATTTTGGGGTGTAGTTGTAGTGAAAATTTAAATACATGAATTTCAATGTATTTTGAAAAAATAGGTCATGGCACGGTAAAATAGCCATAACTTTTGCATACGATGTTGAAAAAAAATTTAATATACCAAAATGATCGTCTCGAAATTTCCTACTCGATTTAAACGGCCTACGGCCGTTCTAGATTTTGCAGAATCCCCAAATTCGAAAAGAGTCCCCTATGGATTTTACAGAATCCCCTACAGCCGTTCTGGATTTTACAGAATCCCCTATGGCCGAAAGAAGATTTTTCCTGCAAAAAAATAAAAAAGGGGGAGAAACTTTTGTGGCGCATTTCTCCCATATGCGCCACAGAAGTCTTGGGCGGAATTCGAAATTTGAATCCCGCTGGCGCCCTTCTCCCTCTCTTTTTCCTTTTTCTCCCCCCACTTCTTCTCCCCTCCACACTTCTCCCCTTCTCCTACCTCCTCCTTCTCCACACTCCGGCGACCTCCACCACCTCGGTGACCTACTCCACCATGATGACCTCCTCCTTCTCCTCCTCCACCACCTCTGGAAACCTCTTCCTCCGGTGACCTCCGGCGACCTCCTCCTCCTCCACCACCACCAACTCCAGTGACCTCCTCCTCCAACTCTGGTGACACCTTCCTCCACCTCTGGCGGACTCCTCCTACTCCGACCACCTCCAGCGGTAGCTTCCTTCTCCTCCGGCCACCACCTCCGACAACCCAGTCCTCCTAGCCCTTCTCCAGCCACCAGCCACCACCAGCACCACCTTCGGCCAGATCTAGATCTGGCCCAGTTTTTTTTGAAAATTGAAAAAAACTTCTGTGGTGCATATTGGCCATATACGCCACAGAAATTTGAGATCTGGCCCGCCTTTTTTTTAATTTTGGGAAAAAACTTATGTGTCGCATATTGGCCATATGCGCCACATAAATTTGAGATTTCTGTGGCGCATTTCAATATGCGCCACAGAAAATAATTATCAGTGGCGCATCAGATATGCACCACTGATAGTGAAAAAAGGTGTGCAACTAATAAGGGGTTTCCTAGTAGTGAGAAGAAGAGGATTTAGTTGATTCCCAAGATGACATTGATTATGAGGCCCAGAAAAGGGACAATGAAGCTTCCAAAACTAGAGAAGAAGGGGAAGCAGGGAACAAACATATACCATATGATTTAGACTCTGAGACAATCGATTCAAGGGAAGAAGCCGATCTCAGAAAGGAATAAGAAGAGCAAGTTATCATCCCACGTGAAGAACACACCGATAAGCAGAAATCATCCGAAAGGAAAGCTAAAAAGAATGTTGAACCAGTAGCAAAGGTAAAGGAGAAGGTAATACCTACCAAAAAGAAAATTCCTTATCCTAATCAAGTTCAATATGAACCGAATAAAGCTATTTATGACTCTTTTGCTAAGGCACTAGGAAGCTTACATTTAGAACTTCCTTTAACTAATGCTATTCAAGTTCCTAATTATAAAAAGTTTATGTGAGATATTATTAATAGAACGAAGAATATATCTAAGACTGTAGCAGTATTGACAAGCTTTGGTGATAAGCTGCCTGCTAAGCTTGGGGACCCAGGTATACCAACCATCTCCGAGACAATTGGGAAAACTAATGTATTCAACGCTATTTATGATTTAGGAGCGGGTGTTAGCGTTATGCCTTATTCCCTATTAAAAAAATTAATCTTGGAGAATACTCTCCTACTTCAATCACCATTCAATGGCGGATAAAACAACTAAACAACTTGTCAGTATGATCGAAGATGTTCTACCTAGAATAGATCAACATGTTATACCCACTAGTTTTATTATTCTTGATGTACCTGAGGATGACAAACTTTCTATCGGCCTTGGAAGACCTTTTCTTAGCACAACTAGAGCTAACGTAGATTGCTCTAGCGGTAATATTGTCTTCAATATATATGATATAAGATTGTTCGGTACTTTCCAAAGAAACATGAATACAATGGAAAATATGTTCCATCGTCTAAGCGTGTTCAAGCAGCAAGAACCGAAGATAAAGAGCAGCTTGAGGTAAATGCTAATGATATGGAGTTTGGCTGATCAAAACTCTAGAATAAAATACTTAAATGGAGTTAACCCATTCTCAATAAATTAAGTTTATGTTTTTATTATTTTATTATTTGTATGTTCTAATAAAGTTATTTCAAGTCTTGAGTTGTTTAGAGAATTTACCTTAGAGAAGTTGAGAAGCAAGGGAAAAATGAAGAGAAGAAAAAGGTTCAGATTACATAATGAGTGCCGGTATGGTCTGGTGTGCCCGTACCGCGTGCCCGTACCAAACCTCGACAAAGTAGACCAAGATTCCCAGTACCGATAATGACCAATGGTATGGCCGGGACGCGCTCATACCGCGCACCCATACCAGACCGACCAGGTTTGATCTCGAACCCTAACTTTGATCCAATGGTGATGACCACCGGTACGGGCGGGCTGTGCCCGTACCGCCTGCCCGTACCAGCTGCATCACCAGGTAAAGGATGATGGCGGCTGGCTCCCAGCCAGCCTCCTTCTTCTGCCTCTTTCTTCCTTGTTATTTCTCTCTCCACCTCAAACCCTAGCCTCCTACAACATTTGATTCTTCATTGATTTCGTATTTTTGAGTTGGGGAATCTTTACATCGGTAAGTTTCTCATCTGATCCATGCTCTATTTTCTGAAATCCATGGTTGAATTCATCACATTGGCTATTTAGATGAGTTCATCATATTTTGAGATTATTATTGATTTCTCACGTTACGATTTGTAACTTCTACCTATAATAGTTTGTTCATGTGATAGAAACTTGATGCCTATATTTTTCTTCAAAAAAATTGCAACACAATGCATAACATTGGATGGATTTTTCGCTCGGGCAAGGGCTCGGGTACGGCAGGAGCCTCAGGCTCCGCCAAGCCACCGTGTTCGAAGAAGAGGCGCTCGGAGGTGGACAACTTGAGGGCCGCCATGAGAAGATACTATGAGAGGGTGAGCAACCGCAAGGTTTTGCCCACCAAGTGGGTAAACTGCGAGTTCCTCTCCTACTAAGGTCTTTTGGAGGACTTCGAGGAGATGAATGTGCATGCTGGCATGGTCAACTTCTCCTACCTCTCCGTCGACACCCAGAAGATCCCCATGTACAAGTTCCTATCATCATTCTATGATGATCTCGAGGCTTAAGAGCGTAATTGCACTGTAAGTTTTGTACTCAATGGGCAGCTCCACAACCTTTCCTTCCATGAATTTTGTGATAGTTTTGTATTCTCCCATGAGGGGGAACTCGATATTAATGATAATATGCACATGGAGGCAATGCATTCTTGGCAGCAAATTTATGTCCACAGGAACACTGATTATTTGCGCAAAAAGAGCGCCACCATCTAGAATCCTAATATTCGTTATTTTCATTCCTTTCTAGTGAATTCTATTTTTGGGAAAGGTGATGTCGGGGTGATGGAAGGCCCCGAAATGAGTGTAATTCATATGTCCTTGCATCCAGAGATGGTGAACAAGGTAAACTTGGGTGCTTTGCTCATCCAACACTTTTGCTGCCAAAGGTCAGCTTCCGCTGGGGACATTCGTTGTGGTGGGTTAATCACACAGATCACCTACGCTAGAGAATTTGTCCTACCACAATAAATAGCTGTGGCTGGCAGTAAGATCCTGGATGACATTCATATGGCTAGCACCAAGTTCATGGGGGTCTATAGACCCGAACGCTCCCTTCGTGCTTACCTGTTTTATTTTGAGCCTAACGGTGATCTCCACCAAGTTTTTCTTCCTTTTGTCCAAGCTTTTGGTTTGATAGGTAAATAGAGTTGAGTCCTTACTGAGGAGGAGTTCCAGTAGGCACTGATCCTCTCAGGAAGGGTTGCGCCGCAAAGAGGTCACCCCAACTTGGAAATTGTAGTAGCTGGCCAACAGTAGCAAGATCAAGGTGGAGAAGATTGGCACGGTGCAGGCTAGGACAACTACGGTTAACAACACCATCACCAACAACCTTTCCCTCGGCACCAACAACAAGGTATGCCTCAACCACAGCCGGGATTCAACTATGTCTCGAGGGGTGAATTTGACCAGGTGGCGCATCGCATTGATAACATAGATAACACATTGTATGATGTGAACGCCAACATAGTTAACCTCACCGAAGACTTCACATCTTTCATGACTGACTTTCCAAACCACTACCTGAACTTCCCATACCAGCAACCGCTGCCCAATTGTGGCGACATTTGATTCCAGATAGGCCAAGAGCCTAATCTTAGGGAGGTTAAACTACTCCCACCTTTTTGCATTCATATTTTTCTTTCTTCTGTTTTTTTTCAATACATGTTTATTTTTAGTTTTGCATTTGATAAAAATAAAACCCAAAAATATTAGACTAGCTTTAAATTTATTTGTGCAAATTTGTCTCAACTTTCGTTGATCTTTCTGCAGGATGCTCACTTCTAGTGATTGAGCTATGGAGACGAACGCAAAGAGTTGGCTCAAGTAGGAGATGAGTAAGCAAGAGGAGGTACCACATTCCTATTTTATTTCTTCCTATAAGCTTACTTATGAACATTTTATGTCCGTTCAATTGTACTTGAGTTCGACTCCGCGCTTAATTCGTTACCTTTTAGGACTTAAGCTCAAAGGTTTTTGTCACCACTTTGGTTAAGACTTTCGATAATTAAAATCAGTTTGAAAAACTACCCCTTGGATTAAATTCCAAGATTTTAAGAATAAGAGAAAGTGTCTATGGACAAATTTGGTGCCATGTTTTTGTCTTAAGGCCTTAATCTTAGTAGTAATCAACCCCACATACTAATCGTTGACTTTATGATACCTTCTGAAAAAAAGAATTGTTTGATAGAATGAACTTTTTATGGTAGGAGAGGGAGATGCCAAAACCTGTTTTGACCTGCTGTAAAAAAAGAGAAGAAAGAAATAAAAGTTCTATGTTTCTAATACACACCTTTGGATGCCAACAACTCCGCTAGCCTCTAAACGATATATGGTATAATCTCGGATTTTGGCTATGAGTTGATGGCATGAGTGGCATATGTGTCGCTATATGGGCAAAAAAATTGGTATTCTCAAAAGGATGTGTAAGTTTTACAAAAGAAACATCTGTTGATCCTTGAGAAAGGAAGCAAAAATTTTATCATCAAGATATGAGCTGAAAACATTTGATACTTTTGATCTTTGGCATCACCTCTCCACCTAAATTGCACAATTAGAGTTCTTGAAAGACAAGGAAAATAAGAGGTATTTGATAGCCGTGATTATCAAAGTGGGTGCTAATGAAAAGCTCTAAGTTTATCCTTTTTTTACATCTACTTGTGCACCCTTAATTTTTATTTAAGTGACCTTCCTCAAAACATTTTCACTCTCATAATAAGAGAGGCACTGAAAGAAAATAATTTGCATGCCTAGCCAAATTTTTAACAATCTCATTTGAGTTATAAGAACTATTATCTAGCGACTTGCTTGTGTTTAGGAACTGAACTTAAGTGCACTTGTTCAAATATATTATGCTCATGTTCAAGGTTGCAGTATTTGAGACAATGGAATATGATACAACCTCGAACTTGTAAGTATTCATCTTGATTCAATTCTTCACTATTACTCATTATAGCTTTTTACTCGAGGGCGAGTATCCGCTAAGCTTGGGGATGTTGATAGCTCCAAATTTCATCACTTTTTACTATTGGTTTTCCTTTTGTTAATTGTCGGATTTCACTGAAGAATACCCCTTTCTACTAATGTTAGTGTCGCAATTAGAAAATCCTTGGGTTTCTTGTGATGGTTTTCAGGTAATGAACATTTATTGAAGATCTAATATAATTTATGGGCTAATTGCATCCAAAGAAGTAAATCCCCAATTGGAGGCCCTTTCATTGGAGGCATTCAGAGCACTTAACGACCAGCGATACGGTCGGGACGCGCTCGTACCATCCACCCGTACTACACGCCGACGGCTCACTTATATCAATACAAGCAACTTTCATGAAGGGGAGACAATGATAAGAACAACATAAAAGAAAACATAGCCCTGTGGGCCATCTAGAGGGGGTTAGATCAGATCTAGAAGAGGAGAAGAACTTCACCTCATTCCTCGATAATCTTCAACTCCCAATCCACACACTCCGCCATCATTCCCATCATTAGTTAAAGAGAGAGAGAGATTGGCACTTGTAAGATTAGGGTTTGATACTTTGATCTACATTTGGTTTGTATTTGATTTGATCTTTGATCAGTATTGTGGTTTGCTACAATAACTTTGATATGATTCCCACTTTCAATACAATTATGCCTTTGATTTGTCTCCCTCTCATGTCTGAGTAAATCCCCATAGGCGTGAGAGATGTAGGCGATTGGTGACATGTGTTGTGCCTCCTTTAAATCCATACATTTGTGATCGTTATAGTGTATATTTAATATCAAGAATGATTATCTATGTTTTCCAATTGCTTATTATCTAAGTTTAGGGCCTAGGTAACATGATCTGAAGATCTCATAGGTATGAGCTTGTATGCTAGCAATTCGGCGACCCCCGAGTGACATGGCCGATATCAATGAAGAGCAAATACTACTCGAGGACAACAAGGAACCATCAAGATTAAAGCATTGATCCGGTCGCAAGACCTTAATTAATGTGATGACCATGGCCGTGGTAGCAGGCAGATGGATCATTGGGACTAGGGAGAATTGGCCATGAGGACTCCTAGTAGGTATATGGGTTGCTTGCCTACTCACTTATAAATAGGAAATATCACTATCACTTATTTCACTTTATCCATTTGGCACTTTCACTATCGTCATGAACTGTTCTCTCCACGCCTAACTTCTCATATGCACGACCTTTACACAATTTTCGCATCTTTACTTTTATGCAATTTATTTATTTCCTAAGAAAGTTTCCTCTATATTTTACTCACCACTTCCACCGTCAGCTTTTGCAGTCAATTCATTCAAGACCTATGACACCTTGAGTGCAATAGAAACACCGCATAAAAACACTTACCTAGGCTCCTTATTGGGATCGATATAAAAAACAAGAATTAATACTTCCAGGCCATTAACTACTGATGGGGATATGCCAATCGGGGTATGCCTAGAAGGAAGATTCGACTGGCCAGAACCACAGCGAGTGGGACTGATGGCACAGTGACTAGAAGGAGGCTTCGGAGGAATCCCGATGACTAAAGATGGAGGCCCAAGACCCTAGCTAGGCCCAGTTAGATTAGGTCAAATCCTCCTGTTGGGGATATGCTATATGGGTATCCTCATAGCATGTCACCAATCCGCCTAACCCGGGTGGCCCATAGTTGGTAGCAAGGCCTATGGCCTGTTGGGTGGCCCAGTTAGACGGATCCTGAAGGGAGGGCCATGCCAGATAAAGGAAGGCTACGTAGGAGTCACCGACATACTCAGAGCCTTGGATTACAAGACACGGAAGACTAGTTCGTGTAGGTGTAGGACTCTTGACCTTGTCCGGCAAGGACCTTTCCTTGTAAACCCTAGGTCTTGGCGCCTTTATAAGCCGGCATGCAGGAGCCTTTAGGGCAGAGAACTTCTTAGATTGCTGCGTACAACGCGCAACACCTCGCACAGCGAACCTATCTCTGTAACTCGGCGTATTGCCATTATTGTGATTTATAGCAGGAGTAGAGTTCCGCCATCATTGTGGGACTTGAACCTGGGTAAGCTGTGTTACCTCGTACCCGCCAACTCTCCCCCTTACCCCACGTCTCTAAACACGCACTAGGAGGACCTCTCCATGGTGTACTCGTCGGCAATACCACGACAGTTGGTGCCCACCATGGGGCAAGTGGCGCTTCAAGCTCTACACTAGGCGAGATCCATTCTCTTTGCGGGAATTGGCGACACTGTAGCCATCGGTCGTGTTCTCTTCTCCGGCAACATCCTGATCATACCTCCAGATGAGTTTTGGGTGTCGGCAAAGACGAACCCCACGTGTTGCTCCATCATCCCCTTCGGAGACATCCACATCTTCATCGGCGAAACTGACTCGGGTCCTAGCTCCTAGGAAGTCGGAAACTCGTCAAGCCCCACACGGACCGCCTATGAGAAGGACACATTCGCAGAAGGACCTGGGCCATACCTCTCTTTGGAGTATGGTGGCTCGGATCAGGAAATTTCAAGGCCCACCCAAACCGCCCCTGTGCAGGATATAAAGGTGGAAGGACCCCACAAACAAGCTTGGCTTCCCCGAGCGTAAGAGATGCGCAGATCACACGTTGTCAGCGTCGTCAGCATCTTCGATCTGGCCAGATGCATTCAAAGGGATGGAGAACCTCCCCGTGAATACCTTGCTAGATGGATGAGGGTGAGGGAAACCCTAGAGGGCGACCACGCCGACGAGCTCGTGTACCAATTCATGGAAGGGCTCACGCCTGGAACACTCCTCCAGCATACCCTCCGAAGATGGCAGGCCGCAGGCCCGCTCACCCTTGGTGAGATGGTTGCCACTGTCAACAAATACGCGGATGCCAATGAAAAGGCCATGGCGGCAATCACCATCATAGCCAGAGAAGGAAACAACAACAACGGCCCGCCTTCATAACCTTCCACATCCACCATCGCCAACACCGAAGCCAACTCCGACTCCGTCCTCGATGCGCTTTACACCGACATTAGTATGGATGCCGGTGGCTCGGACACTAACTCGGAGGAATATGACGTTGTTATGAGGGAGATCAAGCAGGAGATCGAGAAGGAGGAGCGTGCCGAGAAAACCAACACTTCCCACGAGGTGCTAGTCGCCATTGGGAGCGTGGTGGAAGAAGACGGACAGGAACATGAACGTGAGAGAGCTCCACCGACGCCAGCGGTCACCAAAGCAGTAGCAGCTAAAAAGTTCGCCGAGCCTCCGGCTCCGCCCAAGGCTCTGCCTCCTCCGGTTACCCGCCAGCCACCGGCGCAGGAACTTACCATGGCCCCAAATACGGCCCGACAATCGAATCAGCCGCCAGTGCCACCCTCAATGTCTGCAACTGGCAACCCACTAGCCACTCCCGCCGACAAAGCAATCTACGACGCACTTCTCGTCGAACCAATCACCGTCGCCCATAACCGGAGCGTTACGGAGCTTGATGAGAAGCATGCGGAAATCTTGGAGGAGGCCAAGTGCATCGTGGAGCAAGGCGCTAAGCTGGACGAAGACATGGCTTAGGCACAGCAATCCATCAAGGCAGCAAGAGCCATGGAGGCCAAATATAAGCAATTACTGTTAAAGCATAAAACAAAGAAGGTACCAGCTCACGTCATCCAAGATCCCGGCATTCGGCGAGTCTTGGGATTTGACGGGTCTAAGCTGACAAAAGCCACCCCTTACATAGATTCAGAGGGGAGGCAGGTCATGCCAACTCCCGCTCTCAACATCGTCGTTGCCAAGACCCTCCTGGAGCAGGACATGTCCCCAGAAGCTGTTGCTCAGGTGTACAACCTTGTCGCTAAGGCATGCAAGCAACAGGAAAAGGCCGCCTCGTAGAGGCTTGAGTCCAACCCGGAGCTTTGCCAGTCAACCCTGAACAGCCGTAGAAGGCCAAAATCTCCCTGTGACAAAGGATCACGAACAGGCTCTACGGAGCGAAGACGGAGAGAGGCACGCAACAGGACTGACACTATCCCTATATCCTCTGACCATGGAGAAAAGGCTCGTCCCCGTCGTTCACCACCTCCACCACCATCTCGATGTCTCAAGGAACCAGAGCCGTGCCACCTCACAAGCATGCCACCTCCAAGGCAGTCCTAGCCCGGCATCGTTATACATGATCAGGGCGAACAACCTCAGCATGCCGGAGAGCGCAGCGGCCACGACGGACACAGGAGCAGGTCCCACAAGGAAGCGCCACGTCCGCCAAGCAACCGCGACAGGCGTGAGGAATCGCAGGAGGGACACATCAAGAGAGCTAACCCACCGCCTCCACCGCCAACATCGCCAACTAGCAGCCATCATGGTGGAGGACACAGTGGATCTCATAACTCGCGCCACAATTCCCCTCCCCATGACGGAAAAGGGAGCCATACGATGCACGTTCACGGCTGGACAAGATCCAAGAAGCTTGGGATCTCCCATACCTTGGGCCACGTTGTTTTGGACCAGTCATACGGGCCATAACCTACCCCAAGGGTCTCCGGATAGACAAGACCATCAATCCATACAACAACACTGCTAGGCCAGCAACGTGGTTGCAGGACTACATCGAAGCAATCCACATCGTAGGGGGAAACCCCAATGTCGCCGTCAAGTACCTCCCACTCATGTTGACCGGCACCGCCCAACAATGGATCGACGACTTACCAGAGAAATCAATATGCAATTGGTTGGACATGCATGAAGCGTTCACCAAGAATTTCGAGGGCATGTACAAATGTCCCTAGACTGTCGGAGACCTACAACGGTGTGTGCAAGAAAAGGATGAAACCTCCCGTGCCTACCTCTCTCGCTGGCTGGATATGAAAAATTCCTGCGCAGGGAACTTTGCTCCGACACCTTCATTGATGGTCTGGAAAAGGGAACTTTGCTCCAGCACACGTTGAGGCGCAGGCAAGACAACAATTACCTCAACCTCAACGCAATGATCGCCATGGCTAGCGAGTTCGCCGCTGCTGATGACGATGTGTGCGATCATTGCCGGTGATAGCAATCCCTACACAGGCCAAGAAGAACAACAATAACAAGCAGAAGAATCCGCCCGAAGAGAAGCAAGTATCCAACATGGTCGCCGCAACATTCACTGGCAGAGGCAATGGCGGACAGCGTGGACGTGGTCAGGGAGCTAGCAGTGGCCAGCAGAGGAGTGACACTACACCCTCAGCGCCCCATGTTCCCCAAACATATGAAGAGTACCGCGATATGCCATGTTTCATCCATCTCGACGCTAATGGCAAATCCACCCACACCAATCGCCTGTGCAAGTTTTTCAATGATCTCAAGGAGTACCCTGAGTCCAGCTACAAGCGAAGTCGGAAAAATAGACCCCGCGGAAAAGGCAAAGGGAAGAAGGAGGAAGAACCCAAGGAATCAAGTGATATGGATGAGGACGTGGAACCAAAATCTTCCGACAAGGGAGAGGATAAAGGGAAAACCCCTTCGAAAAGAAGGCTCCATGTTACCACACCTTCCTTGGAACCCTAACCATCCGAGCCCAGAAAACCTCTCTGAGGATACTGATGGCTGCCCTCCCTCCGGTTCCCCAGTATGTCAGGTGGTCGAAAGTTCCAATTACTTGGGATATGAAAGATCATCCAGAACTCATCCCAACAGAGAACCAGTATGCCATCTTCATCAACCCTTTGATTGACGGCACGGAGTTCACCAAGTGCCTCGTGGATAGTGGAAGCATCATCAACATCATGTACCTGGATACACTTCACAAGATGAACTTGACGGCGACCCAGCTAAGGAAGAGCAACACCGTGTTCCATGGGGTTGTCCCTGGCCGACAAGCAAATTCCCTGGGCTGCATCACCCTTCCGGTCACTTTTGGCGATGTAAACAATTGCCGCCAAGAACGCATGACCTTTGAAGTGGTGCCTTTCAAGAGCATGTAACATGTCATCTTCGGACGCGACATCTTACACTCCTTCCTCGCAAGGCCATGCTTTTTCTACAACAAGCTCAAGATTCCCGGACCAAATGGCATCATCACCGTGGACGGAAGCTTCACCAAGGAACGGGAGTGCGAGCTCAGCGAAGCCGCCTTCATTGAAGAAGTCCTCTACGGTGAGGAGTTCAAGGAGATCCAGAACCAGGTCAATGCCTCGGAGATGCCGGCTTCGAAGAAGCAGATCACTGCTACAGAACCCGCCTTCAAGGCCGCCATCAAGACCAAGAAGGTGGAGCTTGTTGAAGGTGATTCCTCCAAGACCACCGCCATTGGCCTGGACCTGGATCCCAAATAGGAAAGCGCACTCGTCGAGTTCCTCCGTGAGAATAGGGACATCTTTGCCTGGCAACCTGCCGACATGAAAGGTGTACCTAGGGAACTTGCCAAGCACAACTTGAATATTGATCCTAATGCCAAACCCGTGAAACAACCTCTACGATGCTTTGGTGATGAAAGAAGAAGGGCTATAGGCAAAGAAATAGCTAGGTTACTTAAGGCTGGCTTTATCCGAGAAGTTATTCACACCCGCTGGGTGGCAAATCCTGTACTTGTCCCCAAAAAGGGAACCAATGAATTAAGAATGTGCGTTGATTACACCGGCTTGAACAAAGCGTGTTCGAAGGATCCGTTTGCTTTGCCTCACATTGACCAAGTCATTGATTCGACGGCTGGCTCGAAACTTCTGTGTTTTCTCGATCCCTATTCAGGATACCACCAGATCCGGATGCGAAAGTCGTACCAATTGGCCACTTCGTTCACCACACCCTACGCCACGTATTGCTAAGTCACGATGCCCTTTGGGTTGAAAAACGCTGGTGCTACATACCAGCGGACGATGCAATGTTGCCTGCATGACCAAATAGGTCGCAACGTACACGCTTACATGGACGACATTGCGGTAATGTCAAAGAAATCAAATGATCTTATCACTAACTTGCAGGAAACCTTTGACAATCTCCTGAAATACAACATGATACTTAACCCAAAGAAGTGCGTCTTCAGGGTACCATCCGGTAAACTGCTGGGCTTCATCGTTTCACATCGTGGAATCGAGGTGAACCCGGGGAAAATCAAGGCCATCCTCGACATCAAACGCCCGACATGCCTGAAGGACATACAAAGGCTCACAGGCTGCGTTGCAGCAGTAAGCTGGTTCATCAGCCCACTTGGTGAGAAGGCTATGCCGCTCTACAAGTTGCTCAAGAAGGCGGACAAATTCACATGAGCGAAGGTGACGCACTTCAGGAGTTGAAGAGAATACTCTCCTCCCCACCTATACTTGCAGCACCGGTGCTAAGGGAGCCTATGTTAGTATACATGGCGGCGACCAACCGAGTAGTCAGCATCGTCATCATGGTGGAGTGCAAGGAACCAACGCACGAATACGGAGTTCAGCAACCCGTTTACTATGTAAGCGAGGTCTTGATGGAATGCAAGCAGCATTACCCGCACTACAAGAAGATAGCTTATGGAGTTTTCCTTCCTTCACGTAAGCTAAGGCATTATTTCAAGGAGCACCCCATCACAGTAGTGAGCAAAGCTCCACTGTCCGACATCATTAACAACAGCGACGCTACAGGGAGAGTGGCAGAGTGGGACATTGAACTTGTCGCCTTCGACATCACCTACAAGCGCCGCGACGCTATCAAATCACAAGCATTGGTGGATTTTCTTGCAGATTGGACAGAACTTCCAGAAGACACTCCTGTGCTAGAGCCAGAGTATTGGCTCATGCACTTTGACGGATCGAAGTTACTCAATGGCTCGGGGCTGGCGTATTATTGCAATCACCAACAGGACAGAAGTTGCAATACGTCCTGCAGATCCACTTCAACGCTACAAATAACATGGCAGAGTATGAGGCCCTCATTCACGGACTTCGTGTAGCCAAGGATATTGGCATCAAGCGCATAGTTTGGTGTGGACATTCCGACTTGGTTGCCCAGCAAGTAGCGGGGCACCTGGAACGCGCGGAACCCTATGATGGGGGCATATCGAGACGAAGTAGACACAATAGCCAAGTGATTCGATGGCTACGAAGTCAAGTACATCAAAAGAGAGGATAATGAGGCAGCAGATCTGCTATCAAAGCTTGGATGAGCTCGTCGACCAATTTCGCCAGGCGTTTTCCTGGAGCATTTACGGACTCCATCCGTGAAGGGAGCGGACCCCGACAGCCCAGATAGAGTGGACTCATTTGTTAACATAGTAACAGTGACCTCTCTGGCTTGGACGAAGCCGTTCATGGATTATCTACAAGACGAAACTTTTCCCGCCGACGAAGTCGAAAGCCGGCAAATAGTACGCAGAGCAAAAGGCTACATCATCATTGATGGCCAGCTATACAAAAGAAGTACCATAGGAGTTTTCCTATGATGCGTCTCCCAATAGCAAGGTATCAAAATCCTTAGAGAAATACATCTTGGAGATTGCGGGCATCATGCCGCTCCCCGATCGTTGGTGGCCAAGGCCTTCCGACAAGGATTCTACTGGATAACTGCCAAGGAGGACACTGACAAGTTGGTTGAAACATGCCTTGGGTGTTAGTTTTATGCAAGACAACCAAATGTTCCAGCTGAAGAACTGCGAACAATACCAATAACTTGGCTGTTTGCAGTCTAGGGGCTGGACATGGTGGGACCTTTGCACACAGCACCCTGTGGATTCACACACTTGCTAGTAGCAGTGGACAAATTCACAAAATGGATTGAAGCTAAACCCATTAGAAAGCTTGATAGGGCAACATCCCTAAAGTTTTTCTGGGATCTAGTGGTGAGATTTGGTCTCCCACATAGCATCATCACCGACAATGGCAGAAATTTATCTCTCAGAGAAGTTGAGGAGTACTGTCATGAGAAAGCCATCCTCCTTGACCTAACATCTGTGGCCCATCCGCAGTCAAATGGGCAAGTTGAAAGGGCCAATGGACTAATTCTACACGGAATCAAGCCACGCTTAGAGGCACCACTACATAGAGTAGCTAGAGCCTGGGCGGAGGAACTGCCATCTGTCTTGTGGAGTTTAAGAACAACACCCAACAGATCCACCATCTTGACTCCTTTCTTCATGGTTTATGGAGCAGAAGCAGTTCTCCCATCCGACATCCTCCACGATGCACCAAGAGTTTCCGCCTACAAGGAGGATGATGATGAAGAATCCAGATGACTATCTATGGACCTACTTGAAGAAGAGCATGTGCTAGCATGCCAGAGATCTGTCGTCTACCAGCAGAAGCTGCACGGCTACCATAGTCGATGTGTAAAGCATCTCTCATTTAAAGAAGGGGATCTAGTGCTTAGACTCAAGCAGGAGAAATCACACAAATTATCCCGCCTTGGGAAGGACCGTTCGTCATAAGCAAAGCATTGCTCAATGGTTCCTATTACCTCGTCGATATTCGCGAGTTGAAAGATAGGCCAAAAAATCGTAAGAGCAAGCAACATGACTCCAATGATGATTACCCAGAGACAGATCGGCCATTGAACATAGCACAGCTAAGTCCCTTTTACACTTGGCACATTTATATTATGTAATAAGTTTCTTATATGATCAATGAAACAAAGCATTTGGTTCACTCATATTATCTGAGTCTTTTACCTCCTTTAGTTGTTCATTTTTGGATCACATAAATCCTTTATGCGCAGGTTGCATTTGCCCTTGTGAAAATTCCTCCTATGGGCATTAGCTTAAGTTTTCTGGTCTACACGTTTCTTGAAGTTTTTATGTGGATTCCGGAGTAGTGACTTTTCGGCACTCAAAGCCGGCGATTTTGTTCTTAGGTTCTGGATGGTGCTATTAAGCATCATCGCCTGAGAGCATAGTTCTGTGCTGCGAGTCTTCCGACTCACAAAAGGTCAAGCATATGAACCAGAATAATGGATAAGCCAGAACTTGCTTAAAAAATATATACACATGTTGGAAACAGATAAGTTGCAGGAAGCTTGAACACAAGTTTTCTGCCTTAGACAAACATAAGTTTTTTCCGCATACATTTTGCAGAGATACATTTAATATAGACATTGTTTTCATGGCTCTGCTGTAGGGGGCTTTGTGGTGGCATCATCAGGAGAGCCAAGCCGGGAGAGCTTGTCAAACTCTAAAGGAGAGGGGCTAGACTCGGAAGAGGCCATGTCGTCATCCAGGATCTCGGCAGGCATGAAGACATCAACCTTGACCATCTTGGCAACCCTGGTATCAAAGTTGTCAAGAGAGTTCCAAATAGCATCGCTATCGATCTCTTGTCCTTCCTCGTCCATCTTGGGCATGCTGGAGGTCACCAAGTCGATGTTGGCATTGTCATAGTGAGCCTTAACCAAGGACAAGGTCATCCTAGCACCAGCCTGGATGCAAGAGGCTTTCCAGTCTTTGATTTTCTCAGGTGCTCGGTGCAGGATTTCCGCATACTTGGCCGCTGAGTCTTCCGCCTTGATATTGATGCCCAGAGGTTGATCTATCTCCTTGGCTTGGGAAATGGTGGTGCTGATGAAGTTGCCGGCAAGAATCATGTGTTCCTTGGGACTCGGAGCACCCTCACCCAAATTGGCCAAGCCAATGGGAGTTGTGGTTTGCACAAACATACAAGGACCATGAGTATAAACAAGTCAAATGGTTACCCAACTTACAGAAAAAGACCAAGAGGGAGAAAGGTTACCGAAGATGCTCGTTTCTGCTTGCTTGCATGTCTCTGTCAAGTCATCGTGCTCCTTCTAGACTGACTTGAACATCTCAAGACTCCTAGTATTCTGCTCTTTGGTAGCTTGGTTTTGGTCTTTGAGCTGAGCAATCTCATGCTTCAGGCGCTGCATCTCCACGTCCGCAGACTCTTTCATAGCCTTCATCGTCGCCTCATGGCCCTTGATGGCCTCGGCCAGGTCCTTCTTCAGAATTTTATTTTCATCATCGAGCTCCTAAATATGCTTGGATTGCTCGACGATGCTCTTGGCCTTGGCAATGGCTTCTATAAGATGGAAATCAGAAAGTGTTATCAGAAAACAGAAGAAATGATTCAATGAGAAAGCAAGGAGCTGTTGTAGGAAATAGAATCTGGCTATTTTTGATCTGTTCCTTCAAGAATTTGGTTTTACCCTGTTCAAGGTCCATCTCCTTCCAAAGAGCAGCAAACCTCTCATTGGCGGCTATCCTCCGTTTATTCTCATTCTGTACATGATGTAAACATGCTTAGTTTATCTAGAGTATCTAGTCAGAACTATTCAGTTTCAACTAAATGCTCGGGGGCTACAGTGCATGATTTAAAAGTAAACTAGTTTCTCTAGAGCATCTAGTCGGAACTATCCAGTTTCAAATAAAAACGCTCGAGGGCTACACAGACAAGTTCTACACTTAGTTCTTTGGAGCACTCATGCCATTAACTATTGGATTATCCGCCTAAGAGCTCGGGGGCTATAGTGGGATATACTACACAAAGTAAAGCAAGTGAAGTTCAAAAAAATTACGATGGCAATGATCCTGAGATTTTTGGCCAAATGAGCGTAGGAATCATGGAAGGTCTGGGCATTCTTGTAGATTGCGTCGGCCTGCTTGATGAGGTCATCCAGGCTCAACGTCGGAGGAGTCACAGCCAATGGAGAGGTTGAAGCTGGAGGCATGGATGAAGCCCTAGCTGCCTCCTGCACCTTCAAGGCAGACGATGGTATGGAGGCTCGTGCCTCAATCGTTGCTTCCACGTCCACCTCTTCCACCACTTCCGTCCCTTTCTCGGTGGCATCCTTAGCCGGAGCTTCGGCTACTTTAGAGGAGGTGCTCTCCTACATTGCCTAGCCGCTGGGAGCAACGTCTACCTCGACAGAGCCTGAGACATCAAGAATTGGATTGATATATGTCTCCATGGCGGAGGTCTCAGGGATGACGGGGGATGATGGCCCAGTGGGACCAGAAGAGGGTTTGGCGGCAGGAGTAGGGGGAGCGGTGGCGAGAGAGGACATGGCGGAAAAATCCTTGGTCAACATATCACGAATGTTTTTTGACCCTCCAACATCTTTGGAGGATCGCTTCAAACTAACACCGCTTTCCTCCTGAAACGTACAAAGTATACGTACAAGAGTTGAAAAAAGGTGTGAGATGAAAAATACAAGCCGAAGAATGAAAATACTTACTCCAAGGCAGGAGCCTTGGCGATGGGAATGTAGGTGGACTTCTTCTTATTCTCCGCCTCTATGGTGGCAGTGGAACGTTTGGAGACTCCACTCTCTGATTTCTTCTTCTTGGCCTCGGTAACAGCGTTAGAGGTGGAGCTCTTCCACTTTCGCACTGTCGGAGCTGGCTGATCCTTGGAGGCGTCGTCATTGGACACCACATGGATATCCTTCAGCTTTGGATCATACCTAGGAGGCCATTTGATCCGCCGCCAAGGTCGCCATCTGGGATACAAAGGAGTGTTAGACGGACAACTTCAAAGTCAGAAAAACCTTAGAGTATATAACGAGCAACAAAGGAAACAGTAGCTACATCTGGGCACTTGCCGCACTCGAACATGTCGAAGGTTATCTTGAATCCACGCTTCTTGTCCTTCACCTTGACGATGTCCTTGAGCCGGAGCTTGATGGAGTCAGTAGAGAAGTTATCCCGTGAAATTCGCATGGGATCCCTCCTCTCTTGGTCATACTTGCATATCAGCTCGGTGTGGTGCTGCAGAGGATGGATCCACCTAACGTACCAGCACATGGCAAGGTCCAAGCCCGTAAGACCTCCGTCTACGAGCCATTCGATCCGCCTTATGGCACGATTGGCTTCGTCATCGGGAGGAAGAAAGGCTGGGGTTCGCCATGCGGGCACTTCAATGGCAGCTCCATCGACGAAGTCGGGGTAGGTCTCAAGACGGTCTGGCAGAGGGACATCTGGCCCGTAGAAATACGTGCACTGCCAGTTCTTACAAGACTCATGCCCTACAATGTCGGGGAAGCGTCGGCTAGGCCGGATCTTAAAGCTAATGGTTCCGTAGGTCCGCAAGTCATCCTTGGACTCTACGAACTCTCTCTTGACGGTGAACAAATATATAAACAGATCTAATCTAGGTTTGATCCCTAGATATCCTTCGCATAGAGCTACAACATTGCTAAGGACTAGAATATTGTTGGGAGAGAGATTGTGGGGGAGTACCCGGAAGTGCCGGAGGACATCCAAGAAAAATTCAGAGACTGGCAGGCTTACGCCACGTACCAGCTGAGATTTGAGGTACACCTTCTCTCCGGGTTGGGGAGAAGGGGCCACCTCGCCGGCCGGCGCCGCCCGCCAGGCAAACTTCTCCGCTGTGGGGAGATACCCCTTGTCAACCAGCTCTTGGAGATCTTTAGCAGAGAGATCAGAGCCTCTCCACACCCCCTTGTGGGAGTCGCTTTCTTCTTCAGCGGCTTTGGGCTCCGCTCGTTCTTGGTCATCGCTGGCGGATTCTGTCAAGGTGGAGACGGGAACGACAACCCCCTCCAGCAGAACGATCACTCCTTGGGATGGCTCCGTCGTAGCCTCAGGGATCGCCGCCATGGGAGGGGCAGAGCTGTTGGAGGCCATTAGACGAGGAGAGTGTGGAGGAAGAAAGGGCTCTGGTTAGGGTTTTCGCAGGAGAGCTCGAACGGTCGTGCGGCTGGAGGAAGACGAAGACTGGGAAGCAAATGCGGGTAAAAAGAAATAAATTGACCGCGGTGGAAATATATAAGCCTCGCATCAAGATTCATGCAAAAGGATCTAATGGATGGAACGTTGCCGACGTGGAAGTGAACATGCGCGGTAATTTCGCCACATCCTCCGTCTTTTGCCGCTCCACCGTTTCGGATTTCGCACGCATGAAAATAGCTGATGATTAATTCTCTGCTTCTGTGAGTTCTGAGGTAGCATAGGTTGTACCCTACGTCATCCTCCTGACAGTTGCACTGAAGGGTCACGTCCGAAGATTCCATCGAAGATGGAGACGATCCGACTCTGGAAACGAAGACTCAAGGAATCTCCGGCTACATTGCAAAGCCGGAGAGGATTGCAGGGTTCTTTGGGAGACCTTTGAGATATTGCTTGACGGATTGCCGGCATCACTTAGACGGGATATTCAGATATCACTTAGATGGGATATGCTATATGGGTATCCTCATAGCATTGTCATCAATCCGCCTAACCCGGGTGGACCATAGTTGGTAGCAAGGCCTATAGCCTTCTGGGCGGCCCAGTTAGACGGATCTTGAAGGGAGGCCCATGCCGGATAAAGGAAGACTACGCAGGAGTCACCGACTGTAGCACCCCGATAAAACCACTACTAGAAAATCGCCATGTTTTGTCTTTATACATCATCATGATAGCATGCTCATCTCATCATGCCATATTACATTTGAGCATCGTCATGTCATCATGCATATTTTTGGCTAAAACTATTTTCTAAAAGCCTATCTTTGTTTTCTAAATATCTCCTGCCTTTGTTTCAAATCAAAAACCCCGATCTCTTTCGAATCTTTTATTTGTCTAAAAATTAATTACAAAAGTCTTTTAAAATTAAAATAATTAAATAATTAAACTAAAAATGTTTTTATCGGGAGAGGCTTTCCATCCCGTAGGCACGACCGCCTACTACCCCAGCAGATCAAACCCTAAAAGATCTAGACCAATACCTAAACCCTAACCCTAGACTCAAACCACACACCCGGCTACCCCAGCCCTGCCGCCACTCACCTGGCTCACACCAAGAAGCCAACACACGCGAGCACCGCAGCTAGCAACCCCACAATCTTGCACGCAGCAAACAGAGCACGACCGCGAGCCTGGGCCTTGCCCGATATCCACCTACCCCTCCTGGAAACTTGCATCCACCCCCCTGCGTCTCTGTTAGAAATGTGATCAGCCCTCCGTTCGCGTCCTCTCCTTCCCGAGCTCCTCTGCTCGACCTCCCCACCACAAGCGCCGCCGCTAGGAGGCTGTCTCCGTCAATCCCCGCCAAGTCCGGCCCCGCTGCTCGCCCTCATCCGTGTTCGCCGCGACGTCTCCCTCTGCGCCGCCTCCTCCCAGGCACCGCCCCGCCCCCGAGCCTCCTCTGTCTCTGTCGACGGACCCCGTGCGCGACCACCTCGCCATGACGCATCCTCGCTGCATGGCCTCCTCCTCGCCACCTGCAAGCTCTCTCTATGTCTGGGCTCCTCCCTCCGGCCGCCGTCCACGAGCTCCGGTAATTGCCGCTCCACCGCGAGGCCGAAGCCCTCCTCTCTGCCGGTCGTCGCGCCCTCTTCCACCCGCAGTTCCCTGCACCGAGCACCACCGCCTATGATGGCCTCCTCGATGTGCTCCCAATTGCGGGCCTCCTCTTCTCTGGCCTGTAGCCGCCTACACCACCAAAGCACACCTTGCCGCCGCTATCTCTGTAGGACCGCGCTCCGTGACATCGATCCGCATCCCCGTCGCCATGTCCTCTGATGCCTCTGCTGCACTTGTGCTCCCTCGTGAGCGCGTGTTCCACCGACCGCTCCTCTGCCTGTGCGTCCTCCTACAACTCCTGTGCGCGCTCCTGTATGAGCATACGTGTGTGCTTGTACGTTTAATCACTTGCCGATGCCTATGTTTGTGCATGTGCACTATGTGAATCAGGCTTCTATCTTGGCAAGTGCGTCGACAACATGTTCCGCCGACAACTGCCTCGTTCGGATTCCGTTTCACGCCCAGCTTTCCATCTCTAGTGTCGTGACCTGGTTCGCTCAAGCCAAGTTTATCTTGTCGAAAGATCTTTCGGAGGCCAGAACCGACGAACCATAACAAAGGTGATGCCACTCGAAGTCCTCCAACATTGAAACAGAAGGCGATGATGCCGGGCCGACGAGATCTTCTTCCTGGAGTCGATGACCTAAAGACCGATCTGGAACGGCAAGGACCTCTTCATGGATGCGGATAGGCCCGGTTCCCAGATCCGAAGACCGAACCCGAACCACATCGAACCCCAAGATCTTCGACCCCTAATGTGATCCCCTTTCCGAGAACCCTATTTTATAAATACGATATATACACTTGTCGCATATTAAATTATTCATGCTCGCATACATATTCATTTGTTTGGGGGTATTTAGTCAATTCACCTCATAATTAAATATGGAGCACATACGCGGGCTATACTTGTATTATACCGCCTCCATTTAAATTTGTGTAGAGAACCGATGCCATGTTTTGCCTTGTTAATACAACATTTAAATTGTGGGTATCTAAACAATATGAACCATATAATTAATTGTCGGGACCCCGGTTCTGCTTAATATTGCCTAATTGCACCGCATCTTTGCCATGGCATGCATCATACATACATCATGCCGGATCTTTTGCCGTAGTATTAAATAGTGTATTCGGTGTTTCTTTTAGTGTTTTGCTTCTTCACGGATTAGTCCGTTGAGTTGATGCGAGTATCGCCAAGTTCTTCGGATAATGTATCTTCGGCAGTGTTTCCCAGGCGAGCATTCTCCCCCTTTCTACCTATTTTGCATTTATAGTCTTTATTTCCTCCTGTTGATCTATTGCTATCTGTGTCGTGATGCTTTAGTGTTCCGTGCCAGATATATTCCGTGCAGCCTTTATATTGCCTTGGACACCTCCTATTACCTGTTGTTTGGTAGATAGATGGTCTTGTGAGTCGTAGTTGCTTGCTCAGGTGCGATCCCGTGTCGTGAAGTACCACACAGTTGTTGGAATGTTGTCATATGCTTTACGGTGGAGAGGATCATGACTTTAAATACAACTATTAAATTGTTGGGATAACTAATGAAAGAGGCACCGGTGGGCAATATATGCTATTTGGTTTTTCATGTCCACTTGTGTCCCGTAGGCCCCGAGTACTTGATACATGTTCCTTGATTATTCGCACTATCCAAATCCGGGAGACCCTATGGATCCCCCTTAGCCAGAGCTTGATTCATTTCTTATTTCTTGGGGCCACAAACTAGTTTGGGGCTTTATTACTATCCTGTACCTATGCCATGCTTTACTGCTTTATTTACGATTGTGCGTGGAGCACCTGTACTGTTTTGGATCATGACACATTTTCATTGTATCGATAAGCCCAGTCACACTTTCGGGTTCCCAGTCATTTACCGTCGTCTACACAAACCCTGGGTCCGTCTCGGAGCCGGCCAACTTCGTTGCGGGTAGCTTAGTGGGGTGGCCCCCTAAAATATTTTATGAATCCTGTGATTGCTTTGTCGTGAAAGCCTCGTTGGGTTTTGATTTGGTTTTTCCGAGGTTGATCGTGTGTGTGTTGCTATTTGTGCACCCCTACAGGGTAAATCTTTCTGAAAGCCGTGTCCACAGTTATGGACGACTTGGAGCATAGTATCTCGATCATAGACAAGCATAACTAAAGTAGTGCTATAAATTTGACTTAATATCTGACTAGTAATCAGCTTCACTACAATGGAATGGATAATAAAAGTGCCAACAACTGGTGGAACTGGGGTGTATCGTGTCATGTTATACCTGCCTAGTAAGTATCACAACTCCAATGGAATGAAATAAAAGTGCCAACAACTGCTGGGTTTGGGATGTCACATGCTAATTGTATCTGACTAGTAAGTACTGCAACTACAACTGAATGGTTAACTAAAACTGCCCAGTACTTATGCTATCAGGATGACTCATGCTATCTATATCTGACTAGTAAGTGCTTCAACTATAATGGAATGAATAAAACTACCAACTGTGCGAGTTTCTTGGTTTGACTTCCTCGTTTGGTCTCGAGGGGGAAATACCAGGATGGGTATGATTGGTGTTAGTATTAGGTTGGTCCCGAATAGGTCTTTCTTATCCTTCTCTAATAGTCGACAGTTGTATCGAGTCTCTATAGGTTGTGTAGTGCATGCTTCGCTGCCGCTTCAGTCCACCATACCTATGTAGGCGAGAGCCGCCAAATTCTAGCCTCGTTGTTACTAGCCTCAGTACTGACCGCTCCCTTTTTCCTTTGCCCTTTGTCGGCACCACTTTTGTTTAACAGGTATAAGTTCGACGTCGTTAGCAGGTTACCATTCCGGCTTGGCCTAGGCAGGGTTATGGACGCCGTTGGTTATTCTTCAGGGCTCTTAGCTCAATTTGCATCTTATCCGTACTCGGATGTTGTATCGTTTTCAAGGTGATTTGGATCTTTGTACTATATATTTGTATTCTTGACTCATGGAGTCGTTGTTGTATATATATGTTTTGTGGGTTCCATCGTGGACTAATGTGTAATGGTATTACTTCGTTATCCACCCGCACGCAAGTGCTTGGTGGGCATCTTTGAATCGTTTTTATGCGGGTTTGGCGGGAATCGCTAAAACTTGCAGAGGGACGATTCGAGGGTGTAACAGAGTGGTATCAAAGCTCAGCAGTTGCGATACCTCACTGGTCCAGCCTGTAGGATAACCTAGCTAACAGACGTTGTAGAGTGTCAAAACTATTTTTGCAAAATCAGTTGGATAGATTTGATTAGGTCTGATTTTACTCCGTACCCCAATGCTATTCTCCTCTTACCTCTGCGTGTTTTGAATCTGCTCTCTTATCTTTTCCTCGAGTCCAGGAATTCTCGTGGTTGGGTTTCCGTCGTACCTTCAGGGTTTCACTTCCTCCTTTGGTAACAGTGCTTCTACATCCGGTCTACATGCTAACTGAGGAATCCTTCGTCTGTTGGACTTATCTTTGTTCCTTCTTGTGCCTTCTGGTGTTTTCCAACACGACGACCTCATCTACATGAGATCCGATGAAACCCTGCATCACTCCTTTGTTTCCGAACCTCGCTTGTCGAGATCTTCAGTCTGAATTCTGAGAGTTAGTTGCATAATTCTTTTATTCATGTATAGAGTAATGCTTTGAGTGTGGGATGGAGTAGCTACCATACCACTACTCTTATCATTCGCTTTGTACATTGAATTGGAGGATCAATGCAATTTTCACTCCTTCCACGGAATTTAAAGGTGGCCTTACCTTTTGATACCTTTATCTTTGTCTTTGTTTCTCCGGAGTGTCTTCTCGACGGACATGAGCAACGACCCCTTGTTGGTGGTGTCAATGATTTCAAGTTGGAGCAGAACCTTTGTTAGTGGTGTCACAAAGATCTACACGAAGCGAGAAGATTCAGATTGTCGGCCTTCTTTCCTGTACCATGAGGCGGATCTCGAGGGCGAGATCCATTGTTAGTGGTGTCGAATTGTAGCACCCCGATAAAACCACTACTAGAAAATTGCCATGTTTTGTCTTTATGCCTCATCATGATAGCATGCTCATGTCATAATGCCACATTGCATTTGAGCATCGTCATGTCATCATGCATCTTTTTGGCTAAAACTATTTTCTAAAAGCCTATCTTTGTTTTCTAAATATCCCCCGCCTTTATTTCAAATCAAAAACCCCAATCTCTTTCGAATCTTTTATTTGTCTAAAAATAAATTACAAAAGTCTTTTAGAATTAAAATAATTAAATAATCAAACTAAAAATGTTTTTTATCGGGAGAGGCTGTCCAGCCCGTAGGCCAGACTGCCTACTACCCCAGCAGATCAAACCCTAAAAGATCTAGACCAATACCTAAACCCTAACCCTAGACTCAAACCACACACCCGGCTACCCTAGCCCTGCCGCCACTCACTTGGCTCACACCAAGAAGCCAACACGCGCGAGCACCGCAGCTAGCAACCCCACCATCCCGCACGCAGCAAACAGAGCACGACCACGAGCCTGGGCCTTGCCCGATATCCACCTGCCCCTCATAGAAACTTGCATCCACCCCCCTACGTCTCTGTTATAAACATGATCAGCCCCCCCCCCCCCCCCGTTCGCGTCCTCTCCTTCCCGAGCTCCTCTGCTCGACCTCCCCGCCACAAGCACGGTCGCCAGGAGGCCGTCTCCGTCAATCCCAGCCAAGTCCGGCCTCGCCGCTTGCCCTCACCCGCATTCGCCGCGACGTCTCCCTCTACGCCGCCTCCTCCCAGGCACCGCCCTGCCCCTGAGCCTCCTTTATCTCCGTCGACGGACCCCGCGCGCGACCACCTCGCCAGCACCCGAGCTTGCCGTTTACCGTCCCCAGGCACCCGCGTCGCCTCTCTCTTCCCTCGCCATGCGCCTTCCCGCCTGAGGTCGTCCTCGTCCGAGGACGCGTTGACCCCGTCTCTCCGGTTCCCCACGCCCTGCTCCTCTCTGTGAGCACGTCGCGGCGCAACCTTTCTTCCCGGCCTCCTCCTTGCCACCTGCAAGCTCTCTCTGCGTCTGGGCTCCTCCCTCCGGCCGCCATCCACGAGCTCCAGTGGTTGCCGCTCCACCGTGAGGCCGAAGCTCTCATCTCTGCCGGTCGTCGTGCCCTCTTCCGCCCGCAGTTCCCTGCACCGAGCACCACCGCCTATGATGGCCTCCTAGCTGTCCTCCCGATTGCGGGCCTCCTCTTCTCTGGCCTGTAGCCGCCTACACCACCCAAGCACACCTTGCCGCTGCTGTCTCTGCAGGACCGCGCTTCGCGACATCGAGCTGCATCCCCGTCGCCATGTCCTCTGATGCCTCTGCTGCACTTGTGCTCCCTCGTGAGCGCGTGTTCCACCGACCGCTCCTCTGCCCGCGCGTCCTCCTACAGCTCCTGTGCGCGCTCCTGTATGAGCATGCTTGTGTGCTTGTACGTTTAATCAGTTGATGACGCCTATGTTTGTGCATGTGCACTATGTGAATCAGGCTTCTATCTTGGCAAGTGACTCTACAACATGTTCCGCCGACAACTGCCTCGTTCGGACTCTGTTTCACGCCCAGCTCTCCATCTCCGGTGTCGTGACCTAGTTCGCTGAAGCCAAGTTTATCTTGTCGCAAGATCTTTCGGAGGCCAGAACCGAGGAACCATAACAAAGGCGATGCCACTCAAAGTCCTCCAACATTGAAACCGAAGGCGATGATGCCGGGCCGACGAGATCTTCTTCCTAGAGTCGATGACCTGAAGACCGATCTGGAACGGCAAGGACCTCTTCATGGATGCGGATAGGCCCGGTTCCTAGATCCGAAGACCGAACCGAACCACATCGAACCCCAAGATCTTCGACCCCTAATGTGATCCCCTTTCCGAGAACCCCATTTTGTAAATACCATATATACACTTGTAGCATATTAAATTATTCATGCTCGCATACATATTCATTTGTTTGGGGGTATTTAGTCAATTCACCTCATAATTAAATATGGAGCACATATGCGGGTTATACTTGTATTATACCGCCTCCATTTAAATTCGTGTAGAGAACCGATGCCATGTTTTCCCTTGTTAATACAACATTTAAATTGTGGGTATCTAAACAATTTGAACCATATAATTAATTGTCGGGACCTCGGATCGCTTAATATTGCCTAATTGCACCGCATCTTTGCCATGGCATGCATCATACATACATCATGCCGGATCTTTTGCCGTAGTATTAAATAGTGTATTCGGTGTTTCTTTTAGTGTTTTGCTTCTTTACAGATTAGGCTGTTGAGTTGATGCGAGTATCGCCAAGTTCTTCGGATAATGTATCTTCGGCGGTGTTTCCCAGGCGAGCATTCTCCCCCTTTCTACCTATTTTGCATTTATAGTCTTTATTTCCTCCTGTTGATCTATTGTTATCCGTGTCGCGATTCTTTAGTGTTCCGTACCAGATATATTCTGTGTAGCCTTTATATTGCCTTGGACACCTCCTATTACCTATTGTTTGGTAGATAGATGGTCTTGCGAGTCGTAGTCGCTTGCTCAGGTGCGATCTCGTGTCGTGAAGTACCACATAGTTGTTGGAATGTTGTCATATACTTTACGGTGGAGAGGATCATGACTTTAAATACAACTATTAAATTGCTGGGATAACTAATGAAAGAGGCACCAGTGGGCAATATATGCTATTTGGTTTTTCATGTCCACTTGTGTCCCGTAGGCCCCGAATACTTGATACCTGTTCCTTGATTATTCGCACTATCCACATCCGGGAGACCCTATGGATCCCCCTTAGCCAGATCTTGATTCATTTCTTATTTCTTGGGGCCACAAACTAGTTTGGGGCTTTATTACTATCTTGTACCTATGCCATGCTTTACTGCTTTATTTACGATTGTGCGTGGAGCACCTGTACTGTTTTGGATCATGACACATTTTCATTGTATCGATAAGCCCAGTCACACTTTCGGGTTCCCAATCGTTTACCGCCGTCTACACAAACCATAGGTCCGTCTCGGAGCCGGCCAACTTTGTTGCAGGTAGCTTAGTGGGGTGGCCCCCTGAAATATTTTATGAATCCTGTGATTGCTTTGTCGTGAAAGCCTCGTTGGGTTTTGATTTGGTTTTTCCGAGGTTGATCATGTGTGTGTTGCTATTTGTGCACCCCTATAGGGTAAATCTTTCTGAAAGCCGTGTCCGCGGTTATGGACGACTTGGATCACAGTATCTCGATCATAGACAAGCATAACTAAAGTAGTGCTATAAATTTGACTTAATATCTGACTAGTAATCAGCTTCACTACAATGGAATGGATAATAAAAGTGCCAACAACTGGTGGAACTGGGGTGTATCGTGTCACGTTATACCCGCCTAGTAAGTATCACAACTCCAATGGAATGAAATAAAAGTGCCAACAACTGCTGGGTTTGGGATGTCACATGCTAATTGTATCTGACTAGTAAGTACTGCAACTACAACTGAATGGTTAACTAAAACTACCCACTACTTATGCTATCAGGATGACTCATGCTATCTATATCTGACTAGTAAGTGCTTCAACTATAATGGAATGAATAAAACTACCAACTGTGTGAGTTTCTTGGTTTTACTTCCTCGTT
This sequence comes from Avena insularis, assembly GCA_023614405.1. Taxonomy (NCBI): domain Eukaryota; kingdom Viridiplantae; phylum Streptophyta; class Magnoliopsida; order Poales; family Poaceae; genus Avena; species Avena insularis. Next base: position 328,928,160 of record CM042688.1, read on the forward strand.
TGGTCTCGAGGGGGAAATACCAGGATGGGTATGATTGGTATTAGTATCAGGTTGGTCCCGAATAGGTCTTTCTTATCCTTCTCTAATAGCCGACAGTTGTATCGAGTCTCTATAGGTTGTGTAGTGCATGCTTGGCTTGATCCACCATACCTATGTAGGTGAGAGCCAATTCTAGCCTCATGTGTACTAGCCTCGATCTTGACGCTCCTTTTTCCTTTTCCCTTTGTCGGCACCCCTTTTGTTTAACAGGTATAAGTTCGACGTCGTTAGGAGGGTTACCCTTCTGGCTTGGCCTGGGCAGGGTTATGGACGCCGTTGGTTATTCTTCAAGGCTCTTAGCTCAGTTTGCATATTATCCGTAGTTGGATGTTGTATCGTTTTCAAGGTGATTTGGATCTTTGTACTGTATATCTGTATTCTTGACTCATGGAGTCGTTGTTGTATATATATGTTCTGTGGGTTCCATCGTGGACTAATGTGTAATGGTATTACTTTGTTCTCCACCCGCACGCAAGTGCGTGGTGGGCATCTTTGAATCGTTTCTATGAGGGTTTGGTGGGAATCACTAAAACTTGCATAGGGCCGATTGGAGGGTGTTACACCGACATACTCGGAGCCTTGGAGTACAAGATACGGAAGACTAGTTCGTGTAGGTGTAGGACTCTTTACCTTGTCCAGCAAGGACCTTTCCCTGTAAACCCTAGGTCTTGGCGCCTTTATAAGCCGGCCTGCGGGAGCCTTTAGGGCAGACAACTTCTTTGATTGATGCGTACAACGTGCAACACCTCGCACAGCGAACCTATCTCTGTAACTCAGCGTACTGCCATTATAGTGATTTATAGCAGGAGTAGAGTTCCGCCACCGTTGTGGGACTTGAACGTGGGTAAGCTATGTTACCTCGTACCCGCCAACTCTCTGCCTTATCCCACGTCTCTAAACACGCACTGTGAGGACCCCTCCATGGCGTACTCGTCAACAATACCACGACACCTCTGAAACCTAAACTTGTTCAGTGGTAATCCTGTAAACCCTAGCGAGGTGACTTTATATAAACCTCCCTAGGAATATCATTGTACTTACATCCCATTAGCTACCCCATCCACGCGACTCGCTGCCTAGCCGCAGAGCTCGTTGATATTGTATCCACTCGCCGATAATGCAATCTAGCAGGAAATAGGTCTTTACCCTACGGGGGCCGAACCTGGATAAACCCTTGTGTTTTCTCCCAATCTCATTCTGAGGATGGCGGCTCGCTCTTTCCCCCAATTGTATCAATCGCTACCCATGGTAGCTACTTCCGTGGGAATTCCCACGACACTGGTCCTCTTCCCGCCCTTGGGCGGGAAGCGTTTCTGTCGGAGAAAGTGTCCCGCGTGGGAACAAGGTGTCCAACAAGCCTTGAGTTCGAGAGGGGGTTGAATCTCGCGGTCCAAGCTTCTCGGCGATGGAGAAGGTGGTGGCGCATGAACACGATAGAGATGTTGACACGGGTTTTTTTACCTAGCTTCGGGACCGTCGTGAGGAGGTGAAACCCCTACTCCTTCTTGGTTGTATTGCTCGTAGTGCTTCGCAAGGATACAGTGGTGAACCAATGTCTAGGGGTTAAAGATTGCAAGGATCGACCTGTTCCAAGGTAAGAGAAGGTCTCCTTATATAGGTATGTTGGGCCTCTTCCCTCCCCCCCCCCCCCCCAATGCTGGGCGGGAAGGGTCACCACACTACCGCCCCTCAAAGGCCCGGTCTACAATACTACTTTTGGTGGTATCCGTCCTCTTGTCTTGGTCACCCTCTGGTCCTTCGCAAAGTTGGCCTTCCTGGCGCCGTCCTTCGCTAGCCGATGCCTCCCTTGTGGGCTTGTTTGTCTGTGGTACCAAAGTTCCTGGGCCAGTGCACCGCGGTACCTAAGTTGCCTGAAATTGCCGCGTTTCGAAATGTTGGGTCGCCAACTACCGAGAGGGGCCATTTTGATGCAAACTCATCTCGCCCCTGCCAAATTCAAACATTCCGTGAAACTGCCCCGTGAAGTGGACGGTCGAGACCCTCATGACGGTCATATGTCCGTGACGCGAGCGCCAACACGGCAACCTCTTAGTCAAATCGAGTAACTAAGTGGATTGGAGGCGTTGACCAATTTCACAAATCCATTCCCACCTTTCCCCTAGCACCGGCGGCGTCGGAATCCACCCTCCAAGTAGGACGATCCCTTCAGACATTTGACTTCCGGCGCCAAGTTGCTGCGCCCAGTCGCTGATCCTGAGCTCCAATGGCGCATGCCGTAGCCACCGTTGCGAGGCTCTATCCCGCCTCCGCCGCCGACGAGCCGAGCAGCTCGGAGGATGGCAGATCCTACTACCAAGGAAGAAGAAGTTCTGTCTACAAGCGAGTGAGATACCCTTCTCTTTAGTATTCGCACTAATTATAACTGCTAGCTGGCTACTGAACCTAAAATTGTTCGTTAGCCCAACGCTGACAAACATATTTTGTCCACAGTTTTCTGTCAAGTGGGATCTCCACGGACCACCCTTACCTGGTTACGGTAGTCCTCTTCAAGTATGACTCTAAGGGAAAGTGGTATGGACACCATTATATCACGATAGAAGAAGTGCATGTGCAGATCTGCACTATATCTGGTATGGTTGCTTCTCTGCGTAATCATGATGAATTATGGCCAAAGCATACTGCAAAGTTCAGCTTCATGGATGAACGTGGCATCATGGTTCCTCTAACATGTGACAGTCAGCTAATTGGGTTGATGAAAAGGTATGCTTCGGATTGCATGTTTGAGCTAAATTGTGATGTACTGGATGTGGAAGCTGCTGCAACTAGGAGTCGCCCTTCTATTCTTGGACAGGATGGTTGCTCAAACCCAATTAGGTCCTGGTAAGCAAAAATCTCTTGGGTTTCGCATGTTTGTGCTGAATTGTAATTTTTGTTTTATTTACTCTGTAAATATTAGGCAGTTATGCAACAGTCCTGTTTCTTTGACAGGAAGCGCCGCAAGGTTAGAAACATTACTGCCGGGACAGTCATTTTGCTGCCCGAAGAAATTAAAAATGAGTGGAAAGATGATGCTGGACACGATTCTGGTGCCCATTGTCCCGGCAATGCAGAGTACGTGAAGCTAAGAAATTTGGCACCGAGGAAGAGGAAGAAGGCAGGAAATGAAGAAGCCAGTGGGCATGAAGGCTTGGCACCTAGGCTGCGGAAGAAGGCTGCTGGCAATGAAGATGCATAGTAATGTGTTGAACTTGAACCTATATATGTAATTCGGTTAAATTCTGGAGCTCTGTGTGTGGCACTTTGCTGGGCGAAACAATCTACCCATATTCTCTGAGTAAAATGTACCACGACTTAGGGTTTGGAAACACCCGAGTCAGTAGTTGAATCCGAAATTGTGATTGTGCCACTGCTATCTGAAAACACGATTGCTGAGGGGCAAGAGGTCTCCAAATTCGATGGAATGTAAGTGGCACAGAAATAAATTATTTAAGCTGCTACACTCCACGAAGCAGCAACTTATTTTAGATGCTGCACAACGACGTGGCAACATAAACAGCAATGGCAACCGATAATGCCCAGATGCTTGAGCCCGTCTATCTCACCGCCTCCCTGCTCCTGCATCCCCTGCGTCTGGCAAAGTTCCCGGATCTCCATTAACCAGGTGTACGTGCTTCCACTTTATAAATTGTGGTTGTGCCAATTTGCATGCGGCACAATCCACGTAGATTACGTTTAAACAAACCACCAATATCAGAATACCACCATGAGCATACAAAAGGAAGTGATGTAGGGTTAAGACAGACTAACGGGAGACCAATTTGTTTCCTCCCAGGACTCTAGGACCACTAGTTCAGACCGCTAGGTCAACAAGTACTACTATTACAACTTAAAAAGGCATGGAGCTCAAGCTAAATAGAACTAGTTATCACACATCTCCTTGATATTCCTAATCTTAGCCTGATGCGCATCTTCCTGCGAGAGCAAGGATCGATTCGTCTGCTCCTTCCTTTTAGCATCTTCCTCGCATAGCTTCAATTGTTTCTCTGTATTTTTCCTCATGCACTTATCATTACTCGTAGTTGTGAACTGCAAGACTTTGGCCTGGTGAAGATCATTCCTTGCTTGAGTCAGTTCTTGCTCTGCTTTAGCCTTGAGAATAGCATACGTCCCTCTCCTTCTCGGCGTTGCTAACCTTGTCTTGCACCCTCGAGATCTCGGTTAAGCTTGGTCGTGTCAACTGGTCCCATAGCTGCATCTCAACCTTTGTCAAGAAGTGGTGACTCTGATTCTTTCAACTCAACAGTCATATCCCATAGTTTGTCTAGCGTTTTCTGCATCGATTTGGGCCACTCTGGATTACCCATTTGACAACACCGCAACTTCCGCCATGCATCATTGAACGATGTCCTTGACACCGTAGAAACCTCCTGCCTGCGTTTCGTCCTTTGAATGCTACAAATTTAGCAGGCACATTTCCATGTTTACATAGTAGAGGACTGTCTTCATCCGCTAAACCGTGATAGTCGGAGTCATACATCGTCTGGTTGGCCTAACACATCATACGTGGATGAGTAAACAGAGTAGATCTAGCTCAAAAAATAGATAACTGGCCACAGATGATAGAGATAGAGATGAGACGACTCACCTCAAAATCATCGTCCCTGTCATCACGACGTGTTTCCTCGCCGTCTCCCCTTGAACCTATGGCGAGAGGGGGGAGAGGGGGTGGCTACCGGAGAGGGGATTGGGATGGAGGTGTTGTCGTCTTCCGACTACGGCAGGATGGGAGTGAAGTGGGGAAAGTGGCTTCGAGGGGGAGGAAGAGAAGTAATGGGGACGTGACACTAGGATATGGCAAACTGAACTCGTGAGTCATGACACTCGCAACAGGGGAGCGCCCGGTGTTGACAGTTTGTCCAGAGCAAGCATGGCAAATCATGCCGCAGAATAGCCTACTCGCGGATCGCTCTCACGAAGACCATCCCAATCGTCCAAGCGCCCCGATCGAACGGTATGTAACAATAGTCAAGCAGAACAACTATGTTAGGGCATGCCTTTTAGAAGACTCGGTCTAACGGCCACCCATTGGGGGGCAAAGGTTAGGGCTCTCCTAAGGTTAGGATCCATATGTGGATTATGAGAAGAACACACATGCAATGACACTGGTGGATCCATGTGTGGTTTGTGAAAATAACACACATGCAATGACTCTAACTGTGGTTAATCAAAAGAGCAGACATGCAATGACACTGGTGGATCCATGTGTGGTTTGTGAGAAAACACACATGCAATGACACTGGGTGTGGTTCATGAAAAGAACAGACATGCAACGATACTAGGTGTGGTTCATGAAAAGAACACACATCCAATGACACTGGTGGATCCATGTGTGGTTTGTGAGAAGAACACACATGCAATGACACTGGGTGTGGTTCATGAAAAGAACACACATCCAATGACACTGGTGGATCCTTATGTGGTTTGTGAGAAGAACAGACATGCAATGACTCTAGATGTGGTTCATAAGAAGAATACACATGCAATGACACCGGTGGATCCATATGTGGTTCATGAAAAGAACAGACATGCAATGACATCGGTGGATCCTTATGTGGTTTGTGAGAAGAACATACATGCAATCACACCGGTGGATCCTTATGTGGTTTGTGGAAAAACAGACATGCAATGACTCTAGTTGTGGTTCATGGAAAGAACACACATGCAATGACACTGGTGGATCCATGTGTGGTTTCTGAGAAGAACACACATCCATTGACACTAGGTGTGGTTCATGAAAAGAACACACATCCAATCACACTAGTGGATCCTTATGTGGTTTGTGAGAAGAACAGACATGCAATGACTCTAGATGTGGTTCATGAGAAGAACACACATGCAATGACACTGATGGATCCATGTGTGGTTTGTGAGAAGAACACGCATCCAATGACACTGGGTGTGGTTCATGAAAAGAACACACATCCAATGACACTGGTGGATCCGTATGTGGTTTGTGAGAAGAACAGACATGCAATGACACTAGTGGATCCATATGTGGTTTGTGAAAAGAACAGATATGCAATCACACTGCATGGATCCATGTGTGGTTTATGAGAGGAACAAACATGCAATGACACTAGGTGTGGTTAATGAAAAGAACAGACATGAAATGACACTGGTGGATCCATATGTGGTTTGTGAAAAGAACAGACATGCAATCACACTGGGTGGATCCATGTGTGGTTCATGAAAATAACACACATGCAACGACACGGGTGGATGCATGTGTGGTATGTGAGAAGAACAAACATCCAATGACACTAGGTGTGGTTCATGAAAAGAACACACATCCAATGACACTTGTGGATCCTTATGTGGTTTGTGAGAAGAATAGACATGCAATGACTCTAGTTGTTGTTCATGAGAAGAACACACATGCAATAACACTGGTGTATCCTTATGTGGTTTGTGATAAGAACACACAAACAATGACTCTAGTTGTGATTTGTGAAAAGAACACACATGCAATGACTCTAGCTGTGGTTCATGAAAAGAGAACACATCCAATGACACTGGTGGATCCTTATCTGGTTTGTGAGAAGAACAGACATGCAATGACTCTAGATGTCATTCATGAGACGAACACACATGCAATGACAGTGGGTGTGGTTCATGAAAACAACACACATCCAATGACACTGGTGGATCCTTATGTGGTTTGTGAGAAGAACAGACATGCAATGACTCTAGATGTGGTTCATGAGAAGAACACACATGCAATGACACTGTTGGATCCATGTGTGGTTTGTGAGAGAAACACACATCCCATGACACTAGGTGTGGTTCATGAAAAAAAAACAAATCCAATGACACTGGTGGATCCTTATGTGGTTTGTGAGAAGAACAAACATGCAATGACTCTAGCTGTGGTTCATGAGAAGAACACACATGCAATGACACTGGTGTATCCTTATGAACTTTATGAGAAGAATACACATGCAATGACTCTTGCGGTGGTTCATGAAAAGAAAACACATGCAATGACTCTAGCTATGGTTCATGAAAAGAAGAGACACGCAATGACACTGGTGGATCCATATGTGGTTTGTGAAAATAACAGACATGCAATCATATTAGGTGGATCCTTGTGTGGTTCATGAGAAGAACACACATGCAATGACACCAGTGGATCCTAATGTGGTTTGTGAGAAGAACGTACATGGAATGACTCTAGCTGTGGTTCATGAAAAGAACAGACATGCAATAACACTGGTGGATCCATATGTGGTTTGTGAAAAGAATAGACATGCAATCGCACTGGATGGATCCATATGTGGTTTATGAGAAGAACACACATGTAATGACACTGGTGATACATGGTTTCTTAAAAGAACACACATGCAATGACTATATATGTGGTTCATGAGAAGAACACACATGCAATGACATTGGTGGATCCATGTGTGGTTTGTGAGAAGAACACACATCCAATGACACTTGGTGTGGTTCATGAAAAGAACACACACCCAATGACACTAGTGGATCCTTATGTGGTTTGTGAGAAGAACAAACATGCTATGACTCTAGATGTGGTTCATGAGAAGAACACACATGCAATGCCACTGTGTATCCTTATGTGGTTTATGAGAAGAACACACATGCAATGACTCTAGCTATGGTTCATGAAGAGAACCCACATGCAATGACTCTAGCTGTGGTTCATGAAAAGAACAGACATGCAATAACACTGGTGGATCCATATGTTGTTTGTGGAAATAAAATACATGCAATCACACTGGGTGGATCCATGTGTGGTTCATGAGAAGAACACACATGCAATGACACCGGTGGATCCTTATTTGGTTTGTGAGAAGAACAGACATGCAATGACTCTAGCTTTGGTTCATGGAAAGAACAGTAATGCAATGACACTGGTGAATCCATATGTGGTTTGTGAAAAGAACGGACATGCAATCACACTGGGTGGATCCATATGTGGTTTATGAGAAGAACACACATGCAATGACACTGGTGATATGTGGTTTGTGAAAAGAACACACATGCAATGAATCTAGATGTGGTTCATGAGAAGAACACACATGCAATGGCACTGGTGGATCCATGTGTGTTTTGTGAGAGCAACAGACATGCAATGACCCTTGGTGTGGTTCATGAAAAGAACACACATGCAATGACACTGATGGATCCATGTGTGGTTTGTGAGAAGAGCACACATGCAATGACATTGGGTGTGGTTCATGAAAAGAACACACATCCAATGACACTAGTGGGTCCTTATGTGGTTTGTGAGAAGAATATACATGGAATGACTCTAGATGTGGTTCATGAGAAGAACACACATGCAATGACACCGGTGGATCCATGTGTGGTTTATGAGAGGAACAGACATGGAAGGACACTGGGTGTGGTTCATGAAAAGAACAGACATGCAATGATACTTGTGGATCCATATGTGGTTTATGAGAGGAACAGACATGCAATGACAATATGTGTGGTTCACGAAAAGAATAGACATGCAATGACACTGGTGGATCCATATGTGGTTTGTGAAAAGAACAGACATGCAATCACACTAGGTGGATCCATGTGTGGTTCATGAAAAGAACAAACATGCAATGATACTGGTGGATCCATGTGTGGTTTGTGAGAAGAACACACATGCAATGACACTGGGTGGATCCATGTGTGGTTTGTGAGAAGAACACACATGCAATGACTGTAGATTTGGTTCATGAGAAGAACACACATGCAATGGCACTGGTGGATCCAGGTGTGGTTTGTGAGAGGAACATATATGCAATGACACTGGGTGTGGTTCATGAAAAGAACACACATCCAATGACACTTGTGTATCCCTATGTGGTTTGTGAGAAGAACACACATACAATGACTCTAGCCATGGTTTGTGAAAAGAACACACATGCAATGACTCTAGCTGTGGTTCATGAAAAGAACACACATCCAATGACACTAGTGGATCCTTATGTGGTTTCTGAGAAGAACAGACATGCAATGACTCTACATGTCGTTCATGAGAAGAACACACATGCAATGACACTGGGTGTGGTTCATGAAAAGAATACACATCCAATGACACTAGTGGATCCTTATGTGGTTTGTGAGAAGAACATACATGCAATGACTCTAGATGTGGTTCATGAGAAGAACACACATCCAATGACACTGGTGGATCCATGTGTGGTTTGTGATAAGAACACACATCCAATGACAATGGGTGTGGTTCATGAAAAGAACACACATCCAATGACACTGGTGGATCCTTATGTGGTTTGTGAGAAGAACAAACCTGCAATGACTCTAGTTGGGGTTAATGAGAAGAACACATATGCAATGACACTGGTGTATCCTTATGTGGTTTATGAGAAGAACACACATGCAATGACTCTAGTTGTGGTTCATGAAAAGAACACACATGCAATGACTCTAGATGTGGTTCATGAAAAGAATAGACATGCAATGACACTGGTGGATCCATATGTCGTGTATTAAAATAATAGACATGCAATCACACTGGGTGGATCCATGTGTGGTTCATGAGAAGAACACACATGCAATGACACCGGTGGATCCTTATGTGGTTTGTGAGAAGAACAAACATGCAATGACTCTAGCTGTGGTTCATGAAAAGAACAGACATGCAATGACACTACTGGATCCATATGTGGTTTGTGAAAAGAACATACATGCAATCACACTGGGTGTGGTTCATGAAAAGAACACACATCCAATGACACTGGTGGATTCTTATGTGGTTTATGAGTAGAATAGGCATGCAATGACTCTAGATGTGGTTCATGAGAAGAACACACATGCAATGACAGTGGTGGATCCATGTGTGGTTTGTGAGAGGAACACACATCCAATGACATTGGGTGTGTTTCATGAAAAGAACATACATGCAATGACACTGGTGTATCCTTATGTGGTTTGTGAGAAGAACACACATGCAGTGACTCTAGCTGTGGTTTGTGTAAAGAACACACATGCAATGACTCTAGCTATAGTTCATGAAAAGAACAGACATGCAATGACACGGTGGATCCATATGTGGTTCATGAAAAGAACAGACATGCAATGACATCGTTGGATCCTTATGTGGTTTGTGAGAAGAACATACATGCAATCACACCGGTGGATCCTTATGTGGTTTGTGTAAGAACAGACATGCAATGACTCTAGTTGTAGTTCATGGAAAGAACACAGATGCAATGACACTGGTGGATCCATGTGTTGTTTGTGAGAAGAACACACATCCATTGACACTGGGTGTGGTTCATGAAAAGAACACACATCCAATCACACTAGTGGATCCTTATGTGGTTTGTGAGAAGAACAGACATGCAATGACTCTAGATGTGGTTCATGAGAAGAACACACATGCAATGACACTGGTGGATCCATGTGTGGTTTGTGAGAAGAACACGCATCCAATGACACTGGGTGTGGTTCATGAAAAGAACACACATCCAATGACACTGGTGGATCCGTATGTGGTTTGTGAGAAGAACAGACATACAATGACTCTAGCTGTGGTTCATGAGAAGAACACACATGCAATGACATTGTTGTATCCTTATGTGGTTTATGAGAAGAACACACATGTAATGACTCTAGCTATGGTTTATGAAAATAACACACATGAAATGGCTCTAGATGTGGTTCATGAAAAGAACAGACATGCAATCACACTGATGGATCCATCTGTGGTTTGTGAAAATAAGAGACATGAAATCACACTCGGTGGATCCATGTGTGGTTAATGAGAAGAACACACATGCAATGACACCGGTGGATCCTTATGTGGTTTGTGAGAAGAACATACATGCAATGACTCTAGTTGTGGTTCATGAAAAGAACAGACATGCAATGACACTGGTGGATCCAGATGTGGTTTGTGAAAAGAACAGACATGCAATCACACTCGGTGGATCCATGTGTGGTTCATGAAAAGAACACACATCCAATGACACCGGTGGATCCTTATGTGGTTTTGAGAAGAACATACATGCAATGACTCTAGCTGTGGTTCATGAGAAGAACACACATGTAATGACACTTGTGTATCCTTATTTGGTTTGTGAGAAGAACACACATACAATGACTCTAGCCATGGTTTGTGAAAAGAACACACATGAAATGACTCTAGCTGTGGTTCATGAAAAGAACACACATCCAATGACACTGGTGGATGCTTATGTGGTTTGTGAGAACAACAGACATGCAATGACTCTTGATGTCGTTCATGAGAAGAACACACATGCAATGACACTGGGTGTGGTTCATGAAAAGAATACACATCCAATGACACTGGTAGATCCTTATGTGGTTTGTGAGAAGAACAGACATGCAGTGACTCTAGATGTGGTTCATGAGAAGAACACACATGCAATGACAGTGGTGGATCCGTGTGTGGTTTGTGAGAGAAACACACATCCCATGACACTAGGTGTGGTTCATGAAAAGAACACACATCCAATGACATTGGTGGATCCTTATGTGGTTTGTGAGAAGGACAGAAATGCAATGACTCTAGCTATGGTTCATGAGAAGAACACACATGCAATGACACTGGTGTATCCTTATGTGTATTATGAGAAGAACACACATGCAATGACTCTAGCTGTGGTTCACGAAAATAACACACATGCAATGACTCTAGATGTGGTTCATGAAAAGAACAGACATGCAATGAAACTGGTGGATCCATATGTGGTTTGTGAAAATAAGAGACATGCAATCACCTTTGGGTGGATCCATGTCAGTTCATGAGAAGAACACACATGAAATGACACGGTGGATCGTTATGGTTTGTGAGAAGAACATACATGCAATGACTCTAGTTGTGGTTCATGAAAAGAACAGACATGCAATGACACTGGTGGATCCAGATGTGGTTTGTGAAAAGAATAGACATGCAATCACACTGGGTGGATCCATGTGTGGTTCATCAAAAGAACACATGCAATGACACTGGTGGATCCTTATGTGGTTTGTGAGAAACGGACATGCAATGACTCTAGCTGTGGTTCATGAGAAGAACACACATGCAATGACACTAGTGTGTCCTTATGTGGTTTATGAGAAGAACACACATGCAATGACTCTAGCCATGGTTCATGAGGACACACATGCAATGACACCGGTGAATCCATGTGTGGTTTATGAGAGGAACAAACTTACAATGATACTGGGTGTGGTTCATGAAAAGAACAGACATGCAATGAAACTGGTGGATCCATATGTGGTTTGTGAAAAGAACAGACATGCAATCACATTGGGTGGTTCCATGTGTGGTTTATGAGAGGAACATACATGCAATAACACTAGGTGTGGTTCATGAAAAGAATAGACATGCAATGACACTGGTAGATGCATATGTGGTTTGTGAAAAGAACAGACATGCAATCACACTAGGTGGATCCATGTGTGGTCATGAAAATAACAGACATGCAATGATACTGGTGGATCCATGTGTGGTTTGTGAGAAGAACACACATGCAATGACACTGGGTGGATCCATGTGTGGTTTGTGAGAGGAACACACATGCAATAACACTGGGTGTGGTCATGAAAAGAACACACATGTAATGACATTGGTGTATCCTTATGTGGTTTGTGAGAAGAACACACACGCAATGACTCTAGCTATGGTATTTGAAAAGAACACACATGCAATGACTCTAGCTGTGGTTCATGAAAAGAACAGACATGCAATGACACTAGGGGGTCCATATGTGGTTTGTGAAAAGAACAGACATGCAATCACACTGGTGTATCCTTATATGGTTTATGAGAAGAACAGACATGCAATGACACCGGTGGATCCTTATGTGGTTTGTGAGAAGAACAGACATGCAATGACTCTAGCTGTGGTTCATGAGAAGAACAAACATGTAATGACACTGGTGTATCCTTATGTGGTTTATGAGAAGAACACACATGCAATCACTCTAGCCGTGGTTCATGAGAAGAACACACATGCAATGACACCGGTGGATCCATGTGTGGTTTATGAGAGGAACGGACTTGCAATGACACTGGGAGTAGTTCATGAAAAGAACAGACATGCAATGACACTGGTGGATCCATATGTGGTTTGTGAAATGAACAGACATGCAATCACATTGGGTGGATCCATGTGTGGTTTATGAGAGGAACAGACATGCAATGACACTAGGTGTGGTTCATGAAAAGAATAGACTTGCAATGACACTGGTGGATGCATATGTGGTTTGTGAAAAGAACAGACATGCAATCACACTGGGTGGATCCATGTGTGGTTCACGAAAAGAACACACATCCAATGACACTGGTGGATCCTTATGTGGTTTGTGAGAAGAACAGACATGCAATGACTCTAGCTGTGGTTCATGAGAAGAACACACATGCAATGACACTTGTGTATCCTTATTTGGTTTGTGAGAAGAACACACATACAATGACTCTAGCCATGGTTTGTGAAAAGAACACACATGAAATGACTCTAGCTGTGGTTCATGAAAAGAACACACATCCAATGACACTGGTGGATCCTTATGTGGTTTGTGAGAACAACAGACATGCAATGACTCTTGATGTCGTTCATGAGAAGAACACACATGAAATGACACTGGGTGTGGTTCATGAAAAGAATACACATCCAATGACACTGGTAGATCCTTATGTGGTTTGTGAGAAGAACAGACATGCAGTGACTCTAGATGTGGTTCATGAGAAGAACACACATGCAGTGACAGTGGTGGATCCGTGTGTGGTTTGTGAGAGAAACACACATCCAATGACACTAGGTGTGGTTCATGAAAAGAACACACATCCAATGACATTGGTGTATCCTTATGTGGTTTGTGAGAAGGACAGAAATGCAATGACTCTAGCTATGGTTCATGAGAAGAACACACATGCAATGACACTGGTGTATCCTTATGTGTATTATGAGAAGAACACACATGCAATGACTCTAGCTGTGGTTCACGAAAATAACACACATGCAATGACTCTAGATGTGGTTCATGAAAAGAACAGACATGCAATGAAACTGGTGGATCCATATGTGGTTTGTGAAAATAAGAGACATGCAATCACACTGGGTGGATCCATGTCTGGTTCATGAGAAGAACACACATGAAATGACACCGGTGGATCGTTATGTGGTTTGTGAGAAGAACATACATGCAATGACTCTAGTTGTGGTTCATGAAAAGAACAGACATGCAATGACACTGGTGGATCCAGATGTGGTTTGTGAAAAGAATAGACATGCAATCACACTGGGTGGATCCATGTGTGGTTCATCAAAAGAACACACATCCAATGACACTGGTGGATCCTTATGTGGTTTGTGAGAAGAACAGACATGCAATGACTCTAGCTGTGGTTCATGAGAAGAACACACATGCAATGACACTAGTGTGTCCTTATGTGGTTTATGAGAAGAACACACATGCAATGACTCTAGCCATGGTTCATGAGGACACACATGCAATGACACCGGTGAATCCATGTGTGGTTTATGAGAGGAACAAACTTACAATGATACTGGGTGTGGTTCATGAAAAGAACAGACATGCAATGAAACTGGTGGATCCATATGTGGTTTGTGAAAAGAACAGACATGCAATCACATTGGGTGGATCCATGTGTGGTTTATAAGAGGAACATACATGCAATAACACTAGGTGTGGTTCATGAAAAGAATAGACATGCAATGACACTGGTGGATGCATATGTGGTTTGTGAAAAGAAAAGACATGCAATCACACTAGGTGGATCCATGTGTGGTCATGAAAATAACAGACATGCAATGATACTGGTGGATCCATGTGTGGTTTGTGAGAAGAACACACATGCAATGACACTGGGTGGATCCATGTGTGGTTTGTGAGAGGAACACACATGCAATAACACTGGGTGTGGTCATGAAAAGAACACACATGTAATGACATTGGTGTATCCTTATGTGGTTTGTGAGAAGAACACACACGCAATGACTCTAGCTATGGTATTTGAAAAGAACACACATGCAATGACTCTAGCTGTGGTTCATGAAAAGAACAGACATGCAATGACACTAGGGGGTCCATATGTGGTTTGTGAAAAGAACAGACCTGCAATCCTGCTGGTGTATCCTTATATGGTTTATGAGAACAGACATGCAATGACACCGGTGGATCCTTATGTGGTTTGTGAGAAGAACAGACATGCAATGACTCTAGCTGTGGTTCATGAGAAGAACAAACATGTAATGACACTGGTGTATCCTTATGTGGTTTATGAGAAGAACACACATGCAATCACTCTAGCCGTGGTTCATGAGAAGAACACACATGCAATGACACCGGTGGATCCATGTGTGGTTTATGAGAGGAACGGACTTGCAATGACACTGGGTGTAGTTCATGAAAAGAACAGACATGCAATGACACTGGTGGATCCATATGTGGTTTGTGAAATGAACAGACATGCAATCACATTGGGTGGATCCATGTGTGGTTTATGAGAGGAACAGACATGCAATGACACTAGGTGTGGTTCATGAAAAGAATAGACTTGCAATGACACTGGTGGATGCATATGTGGTTTGTGAAAAGAACAGACATGCAATCACACTGGGTGGATCCATGTGTGGTTCACGAAAAGAACACACATCCAATGACATCATGGATCCTTATGTGGTTTGTGAGAAGAACAGACATGCAATGACTCTAGCTGTGGTTCATGAGAAGAACACACATGCAATGACACTTGTGTATCCTTATTTGGTTTGTGAGAAGAACACACATACAATGACTCTAGCCATGGTTTGTGAAAAGAACACACATGAAATGACTCTAGCTGTGGTTCATGAAAAGAACACACATCCAATGACACTGGTGGATGCTTATGTGGTTTGTGAGAACAACAGACATGCAATGACTCTTGATGTCGTTCATGAGAAGAACACACATGCAATGACACTGGGTGTGGTTCATGAAAAGAATACACATCCAATGACACTGGTAGATCCTTATGTGGTTTGTGGGAAGAACAGACATGCAGTGACTCTAGATGTGGTTCATGAGAAGAACACACATGCAATGACAGTGGTGGATCCGTGTGTGGTTTGTGAGAGAAACACACATCCCATGACACTAGGTGTGGTTCATGAAAAGAACAGACATCCAATGACATTGGTGGATCCTTATGTGGTTTGAGAGAAGGACAGAAATGCAATGACTCTAGCTGTGGTTCATGAGAAGAACACACATGCAATGACACTGGTGTATCCTTATGTGGTTTATGAGAAGAACACACATGCAATGACTCTAGCTGTGGTTCACGAAAAGAACACACATGCAATGACTCTAGATGTGGTACATGAAAAGAACAGACATGCAATGAAACTGGTGGATCCATATGTGGTTTGTGAAAATAAGAGACATGCAATCACACTGGGTGGATCCATGTCTGGTTCATGAGAAGAACACACATGAAATGACACTGGTGGATCGTTATGTGGTTTGTGAGAAGAACATACATGCAATGACTCTAGTTGTGGTTCATGAAAAGAACAGACATGCAATCACACTGGTGGATCCAGATGTGGTTTGTGAAAAGAACAGACATGCAATCACACTGGGTGGATCCATGTGTGGTTAATCAAAAGAACACACATCCAATGACACTGGTGGATCCTTATGTGGTTTGTGAGAAGAACAGACATGCAATGACTCTAGCTGTGGTTCATGAGAAGAACACACATGCAATGACACTAGTGTGTCCTTATGTGGTTTATGAGAAGAACACACATGCAATGACTCTAGTCGTGGTTCATGATAAGAACACACATGCAATGACAACGGTGGATCCATGTTTGGTTTATGAGAGGAATAGACATGCAATGACACTGGTGTGGTTCATGAAAAGAACAGACATGCAATGACACTGGTGGATCCATATGTGGTTTGTGAAAAGAACAGACATGCAATCACACTGGCTAGATCCATGTGTTGTTTATGAGAGGAATAGACATGCAATGACAGTAGTTGTCGTTCATGAAAAGAATGGACATGCAATGACACTGGTGGATGCATATGTGGTTTGTGAAAAGAACAGACATGCAATCACACTAGGTGGATCCATGTGTGGTTCATGAAAAGGACAGACATGCAATGATACTGGTGGATCCATGTGTGGTTTGTGAGAAGAACACACATGCAATGAGACTGGGTGGATCCATGTGTGCTTTGTGAGAGGAACACACATCCAATGACACTGGGTGTGGTCATGAAAAGAACACACATGCAATGACACTGGTGTATCCTTATGTGGTTTGTGAGAAGAACACACATGCAATGACTCTAGCTATGGTTTGTGAAAAGAATACACATGCAATAACTCTAGTTGTGGTTCATGAAAAGAACAGACATGCAATGACACTAGTGGATCCATATGTGGTTTGTGAAAAGAACAGACATGCAATCACACTGGTGTATCCTTATGTGGTTTATGAGAAGAACAGACATGCAATGACACCGGTGGATCCTTATGTGGTTTGTGAGAAGAACAGACATGCAATGACTCTAGTTGTGGTTCATGAAAAGAACAGACATGCAATGACACTGGTGGATCCATATGTGGTTTGTGAAAAGAACAGACATGCAATCACACTGGTGGATCCATATGTGGTTTATGAAAAGAAAACACATGCAATGATACTAGTGATATGTGGTTTGTGAAAAGAACACACATGCAATGACTCTAGATGTGGATCATGAGAAGAACACACATGCAATGGCACTGGTGGATCCATGTGTGGTTTGTGAGAGGAACGGACATGCAATGACACTGGGTGTGGTTCATGAAAGGAAAACACATGCAATGACACTAGTGGATCCATGTGTGGTTTGTGAGAAGAACACACATGCAATGACACTAGGTGTGGTTCATGAAAAGAACATACATCCAATGACATGGGGTATCCTTATGTGGTTTGTGAGAAGAACAGACATGCAATGACTCTAGATGTGGTTCGTGAGAAGAACACACATGCAATGACACCGGTGGATCCATGTGTTGTTTATGAGAGGAACAGACATGCAATGACACTGGGTGTTGTTCATGAAAGGAACACACATGCAATAACATAGGTGGATCCATATGTGGTTTGTGAAAAGAACATACATGCAATCACACTGGGTGGATCCATGTGTGGTTCATGAAAAGAACACACATGCAATGACACTGGTGGATCCATGTGTGCTTTGTGAGAAGAACACACATCCAATGACTGGATGTGGTTCATGAAAAGAACACACATCCAATGACACTGGTGGATCCTTATGTGGTTTGTGAGAAGAATAGACATGCAATGACTCTAGTTGTGGTTTATGAGAAGAACACACATGCAATGACACCGGTGTAAACTTATGTGGTTTATGAGAAGAACACACATGAAATGACTCTAGCTGTGGTTCATGAAAAAAAACACATGCAATGACTCTAGCTGTGGTTCATGAAAAGAACAGACATACAATGACACTTGTGGATCCATATGTGGATTGTGAAAATAAGAGAGATGCAATCACACTGGTGTATCCTTATGTGGTTTATGAGAAGAACAAACATGCCATGACACCGATGGATCCTTATGTGGTTTGTGAGAAGAACAGACATGCAATGACTCTAGCTGTGGTTCATGAAAAGAACAGACATGCAATGACACTGGTAGATCCATATGTGGTTTGTGAAAAGAACAGACATGCAATCACACTGGTGGATCCATATGTGGTTTATGACAACAAAACACATGCAATGACACTGTTGATATGTGGTTTGTGAAAAGAACACACATGCAATGACTCTAGATGTGGATCATGAGAAGAACACACATGCAATGGCACTGGTGGATCCATGTGTGGTTTGTGAGAGGAACAGACATGCAATGACATTGGGTGTGGTTCATGAAAGGAGCACACATGCAATGACACTAGTGGATCCATGTGTGGTTTGTGAGAAGAACACACATGCAATGACACTGGGTGTGGTTCATTAAAAGAACATACATCTAATGACACTGGGGTATCCTTATGTGGTTTGTGAGAAGAACAGACATGTAATGACTCTAGATGTGGTTCATGAGAAGAACACACATGCAATGACACCGGTGGATCCATGTGTTGTTTATGAGAGGAACAGACATGCAATGACACTGGGTGTTGTTCATGAAAAGAACATACATGCAATGACACTGGTGGACCCATATGTGGTTTGTGAAAAGAACATACATGCAATCACACTGGGTGGATCCATGTGTGGTTCATGAAAGGAACACACATGCAATGACACTGGTGGATCCATGTGTGGTTTGTGAGAAGAACACACATCCAATGACTGGGTGTGGTTCATGAAAAGAACACACATCCAAATAACACTGGTGGATCCTTATGTGGTTTGTGAGAAAAACAGACATGCAATGACTATAGATGTGGTTCATGAGAAGAACACACATGCAATGACACTGGTGGATCCATGTGTGGTTTGTGAGAAGAACACACATCCAATGACACTGGGTGTGGTTCATGAAAAGAACACACATCCAATGACACTACTGGATCCTTATGTGGTTTACTGACATACAATGACTCTAGATGTGGTTCATGAGAAGAACACACATGGAATGACACTGGTGTATCCTTATGTGCTTTATGAGAAGAACACACATGCAATGACTCTAGCTGTGGTTCATTAAAAGAACACACATGCAATGACTCTAGATGTGGTTAATGAAAAGAACAGACATGCAATGACACTGGTGGATCCATATGTGGTTTGTGAAAATAAGAGACAAGCAATCACACTAGGTGGATCCATGTGTGGTTCATCAAAAGAACACACATGCAATGACACTGGTGGATCCTTATGTGGTTTGTGAGAAGAACAGACATGCAATGACTCTAGTTGTGGTTCATGAGAAGAACACACATGCAATGACACTAGTGTGTCCTTATGTGGTTTATGAGAAGAACACACATGCAATGACTCTAGTCGTGGTTCATGATAAGAACACACATGCAATGACAACGGTGGATACATGTGTGGTTTATGAGAGGAATAGAAATGCAATGACACTGGTGTGGTTCATGAAAAGAACAGACATGCAATGACACTGGTGGATCCATATGTGGTTTGTGAAAAGAACAGACATGCAATCACACTGGCTAGATCCATGTGTTGTTTATGAGAGGAATAGACATGCAATGACAGTAGTTGTCGTTCATGAAAAGAATAGACATGCAATGACACTGGTGGATGCATATGTGGTTTGTGAAAAGAACAGACATGCAATCACACTGGGTGGATCCATGTGTGGTTCATGAAAAGGACAGACATGCAATGATACTGGTGGATCCATGTGTGGTTTGTGAGAAGAACACACATGCAATGACACTGGGTGGATCCATGTGTGCTTTGTGAGAGGAACACACATCCAATGACACTGGGTGTGGTCATGAAAAGAACACACATGCAATGACACTGGTGTATCCTTATGTGGTTTGTGAGAAGAACACCCAAGCAATGACTCTAGCTATGGTTTGTGAAAAGAATACACATGCAATGACTCTAGCTGTGGTTCATGAAAAGAACAGACATGCAATGACACTAGTGGATCCATATGTGGATTGTGAAAATAAGAGAGATGCAATCACACTGGTGTATCCTTATGTGGTTTATGAGAAGAACAAACATGCCATGACACCGATGGATCCTTATGTGGTTTGTGAGAAGAACATACATGCAATGACTCTAGCTGTGGTTCATGAAAAGAACAGACATGCAATGACACTGGTAGATCCATATGTGGTTTGTGAAAAGAACAGACATGCAATCACACTGGTGGATCCATATGTGGTTTATGACAACAAAACACATGCAATGACACTGTTGATATGTGGTTTGTGAAAAGAACACACATGCAATGACTCTAGATGTGGATCATGAGAAGAACACACATGCAATGGCACTGGTGGATCCATGTGTGGTTTGTGAGAGGAACAGACATGCAATGACATTGGGTGTGGTTCATGAAAGGAACACACATGCAATGACACTAGTGGATCCATGTGTGGTTTGTGAGAAGAACACACATGCAATGACACTGGGTGTGGTTCATGAAAAGAACATACATCTAATGACACTGGGGTATCCTTATGTGGTTTGTGAGAAGAACAGACATGCAATGACTCTAGATGTGGTTGATGAGAAGAACACACATGCAATGACACCGGTGGATCCATGTGTTGTTTATGAGAGGAACAGACATGCAATGACACTGGGTGTTGTTCATGAAAAGAACACACATGCAATAACACTGGTGGATCCATATGTGGTTTGTGAAAAGAACATACATGCAATCACACTGGGTGGATCCATGTGTGGTTCATGAAAAGAACACACATGCAATGACACTTGTGGATCCATGTGTGGTTTGTGAGAAGAACACACATCCAATGACTGGGTGTGGTTCATGAAAAGAACACACATCCAATGACACTGGTGGATCCATATGTGGTTTGTGAGAAAAACAGACATGCAATGACTGTAGATGTGGTTCATGAGAAGAACACACATGCAATGACACTGGTGGATCCATGTGTGGTTTGTGAGAAGAACACACATCCAATGACACTGGGTGTGGTTCATGAAAAGAACACACATCCAATGACACTACTGGATCCTTATGTGGTTTACTGACATACAATGACTCTAGATGTGGTTCATGAGAAGAACACACATGGAATGACACTGGTGTATCCTTATGTGCTTTATGAGAAGAACACACATGCAATGACTCTAGCTGTGGTTCATTAAAAGAACACACATGCAATGACTCTAGATGTGGTTAATGAAAAGAACAGACATGCAATGACACCGGTGGATCCATATGTGGTTTGTGAAAATAAGAGACATGCAATCACACTAGGTGGATCCATGTGTGGTTCATCAAAAGAACACACATGCAATGACACTGGTGGATCCTTATGTGGTTTGTGATAAGAACATACATGCAATGACTCTAGTTGTGGTTCATGAAAAGAACAGACAAGCAATAACACTAGTGGATCCAGATGTGGTTTGTGAAAAGAACAGACATGCAATCACACTTGGTGGATCCATGTGTGGTTCATAAAAAGAACACACATCCAATGTCACTGGTGGATCCTTATGTGGTTTCTGAGAAGAACAGACATGCAATTACTCTAGCTGTGGTTCATGAGAAGAACACACATGCAATGACACTGGTGTGTCCTTATGTGGTTTATGAGAAGAACATACATGCAATGACTCTGGCTGTGGTTCATGAAAAGAACACACATGCAATGACTCTAGGTGTGGTTAATGAAAAGAACAGACATGTAATGACACTGGGGGATCCATATGTGGTTTGTGAAAATAATAGACTTGCAATCACACTGGGTGGATCCATGTGCTGTTCATGAGAAGAACACACATGCAATGACACTAGTGGATCCTTATGTGGTTTGTGATAAGAACAGACATGCAATGACTCTAGCAGTGGTTCATGAGAAGAACAGACATGCAATGACACTGGTGGATCCATATGTGGTTTTTGAAAAGAACAGAGATGCAGTCAGACTAGGTGGATCTATATGTGGTTTATGAAAAGAACACACATTCAATGACACTAGTGATATGTGCTTTGTGAAAAGAACACACATGCAATGACTTTAGATGTGGTTCATCAGAAGAACACGCATGCAATGGCACTGGTGGATCCATGTGTGGTTTGTGAGAGGAACAGACATGCAATGCCACTGGGTGTGGTTCATGAAAAGAACACACATGAAATGACACTGGTGGATCCATATGTGGTTTGTGAGAACAACACACATGCAATGACACTGGGTGTGGTTCATGAAAAGAACACACATCCAATGACACTAGTGGATCTTTATGTAGTTTGTGAGAAAACAGACATGCAATGACTCTAGATGTGGTTCATGAGACGAACACACATGCAATGACACCGGTGGATCCATGTGTGGTTTATGAGATAAACAGACATGCAATGACACTGGGTGTGGTTCATGAAAATAACAGACATGCAATAACACTGGTGGATCCATATATGGTTTGTGAAAAGAACAGACATGCAATCACACTGGGTGGATCCATGTGTGGTTTATGATAGGAATAGACATGCAATGACACTGGGTGCGGTTCATGAAAAGAACAAACATGCAATGACACTAGTGGATCCATATGTGGTTTGTGAAAAGAACAGACATACAATCACACTAGGTGGATCCATGTGTGGTTCATGAAAAGAACAGACATGCAATGATACTGTTGGATCCATGTGTGGTTTGTGAGAAGAACACACATGCAATGACACTGGGTGGATCCATGTGTGGTTTGTGAGAGGAACACACATGCAATGACACCGTGTGTGGTTCATGAAAAGAACACACATGCAATGACACTTGTGTATCCTTATGTAGTTTGTGAGAAGAACACACATGCAATGACTCTGGCTATGGTTTGTGAAAAGAACACACATGCAATGACTCTAGTTGTGGTTCATGAAAAGAACAGACATGCAATGACACTGGTGGGTCCATATGTGGTTTGTGAAAAGAACAGACATGCAATGACACCGGTGGATCCTTATGTGGTTTATGATAAGAACAGACATGCAATGACACCGGTGGATCCTTATGTGGTTTGTGAGAAGAACAGACATGCAATGACTCTAGTTGTGGTTCATGAAAAGAACAGACATGCAACAACACTGGTGGATCCATATGTGGTTTGTGAAAAGAACAGACATGCAATCACACTGGGTGGATCCATATGTGGTTTATGAGAAGAACACACATGCAATGACACTAGTGATATGTGGTTTGTGAAAAGAACACACATGCAATGACTCTAGATGTGGTTCATGAGAAGAACACACATGCAATGGCACTGGTGGATCCATGTGTGGTTTGTGAGAGGAACAAACATGCAATGACACTGGGTGTGGTTCATGAAAACAACACACATGCAATGACACTAGTGGATCCATGTGTGGTTTGTGAGAAGAACACACATGCAATGTTGTGACCTCGGATCGTTAAAGATCCTAAGTCCCCATGATTAACATGCTAGTCCTTGGATCAATAGCTAGCACTTCACAATCGATGAATACAATGTAAAACACAAGTCATATTACACGAATAATCCAGAGTATATTTATTACAACTTGCATAGCTTATAGCTAGCTCAAATAAAATAGAGGAAACTAAGTAAAACTTGAGTCCATCAACGCCTCAGGCTAGTTGCGTGAAGACCCGCGATCCCTACGCACCTTTCAGTCTTCGGATTCTGCACATAAGACGTGCAGCCAATAAGTTGGGTCAATACTTTGAATGTATTGGCAAATTACACCAAGAAAAGAATAAGACTATCTCTACATGCAAGGCTAAGTGTAGGCTTTGGGGTTCTTTTGCATAAGGCCAATTTTCTCTAAGTAAGAAGAAAAGAAGAAGACTTTACCCTACTTTGTAAACATTGATAAGTAGTATAGGGTCGAGTGGAACACGTGGATATTACTCACCAAGTGTCCAATCAACCTAGCACTTGGATTTTACGCACCAAGTCCCCAAAATCCCACCCAATGGCGATATTACTCACGCCTTGGGGTTTGTAAAACTTTAAGTTTGGAAAAGAGAGAGGAAGATCTTTCAAAGGCTCCATCCTTCAGATGCTCAAAGTGTTTTTTTTCGTGAACTCGACTGATCGATCAGATTGCAATACTCTCAAGAGTTTGTGCACTTTCCCCACAATCCACACTCAAGTCCTTTTACAGACAAGACCATGGCGAAGCCTTCCCTTAGTAGCCCCTCTACCAGCTGGATCCAACCGTGCCAAGAACCTCCAAATGTTGGTACCCCGGTGAGGTTTCCCACTAAGTACTAAGCCAAGACAGAGCCCATATGTATTATGGTTGCACTGGAAGCTTATGAATTCTGAGACATGGCAGACTTCTTTGATTCCTGGGCGGCCCTCCTCACCAAAATTACACTTGTTGTCCCAACAACCATTCCGCCTAGAAGAAAACTTAGTTTTATTTTGAAGGGGTTTTGAGAAGAAAAGTTCGCTCGAGAGAGCTCTCATACTTAGAATTTTTTTGAGTCTTTCGAACCCCCCAACGGTACTTAGTATATATATAGCATAGCAAGCAATACTTAGCAAAAACAGGGAAACCTAATAGGACAGAAATTCCTAAGTATAAAGCTACTCATGGCATACTACAAAATCGCACTTGCAAAAATAGTAATAAGAAAATCTATTGAAGACCTACACATGCATACTACAAGATTTGAAGAGTAAAACATGCATAGTCAAAAACTAGGATATAATATGTACAAGTGGTGTAACTTCCCTTGATCCGAGCAGCACTCTACACAATAGTACTCCTCAGCGCAGTCCGAACAATCTAACAAAACACAAACATAGATCCAATCATAATTTGCACAAAACAATGCCACGAAGATAATTATGCATGCATGCAACATGGTAATATGCAAGGATGGGTTCGATTTCGACCAAGGGTTTTATTCAGGGGTGTTCTTGAGTTGGGGATGTCATTAGTATCGATTTCCCACAGATTTTAAGTATTTTGGATTAATACTTAATTAAATAGGCTCATAAATAGATCTACACATCTAATCTATCTTGAAACAGATCTAAACACTCTAAGCATGATATCTCAATTTTCCACAGAATATCTCGTAGATACAAAGCCAATGCAACAAGAATCAACTAAAACGGAGTTACGGATATTTTTTCTAGAATTAAAATAGTCCAATATAGAATTTAAGTGCTACCACAAGATTACTGCAGTAAACCAGTAATATTTTTTTCAGAACTATGTTCTACTAAATTTTACGAATCCAACGGTATATTATACGCAATTTTTGGACAAAAACTTGATTTACTATGAATTAAACGAGATTAAATTGATTCTGCCTATTTAAAAAAAACAGAACGGCGGCCAGCTATGCGGCGACAAGTGGCGCCTTGGGATTGGGTCGACCGGCCGACGTGGCGCTGACTCAGCATGCTGACGCGGCACTGCCACGCGACGCGATGTGATAGGACGGTACCGATTCGCTAGAATGATCTAATCTACACCGTCGGATTCCGATCTAACGGGCAGGAACGAAAGAGACTCACCTGCGGTGGTGGTGACTCGTCGATGACGATGAACGGCGGCGGCGCGTCGGGTGGCGATGCTCGGCGGTGGTCCGGTGGTCCCCCGAGGCGGTGGTGTGGACGACGAGGTGCAGCTCCTCCTCGCGATCCTTCCAACATGGATGGCGACGGCTCTCGCTCCCTCGGCTCGCGACGAAGCTCCGCTGATCTCCTCCGTCTCCGGCGAGGCTCCAGCGACCAATTAGGAGCGGCACGGGGCTCTGTTCAAGGGGAAAAAGAGGTGAATCGGTGTGGTACTGTATGGGGAAGACAGAGAGGGAGGGAATAGGTGGAGAGGTAGCCTCGAACCCCGTCCGTCGAGCTTGGCGGCGGCGCTCTCCGGCGAGATTTGCTTCGAGCTCTATGGCGGCAGCCCGGTGGCAAACAGCGAAAAAGGGTTAGGGTTTTTGGGAGGCGTGCCAGGAGGTATAAGTAGGCGGCCTGGCTTGGCGCGGGGGCTGTGGAATCCGTTCCGATTCGGCCGAGAAGATCGGACCTGTCCCGTGGCGCTGTCGTGTTCGTCCTAGACACGGTGAGGGGAGGGGGATGACAGGTGGGGCAAGGTGTGTACGCGATCGATGCGGTAGATCGAATGTGGCGACGCTTGTTGGGCCGCTGGCTTCTTCTTCTTCGCCTCTGCCCGGCTCACGATAGGGTAGATAGGGGTGGGCCGGCTCGGCTGGCTCGGTTAGGCTAGATCCTCTCTTTTTTTGTATTTATTCTTTTTATTTTTGTGTTTCACTATTTGTCTTATATCTTTTGCAAACGGACCCCAAATTAAGTGAAATTTGTCTCTAAAATTTTGTAAAAGGAAGGAGATTGGTATTGGGTTATAAGATAACACGTTTGCAAGGGTTTAGAAGGTTAGTTTTTGTATAACCCCTTTTTGTATTTATATGACAATAGGGTTTGGAAAAGTATCTGATGCAACTTTTATTGCGTGATGCCATGATGCATAAGATATGATGCATGCTTCTAGTAACATCTGCAATCGTAAAATTTGGGATGTTACAAACCTAGCCCCCTTAAGAAGAATCTCGTCCCCGAGATTCAGGTTGGTTAGCAAATAGGTGTGGATGTTCTGTTTTCAGGTCTTCTTCACATTCCCACGTGGCCTCTTCCTCGGAATGGTGATTCCATTGAACTTTGCAAAACCTGATAGTCTTGGTACGAGTAATCCTCTCAGCTTTTTCCAGAATCCTGGTGGGCTTTTCCTCATAGGTGAGATCGCTTTCCAGTTGAACCTCATCCAAAGGAACCGTATCCTTTGGTGGTGTTTCAGCCATTTCCGGGTGACACTTCTTTAGTTGTGACACATGGAATACATCATGAACAGTCAACACTTCGAGCAATTCCAACTGATAGGCAACCTCCCCTCTACGACCCAAAATCTTATAGGGCCCTATGAATTGGGGTGCTAACTTACCCTTGATTCCAAATCTGTTAACTCCTTGTAGTGGTGAAACTCGGAGATATGCACGGTCTCCCACTTCATAAGTTCCATCCCTGTGCTTGGAATCAGCATAACTCTTTTGCCTAGATTGGGCTACTTTTAACCTGTCTTGAATCTGTCTTACTTTTTCTTCGGCATCCTTGATCAGCTCAGGTCCCAACAAACTACGTTCTCCAACCCCATTCCATAGCAGCAGAGTTCTACACTTTCGGCCATATAGAACTTCAAATGGAGCCATCTTGATACTAGTTTGGTAACTGTTATTGTATGAGAATTCCGCATATGGCAAGTTACCATCCCAACTACCCATAGTCTAGTGCACATGCTCTTAACATGTCCTCCAAGATCTGATTAACTCTTTCTGTTTGTCCATCTGTTTGCGGGTGGAAAGCAGTACTAAACTCCAGTCGGGTCTCTAGAGACTCGTGTAGCTGTCGCCAAAACTTCGAGGTGAATTGGGTAACTCTATCAGAGACAATCCCCTTCGGTACACCATGAAGACTTATGATCCTTGACATATAAATCTTGGCAAGTTTAGCACTTGTATAGGTGGTCTTTACGGGAATAAAGTGGGCCACCTTTGTGAAGTGATCGACCACTACCCAGATAGAATCATACCCAGAATGAGTCCGGGGTAGTCATGTGATAAAATCCATGCCTACCTTGTCCCACTTCCAATCGGGCACAGGTAATGGCTGCAGCAGCCCTGCTGGTTTTCGATGTTCGGCCTTGACTCTGTTGCACACGTCACACAAGGAGATGTATTCAGCAATTTCTCTTTTCAAGTTATTCCACCAGAATCTATCCTTCACATCCAAGTACATCTTTGTATTACCAGGATGAATTGAGTAAGGCGAATCGTGAGCTTCCTGAAGAATTAACTTCCTGATATCGGGATCATTGGGAACGCACAAACGCTTCTCATACCAAAGTGTCCCTTGTTCATTCGTATGAAACCCTTTTGCTTTACCCTTGCTTATATTAGCTTTTATTTCTTCCAACTCTTTGTCCCCCTTCTAGGCCTCTTTGATTTGGTCCAGAAGCGTTGGCACTATCTCCATAGTTGCTAAGTCTCCTTTCGGAACTATTTCCAACCTGAGATCCTTGAACTGTTCACACAAATCCTTTGGAAGTTCTCCCACAGTAAGTCCATTTACATAGACTTTCCGGCTTAAGGCGTTAGCCACAACATTGGCCTTTCTAGGATGGTACTGCACGTTCAAGTCATAGTCCTTGATGAGTTCTAGCCATCTCCTTTGCCTCATATTTAACTCCTTTTGAGTGAAGATATATTTAAGACTCTTGTGATCCGTGAACACATCACAATGTTTGCCCATGAGGTAATGTCTCCATACCTTGAGCTCATGCACAACTGATGCTAGTTCCAAATCGTGTGTGGGGTAGTTATTCTCATGGTTCTTAAGTTGCCGAGAGGCGTATGACACTACTTTTCCATCTTGCATTAGTACACTACCAAGTCCTTGTCGAGAAGCGTCACAATAGAGTTGGAAATCTTTTTGGATGTCAGGGAGACACAAAACTGGTGATGTTACTAGGCGCTTCTTCAATTCTTGAAAACTCGCTTCACATGCCTCGGTCCATTGGAACTTCTTTTCTTTCTTCAACAATTCTGCCATAGGCTTTGCTATCTTGGAAAAGTTTTCAATGAACCTTCGGTAATATCCTACAAGGCCCAAGAAACTCCTGATATCACCCACATTCTTAGGTGACTCCCATTCTGTCACGGAAGCTACCTTGCTTGGGTCCATGGCAACTCCTTCAGCTGACACAATATGACCAAGGAATCCCACTTCTTTTAACTAGAACTCACATTTGCTAAACTTGGCATATAACTTGTGTTCCCTTAACTTTTCCATAATTAGGCGCAGATGCCTCTCATGTTCCTTCTCGTCCTTGGAATATATGAGTATGTCATCAATGAATACCACAATAAACTTATCCAAGTACTCCATGAACACCTTGTTCATCATAGTCATGAAGTATGATGGGGCATTGGTTAGGCCAAAAGACATCACGGTGTACTCATACAATCTGTATCTTGTGGTGAAGGCTGTCTTGGGTACATCCTGCTCTCGGATCTTTAACTCGAAATAACCTAATCGGAGACCAATCTTAGAGAACACACTAGCTCCCTTTAATTGATCGAATAGGTCGTTGATATTGGGTAGAAGATACTTGTTCTTAATTGTCACTTCATTCAATGACTGGTAGTCCACGACTAGCCTCTTGGTTTTATCCTTCTTCTCCATGAATAAGACAGGCGCTCCCCATGACGACGCACTTGGTTGAATGAAGCATTTGTCCAATTGCTCTCTAAGTTGTTTCTTAAGTTCCTTCAACTCATCAACGTCCATCTTGTACGATCTCTTTGCTATCAGTCCAGTCCCAGGCATCAAGTCAATGAGAAACTCAATGTCTCGGTCAGGAGGCATCCCTGGCAATTCTTCCGGGAATACATCTGGATACTCCTTCACAATTGGCACATCCTCCAAGCTAACCCCCTTAAGTGAGTTCACCATACTTCCTTTGAGTGCAAAAGCTGACTTAAAGCGGATCCTTTTCTTATCCGGAGTTGTGAGTGCGATAGTCCTTTTGGCACAATCTATGACTCCCTCATATTCTGTCATCCAATTCATGCCCAAAATTATGTCTAAGCCTTGTGACTCCAGAACAACTAGACTTGTGGGAAAGATGTGTGCCCCAATCCTTAGTTCTAACCCACGGCATCCAGAGTTTGCCACTATTTCTCCCCCAGGAGAACTTACCCTTAGGGGAGTACTAATAGTCTCCGTAGGTATCTTACCTCTATCCACAAATACCCTTGATATGAATGAATGTGATGCACCAGTATCAAAAAGAACAACTACGGGGATGGAATTAAGCTTGAACTTACCAATCACGGAATCAGGTGCCTCACGAGCATCCTCCATGGAGACATGATTCACCATGGCTTTGACGAATGGATTCGGCTTCTTCCCATTTCCATTACCATGGTTGTGTATGTTGCCGTTACCATTGCCATTCCCATTCTTCATCTTTTCGGGGCAAGTAGTTGCATAATGCCATGTCTTGTTACACTTAAAGCATGTCACTTCACTCAGATCCTTCCCATTGCCATTTCCATTGCGGTGTTTATGGCCATTGTGGTTATGTCCTCCATAACGATGACCATTGTGGTTGTGGGGCGGGGGTGACAAAGTACGTTGCTTCTGATATGGGGTTGAGTTATGCTTGTGTGAGGTGGACTTTCTCTTGCGGTTCTCTATACTCCTTTGCTTTGCTTCAACCACAACTGCCCTGTCCAGAAGTTCCTGATAGTTATCAAACTTCAGAGCCACAAGCTGAATGGATATCTCATCATTAAGTCCCCTTAGGAACTCCTCCTGCCTCTTGGCATCAGTGGAAACATCATCAGGTGCATAACGTGCCAGCTTGATGAAAAGGTCCCCATACTTGGAGATAGAGCGGTGTAGTTGCTTCAAGTTGCGGAACTCACGTCTCTTCAGTGACATGACACCAGCAGCCACGTGATGAGTACGAAAAGCCACCTCAAACTGGTTCCAAGTGATAGCATCAATATCAGGGTGGGTGACTTGGTAGTTATCCCACCATTCAGCAGTAGGTCCCTCAAGTTGGTGCGCGGCAAAGCGCACCCTGTCAGCTCCAACAACTTGGACGGTGTCTAACTTCTTGTTGGTGGTGCGGAGCCAGTCATCTGCCACAATTGGCTCAGAACTACTTGAGAATGTAGGAGGGTTCAACCTCAAGAACCGAGTCAGGCGATCCTTGTGACACCCTCAAATCGGCCCTATGCAAGTTTTAGCGCTTCCCGCCAAACCCGCATAGAGACGATTCAAGGACGCCCACCAGGCACTTGCGTGCGGGTGGAGAACGAAGTAATACCATTACACAACAGTCCTCGATGGGACCCACAGAACAGATATATATACAACAGCGACTCAACGAGTCAAGAATACAGATATACAATACAAAGATCCAAATCACCTTGAAAACGTTACAGCGTCCGAGTACGGACAAGATGCAAATGGGGCTAAGAGCCCTAAAGAATAACCAATGGCGTCCATAACCACGCTGAGCCAAGCGGAAGGGTAACCACGCTAACGACGTCGATCTCAAACCTGCTAAAACAAAAGGGGTGCCGACAAAGGGCAAAGGAAAAAGAGGCGTCGATCTTGAGGCCGATACATGGTGAGGCTAGAATTGGGCTCTCGCCTACATAGGTATGGTGGTGAAGCGGCGTGACATGCACTAAACAATCTATAGAAACTCGATTCAACTGTCGGCTATTAGAGAGGGATAAAAAAGACCTATTCGAAACCACCTGATACTAACACCAAACATACCCATCCTGGTATTCCCCCTCGAGACCAAACGAGGAAGTCAAGCCGAGGAAAACTCACACGATTGGCAGTTTTATTTAATCTTTCCATGGTAGTTATCCAACTTACTAGTCATCTCAGATGTAAGTCAAATTATAACAGTAAACTTTAGTTATTGTTGTCTATGATCGAGAAACTATGCTCCAAGTCGTCCATAACCGTGCACACGGCTTTTCAAAAAGATTTAACCCTGTAGGGGTGCACCAAAGTATCCACACGCACTTCGACCCTTTTTGCCAGATCAATTAACATATACCCATCGGTATGTCGGCGGGGCCTAAGTCATGACGTTTCCCAGACCCAAAGCAAGTACATGGGGGGCCACCCCACTAAGCTACCCGCAACGAAGTCAGCCGGCTCCGAGGTGGACCCAGGATTTGTGCCAATGGATGTAAACGACTGGGAACACGAAAGTGTGACTGGGCTTGTCGATACCGCGAAAAAATTCCACATCCTAAACAGTACAGGTGCTCCACTCACAATCTTAAATAAAGCAGTAAAGCATGGCATAAGTACATAATCTATACCTAATAATAAAGGAAGGAGTGTTTCTTGTAGTACCTACACTTTTTTGACCGTTTTGTCCTTCCATTAAATTTTATATTACACCAAGTGCCACCTATGATTAAAAAACGAGTTCAGTTTCGAGTGAAAAAAACAGTTCGACCATTTTCGACAGATTCCCCCGGCATCATGCCTACCATGGCACGGCCGACTCGGCCCAGTCTAGCGGTGCCCAAATCGGGGACGCTGGCATAGCCGCACTGTTGGCCGGCTCATACAGGTGGTGGTGACGACCAGTACAGGGCCAATCATATTGTGGATTTGGATGTTGCTGAATCGCTCTTTTTTGAACGGAACCTACGTGCGATGTTACATGTCCGATGAACCATACAGGTGCATGTCCGATCGACCATTGGTGGCCTGCTCTACTTTTGTCATACAGATGCGCTCGAAGAGCGGCGATGCAATCTCGGAATTTTGCACCAGCAATTTTGTGATGGTGTGCGACTTAGAAAACAAGATCCTCTTCCCGCGAATTCAATCAAGGACATGCCGGTGATGGCCACTACCAGCACTGCCCCGGATGAAAGCTATCACACGATTCTGACGAGAAGAAAAGCGGCCCGCCCATGACCCCAAGCAACCGGACTCGACGCAAGTGTGGCTGGGAAGAGCCTAGGCTGGTGTTACTGTGCTGATTAGCATATGCGCCTTAATTATATCTAATGGTGCCCCATTAAAGGAGGAGCTGAGGGATCCATTGAGAAAAGAATAGTGTCAAGGACGAAGTGCGCCCCTGCGTGCTAATTCTTTCTAGACTTGGTTGGCGGTATCCTTCCACCAAACCACATGTTACCATCAACGTCACTGATAAGTAAAATAACTGTTTAATTCTTCGTACGTCCTGATTTCTTCCTCTGATGCATACGGGAACCGGCAAGACGAGTAGCCGAGTCCAACTTAAACCCGATCGACGTCAAATCATTGTCATCGTAGGTCCACGCCAGCCCGCGGTGGAGTCCGGCTCCAATTAGATCGAGCATATATCCTCAAATCACCAACCATCATAGCCTCTCACACCTATGGGTCTGGCCTCAACCATCGCCAATCCCTCGAGACGAGTTGCGAGTCGCTTCATCAAGGCTCGCCGAGCAGCG
Source organism: Avena insularis (assembly GCA_023614405.1). Taxonomy (NCBI): domain Eukaryota; kingdom Viridiplantae; phylum Streptophyta; class Magnoliopsida; order Poales; family Poaceae; genus Avena; species Avena insularis. Next base: position 328,961,975 of record CM042688.1, read on the forward strand.
GAAGCTCACGCTGATGAGGGTCTGACTCTCATGATAAAGTCAAGGGACTATAGCCTACATCGTTCCTGCTCGCACCGTGAGGGCGTACCACGACAGCGATCGTGGCCGTCACGGGAGACAGTTGATCTGGAAGAGGAAGCGACGGTGGGCGGTAGCATCCAACAGGTGGTCATGAGGATGTGCATGCTGGAGAGCCATGATTTTTGTTGTTCGTTGATCGAGTTCGTGGCGAGGCTACCCATGGTCGTTTCTCCCCAGACCGTGTACTGACCTTGATGATAAAGACAGTCTTAGAGGAACCCCACTCATCCTGTATATCGTCGAGGCCTTGTTGGTTGCTACTACTGAGAACGATGGCGTACATACTGCTACATCTCCCTCTCCATCAAACTGTGGATACCGATCTGTGTCATTGCGGACGTGAAGATTTCATCACGTAGAGTGATTGATTTTTTAATCCCGTTGCAACGCGCGCGGGCATGTTTCCTAGTAGTAATAAAGCCCCAAACTACTTGTGGCCCCCGGTACAATACTTTGAAATCAGGTAGTAAGCCGATGTGGGTACCCACACACCCCACCTGTGGTTAGCGCGCTCGATCTCGGAATAGGTGTCAAGAACTCGGTTCCTAGGGGACACCAGTGAGCGGTTAAGAACCAAATATTTACTATTACCCACCGGTGCCTGTGCATTATATCTACCATCAATATTAATTAATAAACTGTAATTAGAATCATGATCAACGCCATCATTAAACATGTGCCAACCTCCCAACAACTGTGGAACATCGACGATGTGAGGCAACACCTGGGCAAGCAACTACGACTCGCAGGGCCAACTGTCTATCAGGCAACAGGCAATAGGAGGTGTCCAAGGCAATATAACGGCTGCAAGGAATATATCTGGTACGGAACACTAAAGCATCGCGACACGGATAGCAATAGATCAACAGAAGGAAATAGAGACTATAAATGCAAAATAGGTAGAAAGAGGGAGAATGCTCGCCTGGGAAACACTGCCGAAGGTCCATATCCGAAAAACTTGTCGATACTCGCATCCACTCAATAGCCTAATCCGCGAAGAACAAAACACTAAAAGAAATACCGGATGCAATATTTAATACTACGGCAGAAGAATCAGCATGTTTATGATATCATGCATGACATGGCAAAGATGCAATACAATTAGGCAATATTAAGCGGAAACAGGGTCCCGACAATTAAATAGAAAGTTCATGTTGTTTAACTACCTTGCAAATTAAATGTAGAATTAACAAGGCAAAGCATGGCATCGTTCGCTACACAAATTTAAATGGGCCAATATAAGACTACAATAGCCCACATATGGTCTCCATATTTAATTACGAGGTGAATCAGCATAACACCCCAAACCCACATGATGAGATGTACGCAAGCATGAACAATTTAATATGCAACAAGTAAACATACAACAATCTATAAAATAGGGACGGGGTCTCAAGGTTTTCGATGGGAGTGGAAGTATGCGTCCCAGATTGAAGTGCGGAAATTCGGTTCCATATACCTTGCAATCCATGATGGAGATCTCCGAGTCATCACATCCACGTTGATGTATTGGAGCCAGGACAAATATGACCGAAACACAAAGACAAGTTGTTGACAGGAGGCTTGGCATGAGACACAGTCGAGCACGACGGCATGCACATGAACACCAAGATGGGAGACGTCTGAATCACTGCAAGGTACACGAGGAGATGACGGGCTTTCATCGACCGGCTGGCTTATTTGCCACATATATTGATGCTTTTGACTTGGCCTAGGAATTTGCCCGAACACCTTACCTGCATGGATCGATGTGCAGAGCAGAGCAGATCGGGGAGAGGCGGAGGAGCACAAGGTGTAAGGTGGTTGTCACGGCCCTCCTGGCGCGCTGGATCAAGGTGGAATCGATCTGATGTGCCGCGCGTGTGGCGCCTGATGCCATGGACTATAGGACTGGGATCCACGGCAGCTGGCCGGTGGCGCGCACAGAGCCAAAGCCCGAGAAAAAAAGAAAATTCAAAGGTGTGTTGCAGGCTTCCAGGAAGGATGGTGGCGTGGGATCTCTCCTGGATCAGGAAACGAGGTGGCCGGTGCCTCAGCTGCAACCTGCCACGGCGGGCTGGACGCGTACACGCGCACACGCGAGAAACAGAGAAGGGAAGTGCACGGGAGGCAAGACACAAGGACAGGGAGCATGCGGCCAGGAAAGCAAATCGATGGAGACCATCTGCAAGCGCATAGGTTTGTCTTAGCTCCTTCACACGCGAGCGGACGGGTGACGGCGACGCAATACAGGCAAGGAGAACTCTCCGGCGGTGGATCGCGGAAAGAAAGTGGATCGGATCTCGATTCACAAAAATGGGGAATTTGGGGACTAGGGTTTGCAAGGAATAAGAAGATTGGAGTATTTATATAGTTTAAAGTAGACTAGATAGGTCTAGTTTTGGGCCAAAACTTTAGACCGGCTTTTGGCTATTTTGTTATATTAGAAAATTAAGCGAATCTTTTGTACTCTTACAATAGACTGAAACTATTAGTTTGTTTTATTATAAAATGAGAAAAAGGAGTCGGCTTCATATATATTAACCGTACGTACATCTAAGCACATCAATAAAATACGGTTTTTAGTATAAATAATTTTGTGCTTCAAAATATGCATGATCATGTAGAAAGATTGAAATATATCAAAGATGGTTCGAGTTAGTACGAATAGAGTAGATCTATTATAGAATAATAATAGAGACGAAAAAGAATTAGAGGATCCAAAAGAAAACAAGAATGAGATAGAGAGCTAATACGAACACAAGAATAAAGAGAGATAGAATATGGAGGAAGATGGTCACATGATGATAGATAAATCCACGCATAGGGCATATGAGCATATATTGGAACAGAGTTAATAAATAGAGTCCATATGACAATGTATGGCAGAATATAGACAAGATCAAGTGGACAACATTGGGATGGATCCACACGTGATATATGGGTATGAATTAAATACAGTTAAATATAAATAAAACCCATATATCCATGCATGGTAAAAAAATAGAGCAAGATCATTGGGTCAAATAAGATGGCTAGGATCCACGTAATGACACATCGGTATAATTAAATCCAAACAAATGAAGAAACCCATATGGCATGTGTGGTGGAGTTTAGAACCAGAACATATGGCAAGATGGCATGGCTTGTTAGTAGATAGAATGAATACAAAAGATATGCCCCAAAACCAATCTGGGCATTATTGACCAAAATAATAATAATATCAAGACTCAAGTAAGATGAAATTAGATATTATGGTTCCATCAAGTATGGCACCAACTAGAATGAGAAAACATAGACGACAATTAGAGAGAGGCAATCCAAACTCAAATTCAATTATCGAGAACCCAATACAAGTGCAATAATTAAATGCACAATTTAGATTATGCTCCATGCAATGTGGCATGATGAACATGATGATGATGCATGCTGATGTCATGATGATGCACAAAGTAGAAACAACAAGCGATTTTCTAGTAGTGGTTTTACGGGGTGCTATAATTCGACACCACTAACAATGGATCTCGCCCTCGAGATCCGCCTCATGGTGCGGGGAAGAAGGATGATGATCTGAATCTTCTTACTTTGTGTAGATCCTCGCGACACCACTAACAAAGATTCTTACTCCATCTTGAAAATCGGCGACACCACCAACAAGGGGTGTTGCTCATGTTCATCGAGAGAACACTCCGGAGAACAAAGGACGAAGGTAAAGGCATCAAAAGATAAGGCCACCTCTAACTTCTGTGGAAGGAGTAAAATTGTATTGATCCACCAATTCGATGTGCAAAGCGAATGATAAGAGTAGTGGTATGGTCGCGACTCCATCCCGCACTCAAAGCATTACTTTGCACATGATAAGGAGAATTATGCAACCAACTCTCGGAATTCAGACTAAAGATCTCGACAAGCGAGGTTCGAAAACAAAGGAGTGATGAAGGGTTTCATTGGATCTGATGTAGATGAGGTCATCATGTTGGAAAACACCGGAGGGCACAAGAAGGAACAAAGAGAAGTCCAATAGATAAAGGATTCCTCAGATAGCATGAAGACAGGATGTAGAAGCACAGTTACCAAAGGAGGAAGCGAAACCCTGAAGGTACGACAGAAACCCAACCACGAGAATTCCTGGACTTGAAGAAAAGATAAGAGAGTAGATTCAAAACACGAAGAGGTAAGAGGAGAATAGCATAGGGGTAAGAAGTAAAAGCAGTCTTAATCAGATCTATCCAACCGATTTTCAAAAATAGTTTGACACTCTACAACGTCCGTTAGCTAGGTTATCCTACAGGCTGGACCAGTGGGGTATCGCAACTGCTGAGCTCTGATACCACTCTGTAACACCCTCAAATCGGCCCTATGCAAGTTTTAGCGCTTTCCGCCAAACCCGCATAGAAATGATTCAAGGACGCCCACCAGGCACTTGCGTGCGGGTGGAGAACAAAGTAATACCATTACACAACAGTCCTCGATGGGACCCACAGAACAGATATATATACAACAGCGACTCAACGAGTCAAGAATACAGATATACAATACAAAGATCCAAATCACCTTGAAAACGTTACAGCGTCCGAATACGGACAAGATGCAAATGGGGCTAAGAGCCCTAAAGAATAACCAATGGCGTCCATAGCCCTGCCCAGGCCAAGCCGGAAGGGTAACCCTGCTAACGACGTCGATATCAAACCTGCTAAAACAAAAGGGGTGCCGACAAAGGGCAAAGAAAAAGAGGAGCCAAGATCGAGGCCAGATACATGGTGAGGCTAGAATTCATGGCTCTCGCCTACATAGGTATGGTGGATCAAGCGGCAAGAGATGCACTAAACAATCTATAGAAACTCGATTCAACTGTCGGCTATTAGAGAGGGATAAGAAAGACTTATTTGAAACCACCTGATACTAACACCAAACATACCTATCCTGGTATTCCCCCTCGAGACCAAACGAGGAAGTCAAGCCGGGGAAAACTCACACGGTTGGAAGTTTTATTTAATCTTTCCATGGCAGTTATCCAACTTACTAGTCATCTCAGATGTAAGTCAAATTATAACAGTAAACTTTAGTTATTGTTGTCTATGATCGAGAAACTGTACTCCAAGTCATCCATAACCGCGGACATGGCTTTTTGAAAAGATTTAACCCTGCAGGGGTGCACCAAAGTATCCACACGCACTTCGACCCTTTTTGCCAGATCAATTAACATACACCCATCGGTATGTCGGCGGGGCCTAAGTCATGACGTTTCGTAGACCCAAAGCAAGTACATGGGGGCCACCCCACTAAGCTACCCGCAACGAAGTCGGCCGGCTCCGAGGCGGAGCCAGGGTTTGTGCCAATGGCTGTAAACGACTGGGAACCCGAAAGTGTGACTGGGCTTGTCGATACCGCGAAAACATTCCACATCCTAAACAGTAAAGGTGCTCCACGCACAATTTTAAATAAAGCAGTAAAGCATGGCATAAGTACAGAATAGTAATAAAGCCCCAAACTACTTGTGGCCCCCGGTATAATACTTTGAAATCAGGTAGTAAGCCGATGGGGGTGCCCACACACCCCACCTATGGTTAGCGCGCTCGATCTCGGAACATGTGTCAAGAACTTGGGTCCTAGGGGACACCAGTGAGCGGTTAAGAACCAAATATTTACTATTACCCACCGGTGCCTCTGCATTATATCTACCATCAATATTAATTAATAAACTGTAATTAGAATCATGATCAACGCCATCATTAAACATGTGTCAACCTCCCAACAACTGTGGAACATCGACGACGTGAGGCATCACCTGAGCAAGCAACTACGACTCGCAGTGCCAACTGTCTATCAGGCAACAGGCAATAGGAGGTGTCCAAGACAATATAACGGCTGCAAGGAATATATCTGGTACGGAACACTAAAGCATCGCGACACGGATAGCAATAGATCAACAGGAGGAAATAAAGACTATAAATGCAAAATAGGTAGGAAGAGGGAGAATCCTCGCCTGGGAAACACTGCCGAAGGTTTATATCCGAAAAACTTGTCGATACTCGCATCCACTCAACAGCCTAATCCGTAAAGAACAAAACACTAAAAGAAACACCGGATGCAATATTTAATACTACGGCAGAAGAATCGGCATGTTTATGATATCATGCATGACATGGCAAAGATGCAATACAATTAGGCAATATTAAGCGGAAACAGGGTCCCGACAATTAAATAGAAAGTTCATGTTGTTTAACTACCTTGCAAATTAAATGTGGAATTAACAAGGGAAAGCATGGCATCGTTACATAAATTTAAATGGGGCCAATAGAAGACTAGAATAGCCCACATATGGTCTCCATATTTAATTACGAGGTGAATCAGCATACACCCCAAATCCACATGATGAGATGTACGCAAGCATGAACAATTTAATATGCAACAAGTAAACATACAACAATCTATAAAATAGGGACAGGGCCTCAAGGTTTTCGATGGGAGTGGAAGTATGCGTCCCAGATTGAAGTGCGGAAATTCGGTTCCATATACCTTGCAATCCATGATGGAGATCTCCGAGTCATCACATCCACGTCAATGTATTGGAGCCAAGACAAATATGACCGAAACACAAAGACAAGTTGTTGACAGGAGGCTTGGAATGAGACACAGTCGAGCACAACAGCATGCACATGAACACCAAGATGGGAGACGTCTGAATCACTGCAAGGTACACAAGGAGATGACGGGCTTTCATTGACCGGCTGGCTTATTTGCCACATATATTGATGCGTTTGACTTGGCCTAGGAATTTGCCTGAACACCTTACCTGCATGGATCGATGTGCAGAGTAGAGCAGAGCAGATCGGGGAGAGGCGGAGGAGCACAAGGTATAAGGTGTTGGTCACGGCCCTCCTGGCGCGCTGGATCAAGGTGGAATCGATCTGATGTGCCGGGCGTGTGGCGCCTGATGCATGGACTATAGGACTGGGATCCACGGCAGCTGGCCGGTGGCGCGCACGGAGCCAAACCCCGAGAAAAAAAGAAAATTCAAAGGAGCGTTGCAGGCTTCCACGAAGGATGGTGGCGTGGGGGTCTCTCCTGGCTCAGGAAACGAGGTGGCCGGTGCCTCAGCTGCAACCTACCACGGCGGGCTGGACGCGTACACGCGCACACGCGAGAAACAGAGAAGGTGCAAGCAACATAGCTGCAGCGATTTGATCTAGGAAGTGCACGGGAGGCAAGACACAAGGACATGGAGCATGCGGCCAGGAAAGCAAATCGATGGAGACCATCTGCAAGCGCATAGGTTTGTCTTAGCTCCTTCACACGCGAGCGGACGGGTGACGGCGGCGCAATACAGGCAAGGAGAACTCTCCAGCGGTGGATCGCGGAAAGAAAGTGGATCGGATCTCGATTCACAAAAATGGGGAATTTGGGGACTAGGGTTTGCAAGGAATAAGAAGATTGGAGTATTTATAGTTCAAAGATTTTGAAGATGGTAAAACTTTTAAAACTTCTGGCCTATTTTGTTATATTAGAAAATTAAGCGAATCTTTTGTACTCTTACAATAGACTGAAACTTTAGTTTGTTTTGTTATAAAATGAGAAAAAGGAGTCGGCTTCATATATATTAACCGTACGTACATCTAAGCACATCAATAAAATACGGTTTTTAGTATAAATAATTTTGTGCTTCAAAATATGCATGATCATGTAGAAAGATTGAAATATATCAAAGATGGTTCGAGTTAGTACGAATAGAGTAGATCTATTATAGAATAATAATAGAGGTGAAAAAGAATTAGAGGATCCAAAAGAAAACAAGAATGGGATAGGGAGCTAATACGAACACAAGAATAAAGAGAGATAGAATATGGAGGAAGATGGTCACATGATGATAGATAAATCCACACATAGGGCATATGAGCATATATTGGAACAGAGTTAATAATAGAGTCCATATGACAATGTGCGGCAGAATATAGACAAGATCAAGTGGACAACATTGGGATGGATCCACACGTGATATATGGGTATGAATTAAATACAGTCAAATATAAATAAAACCCATATATCCATGCATGGTAAAAAAATAGAGCAAGATCATTGGGTCAAATAAGATGGCTAGGATCCACGTAATGACACATGGGTATAATTAAATCCAAACAAATGAAAAAACCCATATGGCATGTGTGGTGGAGTTTAGAACCAGAACATATGGCAAGATGGCATGGCTTGTTAGTAGATAGAATGAATACAAAAGATATGCCCCCAAACCAATCTGAGCATTATTGACCAAAATAATAATAATATCAAGACTCAAGTAAGATGAAATTAGACATTATGGTTCTATCAAGTATGGCACCAACTAGAATGAGAAAACATAGACGAGAATTAGAGAGAGGCAATCCAAACTCAAATTCAAATATCGAGAACCCAATACAAGTGCAATAATTAAATGCACAATTTAGATTATGCTCCATGCAATGTGGCATGATGAACATGATGATGATGCATGCTGATGTCATGATGATTAACAAAGTAGAAACAACAAGCGATTTTCTAGTAGTGGTTTTACGGGGTGCTACAATCTTGTTGAGGCGGTGGAGGTGGTGGAGGTGGCGGGTTGTTGTTTTGCATGTTCTGAGTGAGGAGTTGGATCAGCTGATTCTGGGAGTTCAGAAGTTGTGCTATCTCTAGGGGCATATTGTTGTTCCCACATCTCGCCATCTGTGGGGTTGGGGAAACAATTTAAGAAATAGATAGAAAGCCTAAGGAATAAACTCCTACCCTTATGTAAACACGAGAAAAAACACACGAGAAACACAAAAGTCACACACAGCACAAAGTTTAACTCAACTCATCCAAGTTTAACTAAACCAATATAGTTTTGGTACTTATTACAATCGCGAATAACGTTTGACTATAGAAATAAAGGTGGTCCAACTATCTACCCTACTCATCATCCACTTCCTCATCCTCAATCGTGAAGCCTTCCTTCTCCAGCATTGACTTGTATAACTCCATGTCCTTTGTCATGGCTTCAAGCTTCTCCTGAAGTTCCTTCACCTCATGCGGCTCCTGGGTAGTAGCTTCGAGCTTCTCTTTAAGTTCCTTCACCTCTTGCAGCTCCTGGGTAGCAGCTTCAAGCTTCTCTTGGAGTTCCTTCTTCTCCTCCTGCAGCTCCTTGATCAAGCTTGACTCCTTAGCCATGGGCACGATCTTCTCCTCCAAGCTCCTCTTGGCAGCTCGCAGGTCCTTCAACATGAGAGCAAAGTTTGTGAACTCCATCTCGTTCTTTGCAAGTATAAGACTTTGTTCTCTAATCCTCTTGTTCTTATCCTGCACCCTCTTCTCTTGATTAGCGAACTTCTTTTCTTGGGCAGTGAGCTTTCCTCCTAAGGACTTGATCTTCTCTTCTAGCTCTTCAATCTTCTTGTCCTTCTCCTTGACTAGAGCGCATAACTCGTCATTTCTTATGATCTCAAAACAGCTTCCCTCCTCAGGTTCGTTGATGTGGCACTCCAAGTCTTGGTATTGGATCCTTCGACGCTTGGATGTCGCCCTTTCCTCCGAGGTTAACTCGATTGGAACTCCTTTCTCGTCATGCCTTCCAAAGAGGTTGATGTAGTGGCCTTGAACCTCTTCATGGTGGCATCCACATAGGCGTCCAATGAGCTCCTACATGCTAGTGCTAAGTCCTTTCTCCTTGGAGTCACTGGTGATGTTGAGTACAATGTCCTCCGTCTTGGGTTCAGTCTCGCTTCGCCCTGGTTGGATGACTTCAATCGCCCAGCATCCTTCCTTGTGCATCTTCCTCAACTCGCTTCCCTTGATTGATGGCATGGGCAACCCCAACGTCTTGATGATGTCCAGAAGGCATTCCCCAAAGCGTAGGTACTTGAAGTCTTCGGTGGTGTCGTAGTAGAAACTCGTCATCTTTAAGTTAGGAGGGAGAAGATTAGACACAAAGTGATAAGAATGAGAATTACTAGAAGAGCAGAAATAACTTAGAAGAATATAGAAAGCAAAAACACACAATAGTAAAAGTGGTTTACAATCCTAGGGGTCACGTCCTACAGGAAACTTTGTGCTCTGATAGCATCTGTTGTGACCTCGGATCGTTAAAGATCCTAAGTCCCTGTGATTAACATGCTAGTCCCTAGATTAATAGCTAGCACTTCACAGTCGATGAATACCATGTAAAACACAAGTAATATTACACGAATAATCCAGAGTATATTTATTACAACTTGCATAGCTTATATCTAGCTCAAATAAAATAGCGGAAACTAAGTAAAACTTGAGTCCATCAACGCCTCAGGCTAGTTGCGTGAAGACCCGCGATCCATACGCACCTTTCAGTCTTCGGATTCTGCACATAAGACGTGCAACCAACAAGTTGGGTCAATACTTTGAATGTATTGGCAAATTACACCAAGAAAAGAATAAGACTATCTCTACATGCAAGGCTAAGTGTAGGCTTTGGGGTTCTTTTGCATAAGGCCAATTTTTCTCTAAGTAAGAAGAAAAGAAGAAGAGTTTACCCTACTTTGTAAACATTGATAAGTAGTATAGGGTCGAGTGGAACATATCCCCAAAAATAGGGACGATATTACTCACCAAGTGTCCAATCAACCTAGCACTTGGATATTACGCACCAAGTCCCCAAAATTCCACCCAATGGCGATATTACTCACGCCATGGGGTTTGTAAAACTTTAAGTTTGGAAAATAGAGAGGAAGATCTTTCAGAGGCTCCATCCTTCAGATGCTCAAAGTGTTCTTTTCCATGAACTCGGCTGATCGATCAGTTTGCAATACTCTCGAGAGTTTGTGCACTTTCCCCACAATCCACGCTCAAGTCCTTTTACAGACAAGACCATGGCAAAGCCTTCCCTTAGTAGCCCCTCTACCATCTGGATCCAACCGTGCCAAGAACCTCCAAATGTTGGTACCCCCATGAGGTTTCCCACTAAGTACTAAGCCAAGACAGAGCCCATATGTATTGTGGTTGCACTAGAAGCTTCTGAATTCTGAAACATGGCAAACTTCTTTGATTCCTGGGCGGCCGTCCTCCACCAAAATTCCACTCGTTGTCCCGACAACAATTCTGCCTAGAAGAAAACTTAGTTTTATTTTGAAGGGGTTTTGAGAAGAAAAGTTCGCTCGAGAGAGCTCTCATACTTAGAAATTTTTTGAGTCTTTCGAACCCCCCAATGGTACTTAGTATATATATAGCATAGCAAGCAGTACTTAGCAAAAATAGGGAAACCTAATAGGACGGAAATTCCTAAGTATAAAGCTACTCATGGCATACTACAAAACCGCACTTGCGAAAATAGTAATAAGAGAATCTACTGAAGACCTACACATGCATACTACAAGATTTGAAGAGTAAAACATGCATAGTCAAAAATTCGAACATAATATGTACAAGTGGTGTAACTTGCCTTGATCCAGCAATCTACACAACAGTACTCCTCAGCGCACTCCGAACAATCTAACGAAACACAAACATAGATCCAATCACAATTTGCACAAAACAATGCCACGAAGATAATTATGCATGCATGCCACATGGTAATATGCAAGGATGGGTTCGATTTTGACCAAGGGTTTTATTCAGGGGTGTTCTTGAGTTGGGGATGTCATTAGTATCGATTTCCCACGGATTTTAAGTATTTTGGATTAATACTTAATTAAATAGGCTCATAAACAGATCTACACTTCCAATCTATATCGAAATAGATCTAAACACTCTAAGCATGATATCTCAATTTTCCACAGAAGATCTCGTAGATACAAAGCCAACGCAACAAGAATCAACTAAAACAGAGTTACGGATATTTTTTCTAGAATTAAAATAGTTCAATCTAGACTTTAAATGCTACCACAAGATTACTGCAGTAAACCAGTAATATTGTTTCGGATCTGCGTTCTACTCAATTTTACAAATCCAACGGTATATTATACGCAATTTTTGGACAAAAACTTGATTTACTATGAATTCAACGATATTAAATCGATTCAGCCTATTTAAAAAAAACAGAACTGCGGCCATCTACGCGGTGACAAGTGGCGGCTCGGGATTGGGTCGGTCGGCCGACGCGGTGCTGACTCAGTGCACTGACGCGGCACTGCCACACGGCGTGATGTGATAGGGCGGTACTGATTCGCTAGGATGATCTAATCTACACCGTCGGATTTCGATCTAACGGGCAGGAACGAAAGAGACTCACCTGCGGCAGTGGTGACTCGTCGACGACGATGAACGGTGGCGGCGCGTCGGGTGGCAACACTCGGCGGTGGTCCGGTGGTCCCCCGAGGAGGTGGTGTGGATGATGAGGTGCAGCTCCTCCTTGTGATCCTTCCAACACGGACGGCGACGACTCTCGCTCCCTCGACTCGCGGAGAAGCTCCACTGATCTCCTTCGTGTCCGGCGACCAATTAGGAGCGGCACGGGGCTCTGTTCAAGGGGAAAAAGAGGTGAATCAGTGTGGGGGGAAGACAGAGAGGGAGGGAATAGGTGGAGAGGTAGCCTCGAACCCCGTCCGTCCCAAATGGCCAGATTTGCTTGAGCTCTATGGGCAGATGGTGGCAAACAGGGAAAAGGGTTAGGGTTTTTGGGAGGCGTGCCGAGAGGTATAATTAGGTGGCATGGCTTGGCGCGGGGGCTGGGGAATCCGTTCCAATTCGGCCGGGAAGATCGGACATGTCTCGGCGGGGCTGTCGTGTTCGTCCTGGACACTGTGAGGGGAGGGGGATGACAGGTGGGGCCATGGTGTCAGTGGCGCGATGCGGGTAGCGGGCCGAATGGTCAAGGTGCTTGGCTGGGGCACGATCGGCCTTGCTGGCGTGCCTGCCTCCGCCTGGCATGCGGTAGATAGGGGTGGGCCGGCTCGGCTAGCCCGGTTAGGCTAGATCCTCTTTTTTTTGTATTTATTCTTTTTATTTTTCTGTTTCACTATTTGTCTTATATCTTTTGCAAACGGACCCCAAATTAAGTGAAATTGGTCTCTAAAATTTTGTAAAAAGAACGAGATTAGTATGGGGTTATAAGATAACACTTTTGCAAGGGTTTAGAAGGTTAGTTTTTGTATAACCCCTTTTTGTCTTTATATGACAATAGGGTTTGGAAAAGTATCTGATGCAGCTTTTATGCGTGATGCCATGATGCATGCTTCTAGTAACATCTGCAATCGTAAAATTTGGGATGTTACATGCAATGACACTGGGTGTGGTTCATGAAAAGAACACACATCAAATGACACTGGTGGATCCTTATGTCGTTTTTGAGAAGAACAGACATGCAATGACTCTAGATGTGGTTCATGAGAAGAACACACATGCAATGACACCGGTGGATCCATGTGTGGTTTATGAGAAGAACACACATGCAATGACTCTAGTTGTGGTTCATGAAAAGAACACACATGCAATGACTCTAGCTGTGGTTCATGAAAAGAACAGACATTCAATGACACTGGTGGATCCATATGTGGTTTGTGAAAATAACAGACATGCAATCACAGTGGGTGGATCCATGTGTGGTTCATGAGAAGAACACACATGCAATGACACCGGTGGATCCTTATGTGGTTTGTGAGAAGAACAGACATGCAATGACTCTAGCTGTGGTTCATGAAAAGAACAGACATGCAATGACACTGGTGGATCCATATGTGGTTTGTGAAAAGAACAGACATGCAATCACATTGGGTGTGGTTCAAGAAAAGAACACACATCCAATGACATTGGTGGATCCTTATGTGGTTTGTGAGAAGAACAGACATGCAATGACTCTAACTGTGGTTCATGATAAGAACACACATGCAATGACACTGGTGTATCTTTATGTGGTTTATGAGAAGAACACACATACAATGACTCTAGCTGTGGTACATGAAAATAATACACATGCAATGACTCTAGATGTGGTTCATGAAAAGAACAGACATGCAATGACACTGGTGGATCCATATGTGGTTTTATGAAAACAATAGACATGCAATCCTACTGGGTGGATCCATGTGTGGTTCATGAGAAGAACACACATGCAATGACACCGGTGGATCCTTATGTGGTTTTTGAGAAGAACAGACATGCAATGAATCTAGATGTGGTTCATGAAAAGAATAGACATGCAATGACAATGGTGGATCCATATGTGGTTTGTGAAAAGAACAGACATGCAATCACACTGGGTGGATCCATATGCGGTTTATGATAAGAACACACATGCAATGACACTGGTGATATGTGGTTTGTGAAAAGAACACACATGCAATGACTGTAGATGTGGTTCATGAGAAGAACACACATGCAATGGCACTGGTGGATCCATGTGTGATTTGTGAGAGGAACAGATATGCAATGACATTGGGTGTGGTTCATGAAAAGAACACACATCCAATGACACTGGTGGATCCTTATGTGGTTTGTGAGAAGAATAGACACTGAATGACTCTAGCTGTGGTTCATGAGAAGAACACACATGCAATGACACTGGTGTATACTTATGTGGTTTGTGAGAACAACACACATACAATGACTCTAGTTGTGGTTTGTGAAAAGAACACACATGCAATGACTCTAGCTATGGTTCATGAAAAGAACACACATCCAATGACACTGGTGGATCCTTATGTGGTTTGTGAGAAGAACAGACATGCAATGACTCTAGATGTCATTCATGAGAAGAACACACATGCAATGACACTGGGTGTGGTTCATGTAAAGAAAACGCATCCAATGACACTAGTGGATCCTTATGTGGTTTGTGAGAAGAACATACATGCAATGACTCTAGATGTGGTTCATGAGAAGAACAGACTGTTGGGTCCGCAGCATAGAAAACAAAAAATTTCCTACGGTGTGAACTACACGCCAAGATCTATCTACTAGATACAGAGCAACGGGTGGACATACATCCATGGAGAACTTACCCTCGAAGACAACGAGTTTTGTTAACGAGTAGGAAATCATGGTTGATGTAGTAAATGCGCGCCGATCTCATGGAAGTCCGAAAGCCAATCAAATCAGCCAGATCCGTCCTCGCACACACGTTCAAGCCACTGGACAACCTCCACCTCCTCGCTCCAGCGAATCAGCGGAAGCAGCAACTCCTTCCAGATGCAAGGCCATCGGGAACATGTATCTCGCTAATCCGAGACCATGGGGGAATATCTAGAGGGGGAGAGAGATCCTTCACGAGGAGGTGTGGTTTGTGAGAGGGGAGAGGGGGGCTTTATATAGGAGGGAGGGAGACCCCTACCCTCCCATAGCCGGCGCATGAGGGGGGGACTCTCAATTAAATGCAACTCTCAATTAATAAAACTCTTTTATTTATTTTATTCAGAATTTTGTTAATTACTTTAATTAACAAACATTCACATAAAACCCCTTGCAACATTTCAATATCACATGCAGAACCACTTTCTGCAATTTCACCAAACAATTTGGTTTCTATCAAACATTTCTGCACTTTGCAAACCTTTTTCTGGAACATATGTGCTCCTAAATGTTGTCCGTAAACCCTTAAGTGTGTCACCCTACGGTTCGCGAATAATGCAGACATGATTGAGACTCCTCTCAGATCAATAATCAGAAGCGGGACCTGGAGATCCATACTGACTCCTGCATATTCAACGATGACTACTGTGATCATGAGAACCTTTAAGTTAGCAATTTAATCCCTTTGTCTCATGATATAATACATGTCCGAGATTCGATCATCGGTATCCAAATACCTAGTTTGATCTCGTTACCGACATGCACTCTTTTCTCGTTCCCGTGATATAACATTCTAGTGATCACATCACTTGCTTGCAAGCTATCTTAATGTGATATCACCGAGAGGGCCTAGAGTATATCTATCCGTCATCGGGATTGACAAATTCCACTCTTGATCCATGAGCCTCAACATAACACCTTCATAGCACTAAACCCACCTTTATGGTCACCCTGTTACGGTGTGACGTTTGACGTTATCAAGATACTCTTCCGGTGTTAGCAATTAACATGATCTCATAGTCTAAGGACTAAGACTACTTTGTATGATGTTATAGCAATATAAACATAATGACTTGATCGTAATGCTATACTTCGGATGAATGTTCATCACATCATTTCACAAATGTTGTGACCTTGTTATTAACAACATCCAATGTCCATGATCAGGAAACCTTAATCATCTTGTTAATCAACAAGCTAGTATATAAGAGAGGCATAACTAGGAACCCTTTTTGTTTATTAAACACACATGTATTGATGTTTCCTATCAATACAATTATAGCATGCAAAATAAACATCTATCATATACAAGGAATACATAATAACAACTTTATTATTGCCTCTCAGGGCATATTTCCTTCACACACATGCAACGACACGGGTAGATCCATGTGTGGTTTGTGAGAAGAACACACATCCAATCACACTAGGTGTGGTTCATGAAAAGAACACACATCTAATAACACTGGTGGATCCTTATATGGTTTGTGAGAAGAACAGACATGCAATGACTCTAGTTGTGGTTCATGAGAAGAACACACATGCAATGACACTGGTGTATCCTTATGTGATTTATGAGAAGAACACACATGCAATGACTCTAGACGTGGTTCATGAAAAGAACACACATGCAATGACTCTAGATGTGGTTCATGAAAAGAACATACATGCAATGACACGGGTGGATCCATATGTGGTTTGTGAAAATAACAGACATGCAATCACACTAGGTGGATCCATGTGTGGTTCATGAGAAGAACACACATGCAATGACACTGGTGGATCCTTATGTGGTTTGTGAGAAGAACAGACATGCAATGACTCTAGTTGTGGTTCATGAAAAGAACAGACATGCAATAACACTGGTGGATCCATATGTGCTTTGTGAAAATAATAGACATTGAATCACACTAGGTGTGTTTCATGAAAAGAACACACATCCAATGACACTGGTGGATCCTTATGTGGTTTGTGAAAAGAACACACATGCAATGACTCTAGATGTGGTTCATGTGAAGAACACACATGCAATGGCACTGGTGGATCCATGTGTGGTTTGTGAGAGGAACATACATGCAATGACACTGGGTGTGGTTCATGAAAAGAACACACATGCAATAACACTGGTGGATCCATGTGTGGTTTGTGAGAAGAACACACATGCAATGACACTGGGTGTGGTTCATGAAAAGAACACACATTCAATGAAACTAGTGGATCCCTATGTGGTTTGTGAGAAGAACAGACATGCAATGACTCTAGATGTGGTTCAGGAGAAGAACACACATGCAATGACACAGGTAGATCCATGTGTGGTTTATGAGAGGAACAGACATGCAATGACACTGGTTGTGGTTCATGAAAAGAACAGACATCCAATGAACTCTAGTGGATCTATCTTGGCATAATTTGATGTATGCCATGATGTATTTCATTGTAGAAGACACCCACTTTCCATTTTTATACTACTCAGTTTTTCCCTTGGTTTTTTGATACTACTCAGTTTTCCCCCTCTCTCTATCTTTCGTAGAAGCCCAATCTTGTGCTCACTCTATCTGCTACTCCCTGATTGGTTATCACAGTTGGCACGCAGATCGTGCGTACCAACCGTTGATTATGTGCGATCCAACGATGATCATTGCACACATCGTGCCCTTCATAGTACAGCGTGAGACAACACGAACGACTCCCTCAGCGAGACTTCTACAAGAAAGAACACGAAACCGTCCATGGAAAAAGTTGTCGAGCAGTGATGTCATGTTTAATCAAGTCTGAAAAGCCTACTACTGCTACTACTACACCACAACACATGCGTCATCGAGTGCACGGTCATCAATGGACAGCTGCAATTTATTGCCACTTGATTTTAATAAGACATATCCCATTTTTTACGCAGCAGCTCTCAATCTTAGTTCCAACAAGGCCCCACCGTAAGAAGCTTGGACGCGCTAGCCGGTGGCCGAAGAGCTGAGCTCGACGAGACCTAATGTCTCCGCCTTCATCGAGTCACTCGCAGCCATTAACACATCCCTCTACCCGATCTAGCACAACCCCACAAATCTCGTCGTACAGCCACCTACCTTCCCCTCTACATTTCCACTTTTAACTATCGCCAATTTTAGGGCCGTGTCAAACTTCGTACATAGAAATTGTGTATGCGCCCTTTGCATGCGGCTCAATACAGAACTACCATGCATGGCCCAGGAAAAAAACGTAACGTACCGTGCGCGTGTCGCGGTGCACGGTGCAGTAGACTGCGCGGCGTGTTGCATGGTGGTGCAACAAAATGTGCCTTGCTTCCATCCACCTTAACTATAGAGCCCTCTCCACACACCCACTCTCACTCTCGCTCACTCACCCCACGAACCTCTCTCCACTGTCCCACCAGCATCTGCAAACTCCCGAGAATACCCTGCCCGTGCCGGCGATGGCAGAGGAGGATACGGTGGCCATCGTCGCCTACGAGGCTGCCGGCGAGGAGGCCCCCATCTACTCGCCGGTCCCTCTCGACGCGTTGAAAGCAGTCGCCGTTCCTGTCCAGACCCCAGTCGAGCCATCGATGGCAGCCGCCGTTCCCATCCAGGCCCCCGTCTCCTCTACCGACATAGCCGCTGATGAGGCCCCTGTCTCCTCGCCGGTCCCCCTCGACGCATTGAAAGCAGCCTCCGTCCCCACCTAGGCCCTAGTCGAGGCATTGATGGCAGCCGCCGTTCTCGTCCAGGCCCCCGTCCCTGCTACCGATGTAGCCGCCGAAGAGGAGCCCCCGCCGGCGAGGAGGCTCCTGCCGGTCACAAGCAGATCCAGCACTTCATGGGCACCTACGATCCAGATAAGTACATCGCTTCGCTAAACCCCTACAACACCGGCATCGACGACCCATGGTCGGAGGTAACTAGGGTTTGCTCCCATCCCCTGGTTCTTCTACCGTTCCCATCGTTGGATGCTAGATCTTGGTTTATTAGGATTCGCTTGTTTGCATTTCGATTGCTCGATCTTCTTACATCATCTACTCCCCCATTTTCCTTTTCTTCCAATAGGTTTTCGGCAGCGACGTCTGCAGCGATGACGAGTCCAGGCACACCAAGACTCGTCAGGTGCTGAGGAGGCTGCAGGCCGGCCAGTATGACGCCTTCTTCGCTGGTGGCAACTACAGCTGCCCCTTCTGCAAGGGGATCGCCTTCTGCTGGGTGAGTCTCGTCGGCACCGACTTCAACTCCTTACTGAAGCATGCAGAGGCCCCGGGCTCCGACATCCACAAAGGCAGCGAGACCATGAACGTCAACGCCTACATCGCTAAACACCAGGCTCTCGGCATTCACCTCTGAAACCTCCAGCGGGTGGCCATCAAAGAGGGTCGCATGCCTCCAATCAGGCCCAAGGCCCCCAAGATCAAGGGACCAGGCAGCAAGAAGTGGAGGAAGCGCCAGAGGGACGAGGCGGAGGCGCGGGCGCATGAAGGAGGGGTTGAATGTGTCTGTTGCTGCTGCTAAGCAGCTTCTTTTGATTTTCTATATTTTGCTTGCATCCTATTTCTGGTTGAATGCATCGAACCTTGTTAAGCAACCTACTTTCTATCGCTATATCCTATTTAGCTGCGCACAGCTATACCTACATTTGTTTTGTTTTCTGAATGAATGTATTCTACCTGGTGTGATTTGCTGCTCTAGATTTGCTACCTGATCGGTGACAAAAAGAGGTCCAAAAGGGAACGAATTATCAAAGAGATAGTCTTCTCTAGATTTGCTACCAATTTGGGAAAAATGAAACATATCTGTTTAGCGAGAGAGGAAAAGGGTACTCTTTCAAACTGCTAGTTAACGAGCTACCATCTTGACAAGCTACAAGAGACATACAGAAACATAACACAAAGAAGTAAAATTTATTTTACTACTCTCACCTGAGGCGCTAGCCATCTTGACAAGCTAACTGAGTTCCACAAAACAGAAACATAACAGAAAGGAGTAAAATTTAATTCACTTCTCATCAGACCACTTGAGGCGCTTGCCATCATTCCTAGGCGACCAACTGCGATCATTCCAGGTGGATCTTACATTATTGGCTCTCCACAGCTCACAAAATGCAAGTTCGTCCCACCTGGGATCTGACTTGGCTTCCCTATCTTCAGCATCCTGCGACACAATTAGCGGGCCTGATTGTTGCCGCTAGAAGATGCTGCCTCTCATTCTTGCCCATTTCAGCCTCTCTGTTAGCTTCGCTTCTGCAAGCTCTCTTTCAGCTGCTTCTGCAGCCTCTCTGTCAGCTGCTTCAGATGCATCCATTTCCTTTGCATATGCAGCTTCAAACTCAGCTATTCTGCATTTTCTACAAAGGGCTCACCTAAGCTCGTCTTCCCTCTTGCAAATAGGGAAAAACACGAGGTAGCGTAGAAAAAATGGATATTCTTGTACAGTTGGTAGGTCACCTAAGCATCTATGGCTGCATACTTCAGGTTTATATCAGACAACAGCCACTCATCCTAGAAATCGTGCCTATCCGTAGGGAAATCTGTCTTCATTCTGTGATACGACTCATCGAGGATTCTAGTTGTTCGTGATGCCATTCCATCCTTCCTCGATCCCCCTAGGATCTTGACAAGATGCTGAATTTCGATCCAGTTGTGCGCAGGAATTATAATTCCCTCTCGATAAAATATCGAAAAATCAGTTGTATTATCAACAGTGCAGAAAACAATTCCCTTTTCTATAAGGAACTGGCGCAGCACCGGACAATTCCTGTCAGTCCTGAAAGTATGTAGTTTGTCATCACCAAAATTTGTAACTACAAATATTTTGTCAATGCAAGATCATCATCTAAATATAATTTTGAAAATTTTAGTAAATGCAAGATCAAGACTCTCAACATTGTCTTGTCATAATTTATTTGGTCCTAAATAAAATCCAGTAGTTGCAAGATGAGCAAATGGATAAAGAACAAGAGGAGAAAACCCTAAAAGTGGTTAGCTACAGAGAGCAGATCTACAAACCGGGAGAGGTGGTAGACGAGGACGTGTTTCCTCATGGCCAGTTGAACGACGGCGACTTCACTCCCTTCATATGGGTGCTCCGGGGTGTACTCGAGGTCCAATCCCACAAACTTGTCCTCGTCTTTCTCAAGACAACCCTTGTACATCCTCAGGACACGCACCACTGTCTCCTCCTCGTTGGTGTAGACAATGTCTATCTTCTTACTGTCATGGGTAGTGAAGCTTCTCTCTAGAGTGCGACGACCTTCCATGGTGGCAAGGAGAAGACAGGAAGAAGACAGATGACAGGAAGAAGAAGAGTGGTTTCTGCGAGGCAGGGGAACGGTGGAACCGTCAATGCGCTTTTAAGGTAGTGGTTAACGATGGGGATGGAAGTCCAAGGAGAGACGCGTGGCGGTGGCCGTTCCAGCTTCTGAGTAAACAAAAAATAATTATAACACCGATACATGTGCCCTGTTTTGTCACGTCAATACACTGGGCAGGGGGTGTTGTCCTATCCACTGTGTTAGCGCTGCAAGCCTACGTGGCAGCCACCCCGCCTAAGTGACGGGAGCGACATAACGGTGAGAACTGACAGGGGGGCAACTTGACGGCTGTTAGCCTGATATTTTGTATTGAAACGTAAAATTGAATTCGTGCCGAAAAAGACCCTCTGAGTATTTGGCACGCCAACTTTGGGCAACGCAGCTAATTATAAGCAACTTGGGTACCGCGTTGCCTGGACACCCCAACTTCCGGGCCGCAAAATGATATTCTCCTCCCTTGTCCCCTTAGCACCAAAGTGGTAAGGGACAGCTGCCTTAGTCCCGATGACGTCCTCAGCATCTTTGCATCAGAGGGTGGGAGGTCCGGCCATTCTTTACCGAGGTGACTCGTGTGGGCCTGGTCCTTCCCTCACG
The DNA here is from genome assembly GCA_023614405.1 of Avena insularis. Taxonomy (NCBI): domain Eukaryota; kingdom Viridiplantae; phylum Streptophyta; class Magnoliopsida; order Poales; family Poaceae; genus Avena; species Avena insularis. The sequence continues at coordinate 328,983,902 of CM042688.1, forward strand.
GTTTTATCTTCTTCTTCCTCATTATTGTAGGATTAAGAACACGTTTCTGGGAATGCCTTGACTCACCCAAGGCATGTCTTGGGACCCGGGCGAGCTGACGCTCTGCTGTGGTGACGTCGAAGCCTCATGTGGGAAAAGCGGGCGACCGCCACGGAGGCTGCGGTAGCCAAGGAAACTTCCCCGACCATCTTGCTGAGGAGAAGGTCATGTACTCTGCCGGCACGACCGGAAAGAAGAATTCGTTGTTCTCACAACAATGCACTGCAACAAAGAAAGTCCTCATGGACCCCTAAGACTCAGGGGCTACTATAACCACAGGAGCTCACCTCTCGGCTGAACAGGAGGATGCTCTTGCGGTCTTCTTGTGGGAAAATGCTAATATATTTGCATGTACGCTGTTAGACATGATAAGAGTACCGAGGTAGGTAATCGAGCACCACCTAGCGGTTTTCCCCACCGTGCTTCCCATGAGGCAGAAGGTGTGCCGCTAGTCCCCCGATAAGCAGCAGTTCATCATTGAGGAGATGGAAAATCTCATCAAAGGCAGACTCGCCCATGAAGTCGTTCACGCGTATTGGACTTCTAACCTAGTGGTGGTCCCGAAGCTCACCGGCGGGGGAGACTTTGCGTCAACTTCACCGACCTCAAGAAGGCCTACTGCAAGGATCCGTACCTGTTGCCCAGGATTGACAAGATAGTTGACTACATAGTGGGTTGCGACCTCCTGTGCTTCTTGGACTCTTTCTTGGGCTACCATCAGATCCAGATGGCTAAGGAAGATGAGGAGAAGACAACTTTCGTCACCCCTTACTAGGTATTCTTCTACACCTGCATGTTGTTCAGCCTCTAGAACACAAGCATAAACTTCCAGAGGTTGTTGCGTATCACCTTGGAAACATAGATGGGCAAGAATGCGGAGGCCTACATCGACGACATCATGGACAAAACCTGTGATAAGGACACGCTTGTGGTTAACCTTGAGGAGACCTTCGTCAGCCTCCGCAAGTTGAACATCAAGCTCAATCTAGCCAATGTGTATTTGGGGTCCCGTTAGGCAAGATCCCCGGTTTCTTGATGTCACATCGGGGCATCGAAGAAAACCCTGAGAAAATCAGGGCCATTGAGGAGATGTGACCTACCAAACGTCTCAAGGACATGCAGTGCCTCGTGGGGTGCATGGAGGAGCTAGGAAGATTCATCTCTAGGCTTGGTGATAAGGCCTTACCTTTCTTCAAGATCACAAAGTGATCAGGCACCTTCTAGTCGACTCCTAAAGTGCTCGTGGCTTTCAAAGGCCTCAAAAGGTACCTCATGTTCCCTCCAATCATGGTGGCTCCGCAAACTCGCGAGCCTTTTCTGCTGTACCTAGCACCCATGCAATAGACAGCTAATGTCATCCTCAACACTGAGCACGAAGATCATGTTAAGGCAAAAAGAGGGAAGACACACTCAAGTCCCTCGGGGCTACAGCCCATGAGGCGACTAGAGGGGCACATGCACCCTTGGGCCTCGCGAGGAGGTAACTCTCGCTGAGGCCACAGACAGGCCTAAGGAGGGTTCTGCAGCAACGTAGAAGAGAACGGAGCTCGTACAACATGCTGTTTACTCCGTCAGCAAGGTACTCCGTGATGCTTGCGAGTGCTACCCGATGCATAATAATCTCCTCTACACACTTCTCATGGCCTCAAGGAAGATATTGAACTACTTCCAGGGCCATCCTATCAAGGTGGTAACTAAATTCCCGCAAGAGACAATCCTGCACAACTCTAACGCCATGGGGCACGTGGTCGAGTGCGCAATCGAGTTGTAGACTTTTGAGATGACATTCCATACGTCAGCCAATGTCAATAGAAGAGCCCTAGTGGAGTTTTCTGCGAAATGGACTGATCGTTCATGGAGGAGGTCAAGGAGGAGGAGACCTAGTTTCCCATAAAAGTAACATTGGGCCACTGGGTAGTAAACTTCGATGGCGCATTTGATGCCAATTGCTCATGGACGGCAACGGTGCTCACTTCACCCACTAGAGAAAAACTTTTTTATGGCATTCAGTTGTTCTTCAAGGATGAGGACAAGCGCTCAAACAACATCATGGAATATGACATCCTCATCGCGTCCTTAAAGCGGCAATTGCTCTCGGCATCAAGCATGTCATAGTTCAAGGGGACTCCTTGCTCCTCGTTAACTTCTCCAACAAGATCTACAAACCCAATGACGAGCACATGGTGGCTTACCTTGAAGAGGTGCACAAGATTGAAAAATCACTTCCTAGGCGTGGACCTACTCCACATTCCTCGAGGAGACAACCATGAAGTCAATGAGATTGCCAAGCACGCATCTTGTCGAGACACCTAGCAGCCTGGAGTCTTCGAAGAGAGGTTATTCAAATCATCTGTCGCACCACCTGATATCAGCAACATTTCGCTCCACGAGGAGTTGCCTCCCCACTAGTACAAACTCATTACTTAGAGACAACACCTAGAGGTGGTTAACCCCTAAACTATAAAGAACCGGTTGCATTCCGTAACCTCAGGTGGTTGTTATTTTTGGACCATCTCTAACTATACCCTCAGTCTATTATAAATTAGCACCGTCTCGAGTACTAGTTCCTCCTTAGCTGCTTGTTGAAACAAAACGCCTCTAAATGGAACCTGAGATGTAGGAAATTATTGGCCTTCTCTTTAGAAATTTTAACAGCAGCCTTCCATAAAAAGTACCCGCGTCCAGGAACCTCCTGAGGCTAACCATTATAACGAACGCCTCGAAAACTTGTAGTTAGGGCAGTTACTAATTCTGACTGCCTCAAATATATATCTGACTAGATGAGGAATCAATTATAAACCGTTTGAAAGATGACTTATTGAAATGCAACAAACAAGAATTACGAGCATGCATTCCAAATAACCCCCCAAAGACACACGTATTACAAATAATAACATTAGACAAAGATATATAGCTAGATGATGATATATTAATAATATTATTCTGCCAACATTACAAACACACAACATTGAGAAATATAAATATATACAACTAGATCGAAAGGTTAGCTAGCTAGAAGGGAGAATATATTACATAGCCAACAGGAGCATCCATCGGCTAGATAAGTCAAAAGAAAATATACTAGTGGAACCAATTGATCACTAGTTGCTGCCACACCCCCCAGCCATCGTCTCCCTACTCCCACATGTTTTGTCCCCAGGCATTGCCTCCCTGCTTCCACCCCCAGCCATCGCCTCCCTGCTTACACCCCCAGCCATCACCTCCCTACTTACACCCCTAGCCATCGCCTCCCTGCTGGACTTTCTTTACATGTTTGGAGATCCTATATTCCTCGCCAGTCTTTCATCTTGGACATGGATTATCATTCAAAACGGGCTTGCCTAGACCTATCCCTACTGCTCACATAGCCATCAACTCATCATACTTCAGCTAATCCGGGCTAAGCGGTCGATGCCATGTCCTATGCATCTCCTCTATACACTTACCCTTCATATCCAGGTAGAAGTCGTCGATGATGTCCACCACAAGATAACCCATGACAACCCTATCACCCTTATCCTCAATCTTGTACACATCCTGGAGGTCAATGTAGTACTCAGCAAGTATACTTACACTACAAGGAAACAACCTATAGATAGACAAGATATTCAGTGGCGCATATGAGAAATCATGCGCCACAGACAAAGTTCAGTGGCGCACCAGAAAGCATGCGCCACAGAAGATTGGGAGTTCTGTGGTGCATTTTCCACAGTATGCACCACAGAAGATTGGTGGGACCCGCCAGCCGAGGTGGGTTGATCCAAGTTCTGTGGCGCATATCGAGATATGTGCCACAGAAGTTGCCTCTTCTGTGGCACATATTTTCTTATGCGCCACAGAACATGGAGGGGGGCCCCACCACGGAATCTAATTCACCCAAGTTCTGTGGCGCATGTTGGGATATGCGCCACAGATGTGTTTCACTTCTGTGGCGCATATACCAAGATGCGCCACAGAACTTGGATGTGGGCCCCACAGAGGGAATCTAATTCACCCCACTTCTGTGGCACATATGGACTTATGCGCCACAGAAGATTCAGCATCTGTGGCACATTTTCTCCATATGCGCCACAGATGAGGGCGTTCAGATCCACGTTAAAAAGGTGACAAAAGCTATCTCTCTTATCTATCTATCCACCACCACCCATTTCACATCTCTACCTCCTCCCAACTCGTCTTCCTCCTCCCTCACACCCCATCTTGCCCATAGTTTCTCCATTTTGTTGTAACTAAACCTACTTTAATCCATAGATTGGTAAGTGTAAGCTTCGCTCCAACTTCTAGATCTAAAAGTTCCTTAATTTTCTCTCTCACATCTCTATTTGTTTACTAATTTCCTCTCCACCAACTTGTAGATCTATTTGTCCACACTCTCTCATCGCGCGGTCTCGTCTCGCTATTATTGTGTCTACTAGGTGAGTACTTGGCCATGAACATGTAGGTGAAGCTTGTCGCGCGAGCGGTGTGTGTGTGCGATCCATGGCGAGACGATGCTTGTGTGGTGCATGAATGTTTGCAATGGGAGGAAGTTTTTTGTTGCTTGCTTGTTGTTGTCGGGACCGACCGGTGTGGTTGCATGGATGTTTGCTGAAATGTTGATTCATTTCCATTTCGGCAAATTTTTGCACTACCCATATGTCCTAATTTTAGGAAAGGTCATGCCAAATTTTTTCCGGCTAGCATTCATGCATGTGTGTGTTCATATGGTGTGGTTCTCACCTATACTCTCTGTTTTGACCGCTCAGGCAACCATGGTCCTCACGATGAGCGAAGGTCGAATTGCTAGGTACAAGAAAGGCGCGAAGGAGGACATGATTCTGAACAACAAGACCATGATAAGATGTCCATGTCGAACATGCAAACTACAGCGCTGGATCGACCCTGAATCTGGACAATTGGAGGGTCACCTGCTCAGGCGCGGTTTCATTCGCGACCTCAATGAGGCACCGGCAGGACATGATGGTGGTCACGAAGACGTGGGCGGGCGAGAAGACGAAGAGTCTACCGGGGATGATCATCATGACGAAGGAGATGCCAGCGGGCATGATCATCATGACGAAGGAGATGCCGACGGGCATGATCAGCATGGAGAAGGAGATGGCGACGGGGATCATGATCATGAAGAAGGAGAAGACGCGAACACAGAGACGCTGATAACTTCGGTCTTGCAGGACCCTCATGTTCAAGAACTTCTCCTCAAGGAGACGAGCAACGACAAAGCTACAGCCAGAGAGAAAGCCAAGCTGGCCCAAATGGAGGTAGACGGGATGACTCCATTGTATCCTGGGTGTCGCCCCGAGGATACACATTTGAGTGTAATGCTCAAGGCTCTGGAGATGAAGGCCGAACACAAATGGACCGATGTGATCTTCAACGCGAACATGGAATACTGGCATGACCGACTTCCTAAGGGGAACACATTGCCAACAAGTATCGAGGAGGCCAAGAAAATCGTGTGCCCTCTCGACCTACCACACATTAAATACCACGCATGCATCAATGATTGTGCACTTTATCGGAACAAGTACGCGGATAGAACCACATGTCCGGTGTGTGGCCAAGGACGGTACAAGAGAGGGAACAAGAAAGTTCCTCGAAAAGTGGTATGGTACTTTCCTATCATCCCCCGTCTGTAGCGATATTTCGTAGATCCTAAGGAAGCAAAGCTCATGCAATGGCACGTGAAAAGAGAGAAACCTGAAGATGATCCAGAGAAGGGCAAGATCCTGACACACCCTTTAGACGCTAGCCAGTGGAATGCATTAGACATCGAGTTCGAAGAGTTCGGGGGCGATGCAAGGAACGTCAGGCTGGGTATGAGCACTGATGGACTCAATCATTTTGGAAACGAGAGTAGCACGCATAGCACCTGGCCCGTGTTTGTATGTCTGTACAACCTCCCCCCGTGGCTATGCACGAAGCAAAGGTATGTACACATGAGCATTCTTATTCAGGGGCCAAAACAACCAGGTATCGATATGCATATGTATCTCGGGCTATTGAGAGAGGAGTTAGCCAGCTTGTGGGAGACGCCGGCCCGTACGTGGGACGCCTACACTAAAGAATATTTCCATCTGAGAGCCGCGTTGATCACGACCGTGCAGGACTATCCTGGTTATGCATATGTATCGGCCCAGATGAACCACGGACACAATGCATGCGTCAAGTCAATGGATGAGACACCGCATCTCCAGTTACCAAGGGATCCCGGGTCTTCGAAAACCGTGTTCCAAGGTACTCGAAAGTGGCTTCGCATGGATCACCTGTGGAGAAAACGTGGTGACCTGTTCAATGGTAAGGACAAGCTCTAAAGAGCCCCGCGTCCGAGGAGCGGCAAAGAAATCGAGGAGCTTTTGAATAATTGGGTAGATTGCCCTACGCCTGGAAAAAACGACCGAGGACAAAGCCGTTGCTGGGTGTATGGAAAGCAAGGTTTGTTTTCTAGGACCTGCTGTATTGGAAGGTCCTTCACACTCCCCATAGCCTCGATGTAACGCACATCACGAAGAACGTTACTGAGAGTCTGCTTTGCACTCTACTGAACATGTCAGAGAGGACCAAGGATGGGCCGAAAGCAAGAAAGGACCTTAAATTTCTTGGCATCAAGAAAGATCTTCAGTACCCTGATAGTGATGATGATGATGATCAGACGGAAGGGACTCAAGGTCGCCGCAAAAGAGTTAAGAAGAATGAGGTGGTGCTTCGTGCTGCCTGCTTCACTCTGAGTCTGGAGGAGCTCGAGCAGTTCTTCAGGTGCCTCTTAGGAGTGAAAGTTCCTCACGGTTACCCGGGGAAGATAAAAAGATATCTAGACGTGGCGAAGAAGAGGTTCAGCGGTATGAAGTCTCACGACTGTCGCGTGCTGATGACGTAGATACTCCCTGTTGTGATCCGTGGGATAATGGACGAGCATGTCCGTGAGACGTTGTTTGGCCTCTGTAACTTTTTCGACATCATATCTAGGAAGTCGATCGGTGTGAAGCAGCTCGACAGGCTACAGGAAGAGATCATGATGATACTATGCGAGCTTGAGATTTACTTCCCGCCCGCATTCTTCGACATCATGGTGCATCTGCTTGTACATGTCGTGGACGACATCATCCAGCTCGGGCCGACATTCCTGCACAACATGATGCCGTTTGAAAGGCTAAACGGTGTCATCAAAGGATTCGTTCGCAACAGGTCTCGTCTAGATGGAAGCATAGCCAAGGGCTTTCTGATCTACGAGTGCATCTCCTTCTGCCAGAATTATCTAACCACCGAGAATGAGGATGTTGGAATACCCACAAAGAAGCACCTCGGCAGGCTCGGTGGATATGGTCACCGCGAGGGCTGCTGCTCACTGCATGTCGGCATTGATGGTCGACGCACTAATTTTGAAAGGGCACACCGAGTCGCGCTACAACACATTGAAGTGGTCGGCCCTTGGGTCAAAGAGCACAGAAGCTTAATCGAGCAGGAGTACGTCGACCAGGGCCGGTCGAGGAAGAAGGGAGACATAACCAGAGAGCACAACTCCAGCTTCACGGGTTGGTTCAAGAAAAGGCAACTGGACAATCCCCCACAGACGCCTTCTACGGAAGATCAAAAACTCATATTCTCCTTGTCGCAGGGCCCAGGGCACAACCTAAGGACCTATCAGTCATACGACATAAACGGTTACAGATTCTACACCGAGGAAAAGGACAAGAATAGTGAATATCAAAACTCAGGAGTAACTATGTTATCCTTTGCTGATGACGAGACTACTGTGATGGAAAGATTCTACGGAAGGATCGAGGAGATATGGGAGCTCGACTACTGTGGAGAGATCGTACCGATGTTCCATGTCAGATGGGCCAAGAACGTGCAAAAAGAAGGCCACTATTTCACCATAATGGTTATACCAGATGCCAAATCAATGAAGAACGCCTCCGCAAAAAATGAGCCTTGGGTACTCGCTAGCCAAGTTGATCAATGCTTTTTTATTACCGACCCGTTAAAGCCCAACCGTGTTGTACTTAGGAGGGGCAAGAGGAGCATCATCGGAATGGAAGGAGCCGCCAACGAGCAAAACTTTGACAAAAACGGCGACCCGAAGATCGAAGAGGAATTCGACAAGTACTTCGACATGCCTACTACTACTAAAGTAAGAAGGAAGACCACACTGCCTACTAAAGGTTGTCCATACACAAGAAGAAATCGCAAAGTGCACGGGCTAAAGCATTCAACCGCGACAAAAAAGGGCAAGAAGATTGTGAAGAGACCCATCACATGATTGCATATGTTTAGAGCGAGCGTTTTTTGAATAAATATGAATGTTTGTATATGTTCTGGCTTTATTTTAGACATATATATAATTAAAAACACATCACATGATTGTATATGTTCGGGGAGAGAGTTTTTTGAATAAATATGAATGTCTGTATATGTTCTTGCTTTATTTTAAACAGATCTATAATTAAAAATATATATTTTTTTAAATAAAAAAGTGTGAGATAGCCAGGATTCGAACCTGGCTGCCCCAGGTTTAGAATGGCACAAGCAAGTAGCAGAGACCACTAAGGCAAGTGTGTGATCTTGTCATACTACCATGCGCGCCGCGTTTTGTACTAAGTCCACAGGTTCTGTGGCGCATTTCGACAATATGTGCCACAGAAGTTCCTGTGGCACATATTGCCGAAATGCGCCACAGAACCTGTGGACTTAGCGAAATAAACGGTTCGGCCTTCATTCCCCTTCTCCCCATTCAATCTCCATTCAATTCAGTCACGGCCATGCTAGCCCTAGACCTAGACCTCGCTGCCAGAGCCGCCACCACCGCGCTAGCCCTTGCTGCCTGAGCCGCCACCGCCGCGCCGCCCGGCGAACCAGTGGAGGAGGAGCCGCCCTGCAGCCCATGGAGGAGGAGCCGCCGCGCCGGAGCCCGCCACCCTCGTCGTCGTCAACCACCGTAGAAAGTTCTCGCACGGTCCGTCCCCCCACCCCCTACCCCCCTCTGATGCTCTTCCCCTTTCTCTCCCATTTGTGTTTTGTCAATACTCTGCTTGGCTTGCTTCCTAGTAGTATAGGCAATAGTGATGATCTAGTTAACTTTCCTAATCTGGTCCATGTGTACAAGTAATAGTTCACAAAGAGAAGTTGCTTTGCTGTAATATAATTGGATACGACTAGTCTATATGTACCCCTCTATCCCATAAGTAATTCTCAAAAAAGGTGTATGTGATATGCTAGAATATGCATAAAGGAATGCTTGCTGAAACCATTTGTTAGCATCACACAAGTGTGCTAGATCAATAGCTTGACCAAGTGCAAGCAAATAAGTGATTTATTATTGTTATACTTGTTGTGATTTAATCATGATGGGGTGTTCTGGAGTTTCTTAGTGATCATATGATCACCTAGATCGATGTAGGATGGCTCCAGATCAAGTAGATGCTTTTCTAGATGGTTTGGTACTATTTGAGTGCTCTATGATTGATTTATTTGCTCCTGGATAGATCTGGTTGCTGTCCAGCAACACTACTTATTTCTGTAGGATCCTTTCCTCTTAAACTGATAAGAATAGAGGCTGCATGATCTAGTTTATGCTCCTAAGTAATTTCTACTTGCTGCTCTTAGTAGCTTATTACCTTATCCTTCTAGTGATCTGAATATCCTTTAGAGCTTGTTTCTTTTCTAGAGGTTGTCCTTCTAGATTCTGAATAATCTCCTAGTGGTTCACTTGATCAACAACTGGTGCAATCCTTCTCCTCCCAACTCCTAGTTTGATCTACTTGATTTGCTCCTGCTATTCTTCTGGTAGGCCTTCTCCTTGCTTCTTGGTGATTCCAAAAATCTTGTTGTAGGTTTGTGGCTATCCTAGTAGATAAACCTGTATGCTTGTTGATAGATCTTGCATGTAGTTGATAGATAGGTACTGGTGTGATCTTTCTAAGGAGAGGGAAATGTGGTGCAACGGAGAGTTGGGTGTGTTTCTATACAGCTGTTGTGTTTTCTTCTTTTATATTGATGTACTACAGCTCCCTTTATGCATGTAATCCTATTTTGTTACAGCTCCCTTTATGCATGTAATCATGTTTTGTTACAGCTCCCTTTACTACAGCTCCCTTTATGCATGTAATCCTGTGGTTACAATTATTTGCCCATTTCTTTGTGCATTCTAGAGTTCTATATGTGACAGGGTGAACCTGTATTTCCTTTTGGGAGCTTTCCTTTTTAGTTAACATGTTTGCCAATTTGTAGCATATAGATATATAATGTGTAAACTGCTTTGCTGATTTGCTTAGTGTGATTATATGGGTCTGCTTATTGCCAATTTAATCCCTTGGCTGGGGAATTAGGTAAGAACAGATTGTTTAGTGTCCTTTATAGTTTATATGTTCTCTGTTTTGTGTAGTATTGATTCTGATATTATATGTTAACATGTTGTTGACAGTTGTTCCATCAATTTGAGTACAGTAGTGACTTTGCACCAAAGTGATCACAATCCTACATATATGTGCTGTCATAAGAAATGGTGCTGTCATAAGAAATGGTGCTGTCATATATGGTGCTGTCATAAGAAATGGTGCTGTCATATATGGTGTTGTCATAAGAAATGGTGCTGTCATATATGGTGCTGTCATATATGTGCTACTAGTGCTAGTAGCAAATTGATGATTTGGGTTGTCAATGGGGATGGGGCTGTCAATATGGGGATGGGGTGTTTTGTCTTGCAGGGATTTCATTTGTGTTGCCCATTTCTCCCGAAGTGTCGATTCACTTCCGTTTCGGTTGAGAAATGGGCTCTCCTAGGTCAAAAAATTAGCAAAGGTCATGCCGAATTTTTTGGCCGAGATTTGTGCTAACTTTTTGCCTCTTTTAAATAGAGTAGTGCAAACATGTCGGGCAACAAGGAGTCTGGCCCTTCTAAGCACATGATCAGCGTCGAAGAACAAGCTAGACAAGCCAACCAGTCATTCTGGCGGGGGTCCCAACAGGAGGAGGAGTAGGAGGCGATGAGGATGACACCACCACCGGAGGAGGAGGCGACCGTCGCCAGAGCTGCTAGGGGTAATGAAGGTGGAGATCCTAATTACGAGGGGGACGAAGACGACTACTATGGAACTACTGAAGGCGGCGGCAAAGAGGATGACACCACCGATGGCGACGCCCGCACCGATGGCGGCGAGCGCACAGATGGCGGTAGAAGAAGAAGAAGAAGAAGAAGGAACAGAAGGAGCGGAAGGTGCCAGTGCTCGCCACCGTCTGCGATGAGTTCACTGAGGTGACAGAAAGTGGCCTACCCATTGCGCCAGAGGCGATTGCTAAAGGGTACGGCCTGCAACTCGGGTGCATTGTCCGGGAAAGCATGTCGATCAACACGAAGTACATCAGACATGCTGACAATGCAGCTTTGGTCGATAACCTCCTTAAGAAGCTTCACAAGCGATACAGATTCCTAGAGCGGTTTAGAAACCTCGAGAGAAAGAACCCGGTGAACAAACTAGCCCTCACGAAGATGAGCAACGCCTTGAGCAGCTGGAAAACCCGGGTGAAGACTATCATTAACAAAGGTGAAAGCTGGGAGGTTATTAGTAAGAAAAATCTGATGCTCCACGAAGAGGAGTTTAAGATATTCAAGGCGGATATAGCTACCTCTAATGCTATAAAATGGACTAAATGGGGAAGGAGTATGCGGGAACAGAACATAGGTAACCATCGCCTTGGAAGCGGCTATTACAGGGGGAAACAAGCCATTTGGACAAGGAGGACACCGAGCTTGAACGCCTTGGTAAAGACAACCCTTGGCTTAAAATCACGGACTTGCAGCTTAGGCAATTTGTTTGGGCCCGCTACTACCTGGACAAGGAAACAGGGGAGTTCATCACCGACGATCCGGAGGTGAAGGACTTCGAGAAGAATCTGGTAAGGAATTTATCACTGATCTCAAGTCTAATGCGTTCTAATTAAAATAATGAAGCCAGGAATTAAAATATTGCAGGAGGAGGAACTGAACGCTACTGCCACAGAGTCGTCCCAGGATTCGACGGAGCCGTGGGACACGGTTTTCAATAGGGTGACCAATGCTTACAAGAAGAGGGACAAGGGGTTGCCGCCGTCCTCAGCTGGCCGTGTGTCCGGCTTCGGTACGAGCATGAAGTTCAAGGAGTACTACAAAGAGGACGCCAAGAAAAGAAGGGAGAGGAAGAACCAGGATAAAGCCGTTGTTGCAGAGCTGAAGATGAAGGTGCAGAAACTGGAGGAGAAGGCGGTGGACGAGAAAACGGTGGACAAGTTAGTGGAAGAGAAGCTCCGCTCGATGATCCCCCCTGAGTTTTTCGAGGGGCTTACTGCTTCGAATGCGGGAGGTCGACAGGGGCCGATACATCTGCCCAGCTTAAGCGGCAGCAACTCGGGCATCAATGTTACCGTGTCGCCGGACCTGGTGACCCCGCCGGCCGTCAACGTCGCCACGCTGCTTTTGTCACACCGACGCCCCTCCCGCCAAAGATACCAATAAGGCGCGGCCGACGGTGGTAAGCCGTGAGGCACCCGAGCGGGAGATTGCAGATGATGATAGGCCGGCTGCCGGCATCGGCCGTGTCTCTACATTAGCCGAGATCCACGCCATCACCAAGGTAACTAATTAGTTAGTGCACGTCATCTCCTTTATGTCTTTGATGCATGACTGTTGCCATCTCATGACGCCCAACAACATGTTTTTGCCTCAGGACACTTCTTGCGTACTCCTGCTTAAAGATGTCAGCGGTGAGTTGAAGGATGTTGCCAAGGGCACTCTTATACAACCGGCGAGCCGCACGATGCACAACAATCCAATGGATGATCACGTCATGAGGGTCAGGTTGGATCGGGTGTTGCCAGGGTGCGACGACATGGACCCCCTTTCAACCTCAGGGACCCGACGAACACAAGACCCTTGGGGAATGCTACAACTGGCCCTTGACATGGCCTAAGACCCAGATTCATCTTGCGTGGGGAGCACCAGTGCCACCTCTCGACCGATCGCCCGGCCACCACCTCGGAAGCCAGTAGCCGCCGTCGTCACCACCACCAGCCGTCACCATCAACTCTTGGCAGCGTGTGCACCGCCACATGGCAAAGACGTTGTGCCGCAACCGCCGTCGCCCCCGCTACCACCACCACATGATGGCACCCATGAAGATGATGATGAATTGGTCAACATTGACGACTTCATTAACACCGGCGCCGCCAAAGGATTGTATATTCCTTCTGTGGATGAAGAACCCTTCACAGCTCGCGACGACCATCAAGCTGGTTGGCCCAATATATGCACACAGCGCCTGGTCTTCCATGGTCTTTCTCAAGAGACGCCTCCGGCCGCCGATCCACCACAAGAGAAACCGGGATTGTTTTTCAGCCCCAACACACTCCGAAGGCGCATCGATGAGCAGATGGCGATGGACCTTTGTTGTGAAGAAGAAGCACTACAGGAAGAGAGGTAATAATAAGAAGAAGGGTGCGAGCCAGCCTCTTCCGAAGAGGATCCGGGGTCAGGACGCCATCGTCATACCATCCACACAATATGGCTTGCCCCGAGTGCATGTAGCTGGTGATCCGATATTGACTCCGGATATGATCCACATTGCGGTTGGAGCCATGTTAACTTTGCACGAGGGTGTCAAGACACTAGAGGGCCTCCTTCTTAAAGACGAAGATCCAAATTACCGGTTTCACGGCCAAGGTGCCATTGGACGGGCCCGTCGATGAACCCCGGATATATTCATCATAGCGTTCGAGGACATATTCAAGTTGTTTCTCACGAAAACGTCTAGACTATAACTTGGTCGCCTATCTGGCGCTCAATCACGATCAAGAGAGAAAGTACCCCGGAAATCGCGATAGTGGATCCCTACTACATGCGGGACAGCCAGTTGGTCGAAGGATCAGAGACACTGACCAAGGCGACGGTGTACCTCGAGAAGTTCATGGTGGACAACAAGAGGAAGGGCACACTTCTTTTTCCTTTCTTTCCCGAGTAAGTACACACACTCTCTCATCGCCATCGTAACTTATGCATTTCTTATAGATTTCTTCCTTTGCTCTTTTTCCAACATTCCATTCCTATTGTGTTGCGCAGAGACAAATACTGCACACTCATCGTCCTTGCCCCGAGGTATTCGCTAGCCACGTATTTCGACTCGGAGAGTTTGACGAAGAAGAAAGACTACACCAGAATAAGGGGTGTTCTCAACGAGTCTCTCGAGGGCTACACCAAGAAGGGATGCACCTTCGTAGATAGGGGGGAATGTATCAAGGATGGAAAACACATGTTCAAGAACGTGCCCGAGTTCCCCTACGTCAAGCACTCGACTACTGGTGCCAAGGAGGCCTTCTACGTCCTCCATCACCTTAAAGGCTATGTTCGGGATTGCCAAAACCTAACGCTGCATCTAGTCTCCGAGGATGGGCCGAAACTTTGGCCAAAATCGACGATGTTGATCTTAGAGAAGACTTCCATCGCATTCAGATGAAGTTGTCGCAAATCATCATTGAAGATGTCAACACAAGGGGGCGCCCTACAACAAGGCAGAGGGTTGAGTAAGAGGGAGATCGAACAACGCCTCCGTAAGTAGGGTGACACAAGGACGTGGACGACGAAAGAGGGCTATCTACCGTTCCCGAAGCCGAGCGACAAGAGGAAGTCTTCATCACGATCTATGTGTGCCTCTAGCATGATCTAGTGTGTGTATATTCTTGATGGACGCCTACTGTATTAGTGTGTGTGTCATAAACTTTACTATCTCGTGGTCGAAATGGTCATTATTGTTAGACTTAAACTACCTTATGGTCGTGTTGTCGTTGAACTTATTGCTTCTATGATGATCTATCTTTTAGGTTTATGGATCCTTTGTTTTATATTCTGTGAACATATATATATATATATATATATATATATGGATGTGAACCCTTTATTCATTCTTTTCGTTGTATTTTTACTAATATGCCTTGTCGTCTATAGAGATGGCGACGAGGTGGTATGTGGTGTACATGGGTAGGGTTCCAGAAGTCTACGAGGAGTGGGAGGATTGTCACAAACAAGTGAACAAGTTCAGCGGCAACATCTACAAAGGATACGCGACTAGAGAGGAGACGATAGCCAAGTGGAGGAACCACTTGTGGAAGAAGAACCGGATGAAGATATTGGTCGGGCTAATGCTCTTGCTCACCATTATCACAGCTGTATTCTATTTGATCCTAGTGTAGGCGGCGGTGGCCACTTCATATTTGTAATGTGAGATGATATGAACTTTGTATTCGACGCTTGTGTAAAAATTTGGTACTTGACACTATATATGTATCTCGATCGGGCTCTAAGTGTTTGTATTATATATATATATGTCGGTTTTCATGCATCTACTACTTGTGCAATGTATTTTATACTCATCTGGATAAATACTGTATAAATCCTGTATAAATACCTGATTATACACCAGGAAAGTATTTTACTTCGAATACGTGTTACGCAATCAGTGGCGCATATAATTATATAGTCAGTGGCACATGTTCTTTCTGTGGCGCATATATGTAAATGCGCCACAGAAGTTCTTCCTGTGGCGCATCAGACTTCTGTGTCGCATATCCATATGCACCACAGGAAGTAGTTATCAATGGCGAGGTAACAGTGTCAACTAGGATATGCGCCACAAAAGTCCCATTTCCATGCGCCACAGATGAGCTGTTTCCTAGTAATGTTATCTTTTTGACCAATATCATATCCTTGTCTCTCCTTATATCAACACTAGAAAAAGAAATATGCTTGTTCTCCAAGAACTGGCGAATCGATCGATGCCCTTTGCCATACCTCGGGCTCCTGTTGAAACGATAGACTAGCACATGCTGTCGCATGGCTAGCTGCACCATCGCGACTGTCTATGTGGCTCTATGGCCAGAAGGATGTACTCGAGGTCCAACCGAACAAATAGATCCTTTTATGATTCAAGCCAAGCTTCCTACATGGCAAGAGTTTCTTAGACCTTCGAGTCCTTGTTAGTCCACACCACCGTCAGTGCGGTGGTGCCATACGTAGTGATGGAGATTGTCTCCGTGAATCTCCATCCTTCATCGACCGGTGCGCGGCCGACCATGGCGAAAAGGAAGAGGGGTGGTTTCACCAGAATGAGGAAGAGGAACGGGAGCACGGGTGTTGCGAAAATGTGGAAGAGGAATGGGGTGCCACAGAGAGGAAGAGGAAGTGGCTGGAGCAATGTTGTGGATGATTTATAGAACTGGCCTCATTGATTTCATTGCGGGTGCTTTATGGAATTATCGTGGGTGATTTTGGCAGTGGAATAGGAAGAGGAAGAAGTGGGGAAGTGGAAGAGGAACTAGTCCACAGTAATGCCACAGTACGGTTTCTTGAATTGGCTAGGGGATCTAGACTATGAATAGAGGAGTACAATAGAGCGACGATTACCGATAAAACAGGGGAGCAGGAGGTTGTGTGTCCCATCAGTTTGACTCGCAAAGGCACTCGTAATTACTGGCCGTCTCCTAGGAATTTGTCGCATGACCTCGCTATTTTTAGAGATGGTTCTATACACGACCATCAGAGGGATTGTTTTAGAAGTTCTTAGAATAATAGCCGTCTGAGGATGCCTTTTAGAAGCGCTTAGGAATAATTCCCTCCTGAGGATGTATCGCTAGTGACAACAAATTGGCACGGCAGTGTCCGCTTCTTCGCCATCAGGGACGTTGTGGTCTTCCTAGCTTAGATGTATATCTCATACTCCATAATAGTAGCAGTTAAAAAGTTTATAAAAGAAAATAATTAAACCAATCTCTATGATAAATATAAGCAGTTCAAAAGTACTCTAGAATGAGCACAAAATTACCCTGACATATATACAACAAAGTTTGATGAATGAAGATGCAATATCTAAAACGACAGATCATCATCGTTGATTTCGTCGACTTCATCGTCTAGCTTGTCAATAGGAGGTCATGACGATATTGCATCTTTTGCATAATCACTAGGCTCAAATACACCATATTCCGTAGAAAGATCACTCCTCTTCTCCTCGGACCCAGCTGCAGTCGGCATATCAACTTTGTTGTGCCTGATTAATGCTTTTAGCATCATGTTGTTCTATTTCAGTGTAGCACGGTTCGTATGACACTTGTCCTAATCTTCCATGTAGATGGCATGCCACATTCTTAGTCCTTTAATGAGCCGCCCTTGCGTCCTCTTGTTCTGGTATGTAGATGATCCAGGAATATCTAGATACTCCACATCTCTCGAGGCCCTATTCCACTGTGGTCACACCTTTGATAGGATTGTCAAGGGGGGGTCTATGAATACAATGCTTCTTGTAGGAAATGCCAGTGTTGAACTTTTCTTTGGTGACATGCTAAATGAATGCCTGAATGCATGGAGCATACATTAGTGACCGCCAACGATCAACCATGTTCATCCTTATATCTTGATACAAGAGATCCATAACATCAATATTTCCTTCCATCATTTGTAGGATAAACTAGATGAAGTTTTTTTCATATCCACATATTCTAGAGGAGTCTCCTGACTTTGGGAACAAGGTCCACAAAAAAAGCGTGTGCAATGTGTCAAAGAAGAGAAAGAGGACACCAATATGCGCATGCACAATAACATTACCCTCAGGATGGGAAGCTAGATGATAGTAGCCATTTAGTTCCTTGGGCTTCTTGTGAAATCATCATGGAAACGGATGAAATTGGTATCATCTGGATCAACCATATATATTCCAAGAGCTGTAGCAAATTTACTAAGTGGGGAACGGTATTCTTTTCATCGATCATCTACCGAAAATGCCTAGAATCATCCTTTTCAAGAAAATGGGCACAATAGGATTGCAACACCACTTGTTCGGTGTAGTAATGCCTGAACTCCATGATCTTCACTAAGCCTAGGTGATCACATGTTTCAAATATGTTGAAAAATCTTTCCTTGTTTTCCTAGATGTGCTTAAAGTCAATTGCCCTTTGAGGAGTAATCTTGGTTTGAAGTAGGAGAATCATACCAAAGATCTTTTGTTGAGTTAATGTGCGGAACCATTTAACGAGATATTTATCTCTCTTAGCCTCATACTGATTTTCATCCCAACAAAGAGCTTCGTACAAGCGCTTCGGCATTTTCATCATGCATCTGCTTTGTTTAGGCAATTCTACTTTGGGAGCTGCGATTATGACATTCTTTGCAACGAGGTTTGATGAGCTACCTGCCATCTCAGTTGCATCTCTATTCATAGCAATTATTTTCGAAATTTTCCTCCTATTCACCTCAGTCATCGCAACCACATGCCTATTCACTTTCTTCTTCGCAACCTCATGTCTTTTTCCTTTCTTCTTCGCAAACTCATGCTTACTTGAACCTATCATATACGATAAAATTATTGGAAATATGAACTCTAGGAAATATGATCAGATATGTTATGTATACTTTATTCAAGTGTGAGTTGGCTAAATATATTAAGATGCTAGAGTCCCCCACAAAGATCAATAACTGACTTTCGTAACTCTAAAGAAATTGAATCGTAAATAGCTAACTGCTGAAACTAAATCTTACATTGAATCATGCGCTGAATTAGTACAGGATCTTCTAGCATTACGAGGGATTTCATCATGAAATATACTGGTACTACGAGAGGGATTTCAAGAAATGTATTAGCGAAGTTTGTACCTGATTCGTCCGATAACATCTCCGTTCGATGAGATTGTGACCGCGCTTCAGACAAGGCAGCAACAGAGAGGCATGGGATTGCAAGGAGGGCGGTGGAGGCGTGGGCTGGCAAGGAGAGGGGTTGTGGTGGTGTCAAAGTCACACGAGAGGCGGCGAAGACATTGGGATAGGGTTTGAGTGGTGGCGGCCCACGGGATAGGAAATATGAACAGATCTATTGCCTAAAGAACAAGTAGGCAGTGAATGGTGACCGTCCAAGGGAGATCCAGATAGATAAATCTAGAGTTGGTTCCAATCCAGAGTGTCTAGATAAATTCAGAGGCACGAATTTATTTTTTTAGTATTTTCTAATAAATATTTGTCTAGACTTGGGAGCTGTAATCATATAACTTAACATACCATGTAATGTAGGAAATGTGGTTTTTCATAATACTAAAAAAATATTTCCTATTTGCTCATGAAATTTGCCATTTGTTCATTTTATTTTTAATAAAGTCTAAAAATATCCAGATAATTATGAAACTTGCTTTTTTTAATTTTATGGTACCTATATTGTGTGGTAAAAATATTAGTCAAATCTAAAACACTTGCACCGATGTTGCTTTGTAATGATTACATCAACAACACAAGTATCATACCTAGTAGGGTGAACTCCAAAGTTTGTACTACCTCGCATGATTTCTTCAGTGTATCAACTTATTTATTGATATAGGAATTCATTTCATGCTAATAATCACATATTCACCTTTTATTACCTTTTAGTTTTGAATAATTTGCAAGTTTTAGACTTTTTCCTAACCTGAAGTGTCTGAATAAATCCGGAGTGTCCAAACTTTGCTCTTTTAAGCAGGTCAAGCTTCCTTTTAGAGACCGTTAGATATTTTGACTGTCTACGAGGACATGGATCCAAATATTTTGAAGCGGTGGCAGCAAAATCTAAATTTAAGGAAAAAAATGGGAGGACATGTCATCTTTTCCTCATTCCCCTGCCCATGCCCACGCTGCCGCCTAGCCCCACCCTCGCACGTCGATGTGGCGACCACGTCTAACCACCCCGTGACCTCACCTACGTGTGAGCCCGGCCCCACCCCTGACTCCGCGTCCTCTCCAGTCTCCACGCGAACCACGAGACCTGCTCGCTCCCCTGGCCCCACGAACCCATCTCACCACCTCGCCCGCACTCGCGCCCAGGCCCACCTCCTCGCTTGTATCGCTCCCTCCTACCCAGAGCATCAGACTTCGTCCGCGTGGGCGTCGTCCTCATGTCCTCGAGCCCGCCTCGACCTCGTGTCCTCGAGCTCGCCTCCACCCTGGAACCACCCATTCTTGCCCTTCTTGCCCTCCCCTCCTAGCGCGTCGGTGCCCATCTTCCCTGCCGCCGGCCGCCCGCCTCGCCTCCACCGTGAGACCCTACACCGCCTCCCTCTACGTCGAGCACCACACCGCCTCCTTGTCAGAAAGCTCTGCGGCTGATCTCGCCTCCAACCATGGTGTTTCCGCCCTCGGCCCTTGGTGGGTGGTCATGGACCTGCAGCCACCGTGCCCAGCGCCGCCCGGGGCCTCCTCTTCCTTGACCCGTCGGTCTCTCTTCCCTCGCCAGCGCCGTCGTGCCCTCCGCCTCCACCAACCCGTATCCTTGAGATGCAGCACAAACAAAGGGTGTTCGACGATATGTTTGAAAGGGACATGGCCCTTGTAGTGTTGCTATGTCCGCGCTTGTCTTGTGTCTACTGCATGTGCCAAGTGCCTTTGCTACTACCCTGGTGCACCGTTTGTTCCTAGTTGCAGATGTAGAACTCGCTGGCGGTGCTGATGTGGAAGTGGAGCCTTATAGTGGTGTGATGAGTGGGTTCTCTTTAAGACTATATGATGGAGGTGCTGTCTAGGTCCAAGGTGGAGAGCCACATCTGACCCGAGGACAACCGATGTGATGTGAACCCCGAGTTTTTCTTCTCGGAGTCGATGAACGAGGATCATCTACATGGATCCGAAGACCGTTCTCGATGCCGTTGAAACTCGGCTCCGAACCCCAAGTGCGCTGCGAACCCCAAGTGCGCCGAACGCATGATCTCCTTCACGGAACCAAAGGCCCCTATCCAAGGCCTTGAACCAGGGTTGCTTCTTCCTGAACGCCAAGTTCGCCGAGATCCCGGGTGCGCCGTTCCCGGTGTCCGAAGACCGAACCCGAACCCCTTAAAACCAAGTTCGTCGACCCTAAACATGCGATCCTAAACCTCTATTCTGTAATATGATATTTTACTTCTTGCATATTAAATTATTCATTCTCTCGTACATATTGCGGTTTGGGGGTAT
Source organism: Avena insularis (assembly GCA_023614405.1). Lineage (NCBI taxonomy): Eukaryota > Viridiplantae > Streptophyta > Magnoliopsida > Poales > Poaceae > Avena > Avena insularis. The sequence goes on from CM042688.1 coordinate 329,004,915, forward strand.
TTTATCGACTCATCTAATAACTAAATATGGAGACCATGTGCGGGCGAATCTAGTCTTATATTGGCTCCATTTAAATTTGTGGAGCGAACCGATGCCATGTTTCAACTTGTTAATACAACCTTTAAATTGTGGGGTATCTAAATAACATGAACCTTATAATTAATTGTCGGGACCCCGGTTCCGCTTAAAATTGCCTAATTACATCGCATCTTGGTCATGTCATGCTTCATATCATGAACATGCCCGGTCTTCTGCATAGCATTAAATAGTGCAATCGGTGTTACTTTTAGTGCTTTGGTTCTTCGCGGATTAGGTCGTTGAGCGGATGCAAGTTTCGACAAGTTCTTCGAATAATGTATCTTTGGCTATGTTTCCCAGGCGAGCAATCTCCCCCTTTCTACCTATTTTATATTTATAGTCTTTACTTACTCCTGTTGATCGATTGCTATCTGTGTTGCGATGCTTTAGTTTCCGTGCACTATTTATATTCCTTGCAGCCTCTATGTTGCCTTGGATACATCCTATTGCTTGTTGTTTGATAGATAATCGGCCTCGCGAGTCGTAGTTGCTTGCTAAGGTGCAGCTTCGCGTCGTATTGTTCCATGGTTGTTGGAAGGTTGGCACATGTTTAATGATGGAGATGATCATGGCTTTAATTACAACTTGTTAAATAAAATGTTGGTGATAGATATAACTAATGCAGAAGCACCGGTGGCCAATAGATGTTATTTGGTTCTTCCACACTCACTTGTGCCCCGTAGGCCCCGAGTACTTGATACCTGTTCTTTGACTATTCGCACTATCCACATGTAGGAGACTCTATGGATCCCCCTTCGCCTGAGCTTGATTTACACTTTATTTCTTGGGGCCACAAAGTAGTTTAGAGTTTTATTAATATCATGTACTTATGCCATGCTTTACTGCTTTATTTACGATTGTGCGTGGAACACCTATACTATTTAGAAACCCCGTGCCACGTTTATGCTGTATCGACAAGCCAAGTCACATTTTTTGGTTTCCTAGTGGTTTACCACCATCGTCACAAACCTTTGGTCCGTCTTGGAGCCAGCCAACTTCGTTGCGGGTAGCTTAATATGGTGACCCCCTGAAATAATTTATGAATCCTGCGAATGCATTGTCGTGAGGCATCGCTGCTTTTTATTTGGTTCTTCCCGAGGTTGATCGTGCGTGTGTTGCTATTTGTGCACCCCTGCAGGGTAAATCTTTCTGAAAGCCGTGTCCGCGGTTATGGATGACTTGGAGCACAATATCTTAATCATAGACAACCATAACTAAAGTAGTGCTACAAATTTGACTTTGACATGTCTAGTAATCAGTTTCCCTACAACGGAATGAGTAAATAAAAGTGCCAACAACTGCTGTATTTGGGATATCTCTAGCTAATTGTATCTGACTAGTAAGTATTGCAACTACAATGGAATGGTTAACTAAAACTGTCCACTGCTTATGTATCAGAATGACTCACGCTATCTATATCTGACTAGTAAGTGATGCAACTATAATGGAATGAATAAAACTGCCAACTATGTGAGTTCCTCGGTTTGACTTCCTCGTTTGGTCTTGAGGGGGAAATGACAGGATGGATATGATAGTTGTTAGTATCAGGTTGGTCCCACATAGGTCTTTCTTATCCCCTTCTGATAACCGAAAGTTGTATCGAATCTCTATAGGTTGTTTAGTGTCTGCTTCGATACCGCTTCAGTCCACCATACCTATGTAGGCGAGAGTCGCAGAATTCTAGACTCACCATGTACTGGCCTCAGTACTGACCTCTCCCTTTTTCCTTTGCCCTTTGTCGGTTCCCCTTTTGTTTTAGCAGGTTTGAGATCGACGTTGTTAGTAGGGTTACCCTTCCGGCTTGGCCTGGGAAGGGTTATGAACGCTATTATTATTCTTCATGGCTCTTAGACCCATTTGCATCTTATCCGTACTCGGATGTTGTATCGTTTTCAAGGTGATTTGAATCTTTATATGGTACATCTTTATTCTTGATTGATGGAGTCATTCTTGTATATATATGTTCTGTGGGTTCCATCATGAACTATTGTGTAATGATATTACTTCGTTTTTCACCCGCATGCAAGTGCCTGGCGGGCATCTTTGAATCGTTTCTATGTGGGTTTTGCAGGAACCGCTAAACTTGCATAGGGCCGATTGGAGGGTGTTACAAAGTGGTATCAGATCCCAGCAGTTAGGATACCCCACTGATCCAGCATGTAGGATAACCTAGCTAACGGACGAAGTAGAGTGTAAAAACTATTTTTCAAAATCGGTTGGATAGATCTGAGTAGGTGTGCTTTTACTCCTTACCCCTATGCTATTATCCTCTTACCTCTGCGTGTTTTGAATCTACTCTTATCTTTTCTTCGAGTCCAGGATTTCTCGTGGTTAGGTTTCTGTCGTACCTTTAGGGTTTCTCTTTCTCCCTTTTATAACGGTGGAGCTACAATCATCTAATCTGCATCTCGTTTTTTACCCTTCATCCAATCTTTTTGGTCCTTGAACTCTTTATCTGTATCTACACCTCCGTATCATTGAAAAACATTATGAGAAGGATGAGCATTGGCGAAGTTGGAGTATACCTTGAGCATGTGTTGCTCATGCCAATGGAACCATCGTTGAACCTAATCATTGTGTCTTTTCATACAATTTGCTTTGTATCTTACAGTGATTTCCAATGCGACGACATCATCTATGATGAGCCTGCATCATTCCTTTGTTTTTTGAACCTCGCTTGTGAAGATCTTCAGTCTGAATTTCGAGAGTTGGGTTGCACGATTCTCCTATACATGTACGGAGTTAATAGTTTGGGTACGGGATGGACTGATCACCCTACCCTACTCTTACTGTTTACTCTCGTACATCAAACCGGTGGATCAATGTGACTTTTACTCCTTTCATGGAAGTTAGAGGTGGCCTTATCTTTTGAGATCTCCACCTTCGCCTTTTGTTTCTCCGGAGTGTTCTCTCGACGAACAGGAGCACGGACCCCTTATTGGTCGTGTCACTGATTTCAAGATGGATAAAAAACCCTTGTTTGTGGTGTCGTGAGGATCTACATGAACTGGGCAGATTTAGACCGTCGGCCATCTTCCCCGTACCATGAGGCGGATCTCGAGGGTGAGATCTATTATTAGTGGTGTCGAATTGTAGCACCCAAGGACCACTACTAGAAAATCATGTGTTCTTTTTATTTTTTGCATCATCATGATTGCATGCTCATGTCGTCATGCCACATTACATTTGAGCATCCTCATGTCATCATGCATTTGTTTTCCTAAAACTATTTTCTTAAATCCTATTGGTTTTCTACATTACTTCTATCTTTTATTTCAAATTAAACTTTGCCATCGTGCTCAAAGTATTTGTCTAAAACTATTTTAAAAATGGTTTATGTTTTAAAATTAATACCATATGTTTTTAGGGTGAGCTAGCCAGCCCGGGCAATGGCCCAGCTAGCTAGCTACTACCCCGGCCCAAACAAAACCCAGCCCAACTGACCACCAGACCCGACCCACACTAACATAGGTATGGTTACTTGGGTCCCCGTGATTTGCCACTTTTGGGCCTGCGGTTAGGATTACGGCCCATGAAGATTCAAGATGAAGATCCAAAGGAGCAACTAACAAAGATTATAGTTGTTGTATTAGGAAAGATGAACAAAGATCGACATGGAGTTGGTGTTGTAATCATGAACATATCCGTATACAGCTTTGAGACCCGACCTATTATATATAGGGCGAGAGAAGCCTAGGACAGCCACCGAACAATCCCCAAGCGATTTGTAACAAAGCAATCCCTCGTAATATTCAGGCAACTTTGATCCCATTGTTTCCTGACTTCCGACAAAATCCCCAGCGTTCTCTCTGCCGCAAAACCCTAAGTCTTCTTTATGGACATTGCCGATATCACACCTCGTCAATTGGCGCCGCCTGTGGGAAACTTGAGCGCTAGAACCATGGATTCGGCGGAATTCCTTTCCCCCAACAGCAAACCCACAAAAGCAGATCCACACCTGGCCACCCCTGTGACAGTACCCGTCGATTTCAACGGCGGATCTGATCTGATCATCGGAAGCTTCCACTTCCAAGTTGAAGACCCTCAAGAGCCACGCCCTTCGGCCCTGATTGTATCTGAACCGTCGGCGGAGCAAACTATGCTTACAACAATTCCAGCATCATCTGTCGGATCCTCTATGGATGTCACGGTGGAAATCAAAGCACCCGACGAAAATAAGCAAGATGAGACAGATTTGGGGGACCTTGATGGTCTTTACGAGAACCTCTCCTTCAGATCAGATTCCCCACTAACTCCACCACGTGGAACAAGTCCAGCAAACTCCAAACCTGAAGAAAGCAGTGAAAGCATCGATTTTGGAATAAGGATAGCAGAAATATACCCAGAGCAGAAATTTATGGACTTCGCTAGTCCACCCGACAATGTCTCCCCCAATTCGGATGACGGTGCCACAAGTCCATATACTACCCAGCACCAAGTATGCGTGATCATCGGCGATGCATCGGCCTAGCAAAACTCCAACGGTAATCCTATTTTTAACCCTGATGATATCCTATGAAGTGATAATGTAGGAAAACCACAGAAACAAAGGAAATCATGGAAACGGGGAAGACCCAATAAACAACTTGCGTAACCCCGGAAGGAGGAGAGCCACGCCGAGGCGAAAGGAAAACTCTCCGGCTACCGACCGAAGCATGGAAAAAAGAAAGAGCAGCAATTTCTGGCGCAATTCCCATGAAGGCTGACACTACGCGAGAAGATCTATTGGCGTACCAATATTTGCTGCATCACAAAAAAAAGAGACCTGCTAAGGATGCAGAGGCAGCTTGACGAAAGAAAGAGGCTTGCTGACGAATCCAACCTACGACGGGCCCAACTAAGCTCTACCCGAGGATCAGGGAGCGTGACAGGAGGAGCACCACCAAGAAGGGGAACATATCGACTATAGAACATCCTCGAAGGAGATAGAAGTGAACTAAACCGAGATCTAGATCTGTCTTTCATGTCAATAGATCAAGTAGGAAATATCAAGGCAAAAACAGCTCAAGCAGCAATCGTGGCTGCACAAACATACCTGATAACAACTCAACCTGCACCCGACGATCCTCGTGCAACCCTCCACTGCTCCTCCCTTACGAACCTTGGCATGGTGGGTGCATCTCTTGCACAAGAAGAGCAGGGAACCATATGGCAACCCGACAGATCCCCGCACCATCATAGCAACCCTCGGCAAATAGGTCACACCCGATGATCATGATCGCCACTTCGGGTCCACTTCTTGGGATCAAAACCGCGGAATGATGCCAGAAGCGACATTACACAACGAAGGATCGATCGATCCAGGGAAGAACGTAGCAGCCGAAGGTATTACGACGGCGAAAGCGAGGAAGATCAAGAATTATATGGAGCCAGTTGCTTTACCCGACGGGTTCGTAGGACTCTAGTACCAAAAGATTTCAAAATACCTCACGATGGTCAAAAATACGACGGCCTCCAAGAGCCCGAAGCTTGGTTGACAGATTATCTGGCTACAGTTAAACTACAAGGCGGCTCCAAGGACACCATGATGCAAAGCTTGCAACTACGTTTAACCGGCGTGGCTCGCTCCTGGTTAAGACAATTACCCGAAGAATCTATTAGCAGCTGGAATGACCTGGAAGACAAGTTTATCAGAAATTTCAATTCCACCTTCAAGCAACCCACATCCCTAGAACAATTACGAGCCTGTAACAAAAGCCAGGAGAATCAATATGAGCTTTCGTTCAACACTAGAGCATTATCAAAAACTCGGCTGAAATGATATCCGATGAAAGGGCAATCGATGCTTTTAACGACGGACTTAGTCGACAAGAGTTAATTGAAAAACTGGGACGAATCAAACCAAAGACAATTTCACAGCTGATGGAAATAGCCAATCATTGGGCTGATGGAGAAGATGCATTACACAACAAAAGAGCCCGCTCACCCGAAGAAGATAGGGAGCGGCGCAACAACGACAGAAGGCGACGAAACAACGACGGGTATAGCACACCGAGTTATGTTGCAGCCGGTTTTTCTAGAGGGGACAACCGACGAAGCGATGACTACAATAGCGGGTACCATAGTAACAAGGATGACATCGGAGGAAGCCAGCCACAACAACGGTACCAGCCAGCAAATCGAGACCCACCTATATTAGGAGGACAAATGTTGGAAGGGCCATGCAATATGCACTTCTACATAGACTCAACAGGGAAAAGGCGATCCAATCATCTCTTAAAGGACTACCAAACATTCTTAAAAATGCAAGAGCTATGCAATGCAAGGGCAACCGAAGCAGCAAACTGGGGCTACACCACTGCACCTGGCGCTTTTTCTACCGGTGCACCACCACCACCAGGGCACCCGCCAGCGAGACAACCACAAAACAAAACAAACCAAGAAGATGAGTACCCTAGGTCAAAAGGAGATGTGTCGATGATCCAGAAGGGGCGACCATCCAATAGAACTATATAAGTAAACATGGCAGAAAAAACACCACCACCTACACCGGAGTATCTTCATTGGTCAGAGCGAGAAATAACCTTCAACAGAGCTAACCACTCACTTCGGGTCCCACAACCTGGTCAATCAGCACTAATAGTGGAGGCACAAATCGACGGGTTCGACATGGGCAAAGTTTTCTTGGATGCAGGAAGCAGCATCAACCTCATCTATGCCAAAACTCTACGGGCAATGAATTGGTCCCTGACGAATCTAGCACCAACAAATACAACTTTCCACGGAATAGTCCTAGGCAAAGACGAAACTCCTCTGGCCAAAGTATACCTCGACGTAGTCTTTGGGTCAAGAAGCAACTTTAGGTGCGAAAAACTGGAGTTCGAAGTCATGGATTAGCCATCACAGTACCACGCGATCCTTGGACGACCAGCCTTCGCTCGATTCATGGCAGTACCCCACTACGCATACCTGGTACTAAAAATGCCAGCACCCAATGGGGTCATAACAGTAAAAGGAAGTTTCAGCCGCTCGGACAGCTGTGATCATGAATCCAACAAAATATCAGAATCCTTCGGGATGGAGACGCAATTTGGCTAGCTAAAAATGGCGGATGAAGACGTACTACACGACAAATGCAACGAGCAAAATCCAGAAAATCAAGAGCACCGCGCATCCGCAAAAGCTACGTACTCGGCCTCCACGTCTGGTCCGTGTAGGAACAAGCACTCGTCAGCTGTCCCAAATACAAGCAACCCGGAAAATCAACTACTTTTCTCTCTAGTCTGCCGTATAGACACGGCGTCTGATACATTGCAAATGTATCTATAATTTTTGATGCTCCATGCTTGGTTTTATCCACTTTCTTGTGTTTTGTCCATACTTTGGAGTACTTTTCATATGATTTCTTGGACTAACCTATTAACAAGAGCCATAGTGCCAGCTACCTGTTTTCTGCTGTTTTTGGTTCCAGGAAAGTCAGAAAATGAATATTCTCAGAATTGGACGGGACAAAAGCCAAAGTGCCTATTTTTCCAGAAGACTCCAGGAGCCAGAATACGAGACGGGGGAGGGCCAGGGGCTGGCCACACCCCAGTGGGCTGGCCTGGCCGCGCCAGGGCATGGTGTGGTGGCCCCAGGCACCCCCTCGGTCTCCCTCTTCGCCTATAAGAAGCCTTCTGACCTAAAAACTCCGGGGGGTTCGATGTTTTTCTAGAAGGAGTTCCGCTCCGCCGCCACCACCAGATTCCACGAAAAAGCATCAGAAACTCCATTCTGGCACCCTGCCGGGACGAGGAATTGGAGGAGATCATCGACATCATCATCACCATCGCTTCCCCATCGACCATCCATGTTTCCCCCATCTATGAGTGAGTAATCCCCCGCTGTAGGCTATGGGGATGGTAGGGATTGGATGAGATCGTTCATGTAATGGCATCAGATTGTTAGGGCATGGTGCCTAGTATCTTTTATTAGTGCTTTATGACCTTGTTGCGACTTGTTGTGCTTAATGCTTGTCACTAGGGCCCGAGTGCCATGATTTCAGATCTGAACATGTTATTGATTCATTATGATAGTATTGTTTCTGGTCTTATCTGCAAGTTGTATACACATGTTGTTGTCCGGAACCTATGGCCCCGAAGTGACAGAAATCAGGATAACCGGAAGGAATGGCTTTGATGTGAGGATCACATGTGTTCACAGAGTGTTAATGCTTTGCTCCGGTGCTCTATTAAAAGGAGCACCTTAATTGCCAGTAGTTCCCTAGAGGCCCCACGCAAAACAGTGGCAGGACAAAAGATGTTGTGCAAGTTCTCATTGTGAGCGCGTATGACTATATATGGAACACATGCCTAGGATTGTCTAGTACTTGGATGCTTTATCTTATTTATCTGCAATTGCCCTATGTTTTGATTGCTATGTGAATTTTCTTGTCCATGCAACGCCCATCCATCCATCCCTATGCCTACACTTTCGAATCCCATCATTTTTGCTTTTGTTACTATCTTTGCTTTACTACATTTTACTATTCCTACTACAAAACTGTTGCTATTGATAAACTGCTGTGAGCAAGATTGTTTTCAGGTGCAGCTGAATTGACAACTCAGTTGTTAAGGCTTATAAATATTCTTTGTCTCCCCTTGTGTCGAATCAATAAATTGGGTTTCACTTCCCTCGAAAATACTGCGATACACCCCTATACTTGTGGGTCATCAAGACTATTTTCTGGCGCCGTTGTCGGGGAACATAATTTCTTTATCAAGTCCACTTGGATTCTCTATTGTTCGCTGCTATCCATCCATCATGGGTAAGTCTCGTGATGGCAAGGTTCCTATTTTACCATCCACTACAAGAAGAGGTACAGTTCAGAACACCTCTGCTACTCTTGATTCACCGTCTGTTTTGACTAAGTTCCTTACACCACCACATACACATGCTACACACACTGCTACTACTGCTGAATCTGAAACTTCTGATGCTTATGATGCTGCTTCTATTGTGCTCGATAAGAGTGGTTCATTAGGTCCTTTCCTAGATGCTACGATTGCTAGAACTATAGCTGGAAATACTGAAACTCCTAATGAAGACACTACCACACCTGTTAGCTCACCTGAGTCTAGTGAGAGTTATGATATTGAAGATGGTTATGTTGAGATGACCGATGAGTTTATTAAAGAATGTAAGAACACCCATGATAGGAGCGCTGCTAAGAGTCTCCTTGAGAGGCGTACTATTAGACCGAAATTATATCCTGCTGCTAAGTTTGCTGCTTCTCCCATAAACATTATAGATGAAGATTATGATTTCTCTCTCGATCTATCTTACATAGCTAATGTCGAGAAAGAACCTTTTTGTGGGACTAAGAATGAAAGTGCGGTAGCACATATGAATGAACTTTCTACCATGAGTGGCTTGTTTTCTGATGATATTAAGATGCGTACTTACTTTGTTGCTAAGATTTTTCCCTTTTCACTGAAAGGAGAAGCTAAAACTTGGTTTAGTAATTTACCTCCTGGATCTATTGATAGCCCTGAGTGCTTGATTAGTACTTTCCTGCAGAAATATTTTCCTCCCAGTGCTAGACATGCTATTTTGCAGGAACCTTTTGATTTTAAACAGGGAGAAAAAGAGGTATTGCCCGAATCTTGGGCAAGGTTTTGTGCTTTGATTCAGGCACAGGCTGGAAGTCCATTACCTAAGAATGAGCTTCTTGATATATTTTATAATGGACTAACCAAAGAATCTAGGACATACCTAGATAGTTGTGCTGATTGTGTTTTCAGGAATAGGACTCCAAAGGAAGATGAGGAATTAATGGCTAAAATAAGCAAGAATTATGAAGATTGGACTCCTCCTAAACAAGTTATGCCTGAAGTAATTGTACCTGAACCATCTATTCCTGTGCCTATTCCAACATCAAAGAAGAGGGGAGTTATTGAATTAAATGATGAAGTGATGAAGGAAGTTAAGAAATGTCTTAAGGAGAAGAGAATTAAAGTTGCAGATGTCAAGAATTTACCTCCGATAGAAGAATTCTGTAAGCCTATTCCCTACTCACCCACTATTGTGGTACACTCTCTCTAACACTTTGATGAAGGTGATATCCCTTACTCTAAACCTCCTGATCAATGCTTAGAAGAATTTGATATCTTTATTGTTAAGCAAGATAACTTTAATAAAAGGGTGCAAAATCATCTAATGGAAAACACTAGAGCTATTGTTGAGTTGAAAGATATTGTAGAAAGAACCTCTAGTGATGTTAAAAGATTGTTAAACACTTTCAAATGGTTCAAACTCAAATAGATCAACTTGTTAAAGTGCAAAACGACTTGCTAGTTAATGCTGCTAAAGAAAAACATGCTTATGAAATTAGAACTAGAAGTGGTGCTACCCAGATCCTCTATATCCCGAGGGCATCCCAAAAGAATTGAGCAGGATTCTCAACAAGCTGAAAATAGTGGTTCTACTCGTAAGAAAAGGAAAAAGAAACATAAAACTGTTGTAGAACGCTCTGAACCTGCTATAGATCCAAATAGTATATCTATCTCTGATGCTGAACCTGAAAGTGGTAATGAAGAAGATGTTGTTCCTAATGAAGAAAAAGTTGAAGAAGAATCTAAAAACCACACTAAGAATACTAAATACACCAAAGAAGATTTTATTGCTAAGAAATATGGTAGTGAAAGAGAGCCTTGGGTCCAAAAACCTATGCCTTTCCCTGATAAGAAACACAAGTCAAAGGAAGATGAACACTATAATAAGTTTTGTGAGTGGATGAAGCCTTTATTCTTGCAAATTCCTTTGACTGACGTTATTAAATTGCCTCCTTACTCAAAGTATATGAAGGACATTGTCTCGAATAAAAGGAAGATCCCTAATGAAGAAATTTCTACTTTGCTTGCTAATTATTCCTTCAATGGTAAGGTTCCTAAGAAACTTGGAGACCCAGGGATTCCAACTATCCCTTGCTCTATTAAGAACAGTTATGTTAGAACTGCTTTGTGTGATTTGGGAGATGGAGTTAGTGTTATGCCTTTCTCTCTCTATAAGAGGCTTCAACTTGAAAAATTAATACCAACTGATATATCTTTGCAAATGGCTGATAAATCTACCACTATTCCTGTGGGTATATGTGAGGATGTACTTGTTCAGGTGGCTCACAATTGCTTGATATTAACTGATTTTGTTGTGCTTGAAATGCCCGAAGATGATAATATGTCTATTATTCTTGGGAGACCTTTTCTTAATACTGCAGGAGCTGTTATTAATTGTAATCAAGGAAAGGTGACCTTCAATGTTAATGACAAGGAACATACTATCTATTTACCCAAGAAGATTGAAAGGACTTATGGTTTGAATTCAATTGAACATGTTGAAGGCATTCAAGTTGGAGAAATATATTGTCCCATACCAAGAGAAAAATTTGAAACTATTATGATTGGGACCATTGCTATCAAGGTTGAGGTAACATAATCATTAGTGGAATACAAAGTTTTGTCTCATATGAAATTGTTTTGGTAACAAGACCTAATCAACCTTGTTAACAAAAGGATTTCATTGAACAAAACAATGTTTTCACCATGATTATCCCTGCTTACTTCTATTTTATCCATTTTCAGTTCTTGCTTTTGCCTAACTTAAAGGCGTTAAAGAAAAGTACTTATTGAGAGATAATCCAAAAGTTTTAGATGAGTCTTGGAAGTTATCACTTCAGTAATAACCGCTCCTTATCCTTTTTATTTGCTTTTTGTGCCAAGAGTAACCTCTAATGAGAGAGAAGTAATGATTGGGAAAGTTGCTATCCCGAAACAGATTTCTATGCTTCACCGTAAAAATTCGTGTAAAATCTCTGAACGTATTTTTGAGGCATGAATTTTTGTGCTTCTGCCCTAGGTTGTTATCTAACTTTCTTTAGTTAAACACTTTTTGATATGAGCAACAGAAGGTCTTCGAAAAAATTTGTCTTTACCTACTGGTCTGTTTTGACAGATTTCTGCCATTTTCTGCATTTGCTTCTTGTTGGTTCCTTTTTGAGTTATTTTGGGGAATTGAGATTTTTGAGAGAAGTGCTACAGTATCTAGTGTTCTAATGGAAGTTTATTTGGTGTTAGAACTGAACCTTAAGACTTATTTATCTTGAGTGCACTAATGTTGCTAATAAAGATTGTGTGAAGTTTTGTATGAAGGAGAAATTTCAGGTGTATGGAAGGAATGAGTAATGAGATGAAGGATGGACTAAAGCTCAAGCTTGGGGATACCATGCGTGTCACCCCAAGAAATATACAAGAAGTAAAAGCGTCAAAGCTTGGGGATGCCCAAGGCATCCCCTTCTTCATCAATAAAAATCCCATGTTTCTTCCAAACACTTCATTTTTATTGTTTCATGCACAGTTGTGTTGTTCTTGGAGCGTCTTATTTTTCATTTTCATTTTGGTTTTTCATTTTCTTTGTTTTCTTAGTTTTCTGAATAAATTGGTTGGACCTCCTCTTTCATACATTGGTGTTCAAATAGTTTGGTTTGGATTGGAAAAGAGTAGGAAAAGTTCATGCCTAAGTGGTAAAGAGAGCTTGTTTTTGACTGTGGCCTATGCTTTGTCATGCCATGCTTGATATTGTTTTGGCTTTATGCTTAGTATTCTTTGTTGTAGCATGACTTGTTATAAACAATTGAGATTTCTTAATGTGCCTTGTATGAATCATGCGTTGTCTTAGCATATTAAAGCATAGTATTGTGGTATTCTCCTTTGATGCTTTATTTGGGTTGACTTGGCACATGCTCACACCATGTTATGACTATCCCAAGTCACCATAAGCCTTTATGATCCTTTAGTTTTCAACTTGTAGTATCATGCTTTGATCAATGATGTTTTGTCGCTCTGCATGATTATGTCCATTTTTGCTCTCTCGTTTGTCGCTCCCTTACTATTGCTAGCCTTCACTTTTACTAAGTATTTTACTCATGTTTCCAATTCCCCTAAACCAAATATTGCCAAAGTGTCTACCATACCTACCTATTAGCATGATTTGCTACTTCCGTGCATATTCAATATGCCTTGTTTTCTTCCGAATAAAATGTTTGCTTGTTATGAGAAAGTTAGTTAGTAAAGCTCTCACGAACTTGATGGCACACTTTATTTTCTTGCATTTAATAAACCTGAACCATTATGTCCTTCTTTGTTGCGTATATGCTTGCGCTTTATAAGTTGAAGTTGGCAGAACCATGTATCATGGGGAACGCTTTCAACATTGCATTGGTACTTAGTACCTCGTTGATATCATGTTCTTTTGCTTATGGATCCCGGCGGTGTGAAATAAAAGTGGAACTTGTAAGATCATGGAGTTTGTATGTATGTTAGAGAAATGCCTGGACCGCTAGCCTAAGACATGCCTAATCATGGTGGAAACTTGCAGCATAACCATAATGAGTGTTCTATGAAGCATCCTCAATAAAAATCTATGCACATAGTAAATAAAAAGATCGCTAAGATGCTCATTGTCTGCTTGCCTTGTCATTTTGATTATGGGATAGCTCCCGTGTCATGTGCAAGGGGTACCCCATTGGCGGTTCTCTATGATACGTATATACTTACAATGACAAGAGCTTACTTGTGACTGAAGTTGAGTAGCATGAGGATCGGTCTTTGTAAGTAAGGGGCATGAGACTTTGATTTATAACTTGTCAAGCATATCCTCTTAGTTGTGTCACTTTAACCTTAACCACTTAAAGATGCTTATGATAGGGGAAATGAGAGCTCAAAGCTAATGAGTACCATACTTTCAGCATTTGGAAGCCTTTCAAACTTTTCAAAACCTGTTCTTTTTCTTGTTGAATCTCCACACATTCTATGAGCACTTTCTTGAGAGCGTAGTGGCCATTCTTAGTTCTATGTGCATTGTCCCAAGACTTGTTGATTGATGCATACCTTGATATTGCTTGTTTTAAACTATTTGTATCTAGTCACTCTTGTAAACTTTGAAGGTGTCTTATGCATTTATGTTTGCTACTCTATGATGGACAAGTTGAATGCCACTATGCTATGTTTTCTTTATGTGAAACAAACAAACGTCTTGCAAGTCATTGTTATTCATGAATCTTTTGTTTGTGCCTTTTTATGTTGCATCATAGTCTCTTTGTTTTATTGCTAGAACTTTGTATTTCATGTTATGATTGAAGTACTATGATCCTAGCTTTGAATGTTTTACAAATATTTTGATCAAGTCTTTGATGGTGCATGTCACCTCAAAAATTATTCTTTCTTTTTATCACTTACCTACTCGAGGACGAGCAGGAGTTAAGCTTGGGGATGTTGATACATTGCAAATGTATCTATAATATTTGATGCTCCATGCTTGGTTTTATCCACTTTCTTGTGTTTTTTCCACACTTTGGAGTACTTTTCATATGATTTCTTGGACTAACCTATTAACAAGAGCCACGATTGCGGTACATTTTCTGCTGTTTTTGGTTCTAGGAAAGTCAGAAAATGAATATTCTCCGGAATTGGACGGGACAAAAGCCAAAGTGCCTATTTTTCCAGAAGACTCCAAGAGCCAGAATACGAGACGAAGGAGGGCCAGGGGCTGGCCACACCACCCTAGGTGCAGGCTGAGCCTGGCTGCGCCAGGGCATGGTGTGGTGGGCCCAGGCACCGCCTCGGTCTCCCTCTTCGCCTATAAGAAGCCTTCTGACCTAAAAACTCCGGGGGGTTCGACGTTTTTCCAGAAGGAGTTCCGCTCCGCCGCCACCACCAGATTCCACGAAACAGCACCAGAAACTCCGTTCTGGCACTCACGGACGGGAATTGAGGATATCATCGCCATCATCATCACCATCGCTTCTCCATCGACCATCCATGTTTCCCCCATCTATGAGTGAGTAATCCCCCGCTGTAGGCTATGGGGATGGTAGGGATTGGATGAGATCGTTCATGTAATGGCATCAAATTGTTAGGGCATGGTGCCTAGTATCTTTTTTTAGTGCTTTATGACCTTGTTGCGACTTGTTGTGCTTAATGCTTGTCACTAGGGCCCGAGTGCCATGATTTCAGATCTAAACATGTTATTGATTCATTATGATAGTATTGTTTCTGGTCTTATCTGCAAGTTGTATACACACATTGTTGTTCGGAACCTATGGCCCTGAAGTTATAGAAATCGGGATAACCAGAAGGGAATGGCTTTAATGTGAGGATCACATGTGTTCATGGAGTGTTAATGCTTTTCTCCGGTGCTCTATTAAAAGGAGCACCTTAATTGCCAGTAGTTCCCTAGAGGCCCCGCTGCAAACGGGCTGGCAGGACAAAAGATGTTGTGCAAGTTCTCATTGCGAGCACGTATGACTATATATGGAACACATGGCTAGGATTGTCTAGTACTTGGATGCTTTATCTTATTTATCTGCAATTGCCCTATGTTCTGATTGCTATGTGAATTGTCTTGTCCATGTAACGCCCGTCCATCCATCCCTATGCCTACTGCACTCGAATCCCACTGTTTACTGCTCTTATTACTACTGTCTTTGCTTTACTACTGCTGTTACTTTACTATTCCTACTACAAAACTGTTGCTACTGATAAACTGTTGTGACAAAATTGTTTCCAGGTGCAGCTGAATTGACAACTCAGTTGTTAAGGCTTATAAATATTCTTTGGCTCCCCTTGTGTCGAATCAATAAATTGGGTTTCACTTTCCTCGAAAATACTGCGATACACCCCCTATACTTGTGGGTCATCAGCGTCTCCAGTCGAAAAATTACACTTACCG
The DNA here is from genome assembly GCA_023614405.1 of Avena insularis. Taxonomy (NCBI): domain Eukaryota; kingdom Viridiplantae; phylum Streptophyta; class Magnoliopsida; order Poales; family Poaceae; genus Avena; species Avena insularis. The sequence continues at coordinate 329,020,695 of CM042688.1, forward strand.
TGAAGAAGCATGATGGATCAGCTCAAGAAAGAAGCCGTAGTTTTTAAGAAGATTAGCTACTTTTATGTCCAATAAAGGCTAATGGCTAGGCGATTACGCCCATGTAATGTATCCATTTATACTCATCAATGAATAACTTCTCGGCATAGAAATTTCTAAAAAACATACAGGAAGTTGTGCAAATAAACATCAGTTCGTTAGGTCCTCAACAAAAAGAATACAATGTACAATCAAAATCCCGTATAAAGCATATGACCTTTTTGACAAGTATAAAATAAGATCTATATAGTATCTATCCTACAAAAGTACAAAGCTACACAATAGAAGGAGAAACGATCAGATAGCAAAATTCATAAAAACTCCTCTTCTGCCTCTAGGCACTTTTGAAAAATTCTAATTGCAGGTCTACAGGCAGCAGCATAATGAGGCGCCATGTCGATAAGACCACTGTCAGCAAGAGAAGGCATCCCCCACGATATGACGTCCAAATCTAGCGACGGATGATGCACATGCACCAAAGACAGTGCAAGCTTGGCACCCGCCACAAGTTGAAGCTTCACAAAATGGTGAATCCGTTCACCTTGCCGAAATTTCGCCATCAAATCAACCAAAGTCTAAGGCTGGGGATCCCGAGGAAACATGGCATTATAAATAATGGCAAGTGATCTGCGACAACACTCGACAAACTGCTCCACCTCGCATACACGGTCCTGAAGCAAGGCCACGGCATAAGCGCGACGATGATCAATTCAGAAATCTGTCCTAGAATTTTGAGAAGCAGACACAAGAGCTTGCATTTGGTTGCGCAGACGTTGGGTTTCTTCCCTCTCACACAATCGAATGCCTACAAAGAAAAAGAAAAAGAGAAGAGAAATTAGCATCACGCAAAAAAGAAGAGTGGCAGAAAGCAAAAACATAAGGACTTACATAGCATATTTTCACTTGCCCTGGAAATCTTGTTCAGGAAGTACGCCTCATGATCAAGGGCCTGACTATGACACTCCCGAGGTCAGGTTTAAACAAATCCCAGACCTTAGCCTGACATAAGCTTAACCTAGAGCTCGAGGATATTTAGTGAGAAATCGATAACACAACAGTGACGCTGCAACACAAAAATTATTACAGCAAGCTTATAACTGAGCGAAGAACCAAAATATTACAAGAAATGGTCATTGACCACAAACATCAAACAACGGAAGACAAATTATGCTACTAAATATAGCAAACTTAACAAATGGCTTAAGAGGGTTGAAGCATAACGATGACGTCCCAATCCATAGATTCTAGGCTGTCGGCCGGGAACCCCAAGCTACTCGTCGGTATGAATATCATACGGAATTTGTCTTCAGGGAAACACCTACTTTGCTAAAAAATTATCATAAAAGCAAGGGTGAGTACAATGTGTACTCCGCAAGATTTATGGCTGGTGGGGTTATTTTGCATACAGCCATCTTTGTTTGTAAAACAAGAGGGAGAAGAAGCTCGTCTAATTAGAATATATTAAAAGGGGATAGGAGAGCGACAACTCTGCAATATTGATCATCATCTTTTGATATCCACCAAAGTAATCCTCATATCACAACTAGGATCACCCCCTCGTACCCATGAGGAAGCATCCTTAACTAATCTCAGTTTCCAAGTTTTACGATTAGGTTAATATTCTCTATGATCTCACGTTCATTCCCAAGTTGTCCATAACCATGGACACGGCTTTTCGAAAAGATTAATACCCTGCAGGGGTGTACAACTTTACCCACACGTACCAACTGACTCTTAATGACAGTACATTAGCCCTCTTCCTTGGAAGGCCGACAGAGGGTGGTTGGCCACGACCTTTACCTTGCTTTCGACTAAATCCATGAGTCACCAAGAAAGGGTTTTCTCGCTCGAATCTCTATGTCCAAGGACCGGGAGTACTCCCGGATCCTCCTTCCTCCTTAGTCACGCCCTATATGATGCACCATCTCCAACCCATCCAAATGTGCAGATGCCAAATAGCTAACTACAGACTCATGGATCAGACTAGGCAAGTTAGTGAGTGGAGGGGGTTCCGATGGGCCCTCGTGTGGCTGTACACTCGTCTTGGTTCCGAGGGAAAGAACTCCCGGGTCCTAGGGGTGGCGAGCATGGGACTACAAAAACCACATCCCACTGTGGCCTCCCATACAAGCCTTACCATATTTAACCCTTACCACTGATCTCAGCTCATCTTGTTCTCCTGTCATACTAGATTCTCTTCATTGGTAGATCAGTTGGATGAACCAGAACTGACAGCTAAGCATGGCTAAGCAAGAAATAGATAGCAGCTCTAGCAGTGCACACAAGCCAAACCTAGTTATGCTAGGAGTAGTGGATCAGGTAATATAAGCTCAAAGGGAGTAATGCAACAAAGAGGATACTCTATCTATCGACAAAAGACCACAGTAGAATCGTATGCATCATGGCAGAATTGAAATACTTTGAAAGCATAGGATTCTTTTATATGTGGGGCTATGCTTGCCTTTGCCTGCTGATAACTCAAAAGCAGATCTTTGAAGCGTTGGTTACAGTTGGTTAAGTATTGTTTGTCGATCTTCGATGGTGTTGATCTTATTCTTCAATCTGGATCTTGATATCGTATTCTACCGGGAAGAAGCAAACACCGAAAAGAAAGAGAAACAATCAACACATGGCATCGATGCAATACTCAAGCAAGGATGATGATATCACAAGTTAAATAGAGTTTAAATGTAACCCTAAAGCATGCTTGGCCATTTAAGCGGGATTCGAGGGGTGCAAACCCTAAAACAGGGGGAACCTCGGAGTCATCTACGGGGGTTCATTTAGTTCTCTAATTAAACTTGCAATCGAAGTTGTTGAAAAATGCATGATTTTGATGATATTGTGTAGATCTCATTTTTCTGAACATTTTGATATATTATAAATATTTTTCTGACTTACAGAATTAAAGATATTGATTTTACAAGATTTATTCAATTTCTATTATTAAAACAATTAAAAACCTTTATTGCGCCAGCGTGACAGAGGGCTGACGTCAGCGCGAGCATCAAATAATTTTTGTATCGAGTCCTAGCTAGCCTCAGTCACTGACGACTGGGCCCAAGGCCATGTAGGTTGCCATCGTGGCAGACCTTGATCGACACCCGCGTCAGGGCCACGGGGCACCACCTCAGCGCCACCTTGGCGACACATGGATTCGCCGGAGGGCACGTCGGCCGGCGGCGGGGGAGGGCTCTACGGGGCCAGCGGGTAAGCATGCTTGGTCTCGTTCGAAAGAGCACGTCGAGGCGGACCTAAATATGGTGGCGCTGCTAGCTAGAGGTCATCGGAGACATCAGCACGACGACGAACAACGGTGGCAGACGAAGGCGCTCGGTGGCAAAGAAAACTAGAGGGAGAGGGGAAGCGCGAGGTGGTGCTGGAGCACCGCATGCTCACCCTGAGCGCGGTGATGGCGGTGGTGAGGCTAGAGGAGCTTCGGAATGACGGTGATTGATAGAACGACGGCGATGGTCGTCGGCAGAGTCGGGCTCGATTCCATGCAGGGGATGGCTCGTGGGCGTGCGTGGCTTGACGGAGAGGGGGAGGAAGGCACGACGGAGCTCCTAGCAAGCTCAACAGGGACCAGGGAGGCATGGGACAACGGGGCACCGGTAGGGTCTGGCGGCTAGGGTTTCGGCCCACACAGAGAGAGAGAGAGCACGCGGGAAGGGGATAAGATCAGAGGGGAGGGAGAGGGCTTGATGGCGTTCTTATCCTCCTTCAGGATGGTGGCGGTGGCCAAAATCTTAGCACGCAGCTACGGCGAACGGCGGGCGGCGCGACATGGAGATGCTCTCCGCCGGTGTCGAAGTTGACGAGGGAGACATAAGGACGAAGCGGTACGCGGGCCGCAGCGGTACGCCGGGGGCTGCAGGATTCCGGGCTGCGCGCGAGCGGTAGATAGAGAGGAGAGGGGAGGTGGGTTGCTGGGATGTGGCTGCTGCAGTTTTATTTGCAAAACATTTTTTTCCTTTTCTGTTTCTCTTTTGCAAATTCAAATACTTTTATGTTTTGAATCATTTCATAAATACTAGAGGATTTAAAAAAATACTTTAGAACACTAAGGGGCCCTTATAACAATTTGGGCTCCACACCTTTTATAGTTTTTGAAATTCAAACTCTTTTGAATAGGTTTTCAAAGAGAGGGAAGGATTATGGTTTTATTTTCTTCCTTACATGCATTTTTAAAAGATGATGCTCATGAATGCAGAATCAAAACCCTATTTAGTTATTAACTAAAACTGGGGTGTTACAGCTCTATCCCCCTTAATAGAATCTTGTCTCGAGATTCCTAGGTAGGAAGATAGAAGGAGCAGGCTTACACTAAACTTCTACGATCTTCTCGAGGAGGTTGATCCATGCCACCATCATTGAACGAATAAAGCGCTTCATCTTCTTCGAGGTAGCTGCACACACTAAAAAGGAGAGGGAAGGATACAGAACCACAAACTGAGTATCTCATGGTAAACTCATGGATAGATGTTTCATAACATCTCTAGAGCCGACGAACATGAAACACATCAAGTTAAGAGAGGAAACTAAAAGAGATGGTTTCAAGGTGATAGATAACTAGTCTTCATAAGGATTGAGATCATGGATCTTCAGAAGAGTTTAATCATCTGAAAAGGAGAGCTTTCAACAGAAGTAACACGACCATAGACTTCTAGAGGGAACCTCTACTGAATGGCTTAATTAGAACTTCCAGGGATACAAAGATACGGATAAGCAAGATGTTGTACTACTTTTGATACAGAAAGACCACTCTTCATCCAACAGAAGGTTAAGACAGAAAGGTGTTTTGTGGCGAGGACTCATAAGAGTCACAAGGAACATGTAACAAGAGGAACTATTGATTAACAAAATCATAGTAACTCTGTAACATGATCGAGAAGCGAAGGAAACTCTTTATTCATCCAGGTTTATCAAAATATTTGCCAGACATCATGATATCACTTCACACCACTAAGATGAATATGTAAGAAGATTCCCGATGATGATGGGGGAATACCAATCGGGGTATGCCCATGAAGCGGAGTCGCCAGGTGGATCAAGCCGACTGAAGCCAATCCCAGAGCGGGTCGACTCGACGAATAGGGCGACTGGCGCACATTGGACCTAGATGACTCGCTGACTGGAGGCCCGAGATGGCGACTCCAATACAAAGCTCATGAGTGCACTTGTAAACCCTAACTGGCTGCATATATAAAGCCACCAGGGGCACCCCTTTGAGGGATGGCTCCCACGTCTCATTAGATCTTGTTCCTCCCTCCGCCTCCGGCGGCTCCATTTAAACCAATCTATGATCATATACTGGATTGACCGCAGGACGTAGCGATCCTCCACCGAGGGGACGTGAACCTGGATACATCGTGTGCCAATCTCGCTTCCGGATTTTCCTATGTCACCTTGCCCTTTTCTCTACGTAAGCTACCCTGTAGCATCTGTCGTGATTAATACCACGACAGTTGGCGCCCACCGTGGGACAAATGATGTTTGGAGGTGATAATCCGGGCGAAATCCTCAAATTCGATCGTCATCAACATAGAAGAAATCGGATTCAATCTATGCAGCCACCGCATGCCTTTCGAGGTTGCCTCAGATCCGATTGGCGCAACATAGCTCGCGAGCTTGATGTAATCCAGGCCACATCTCGTCAGCTGCCACGCGCCAAGCACTAACGCGGATCGGCCTCGTAACCGCACGTGCATGCAAGAAATCTATCTGACACAGGCAGAGATTGGTCCTGGCAGAGATTGGTCCTCCGGTGACAAATTGATTTAAAACCCAACTAGTCTTTCTCATGTGCTAATCGTTTGTTTATTTTGTACTAGATCTAATCATTTGCATGTCGTTTCTGTATGCATGCCCCGCCTGGAGAGTCATGGTCTCATGGAGATGAAAGCCATATTTCGGTCGCGGCCGCGTGTACCGGCGAGAAGGCGTTTTCGTCGCCCACATCCCGACTGGATATAACTCAGTCTAAATCTTCTTCAAAACGACTAGATTAAAATCGGTTTCTCTAGATCGAGGCCACCAACCATCTGACTACAAAACGTACAAGCCTGGAGCGTGCTAATTACTTCAGAATAAAAAAGCAAGGCGTGTGAAATGAACCGATGCAGTACGTGCATCGGATGAGTATAAAACATCTCTACGCTCACATTAATTTTGTTTATTATATATTCTATTCTATCCCGTTTGCTAATCGTTTGTATCCGCAAGTACGCCGAGAACTATGATGCAGCGTGCAGTCGCGGAGCAGAAAGAATTCAACGTCCAGGCAGATACTCAACTCTCTGTTTCCGTTCATCTCGGTGGTGCCGACTCCGGCCTCCTCGCTGTCGCGGCCGGCTCCACAACGTCTATCCACCACGTGGGTCGACTCCGTCACGTGACTCTGACCGCTGCGTTGATTCCGCCGTGTGACTCCGTCCGCTGTGACGCGACCCCGCCGCATCTACTCCGGATGACGAAAATTCGACGATTCTGCCACGCCCATCAGGGAATCACCCGTCGTGCACTTGTCACACTCGAGGACTCGCCATTACGGACTCTGCATCGCAGGCTTGCCCTCGCGGACTCGCCACGCTCCGGGACTCGCCATCGGGGACTCGCCCGCCGCCGACTCGTGTGTCGCAGACTTGTCATGGTACCGGCTAAATGCCGAACGACACAACCATAGTGCGACCTCCCCGTCTCCGCCGCGTCGATTTCGCCCTAGCGCGACCTCCGTCCGCCGTGTCGACCCCGCGTCCGTCGCGTCGACCCCGTGTCCGCCGCGTCGACTTCGCCCTAGCGCGACCCCGCGCCCGCCGCGTCGACTTCTCCATAGCGCGACCTCCGTCTATCGCGTCGACCCCGTGTCCGCCGCGTCGACTTCGCCATAGCGCGACCTCCATCCGCCGCGTCGACTTCGCCCTAGCGTGACCTCCATCCGCTGCGTCGACCCCGTGTCCGCCGCGTCGACCTCGCCAAAGCGCGACCATATGTCCGCCGCATCGACCCCGTGTCCACCGCGTCGAATTCGCCAAAGCGCGACCATACTTTCGCCGCGTCAACTCTTTCCGGCTACGTCGAATGCGTACGCCGCGCCTACTAAGGGACCTTCATCGTCCGAGTCGCCAGAGAGGGTCGCATGCCACGCTGCATGGACTCACCACTGGGTGTCTCTTCCCCGGGGGAAAATCAATTCGCCTTTGTCAACCTTTGAAAGAGCGACTTGCAATGGCCAAGTAGTGCGGACGAGGACTCGCAAACCGAGCCTCGGATCGTCCATGAAAAACGCTAACCGAGAGCCATCATTGAAGTCGCCTTGCTCGACTGGCCTTCCAGGCCAAGACAAATGGCAGTGCTACACAAACAGCACCATGTCCTCCTCAACCTTAGACAGTGGGACTCGCACGGCCAAGTACTACGGATGAGGACTCGCAAATCGAGCCTCGGATCGTCCAGGAAAAGCGTCCAGCCGAGATTCGTCTTTGGAGTCGCCATGCGACTGGCCCCCCAGGCCAAGACGAGAGACTCACTAACAAAAACAGCGCAATCAACGTCATCACAGACTCGCAATCATCGTGGACTCGCAACACCCGGGGACTCTCCCCTCGCGGACACGCAATCATCGCGGACTCGCCACACTCGGGGACTCTCCCCTCGCGGATACGCAATCATCGCGGACTCGCCACACTCGGGGACTCTCCCCTAGCGGACTCGTAATCATCACAGACTCGCCACACTCGGTGACTCTCCCCTCACGGACTCGCTTGCCGCGAACTCTCCCCACACGGACTCGCCGTGCTCGGCAACAACCACTACTATTTTTAGAATATGCATCTCTAAAGAGCCTCAAGTCGCCTCTACAAGCCAACTCGAGCCTCGGGAACTACTCCTAGGCATATTGTGTGTGCGCGTGGTTCCACGACCGCGGCTCGCCACGCTCAGGGACTCGCTACGCTCGGGGACTCGCCACCACGAACTCACCCTCGTGTACTCAACACGTTCGGGGACTCGCCACATGGACTCGCCACAGACTCAACACGCTCGGACTCGCCATCATGACTCGCCACAGACTAACACGCTCGGGGACTCGCCACCGCGGAATCGCCCTCGCGTACTCAACACGCTCGGGGACTCGCCACCGCGGACTCGCCCTTGCGTACTCGCCACGCTCGGGGACTCGTCACCACGGAGTCGCCCTCGCATACTCCACACGCTCGGGGACTCGCCACCGCGGACTCGCCCTCACGTAGTCAACACTCTCGGGGACTCGCCACCACGGACCCGCCCTCTCGTACTCAACACGCTCGGGGACTCGCCACCGTGGACTCGCCCTCGCGTACTCGCCACGCTCGGGGAATCGCTGCCCTCGCGGACTCTCCACACGACTCGCCTCGCCCCTTGCGGACTCGACGCGCTCGGGGACTCGCCATCACGGGGTCGCCATCGCCGACTCGCCATCGTGGGCTCTCCCTTGCGGGCTCACCCATCGTGGAACCGCCTCCGCCAACTCAGCGACTTCATCATCAATGACTTGGCGGCTTCCACTTCTGCTATTCATCAGCCTCTACGACATCAAATTGACAAGGCGCTAGTCAAACTTCTCCAAGGGGCGACTCCGTCCAATGATGACTCGCCCGACTCTTCGACTCGCCTTGGCGATCGGGCTACTTCATGAGCTATTTCTCTATTTCAGGAGCTCGCCAATGACTCACAATCGACTCCACTCTGGAATCACCTGTGCCGATTCCGCAGCTTGAAGTCATCGCCGAGTCCATGAAGCGCTCGGGGACTACTGATGGGGGAATACCAATCGGGGTATGCCCATGAAGCAGAGTCGCTAGGTGGATCAAGCCGACTGAAGCCAATCCCAGAGCGGGTCGACTCGACGAATACGGCAACTGGCGCACATTGGACCTAGATGACTCACCGACTAGAGGCCCGAGACGGCGACTCCAATACAAAGCCCATTAGCGCACTTGTAAACCCTAACTGGCTGCATATATAAAGCCACCAGGGGCACCCCTTTGAGGGATGGCTCCCATGTCTCATTAGATCTTGTTCCTACCTCCGCCTTCGGCGGCTCCATGTAAACCAATCTATGATCATATACTGGATTGACAACAGGACGTAGCGATCCTCCACCGAGGGGACGTGAACCTGGGTACATCGTGTGCCAATCTCGCTCCCGGATTCTCCTACGTCGCCTTGCCCTTTCCTCTATGTAAGCTACCCTGTAGCATCTGCCGTGGTCAATACCACGACGTATGACACGAGGAAAAATAAACTTCATTCTCAGACTTGAATTACTTGGCACAACAAGAAACTTGCCAACATAAAGGGTCTGGAGGATCAACCGAGAAACATTTAGCAACACTTCTTTAAATGTTCTCCTTGAGGTTTGAGACATGGGACCTCAAGCTAAAGGTCAGACTTCGGATACAAAGGAAACCACGAGCACAACTCCTATACTAAATCATAGAAGATGCCTCATGAAGAGTGGTTGTTTTTTGCTAATTCAAGAGGATATGACAATAAGCCTTCCAGCTAGTTGTGTCAACCATTATAACAATCTTGTCAGATGTTCAAAGAAACCTATGTCAAAACCTTGAATAATACCAACCATCATATCTGCTTGAGATTCATATTTGGTTAAGTGTGATGATAATTCATACTTAGCATGTTCGAATAGAAATGTTGCAATATTTACCACAAAGGTAAATTTACTAGATTCTCAAGATAGGTACTACAATGTCAAACTCCAATAGATTGAGCTAGGTTGCTAGACCCATGTATTAGCAACTTGTCAACTACACCTACATTAAGTACTTGCAACAAAACACACATGTGTCCTTAAGGGAACAATTATAACTCTACTCAAATCCATGGCGACATCTTTCAACATTTGCACGGAATTGGAGAGGGTCACTTCCAACATCCAAAACGCATACTTCGAGATGACCCGAAGATGGTTCTTGAAAATTTTCCAACATTAATGCCAAATGTTCCATATGAATCTATTTTAGTGTGGAGAAAATAAGGATGTTATAGATGGGCTCAACAACAAACTTATCGAGATACTGCAGGAAGATGGACTCATATGATGTATGAATAAGGCAAAGTATTGGTCAGACCAAAGGACATGAGGATGTACTCAAGTGAAACATCACGAGTATCAACATCATCAAGATAGTCCTTGGAACTGAGTTTGATTTGACGATAACCTGGATCAAATCAAAGGTGGGGAAGATAACATACCCACAAAGGAAATACTATCTTTCTTCAGCACGAACTAAACTAAACTAAACATCCGTTTAAGATGAACTAGGTTGGATAGAAATTTCGTCTTACAACTCTCCAAGTTGTTGTTTAAGATCAACCAACTAGTTCAAGGTTATCCAACATGGATCCTTGGAGAAAGGAGCAGTTCAAAGAACTTGCTTGCTCAATAACAAGACAACAAGGTCATGTGGCAACATGGAAATACTTCTAGTAGACATCTAGAATATTACGAACCACCGATATGGCACTTAGTTCGAGAGGAGAGTTGCTTGGTAAGGCAAGAAGACACAATCTCAGAGCTTCGATAAAAACCTAACTCTTTGACCGAGGAGAAAATACCAGAATATGGACTTGGTAGCATATCATCCTTTTCTTGGTGATAGGGTTAACCAATCATGCTAAACATGACACAAATGTCCTTGGAGTTCAAAGCAATAATGATTGCTAATAATCTCGGATGGCCACATTGTTACGCACACGCATCATTCACGAGCACAAAAGCTCGGAGGAAGGGTGGGTAAGAATATGTAAGGGCATCACTTCATTAAGGGAATCATGAACTTAGCACGATCTCTTAATATATAAGAGTGTGATACTTTAGGGTAGAACATATCAGAAGCTAATCAATGCTTATTGATCTGCGGATTACAACATTTTAACCTGGTCCTAGATATGACGAGGTACTGGAGTTTGTTTCTCCTGACATCCCGAAATGGTTTGTATTGACGGACCGCAAGAGTATCTTGCATCGGAAGAGACCAATGCACAATTACTACTTGGCTACCAACTGGTAGACAAGGGTTAGAAACAACAAGGGAAAAGGAACATGTTCAGGATAGAATCCCGAGATGTGGATGCATAGGTCAACAATCTTCCAAGGACCGATGCAGAAGAGGGAAGTGTGGCAGAGACATGAATACAAATGCGAGACTCATGAGGAGTACTCTTGTCGTGATCTATTTGGTTCCATTAAAGAACATCTGCCATAACATGTGGTAGGGGAAGTCCTTTGTTTGTCATAATTTAATCACGAGAATAACCACAAGCCTAAAGGATATACTAGAAGGTACTAGCCATCCTGAGGTAATGTTTAGAAATTAACAATAGGGATCAATGAAATGGATCTTGGGTTAAAGGTTAGCTTCATGTACAAGATTCTTAACACTAGAATCCAGCATAGTCAGGGATCTTCGGTTCAAGTCTAAGGGTTAAAACCCGAGAAATAAGTAACTACTATCTCGGTAGTATGGAGGGTACTACAAGGTAGTAAACACGAGGTAGCTTCCAAGAGAAGTAATAACTTCTTAAGTACCCAAACAAATAAAAAGGAGGCGCACGAGGCGAAAGGAAACTTCGAGGCCTAGAACAGATCACTGTGGAACCTACAATATAATATTGCTGGCCCATAAGGTAGAGAGATCATGATGGAAAGGAATCTCTCAACTGAAATAGAGCAATGGGAAATAAGGAATTCACAAGACACACAACTCTAGAGAACTCAACACTAGGTCAATTGGTTGAGAAACGACCTGCCCATAAGGCACCAAGGTTTTGAAAGACTAGAAGAGATATCAAAACTTTTCCAAATCAAAACAAGATAAGATGACCCAGAGTTAGAGCGAAACTGGATAAGGATAAAAAGAAGCATACTAGAGTTTTCGCAAATACTTTTCATCTTTAAATAGTTTTCCAAGCACTAGACTCAACATCGACCAGTAGCAAGGTTTTCCTACGGTCGGTACTGCTCTGATACCAAGAACTGTGACACCCCCAGGGTTAGGGTTAAATAAATCCCATACCTTAGCCTGACATAAACTTAACCTAGAGCTCGTGGATATTTAGTGAGAAATTTGTAACACAACAGTAACCCTGCGACACAAAAATTATTATAGAAAGCTCATAACTAAGCGAAGAACCAAAATATTACAAGCAGAGGTCACTAACCATAAACATCAAACAACGGAAGGAAAATTATGCTATTAAGTATAGAAAAAATTAACAAATGCCCTAAGAGGCCTGAAGCATAACGATGACGTCCCAATCCATAGATTCCAGGCTGCCGGCCGGGAACCCCAAGCTACTCGTCGGTGTGGATGTCGTACGGAACTTGTCTTCAGGGGAACACCTACTCTGCTACAAAGTATCTACAAAGCAAGGGTGAGTACAAGGTGTACTTCGCCAGACTGATGGCTGGTGGGGTTATTCTGCATAAATCCAGCTTTGTTTGTAAAACTAGAGGGATAAGAAGCTCGTCTAATCAGAATATTTTAAATGGGGATAAGAGAGCGGCAACTCTAAAATATTGATCATCATCTTTTGATATCCACCAAAGTAATCCTCATATCACAACTAGGATCACCCCCGCGTACCCATGAGGAAGCATCCTTAACAAACCTTAGTTGCCAATTTTTACGATTAGGTTAATGTTCTCTATGATCTCACGTTCATTCCCAAGTCGTCCATAACCGTGGTCACGGCTTTTCGAAAATATTAATACCCTGCAGGGGTGTACAATTTTACCCACACGTACCAACAGATTTTAATGCTAGTACATTAGGCCTCTTCCTTAGAAGGCCGACAGAGGGTGGTTAGCCATGACCTTTACCTTGCTTTCACCAAAATCCATGACTCACCAAGAAAGGGTTTTGTCGGACCAATCTCTATGTCCAAGGATCGGGAGTACTGCTGGAGCCTCCTTCCTCCTTGGTCACGCCCTATATGATGCACCATCTCCAACCCATCCAAATATGCTACTCAATGATGACCCACAAGTATAGGGGTGAATCGCAGTATTTTTGATAAGTAAGAGTGTCGAACCCAACGAGGAGGCAGAAGGTGTTGGCTAGTGGTATGGATCAGGAATTCTCTACCAATACTCAGCAAACAGATTTTTAGGGTTTTTTGATAATGCAAGTAAATAAAGTACAAGTAAATAAAGACAATAAGAATAAATGGAGCAAGTGGCCCAATCCTTATTCAGTAAAGGACAAGCCGGTTGTATTACTTTAAGATGACCAAACGTTCTCGAGGACACACGGGAATTGTGTCAAGTGCTTTCGCTTCATATAGTTGATTAATCTTCTTTAGCTTGCTAAGTGTTGTGTGGGTGAACCTGTGCTAATGTACCGACCTTCCTAGGACTAATACATACTTGTGATTAAACCCCTTGCAAACATCTATAAGTACAAGAAAGTAATTAAGGTAGAAACCTAAGCACAACTTTAAATTCTAAGACCCTGACGTCCCTTGTGCAATGGTTTCCTAACGGGGGTTAAGGTTTCTGTTACTCCGGCAACCCCTACGATTAGTAGTCAAATACACAATGCATTCCCCTAGGCCCATAGGTGAAGTGTCATGTAGTCGGCGTTCACATGACACCACTAGAAGAAGTACACCATAACTTAAATATCAAACTATTGAATCTTTCTCAACACAATTCCACTACTAACAACATGACTTCTCTCATGTCCTCAAGAACAAAATGAACTACTCACAAGACATCATATGGATCATGATCAGAGATGGAATAATGATGTATAACAATCTGAACATAAACGATAATTTAATGGTTCGCTCAATAGCATCAACTACAAAGAGTAATCAACACCAGGAAAGTTTCCCCTAAGAACTATGCAAGATTCAATCCAATTGTTACAACGGTATGGAGATGGTGATGAGGGTGTTGGTGGAGATGATGGTGGTGGTGATGATGATGATGATGATCCCATGAAGTCCCGCTTGATGGTGGTGTTGATGGCGATGATCTCCCCTCTCCGGGAAGGAATTCCCCCGGCAGAATTCTGTCTGCCGGAGAGATCTTTCTCTCTCGGTGTTTTCCGCCCCGCAGAGGCGGCGGAATCTTTCTGTGGTTGCTCCCCGAGTCTTAGGGTTTCAGGAGGATAATATACGCCATAGGGGAGAGCCAGGGGTGGACCAGGGCGGCCACACCACCTGGTGGCGCGACCTAGGCTAGCCCGCGCCAGGGGGTGGTGTGGGCCCCCTGTGGCCCATCTCAGCCTCCCCTTCTGGCTTCCTCCGTCTTCTAGAAAAATAGGATTTTCCATATATTTTCCCGGATTTTCTGATCTTGGCGAATTTTGCCTCCAAACAGCACCTTTTCCATCAGAATCCTGACTGCAGCGGTCCATGCTCCAAAAGTCATCAACCATGCAAAAATAGATGAAATAACATAAGTATCATCTCTTAATATGAAATATATCAATGAATAATAGTAAATTATGATATAGAATAGTGATGCAAAATGGACGTATCAACTCCCCCCAAGCTTAGACTTCGCTTGTCCCCAAGCGAAACTGAGCTCAATAAACATGGCCTCAGGTTTATGGAGTGAAGAGTCGATAAAAGAATACGGATAGGAAGCATCACATTCATCAATACATAAATCATAATAGAAGACAACTCACTATTATATAACTTAACTTGCAATAGGTAAAGGAAACACAATAAAGATACATAAAGTAAATCATAATTGGTAATGGCAAACTTAGCTCTTGGTCAAAGAATAGTTGACAATTTGCTAGAGTTCACAAATAACTGATTTTTAATGATAGCTTTCAAAGTAGTAGACACCAAGATAAAAGCAATGTGCAATACAAGGAACATAAGAAACATGATTGAATAAATCAACATATGAATGAATGAAACACAACAACTCAAATTACTTGCTGAGATAAAAAGGAATAGGTGTACTGAGTCAACTAAAAAGTAAAAGAAAGGCCCTTCGCAGAGGGAAGCAGGGATTTCAAGTTTCATAAAGAGCTCCCAAAAATTATGGTACTTATTAGTTTTCAGCTCTCATTGCCCCTATCATAGGCATCTTTAGGTGATTAAGGTTAAAGTGACACAACTAAGAAGATATGCTTGACAAGTTATAAGTTGAAATCTCATGCCCCTTACTTACGAGTACCGAACCTCATGCTACTCAACTTCAGTCACAAGTAAGCTCTTGTCATTGTAAATACATATGTATCATAAAGAACCACCAACGGGGTACCCCTTGCACATGATACAGGAGCTATCCCATAATCAAAATAACAAGGCAAGCAGACAATGAGCATCTCAGCGATCCTTTTATTTGCTATTTGCATAGGTTTTTATTGAGGATGCTTCATAAGGTGCCCATTATGGTTATGCTGCAAGTTTCCACCATGATTAGGCATGACTTAGGCTAGCAGCCCAGGCGTTTCTCTAACACACATATAAACTCCATGATCTTACAAGTTCCCCTTTTATTTCACACTGCCGAGATCCATGAGCAAAAGAATCATGATATCAACGGAATATAAGTGCAATGTTGAAAGCGTTCCCCATGATACATGGTTCTGCTAACTTCAACTTATAAAGCGCAAGCATATACGCAACAAAGATGGACACAATGGTTCAAGTTTATTAAGTGCAAGAAAGTAAGGTGTGCCATCAAGTTCGTGAGAGCTTTAATCACTAATTTTCACATAACAAGTTTAATTTGGAAGGTAGATAAAACAAGAATTTACTTGGAATAGCAATAGTGCTAGTGGGTAGGTATGGTGGACACAAATGGCACTGGCTTTGGTTTAAGGATTGGATGCACGAGAAGCATTCCCTCTCAGTACAGGTTTTTGGCTAGCAAGGCTGGGTAGCAAGTATAAGAGTTGAAGGAAACAAACAAACATACAAGTGATAAAAACAAACATGCAATCTTCCTTGGAAACACAAAAGATCTTAACTAGAGAATACTAAACTTATGAGCAAATCAAGAAAGAAAGATGATGAAATTATATTTCTTTAAGACTACTTCTATCTTTTTCATTCAATTCTCAAACATAGTGTTGCTACTGACCGAGCCAGGTTTGCCAAAACCAACTAATATTAACTCAATTATCCCAAAGTGCTACCAATACTAACAACAAGATCAATCATATAACCAAGAATTGAAAACTAATATAAGATATGCAAAAGAGTAAATGATAGAACTTCTCATTAATATTCCATAACGGCAACTCACACCAAGGGATACTTATCTAACGAGAGAGGGGACAGTTCCATAATGCAAACCATCCTACATGATAACTTCTCTAATCATGATATGACTCTACTAAAAAAGGTAAAAAGATAGAGGATAGTGATGTGATACCGCGACACTCCCCCAAGCTTGGAACAAACCAAGGGGATGCCAAAACCTGATGACGAATTACTCCTTCGGTGGTGGTGGTATTCTCTCAATGAGATCTTTGATTAGTTTCCCCAAGTCCTCGATCTCGAAGGTGAGATTACGAATCAACTGTGAGTTTTGCTCAATGCGGCTCATGATCATGTCGGGTTGATAATTCCAGATCTTGCGATTCTTTCCCCACTCTTCCTCCTTGAAGTCTTCTTTTCCTGCATGGCTAGAACGAGGCAAATCCCAATTGGAGGGTAGTTTCTCCTTGGGCATATTCTGGTATTGATGCTCATGGATAAGGGTATGGAAAGGATTCTTGGTGCATGGAGGAAGTGACCGTGGAGCTAAACAGTGACGAGGAGTTTTCCCTCCAGTCTGCATTCGTGCAGTCCTTCTAACCCTGACAGGCTTTGTCACCACTCCAATGCTTGCAATGGTAGTGCCGGTGTGCGGATGTTGGCCTTGATCCTTTTAATCTTCACTCTTGATCTCCTCCTCCTGACCGGGGTCTTGGAGATCTTCCTCCATAGGCTCCTTTCCCTTATCCTTGGCGGACACCATTGTGCTTCTAAACTTTCAAAAATAGTTCCTGGAAGAAACAGATCGAAACGAAAACACAATGAGAACACGATATACTAACCTCGGGGGATCCGGGGGATTATATATTGTGAAGTTTCACAACAAAAGGAAGGTACTTGGAGAAAACGGATCGAAGACGGAGTCCGAGGTGGCCACACCACCTGGTGGCACGGCCAAGGGTGGGCCCGCGCTACAGGGTAGTGTGAGCCACCCTGGCTCCGTTTCTGTCCCTCTTTCGCTTCGTAGCTTTCCTTGTTGGCTAAAAACTACAAAAATATAACTGGACAGATCTTTTGCGGAACTTTTCTTACTAGAACTGTTACCTATTCGAAAATGGACTCTGCAGGTCTCTGAATTTGGTTTTTAGCAAATTCTTCTGGAGTCACCACTTGAATAACATCAATATCTTCATCTTCATACATTTATTGTGAGTCATGAAACCGTTCACTTTCTCATTACACCATTTTCTCCACCTACCTGGAAATTTCTTTCACACAAAACTTCACACAGTTCTCATTAGCAACATTAGTATAAGTGAAGTGGTAAAACCTTTTGAGTCCAATTTCAACTGAAAACCATCAAAACAAGAGCTACTGTAGAAACTCCTTCCGAAAATCCAAAAAGAATTCAAAAAGGAAATCGATTAAAGAAGCAAATGCAAGAGTGGCAAAATTTGTCAAAACAGACCAGCAGGTAAAGATCAATTTTTTAGAAAATCTTATGTTGCTCAAATCAAAAAGTGCAAAACTAACGAAAGTTAAATAACCACCTGGGGCAGAATCACAAAATATTACAGCTAAATCCGACATTTAGAGATTTCTCATGAATTTTTACGGTGAAGCACAAAAATCTGTTTCGGGACAGCAACTTCCCCAAATCTTACTTCTCTCTCATTAGAGGTTGATCTTGACACAAAAACCAAACAAAAAGGATAAGGAGCGGTTATTACCAAAGTAATAACTTCCAAGACTCAAAGAAATAAAAACAAACTGAAAGCAAAAATAAATTGGGTCGTCTCCCAAAAAGCTCTTTCTTTATAGCCATTAAGATGGGCACGATAATTTTGATAATGCTCACATAAGAATATGAATTGAAGTGAAAGAGAGCATTAAGAAGCAAAAAATACACATGTTTAAGTCTAACCCACTTCCTATGAAAGGTAATTTTGAAAACAAATAAGTTGTTGAAACCAGAAACTGCAAGCATAGGAAGGTAAAAGAAGTGCAACATAAAAACTTTCAGCATAAAACGAGGAAACTTGATATTATTGAGATACATAAGAACACTTTTCCCTCTCTCATAGTAGATTTCAGTATCATGCATAAACTTAACAATATAACTATCACAAGGGCCATTGTAACAATGATCACTTATCCTAACAGAAAACACAGGAATACTAGCTCTCATAACACTACTTTGTGAAATAATATTAGAGGTATCCTTACCAAGGATAGTGTGTCCCTCTTCTACATATTTAGTGACAAAGTCTTTCACATTTGCTATTATAGGTTCATCATCCATTTATTTATCAGGTTCAACAGATTTATGTGTGCTTTCATTAACCATACTAGCTATCATAGAATGTTCCTTTATCTTAACTAGGAAAGGGATTTTCTCAATGTAAGGTTCATGTAAAACATGATTAGCAGTATAAATTTCAGAATTTCTTGTAGGAACACTCTTAGCAATATCTTTATAAGGTTCATGATACTTATTCCACTTCTTTTTAGGCACTTCAATGTAGGAAGCAAAAGCCTTACAATAAGTTGCAATAGCTTGAGAGTCTAGACCATAAGCATTTTTAATATTTTGAAAGTCATCAGTTCCCATAAAAGATTCAATGCATTCATAATCATAATTTATACTTGACTTTCTTCCTTTGTCATTCTCACATGCTTCAGCATTATCTTGAATACGGTCCAGAAGATCCCATTTAGCATCTTCTTCCATGCGAGTGAATGATCCAGCACAAGAAGCATCCAACAAATCCTTATCATGAAGAGAAAGCCTTGCATAAAAGTTATTGATAATAATATTGTTGGGGAGCTCATGAATGGGACATTTGAGCATTAGTAACTTTAATCTCCCCCAAGCTTGAGCTGTACTCTCTCCATCAAGAGGCCAAAAGTTGTATATTTGATTCCGATCTTTATGAATCTCACTAGGAGGATAAAACTTTGAATAAAAGAGAGGCACTATTTCCTCCCATTCAAGAGCTTGACCATTCTTCAGCAGCTTATACCATTCTTCAGCTCTTCCTTTCAGTGATAACAAGAATAACTTCTTCTTAACCTGATCTGTAGTAATACCTGCACACTTGAACAACCCGCATAATTCGTGTATAAAGAGCAAATGATCACCGGGATGGACAGTTCCATCCCCAACATAGCAGTTATCCATAACACGATCAATAATTCTTGTAGGTATTTTAAAAGTATCATTCTCAGCAGGTGGTGGTTCATCTATGACCTTAGAAGTGGTAGTAGCATTACGAAATAAGAAACTCAGCGAATTATCCATAATGAAAATAAGGCAACTAACAGAAGTAAACAATACTCACAGTAGAAGTTTCCTTTACCAGTTCCACTTTCTAATAGCGCTTCACTCCCCGGCAACGACGCCAGAAAATAGTCTTGATGACCCACAAGTATAGGGGGTGTATCGCAGTATTTTCGATAAGTAAGAGTGTTGAACCCAACGAGGAGCAGAAGGTGCTGGCTAGTGGTATGGATCAGGAATTCTCTGCAAATACTTAGCAAACGGATTTTTAGCGGTTTTTGATAATGCAAGTAAATAAAGTACAAGTAAATAAAAGACAATAAGAATAAATGCAGCAAGTGGGCCAATCCTTTATTCAGTAAAGGACAAGCCGGTTGTATTACTTTAAGATGACCAAACATTCTTGAGGACACACGGGAATTATGTTAAGTGCTTTCGCTTCATATAGTTGATTAATCTTCTTTAGCTTGTTAAGTGTTGTGTGGGTGAACCTGTGCTAATGTACCGACCTTCCTAGGACTAATACATACTTGTGATTAAACCCCTTGCAAACATCAGTAAGTACAAGAAAGTAATTAAGGTAGAAACCTAACCACAACTTTAAACTCTAAGACCCTAACATCCCTTGTGCAATGGTTTCCTAACGGGGGTTCAGGTTTCTGTCACTCCGGCAACCCCTACAATTAGTAGCCAAATACACAATGCATTCCCCTAGGACCATATAGGTGAAGTGTCATGTAGTCGACATTCACATGACACCACTAGAAGAAGTACACCACAATTTAAATATCAAACTATTGAATCTTTCTCAACACAATTTCGCTACTAACAACATGACTTCTCCCATGTCCTCAAGAACAAAATGAACTACTCACAAGACATCATATGGATCATGATCAGAGATGGAATAATGATGTATAACAATCTGAACATAAACGATAATTCAATGGTTCACTCAATCACATCAACTACAAAGAGTGATCAACACCGAGAAAGTTTCCCCTAAGAACTATGCAAGATTCAACCCAATTGTTACAGCGGTATGGAGATGGTGATGGTGGAGATGATGGTGGTGATGATGATGGTGATGATCCCGATGAAGTCCCGCTTGATGGTGGTGTTGATGGCGATGATCTCCCCTCTCTGGGAAGGAATTCCCCGTGAATTCATGCCGGAGAGATCTTCTCTCTCGGTGTTTTGCCGCCCTTGAGGCGGTGGAATCTTTCTATGGTCGCTCCCCGAGTCTTAGGGTTTCGGGAGGATAATATACGCCAGAGAGGAGAGCCAGGGGTAGACCAGGGCGGCCACACCACCTGGTGGCGCAGCCTAGGCTGGCCCGCGCCAGGGGGTGGTGTGGGCCCCCTGTGGCCCATCTCAGCCTCCCCTTCTGGTTTCCTTCGTCTTTTAGAAAAATAGGATTTTCCATATATTTTCCTGGATTTTCTGATCTTCGCGAATTTTGCCTCCAAATAGCACCTTTTCCATCGGAATCCTGACTGCAGCGGTTCATGCTCCAAAAGTCATCAACCATGCAAAAACAGATGAAATAACATAAGTACCATCTCTTAATATGAAATATATCAATGAATAACAGTAAATTATGATACAGAATAGTGATGCAAAATGCAACTAATAAAGGCTAGGAGGGGGCGGCGAGGAGGACAATTGCAACCCTAGTTTCCACAACCATCGCCAGATTGCATTTGCGCACTCTTGTAACTTTCGACTCCTTCGATAATTCCAAGAGCAGACAAGCAGGAGCTACGAGTCCTGAACCTGGGTAAACCTTGCGTCCCTATGTGCTTGTTTGCTAGCCGATTGATGCCTCCAGTGCTCCCTCCTTCTCCAAAACCCAAGTGCATAACAATGGGCATTGACGAGTTAAACCCTCGTCAATTGGCACCGTCTGTGGGAACTGGGAGTGCTGATGTTGCGGCTTCTTCAGCCCCGTCAACCGTGATCTACAACTCTGCAACAACGGAGATTCACCAGGACTTTGGCGCTTTCGACTTCACCGTCCACATGCCAGCCACTCGCCTGGATTTCGAGTCCGTAGGCGATGGGATCATCCTGCCGATCGGGAGTTTCTGCTTCCAGGTCAGTCAACTGGGCACGCTTCGCATGATTGACCAGCCAACGACACCCGCGATTGCTCTAGCATCGTGGTTCCTGCCACCAATCGTCACCCTCAGCGAGCTCAACGCCCCGACAACAGCTGGGAGCACGGACAGCGACAGTAGTCGTGGATTTCGATCTGGGTGACCTAGCCACAGAAGATGGAGACTACGGCTCTGTATCTGAAAGTTGTGGGAGCAGAAGCTTCCCCAACCACTTCATGTGCGTCGTCATCAACACGGGCGACACTAGCGTCAATCGCGAAAACACCAGCACTAGCACTGGACTGACGAATGATGGTATACCAGTCGCAAATGGTGGCCCCACCAATGGCACGCCCACCAATAATGGGACGGGAGGAGAACCGTCGCTCATGGAGAATGAGAACAGCAGAGAGCGCATGCTGATCAAGCTGAATGACAACGAGTGGGCCCGCTGTCGAGAAGCTCTACGGGGCAATCCTCTACCCCCCAACACCTCGCAGGACATGCTGATGGGCTACCATTGGCTGATAAAGGAGGAATTCAAGAGCCAGCAGCAAGTAATTGCGCAACTCGAGGCGCGCAGAAAGGCGGCGGACGAGTCGAGCCTTCGGCAATCTGGGCTCTCCAACCACGGAGGATCCTCCTCCAAGGGCAACAAGTACCTGGCCAACAAAAGGCGATCTCGACTAGCCCACCTCACCGAACAAGAGCGAGTAGAAGCCGCGTAAGTCCTCGACTTCGGCTCTATGACGGTAGATATGCGGGGCAACGTGCTCCCGAAAACGCCGCAAGCTACGGTGACAGCGGCTGCCATGTACCTCCTCAACAACCAGCCACCGCCTGGAGATTCACGAGCTGCCATGCACCGATCTATCATCGTGAGCCTGGGGCTAATCGAGGTCGCCCTCGATAAAGAACCAACACCAGAGCCGAAGAAAAGCAAGGCTCTTGCAAATACTACTAGTCGTACTCCTCCAGTGACGACAGTCACGATCTGTCATGGCGACATTGCTCACGGCGGCATGACCACGACTACGATGCGCGTGATAAAAATCACGCACCGCAAGGTCGACAAGATGCGGGCAAGACGTGCTCATTTGACTAACTCGGAAGAAGACGATACGGAGCTCTGCGGCGCCAGATGCTTCAGTAGAGCCATCAGGCATAAGCCAAGGCCTAAGGGGTTCAAACTCCCGTCGGAGAACCCAAAATTTGACGGCCTGCAGGACCCGAAAATCTGGTTGGAGGACCACATCTCCTCCGTCAGGCTACACGGCGAAAGCTCGAGCACGACAATGCAATACCTGCAGCTGCAGCTGCAAGGCACCGCCCGCGCATGGCTCAACAACCTCCCGCGCAGATCAATTCGCAGTTGGGAAGAGCTGGTCTACAGTTTCATGCGCAACTTCAAGGGCATTCACAAAAGGCCCGCGTCAATCGAAGAACTAAGAGGCTGCCACCAAAGGTCCGGCGAGTCGCTGCGCTCGTACATCCAGAGGTGGTCCATCATCAAGAACTCCGCAGAAAACATCTCAGAGGACCGCGCAATCGACGTGTTCAACAGCGGCGTTCGCCGTATCGAGCTCAAAAAGAAGCTGGGCCGCTCGAAGCCCAAAACGATCGACCACCTGATGGAAATCGTGAATTAGTGGGCAAACAGAGAAGATTTGGTAAAAAATTGTACCTACTCTGACGATGACGACGACCTCGGGCGCAGACGTGACCGCTGAGGAAAACGTCGAATGTGCGTCTACGAGGACCGTGATGAAGTCAATATGGTCGCGGCTGGCTACACCGATAAACGCGATGACAACCGCTACAATGGATATCGCAGCGGAGGATACCGATACGCTGGAAAGACCACGCAAGTGTGGCAACACCGCACTCGCGAAGAGGCACCCGCAACATCCATCTAGGACAAACTGTCCGGACCATGCAACGTGCACTTCTACATCGACAAGCACGACGGCAAGAAAAAATCCAGCCACCTTATAAAGGATTGCCGCGAGTTCCTCAAACTCCACGAGGGCCTCGTCCAGATTAATTGCGACACGATCAACCGGGGCAATGGAGCTGCCCTAGGCGCTATGGCGCATGGAGCTCCACCACCACCAGGGCCACCACCACCTGTGGCTGCACCAGTCCAGCACCATGGAGGTGAGCCGTACCCGCGAGCTGTGCAACATGGGGATGATCCAAAAAGGACGCTCCTTCAATCGAATGCAGAAGGCAATCCCTCGCTCAGTCAATTTGGCAATAAACTCTCCACCTTCCACCACTGAGTACCTCAGTGGAAGCGAGTCCTACATCACCTTCGACAAGCGCGACCACCCGCGCCAAGTTCCTCGTCCGGGACACTGTCCTCTCATACTCGAGGCACAGATTGGGGGCTTCGATATGAGTCACGTCTTCATGGACGGCGGGAGCGGCATCAACCTCATGTTCGCGAGTACCCTGCGTGCGATGAGGATCCCTCTGACTTGTCTGGAAGTTTCAGACACGAAGTTCCACGGCATCGTCCTAGGGAAGGGCGTATATCCCCTAGGCAAAATCAACCTCGACGTCATCTTTGGCACACCGCAAAACTTTAGGCGAGAGCACATCGACTTTGAAGTCATCAACTGGCCCTCACAATACCATTGCATCCTCGGACCTGTCGTGTTCACAAGGTTCATGACAGTGCCGCACTACACCTACCTGCAGATGAAAATGCTAGGTCCAAATGGCATCATCACAATCAATGGAAGCTTCAAGAGGTCCGACAGCTACGACAGGGAATTCAACAGAATCTCCCAGTCCTTCGGCATGCAGGAGGAACTCGCAAGATTGAAGGAGTCGACAGACAACAGTCTGCCTCCCCTGAGCAGGCCAAGTTCACCCGACCTGTCCTTTGACTTGTCGGTACACACGAAGAAAGTCCAGGTCCACCCAATGGACCCGACCAAGACGGCCCTCATCGCCAACAACTGGAGTTCCGCATAGGAACTTGCACTCGTCGAATTCCTCCATGAGCACTGGGAAATCTTCGGCTAGTGTCTAGCGGACATGCCAGGGGTTCCCAGGGAATTCGTCGAGCACTCACTCAACAAAAATCCAGACGCGAGGCCATTCAAGCAGACAATACGGCGATTGTCTGAACCAAGAGCAAAAGCAGTCGGTATGGAGATCAACAGACTCCTCGATGCAAACTTCATACGCAAGATCAAGGAAAGCACCTGGCTCGCTAACACAGTGCTTGTGCCTAAAAAAGACACGGATATCCTACGGATGTGCGTGGACTTCACCTCCTTGAATAAGCACTGCCCAAAGGATCACTTCCCGTTGCCACAAATCGACCAAATCATCGACTCCACTGTGGGATGTGAGTTCCTCTACTTCCTCGATGCCTACTCAGGTTACAATCCGTTTCGAATGAAGGAGGAAGACCAGGAGAAAACAGCGTTTACAACGCCCTTTGGTGTGTTATGCTACAACACGATGCCTTTCGGGCTAAAAACACAGGAGCCACCTATCAGTGATGCATGCAGGCTTACCTCAAGAACCAACTTGGTCGCAACATCCAAGTCTATGTTGACGACATCGTCATCAAAACCAAGGAGGAAGCCACGTTAATCGACGATCTCCGTGAGACCTTCGCTAACCTCGACCGCTACCAGATCAAGCTCAATCCAGACAAATGCACCTTCGGTGTGCCATTCAGGCGATTACTCGGGTATCTCATCTCTGCGAGGGGGATCGAGGCAAACCCGAAGAAAATAAAGGCCATATTGGCCATGGAGAAGCCGAAGAACGTAAAAGGCGTCTAGCAGCTGGCTGGGCGAATTGTGGCGTTCAGTCGAATGGGTGAAAAAGCACTGCCCTTCTACCAACTTCTCCGCAAAGCTGACAAGTTCGAGTGGATAGACGAGGCGCAAGAAGCATTCGAAGACCTCAAGCGTCTACTATCCACCTCGCCAGTACTAGTGACGCCTCGCAAAAAGGAACCACTACTGCTCTACATCTCCGCCACCAACCAGGTGGTCAGCACAGTGCTCGTGGTGGAACGAGCCGAAGAAAATAATGTCCACGGGGTCTAGCGCCTAGTATACTACCTCAGCGAAGTGCTCACGCCAACAAAGCAGCGGTACCCACACTAATAGAAGCTGGCATATGGCGTCTTCGTGACAGCGAGGCGACTAGGCCACTACTTCCAGGAGCACCCAATCGTGGTGGTAAACGACGCCCCGCTCGGGCATATACTCAATAATCCTGACACCACCGGACGAGTCGCGCTCTGGGGAATCGAGCTGTCTCCATGAGACATCACATATGAGAAGCGTGACACGATCAAGTCGCAAGTCCTCCCGGATTTTCTCGTGCACTGGATGGAGAACCAGCTCCCCGACAAGCCAGATATGTCCTATCTTTGGACAATGCACTTCGACGGGTCCAAGCTAAAGGACGGAGCTGCGGTAGGAGTCATACAGACATCGCCCCAAGGAGACAAGATGAAATACATTATGCGAATGCAGTTCACTGCCTCCAATAATGAAGCCGAGTACGAGGCCTTAATCCATGGGATGTGGATGGCGAAAGCCTGCGGTGCCAAGAGGCTCATCATCTAAGGCGACTCCAAACTGGTGGTCAACCAAACGATGCACGAGTACGACGCACTGAGCAAACAACATGATCTCCTATCGCGACCTCTACGACACACTCGAGGGAGACTTCGATGGCTGCAAGCTGCGACACATAGGCCGCAAAAGCAACGAAGAGGCGGATCTACTTGCCAACATTGGCTCCACCTGCGCCCCCATACCACCTGGGGTATTCCTCGAGCGCATCTATGAGCGCTCCATCAAGCCCAAAGCTCTAGAGAAGAAAGCAAGCACGTCAATGAACTCGGGGACTACGCCACCCAACGAGCCAATGGCACTCGACGACATGGAGCTCGATACAGGACTCAAAGGACCAATGGGGGTCATGATGATCGAGCCATCTTGGACACAACCTTACATCACATATCTACTCAGCAAGAGGCTGCCAGATGACCCGACTGATGCGCAACACATCACGTGACGATCTAAGGCATTCGCCCTCATCAACGGCGAACTGTACAAGCGTAGCATCACAGCGGTACTTCAACGGTGCATCTCCAACGGAGCGGAAGGGCCGTCCTCCTCGACATACATGAAGGCACTTGCGGACACCATGCTGGCAGTCGCGCCCTTGTCGCTAAAACTCTACGAGCTGGATTCTACTGGCCCACGGCCATGTGCGACACCAAGGACATCGTCCAGCGCTGCAACGCTTGCCAGCGATTCATGGACAAACCACACGCACCTGGCGTGGAACTCAGGCCAATACCATTGGCTTGGCCCTTCGCACAATGGGGACTCGACATGGTCGGCAAGCTCCCAAAGTCCTCACGAGGAGGTTATGTCTACCTCTTAGTCGCAGTCGACAAATTCACTAAGTGGATCGAGGCCATGCCGGTGACGAATCAATCGGGAGCCAGAGCTGTCAAGTTCTTCGAGTCCATCGTCTACCGTTTTGGGGTGCCACATAGCATCATCATGGACAATGGGACGAACTTCACCTCTAGGGAATTCTAGGAATTCTTTGAAAATCTAGGAATCAACATAAGCTACGCCTCGATGGCTCACCCGCAGACCAACGGTCAAGTCGAAAAGGCCAACGGCCTCGTCTGCAGTGGAATCAAGAAACAACTCCTCTGTCCACTCGAACAAGCCACGGGATGCTGGCCAGACGAGTTGCAATCCGTACTTTGGATCCCGCGCACAACTCCAAACAGCGCCACGGGATACACTCTGTTCTTCATGGTGCACGGTGCTGAAGCGGTGCTGCCCGCAGAAGTACCCTACAAAGCCCCATGGGTGGTGGCATACAGCGAGAAGGAGTCAACTCTTGCACTCAAAGACTCCATCGACCTCCTTGAAGAGGCACACGAGATAGCAGCGGAGAGATCAATGATCTACCAGCAGAGCCTCCGCAACTACCATAGCAGAAGGCTACACCCTAGATCCTTCGTTGAAGGAGACCTGGTCCTGCGACTAAAGCAACAAGGGCATCTCAAGCTCGAGTCCCCTTGGGAAGGACCTTACGTGATTACAAAAGTAATCCCAGGTGGCGCCTATCGCCTTAAAGATTTCGAGAGCGGAGTCGCATACTCCAACCCCTAGAACGTCGTGCAGCTGCGTCGTTTCTACCCCTAGTCATTTTTACATTACAAATAAGGCTATCCAGTCAGGCTGCTTAGTCACACATTGTACCTCGTACTATTTTGCGAATAAATAAAGCTAAGTGCCCCGAAACTCTGTGTCTTTTCTTATTTTCTTGCAATTTCATCACTCGGGGGCTACGCCACCCTTTACACTTTCGTTTTATGAACAAATCATAGTATCCTGAGTAGCTGGTGCATTACCAATCGAACCCTTGATAAACACCAACCCAGTTGCAACGCACCTGGCAGGTTGGCAAGGTGCTGAGATAAACATATGTTAGGATAACGAAAAGGAACTGCAGAGTACAATACACTCGAAAAATATACAAGCTAGCAAGCTCTTCACATATCAATGGGTACTAAATACAGCCAACACAATCATACGAACTTTACAACACTCATACATCTATGTGTAGGATACAAACTATGCTACTGCTGCAGAAGATGAACATTCGTCTGCTCTTCAAAAAAGTCGACGATGTCCTCCGCCGGCCGATCAACCGCCTGGTAGTTTGGCACCATGTTCCAAGTCATCCCTTCTGGTGGCGGTGGAGGACTAGCAGCAACGGACGCTATGTCCACATCTGGCCGATGTAGTCACACCAGCGACAGGGCAGCCTTCGCACCTGCGACCAGTTGCTGACGCACGCACTCACGTACCACACTTATATCTTAAAACTTTGCTAGAAGAGCCAACAGTCTTGAAGGGACGGTGTCCAGCGGAAACATCGTCTGGTAAATGTGCCTAAGACACGACTGTGCCTTCTTCAAGCATTGAAGCACTTGATAAGAACGATCATGCACGATCGCCAGCGCGATTGCACGGTCATGGTCCACCCAAAAATACCCACTCGCCTGCAACTGCTCCTAGGACAGGTTGTTCATTCGAATGGCCACCCGGTCCTTCTCATCCTGCGGATGATGAGCGCTAACAACTACACTAAGCAAGAATCAAAGTGTGAAGACAAGGAATCGCCGTGACTGACTAAAAGAAGAGATGAGAAGGCAGAAAGCTAACATTTAAACTGCTCATTCAACTGCACCACTTCCTCCAAGAGATACTTCTCGCGGGCGGTGGCCTTCTCAGCCTTCGACTTCCACACATCCGTGCTACCGCGGATGATGGGCAACTCATGCTCCAATTGCTTAATGCGGTCGTGCAGTCGCGAAAGAAACGACAATTCCTCCACCTTTGAACGCGGTTGTGCCGTGGTTCATTGGTGGGAGGTGAATCATGAGGACCACTCTAAGGACCCTATGTACAATCAAGCAAGAGGCAAATGAGACTAATCACACATCGATAAACAGAGGACTGCATTCAAACTTGATAAATGTCAAGGGAACACCCCCAACAAAAGCATGGTCTAGACAAAAGGCTAGCTACAGCTATTACACATGGGGACTAGGGAGCATTCTGCTTCTTCGACTTCAAATTCGGGGGCTTCATCGCATCCGTGGTAGTCTCCGATGCCACGGACTTGCCGGTGGTAGCCCTAGATGCCGTGGTCTTCTCCGCCTTCGCTCGCCGCCGCTCCTCAGAGTATTTGGTGACTGTCTCGATAAGCCGAGGCCCGTACCGCAGCTACTAGCGAAGGGAGCAAACACTACCTACTGGCCTCTGGCGTCGACAGGTATCGCCTCGGAGATCGCGGCGGGATCCAAATCCACGCCATGGTCTTGCACCACCGCGAATGCCATGGTGGCACCGACAGACCGCTGGGAGTTCCTGAATTCCATGGGAATACCTCTAGCGAAGGATTCCACAAGGTCATCAAGATTGTCGTTTAACCTGGACTTGGGAGTCAGGTCCTCCCGGAGGCGACTCAGCACACCCTTGGCCTTCCCCAACGTCTCCTACAGGGAGACACTGCGGTCCTCGACTCCGGCCACGGCGCCTGCCAAGGCATCCGCACGACGCAAGGTCTGGGCGTCAAAGCTCATGCCGCGACATCTACGCATTGTGGTGTCAAAGACAGCAAGAAGATGGCATCAAACAAGGAGCAATGCAAATCCAACTGATAATTACCTGAGAGAGCCTTGGAAATCGAGAAAAGTTGTTCTTTGAACAACTTCTCCCTTTCAGCATTGGAAGAGCGCAAATCCTCCTCACGCTTCCGCGACACCTCCAGGGCTGCGATTGCTTCATCTCGATTCTTCACCGCCGCAGCAAGCCCCTTATCGAGGGATGTAACGCGATGGAGAAGCTCATTATGTTCACCTGCAAATGTCAGAACACCGCAAAGTATATGAGCTCACAAATCCCAGTGCAAAGGAGATTAAAGAAACAAAGTCAAGAACGAACCTTTGACTGCGCGGTGGCGATTGTCCAGCAGAGCGTGTTGTCGACCCATAGCAAGGACTTGCTCCGCAAGGCGAGCAGCTTCCTTCACAATGAGCTAAACCAAGGGAAATGAAGACTCAGCAGCAACCCAAAGTACAAATTCGACTGACAAACAGCAAAAAGGACACTCACATGTTCCTCCAGGGACTCTGAAGAAGACTGTCGTGCAGTCGTCCGTGCAACCATCTGGTGCTCCCCAGCATGTGGGGAACTCAAAGAATTGGCACCGGAGTGGGCCGCCACTAGAGGAGAAGGAGACCGTTCGGCCACCTCCTTGGCCTTGGAGTCTGCGACTCCGGACTCTTTCACAAATTGGACGTCATCAGGAGACAACGATGCCACTCGACTACAAAACACGTCCAACGCCACTTCACAAAAGCAACTCCAAAGGAAACAAGACAAACTCGCGGAAAATAAAACTCACCAATCGAATTTGTCGAGGTCAAATGAGTCATCCGGTGACTCCTTCGGCAGCCATAGCTTCTTCTGAGCTGGAGGAGCCATGGCGCGCAAAGGCACAACGGAAATCGGCTCCTCTGCAGCAGTAGAAGGACCTTCCAGTGTCGTTGGAGAGGAGGCATCAAAATCCTTGTTGCGGGAACGCTTGCGAGTGCCTTGGCCGCTGGACTCGGGGGGCTTCCTCCTTTTCTTCAATTGGGACGGTCGAATCCGACTCGTCCTCTTCCACCGCGTCACACGGGATAACCCCTTCAGGCAGAGGAGGGAAGCTGGAAGCCACCTTCCAGTCCTGCATTCAGAAGAAACATCAGCACAGATTAAAGCACTTGGCAACCAATCGAACAAATGCAATACTACTTCGCAGAAAACTCTACCTCAGGCGGAGGGTTGTTGGCATCAAAAGGGGGCACGGCTGATTCGCCTGGAAGATCCTCCTTGGCGGTATACTTTCACTAGTCGCAACCTCCTATCTACCTCACCCGCAGAAATGCCCTCCGTGGATATGCGAGTGATATCGCTAGCACCGACCCTGCAGTACATCGGATGGACTCTAGCTTGTAGAGGCTGGATGCGGCAGCACAACCAAGTGCGAATGAGAGTGGCGCCACCCTCTTCCTTGCCTATGCGGCCTTCGAGGTCGCAAACACGTGATACAGCATCTTCGTCTCCTCAGACTCGCCAGGCATCACGACGTTCTTCTAGGAGCGCCTCCTCTTGCAAGCCGCCACGGGATCGAAGGGCACAAGTCTGAAGTGCTCTCCGTCGGCCTTCTGGTCACGGATGTAGAACCACTTATCTCTCCACCCTTGGACATACGCGGTGAGCTTGATGTCAAAGTAGGTGGCTGAGGAGTCGACGTGGATCCCGCAGGCTCCTACATCATAGACTACCGAACCCAACCCCAACTGACGCTTAAGCTTAAAAAACTTCTTGAAGAGACCGGAGTGCGGCTCGATTCCCAGCCAGCACTCGCAGAGAGTGATGAAACAAGATATATGAAGAATCGAATTTGGGGACAGCTGATGCAGCTGGAGCCCATAGAAGCAGAGAAGACCCCTAACAAATAGATGCAGGGGAGAGAGACCTCGAATGATGAATGCAAGGAACATCACTCTGAAACCCGCAGGAGGATGGGGGATTACCTCGTCGCCAGGCACTCGCGAGTCATCTTCTATGGACGGAAGAGCTCCATCTTGACGAAGAAGGTGTAGCTCGGAAGACTTGATGATAGACACGCGCCAGGAGCCATTGGTGACACGGGTGCCCGCACTTTTCTTCTTCCCATCGGCCGTGGCGCCGGTGCCCACGGCAGTGGTGCCTCCCTTCTTCTTGGTAGCAGCAATGGTGGCCGCGGATCCAGCGGCAACGCCTCCTTTCTTCTTGCCCATCTTTTGATGGCGGTGAGAACGAAGAAAGTAGTTGGGGAATACGTGTAGCTGGTCCAGTGCCATGGAGAGGACAAGCGCAAGGGAGCAGAAACGAGCAACAATGGCGAAGGAAGCATGAGTAAGAAGAGAGATGGGGGAAATTACCGCAGCTGCGCTGCTACTTAACCTCCTCGCAGGTGTCATCCAATGGGCAACAAAAACCCTACTAAACATGTGGCGCACATCGCCATCGACACGTGGCGAAGGTGAATCACGAACCGTCCCCCACTACTCCCATTACACACGGAAATCGAGGAGACGCAGTTAAAATAGAAGATTACGCATGCCCAGTCAAATCAAAGTCAAAAGGTGGGACCTACCGCTCGTCACGTCCTGTCAAAACCGCTCACGCGAGTAATTGAGGTCATCACATCGTCAGCACTGACGTCATCGAGTCCAACAGAAGAATTTTTTGACTACTTTAGTTCTTTCCCGAGTCTTTGACTCAACCAAGCACTCGGGGGCTACTCCTAACAGGAGCGCTAGCCACGCACCCGAAAGAATTTTTATGCAGGTATACAAGTTCCACAAAAACCCATCACTCGAATCAATGATTCGATTGTGAACTACGGGTTACTCCCATAGGGAGCGCTGGAAGCATATTCGACTGAAACAAGCAACAAAAGATGACAACAGTCGCAAATGTTTTTAGTCCTCACTCGAGTCTACGACTCGAATAGGCACTCGCAGGATACTCCCAAAGGGAGCGCTGGTCGCGTCCCCTATGATTATTTTCCCTTGTACATCGTACTGTGTGTTGATAACATCCACACTCGAAAGCCATGGAGACTCCGCCACATATTTTACCTACAAAGAGATTACGTCTCCTGGGCCACCTAAATCATCTCCGCGATGACAAAAATTGGGATGTCGCGCTTGCAGCGTGAATATAAGACCTGAATAAAGCCTGGCAACGCATCTGATGCGCACTACCAGAAATATATCCGTACCTGCAGGTACGATGAACATGCCTTGACGGACGCGTCGAGTGCTCACATTTATACACTGGAATTCTACTCATGTAAGACCCCCGCGGCTTGAGTCGAATTACGCCAGCACTTTTCCGAATTCAAGTCCGGGGACTCGAGTTTGAGTAGATTGTGTTGTTTTGCCCTAAGACAGTTAACTGATACCGATACATCAGATAAATCAGGCACGTATATCAGCAATCCCTATGACACAAGAAGAACACTCGAAAAAATGATCAGTCATGCACACGAAAGACTTCATAAAGTCTCCAGTCAAATCTGTGATTCCACTGGACACTCGGGGGCTACTGACATGGGTATACCCTACAGGTACTTGAGTTTGGCATTTACGGTCCAGATACGGCAAAAGCCCACGGTGTTGTCAAGGCCCAATACAGAGTTCGGGTGACCCACGGACTCTTCGATTGCTTGCAACACAAGAAGAAGCTTAGGATAGAAAGTTCAAAGGGATGAACCCTAATATGTAACCGATTCGGCCTGCTATCCGAGACCTAGCCTATCTATATAAAGGCTAGGAGGGGCAACGAGGAGCACAATTGCAACCCTAGTTTCCACAACCATCGCCAGATTGCATCTGCGCACCCCTGTAACTTTCGAGTCCTTCGATAATTTCAAGAGCAGACAAGCAGGAGTAGGAACCTCTACGAGGCCTGAACCTGGGTAAACCTTACGTCCCTGTGTGCTTGTTTGCTAGCCGATTGATGCCTCCAGCGCTCCCACCTTCTCCAAAACCAAAGTCCATAACAATGGGCATTGACGAGTTAAACCCTCGTCAGCGGCGCTCGACGACAAAGAGAACCAGAGGGAGAGGGGAAGCACAAGGTGGTGCTGGAGCAGCGCATGCTCACCCTGAGCATGACGATGGCGGTGGTGAGGCCGGAGGAGCTTCGGAAAGACGGTGAATGACAAAACGACGGTGACGATCATCGGCAGAGTCGGGCTCGATTTCGTGCAGGGGATGGCTCGTGGGCGTGCGTGGCTTGATGGAGAGGGGCAGGAAGGTACGGCAGAGCTCCCAACAAGCTCAATGGGGACTAGGGAGGCCTAGGATGACGGGGCACCGGCAGGGTCTGGCGGCTAGGGTTTTGGCCCGCACACAGAGAGAGAGAGAGGGAGAGAGTGGGGGGAGGGGATAAGATTAGAGAGGAGGGAGAGTGCTTGGTGGCGTTCTTATCCTCCTTTAGGATGGCGGCGGTGCCCCGAATCTTGACATGCAGTTGCGGTAGACGGTGGGTGGCGCGACACCCAGCTGCTCTCCATCGGCGTCGAAGACGACGAGGGAGACAGAAGGATGACTTGATGCGGGGCAGCTTGGCTTGGCTCAATGGGCTGGGGTTCCAGTGTCAAGCGGCAAAGCAGATAGAGAGAAGAGGAAAGGTGGGCTGCTAGGCTGCTGCTACTGCAGTTTTCTTTGCAAAACATTTTTTTCTTTCGTATTTCTCCTTTTCTCTTTTGCAAATTCAAATACTTTTATATTTTGAATCATTTCAAAAATACTAGAGGATTTCAAAAATACCTTAGAACACTAAGGGGTCCTTCAAACAATTTGAGCTCACGCCTTTTATAGTTTTCGAAATTCAAACTATTTTGAATAGGTTTTCAAAGAGAGGGAAGTATTAGGGTTTTATTTTCTTCCTTGCATGCATTTTAAAATATGATGCTCATGAATGCACAATCAAAACCCTATTTAGTGATAAGCTAAAACTGGGGTGTTACATGACTTCGATCGGGCAACATCCACCATTGATTGAATAACTCGAAGTTTTCCTTCGAGTTTCTTCACCTGTTCAAAAAAAATTAGCATATAAAGGCGGGTCTACTATACGCACAATGGCAGTCTCGGTTGCGCCTAGTCCAGATGAGGATGGAGTCACATCCGACGTTTGTGTAGGCACTGGAGGGGCAACCGAATCATTCAAAATCTAGCAAGACATATGAAAGATAGAAAATCTTCAGCAAAGAAAAGATCCACCCATATACATATACACAAAAATACCCTTCTGATCAAAAGTAGACCTTTCCAGCAACAGGATAAAAGTTAAAATTCATTACAACAGCAGCAGAAATACAGGAAACTACAGAACAAGGCTATGGAGCTGATTTCTCCAAAGATAAGGTTGTGCTAGCATAAGGAGCACTAGCTATGGCAGGGGCAACAACCGGAGAAGGAGCAGCAGCCGAAGAATGAACACCAGCAGAAAAAGGAGCAGTTGATCCCTTTGGATCTGACTTTATACCTAGAAGCAGCCGAGAAAATTTCTTCGCCCTCTTAATGAAAGGCTTCAAATCAACTGGTTGGCCTTTGGAGTTTACTAGGACAGAGGAGCTAACCTTCTCCCAGTCGACCTTCTCGCCATGTGCCATCGCCAATGCTATCTAAGTTTCTGCACCAACTTTTGACTGAGTCATGTTGTATCCAATGAACGGACTCAGATCGGTGCCGAAAATAGCGACAAGATCGTTCAGGTCGGCAGGTACTTCCTTCGATGGAAAAACTTCGTCGTGCAAACCCTTGAAGGCACGGCGTGATCGGACAAGGAGGTTGCGCACATAAATACTATTGGCCTCCAAGGTGCTAACATCATCCGATAA
Organism: Avena insularis; assembly: GCA_023614405.1. NCBI lineage: Eukaryota > Viridiplantae > Streptophyta > Magnoliopsida > Poales > Poaceae > Avena > Avena insularis. The sequence continues at coordinate 329,056,380 of CM042688.1, forward strand.
GGGGTCAAACTTCTTATCTTCATCAAGCGGCAAATTTTGGTCTGATAGCTCTGCACATACCAAAAAGGAGGGACGATCAGAACATAGAAACACTAAGGAATGAAACAAGCAATGCTCCCTTGCCAAGCAAAAAACTTATGAGTCAAGGAAGCATTAAGAGTCTCCAAGCGCTTCCGAAGATTTTCATCTTGGATGGCAGCTTGCTTAGCTCTTTCTTCAGCATCAGCACTAGCTTTCTGTTTGGCCTCCTCCAAAGATCTTTCAGCGATCCGAAGTTGGGCCTCTAGATCATCGACATGTTTCGACGCCTCATCTCGGATGACCTCAGACTCCTTGGCAATGGATGAATAAGAAAGGGAAGGAAAAAAAGTTAGGAAAATGAGAAGAAGTGCATAAATTATGAAAAGATGTAAATATACCTTTTAGAACTTCTTCTTCATTGTGAATCTTAATAAAATGGGCAGCCATGTCGACCATCTCACGCATCACAGGCTGCAAAGAAGTACATTAGGAAAGGCAAATAAACGGAGGATCAATGTTGAAATTTAAAACCACAGATGCACTTACGTCCTGCATATACACCTTGGCAGGGCTCTCAGATATCACCACGCCTTTGCCAGCCGATTTTCTTCTTTTCGGTGCCAGGGGCTTCGACACAGCGGCAACATCCTTCTGGATAATTGTATCTGCAGAAGACGTGAGCAAATCTTTTGGATCCTTGACAGAAGGAGCAACAGAAGTATGAAGAGGAGACAACAGTGGGTCTTCCACATTATCACCACTACAAGAATAAAGACGAAGAATAAAAAAGCACCAGCAACCAAATCAGCTGACAAAATTGTAAAGAGAAAATAAGTATTTATGAAGATACGTCCTGCACAAAGCGAAAAAGGTTCTTCTAGGAAGGAGCCTACAATAATGGTATGGCACCTGAAGGTTTGGAGGCCGTAGAATCATCTAAGTCTTCAATGGTTTCTGCGGCGTCCAGACATTTCTGCTTCTCGCCAACAGGTGCAACACGGAAATCCTCTAAATGAGCCGACAGAAGCGATGGCGTCCTTGAGGAAGATTCTGCGGTAGAAGTCTCTATCTCCTCATCAGCTACGGTCCTAGTCAAGGGAAGATCGTCATAAGCAGAAGGGTTGGCGGAAGGTTGGCCGCTCTCAGGAAGAGGAGGAAGGCAGGATAGATGATCATAATCCTATATAAGCAAGAAAACCATAAATCACAAAAGAGAATAATTACAAAAGATAAATGAGCAAGGAGCAAAAGGGAAAATGAATTTACCTCCGGAAGACGGTTCTTCTTACCAAAGGGCTCAACAGAACAATCTGAATGAACCACGCTTTTCGCCATAAGGGTCGTGAAACTACGAACCCTTTTCTCATAAACCTTATGGGATAGGTCATCCCGAGAAATCCTTATAGGATCCTTTTTTCCGGTATACGCCCACATACCAGAGAGACGAGCCTACAAGGGCTGCACGCGGATCCACAGGAAATATGCCAATATCTGAAGACCAGACAATTCCTTACCAACCTCATGCCAAATTTTTGAAATACGATCAAGATGGGGTTGGATCTCTACCATTTCTTCGGTAGAAGGACGCTGATCCCAGGACTCAAGTTTGCGGCATTTTTTCTTCGATTCAAAGGGGGCTAACCCGAAAGATTAAACCTCGATGGACTGGTCTTTGATATAAAACCATTTGTCTTTCCATCCTTGGACTGAATCAGCAGGCTTGAAATCAAAATAATCTATGTCGGAGCAAACTGAGAAAATGGCGCCGCCAACGTCATGGACAATGGTGTCAGTGGCATTGCGGTGAATGTAAAAAAATTACTTCCACAGGCCCCAATGGGGTTGAATCCCGAGAAAGCATTCTCAGAGAGTGACAAAACAAGCAACATGGAGAATAGAGTTCGGCGTGAGCTGGTAGAGATGCACACCATCGACGAAGAGAAGACCACGAAGAAATTCGAGGATAGGAAGAGAAAGGTCATGAAAAAGAAAGGAGAGAAACATTACCCTCCAGCCTGATTTAGGGATTGGAGCAGCTTCATCCCTAGGGAGCTTGAAGGAGCCCTCTGTCAGGTGGCCGGAGTTCCACGCCTCGCGTAGCACCCGCGTCGTGCACTTGGAAGGAGCCCATCCGACATCCCTCTTCCTGGTGGCCTTGGCGGCCGTGGAGGATGTTCCCACCTTGCTTTTCCCCATGGTGATGATGAAGCAACGCTGGCGCAAAGCAAGAGTTTCACAAGGAGAACGGAGGAAGGCAGGGGTGCAAGGAGGAAGATGAAGTTAGCAAGAACAAGGTAAAAAGTGGTAAAGGAAATCCCCTTCCCTTATAAAGAGCAACGCTTCACAAGTTGCACTGTTTGATGTAAAATCAAAACGTTTAAAAGGCACATAATAATGACACGTGTTCGCAGATTCCATCAAGGAAAATATCTCAAGAAGTTATTACTGTGGTAAAACCAGGAGAAGAGTGCACGCCGCCTCAATCTTCATGCAAAAAAGGGGACGTGCAGTCAGAAAACTGCGCTGAATACACCAGCACGCGTCATCATTACTGCAGCACGCGCCCACGCTCAACAAGTTTCATCATGAGTGTATGCTTCGAGAATAAAATGTATAAAATTTGTCATCGATGACGTCACAACAACAATGGTTTAGTGGAAAGGGTACACACCCAAAGAAAAATAGGGAGTCAAAGTAAATTACTCCATGAAAAAGGTTGAGACTATAGAGGAAAATGCAAAAATTCGACTGTAGCCTCGGGGGCTACTCCTATCGGGAGTGCTAGTCGCGCACCTGACAAAAATTTGAAGACACATTGACATCATAAAATTTATGAGCCTGTGTACTGAACCATACATACGAACATAGCCTCGGGGGCTACTCCTATCAGGAGCACGGATGTGCTCCTAATAAAAGAAAAACAAAAATCAAACTCCTATCGTGAGGGCATGTATGAAGCAAAAATCAAAGAAGCCAACAAAATATGTAAATCTCGGACCACAGCTAAATGCAACAAAACTCCGAATGTTGCCCCGGGATTCATCCTGTGTGGCCTAGTAATCGCACAAAATGCGCTCTACCGACATTATATCTGTATCTACGATACAACGAAAAATCCCGACAGACGCGTTAGGTACCCGATAAAATAAAACTGGAACTTAGTATTCGATAAGACCTCAGTGGCCTAAACTGAGTTACGCCAGTAATAAATCCCAAGTTTAGGCCCGGGGACTTAAATTTGATGTAGGACAACCTTTCCTTTGCCCAGGAGAAATTAACTAATTCCCGATCCATCGGATGCATTAGGCTCGTTGTACCAAATCCCTATAAAACATTGAGAACAATAAAAAACAAAGAGTTAAACATTTTCTTGAGACTAGACCCGAATCTACGGTTCGGGTAGAGTCTCGGGGGGTACTGATATAGGTATGGTTACTCAGGTCCCAGTGATTTGCCACCTAGGGCATGCGGTTAGGATTACGGCCCATGAAGAGTCAAGATGAAGATCCAAAGGAGCAACCGACAAAGATTATAGTTGTTGTATTAGGAAAGATGAACAAAGACCGACATGGAATTAGTGTTGTAATCATGTAACCTATCCGTATACAGCTTTGAGACCTGACCTATTATATATAGGGCAGGAGAATCCTAGGACATGCACTGAACAATCCCCAAGCAATTTGTAACAAAGAAATCCCTCATAATATTCAGGCGACTTTTTTGATCCCATTGTTTCCTAACTTCCGACGAAATCCCCAGCGTTCTCTCTTCCCCAAAACCCTAAGTCCTTCTTTAGGTACATTGCCGAGATCACACCTCGTCACACACCTAAGCCAAAACCCTAATCCTACCAACACTCTCCCACCCCACCCTACTAGAACCTACCCTAACCACAGCCTAACCATCTCTCGCCTCACCAACCAAACACCCCTGTCGTTGCCGCCCTATTTCCCCTGCCCATTCCCATGCTCATGCTGCTGCCTGGCCCCAACCTCGCGCGTCGACACGGTGACCATGTCCAACCACCCTGCGGTCTCACCTATGCGTGCGCCCGGCCCTACCCCTGACTCCGTGTCCTCTCCATGCGAACCACGACACCTGCTAACTCCCCTGGCCCCACGAACCCATATCACCGCATCGCCCGCACTCATGTCCAAGCTCACATCCTCGCTCATGTCGCTCCCTCCTACCCCGAACGCCACCCTTTGTTCGCATGGGCGCCTCCGCGTGGCCTCGTCTTCCCCGACGAGGAGCCCGCCTCGACCTCGCGTCCTTGAGCTCGCCTTTGCCCTAGAACCGCCCTTGCTCTCCCCTCTCGGCCTCCTAGCCTAGCGCATCGGTGCCCCTCTTCACCGCCGCTAGTAGAGATGCCGTCGGCCGCCCGCCTCGCCTCCGCCGTGAACCCCTGCATCACCTCCCTCTGTGCCGACACCGTACCGCCTCCTTGTTAGAAAGCTTCGCAGCCGAGCTCGCCTCCAACCATGGTGTTGCCTCCCTCGACCCTCGGTGGGTGGTCATGGCCCTACAGCCGTCGTGCCCAGCGCCACCTGGGGCCTCCTCTTCCTTGATGTTGGGGATATACTTTCCGGGTATCCTCACAGTTCTTCACTGACCAGGGTGGCCCACTTCAGGTTAGAGCTTTGCTTCACGGGCGGCCCAGTCAGGGAGAGAAGATGGACTCCAATCCGGCTACGGGAAGGCCTAGAAGATTTACCGACTTAGGCCCATAATGTTACTTGTAGTTCAAGATGTACTCTGTAACCGACTCTTAGTCGTAGCCGGATAGATCTCTCCTGTAAACCCTAGGCCGGATATCTATATAAGCCATCCTAGGGAGAGCCTTTAGGGCACCCAATACTTTAGACCCTCAACTCACACAGGCGAAACCCTTGTAACCCATATTGCGGCTCTGCCGTATTACTGGATTGCTAGCAGGAGTAGGATCCGTCCAAAGCTGGCGGATTCGAACCTGGGTAAACTTGTGTGCTCACTGTCCCGGAACACCGTACGTCTCACACTCCTCTCTTTCGCACGCCTCGAGGACCCCCTCATGGCGTACTTGTCATCAATCCAGCGACAGTTGGCGCCCACCGTGGGGCAATTGAGCTTTGGATCTGCGTTCCGAGCGGAATCTACAAGAATCGGAATCAGCGACACTATCGCCGTCGGTCGCATCCTCTACGCCAGCAATGTCCCTCTCATCGTTCTCGACAAGACTTGGATTCTGGCAAAGGAGGTTGTGACTGCCTACACAATCATGTCTTTTGGCGAGATCGATGTTTACATCGGTTTCGCTGAACCTGCCCAACCCACCCCAACGATGATGATAGAGGCAGAAGAATTTTCTGGGTCCCCTTTGTCCGTGGAGGCGGCAGAGTTCCGGATCTCAGAAAACCCTAATCCCACCCAGCCCGCACCAGTTGTGGAGATAGTGGAGAAACCCGAACCTGAAGAAGACGTAGCGGTCAACATCGAATCTAGAGTGGATCTCCCCGGAGGAGCTGAATCCCAGATCGACCCACCCGTGGAAGTCGAAATCCAAAAGGAGCATATCAACGACACTGATTCCGGCTCTGATGATGCCGGAACAGACAGGCCTTTCCTAAGGTACACACTACGACGTATGATACTGCAAGGCGAAAGCGCAGATGCAATCCTCGAGACCATCCAAAGTTTCGATATGGCTGATCGCGAAAGCCGCATGTACCTCCGGAAGCACGCATCGCACTTTGTTGGATACGTGGGATCCGGATCCGGCTCTGCCGATGCTGGAGAAAACACCGACTCGGTGCTGGAGGCAATCGGAACAAACACCGACATACCTGCATCCTCGGATGAGTCGATGACGTCAACAGATTTCCGAAAGTTCTCCACGGAATATGAAGAGGAGTATAACTCCAAAGCTGCAGAAGAAGGAGAAGCCATGGATGAAGGATCCGGGGAACACTCTCCCAAAACGCAGGATGACATGGACGTCGGAGATAATCCCGAGGTCCAGATGTCCGAAAGTACCGATCAGAGCTTGACTCCGGGAAACGGACCCAAAGCCGTCTTTGATACCGGTGCTGCTAAGAAGGCAAAGAAGAAGAACAAGAAAGACCCCGGAAAAAGACCCTCTGACAGAGGAGGTGATTGCCGAGGAATACGAAGAAGACTCGGATGGAGCACTTATACCAGACGAGCTGAAAAAAGAAGCATCGGTGGATGGACACGTGATCACTGAAGGTGTGCGTAAACTCATCAATGCCGCATTAACCACACCTATACCTACAGCTGTAGAACTTACTACAGATGAGCTAGATGAAAGGGCGCAAGCCCTAGAAGCGTGTCGTCAACAACTCCTCGATGAAGCCAAAAACATCGAGGTGGAGAAGAAACGCATGTCGAACAAGGAGTACATGTCTCGTCTGCATCAGAAGACACTGAAGCATCACATAGATGACAACCAATTCCCACGTGTCTGTGCCGTCCTTTTTGGAGATGAGATGGGGAAACCACGGAAAGATAGCAACGGAGATTGGGTATACCCAACGCCAGTACAAAATACCATGGCAGCCCGAGAAATTCTATCGGCTAATCCAGGACCAGAGGAGATCCGTTTGGGTATCAAGCTACTCAACAAGGGACTGGAGCAGCAAAAGGTCGCCTTGTCCGGTAGTCAAAACTGGTCTCAGATGCTGACCAATGTCGCATAGATCCGGCATTGGCTGGCGTAAGATCCCATTACGTTCGGGCGCAGTACCATGACCCCGAACGCAGGGAAGACAACTATTCAAGAACCGGATCTTCAGGACAGCATCACAAAACTTCACGTAACTGGAGCAACATCGCCCCAGCGGCCGAGAAAGATGCCATCGCTGCCCTGAATCCGACGAACCCTCCCCGACGAGAATCTAAGGATCGAAGGGGAGAAGATAAAGAAAAACGTCGGGAGGAGGATCGTCAGAGAATGCCACCTCCTAGACATGGGAACCGTCCGGCTGAGCCTCACAATGGTGGGAACAACCGACGAAGAAACGACGGAAACCATGCCGGTACAAGCCGGCAGGGGGCTCGTCATAGTCAAACTGCTCCACCCTCTCCACCACACAGTCATCACAACGGTTCCCATGGAGGGCAAGGAGGACGACATGGCGGAGGAGGTGGTCATAGAAGCCAAAGCTCGGCTCCACGGCACCGTAGCTACAGCTGACATTCGGTACGATCTCTATCCCCGAACGACGCAAGGCATAGGATCAACTCCAACATAGAGGCTCGGTGCTATGAAAACGATGACGTGTACATGGGCCCAAAGTGTTTCGGTCCATGCATCAGAGCTACAAAATTCTCGGAAGGATTTGCTATCTCAAGACATATCCAAGCCTTTGACAGCATTGCTCGGCCAGACACCTGGTTACAGGATTTCTTCCAAGCTTGCTGCATCGCCAAAGGCGGAAACAGCCTGGTCGCAACCCGATATCTCCCACTTATGTTGCGGAAGACGGCACGATCATGGCTCAATGAACTTTCGGCAAACACCATCCATAACTGGTATGATTTACAAAGCGCGTTCTTTCGGAATTTTGAAGGAACATATCGGAGGCCCTGTACGGTTGGAGACCTACAGCGTTGCACCCAGAAAGCCGGATAAACTTGCCGAGATTACCTCGGATGATGGATCGACACCAAGAACTCCTGCGAAGGAGTAAATGATCAAACTGCGATTGAAGCTTTCATCGCAGGTCTCCCTATTGGTTTACTATGCCATCGCTTGAAGTGTGACAAGGTTACCGATTTGGGAGAGATGATAGAAACAGCGAGCAAGTATGCAGATGCTGACGACGATGCAGAAGGACTACTCAATGCCCTAGCTATGCCTCAGTCGGCAAAACAACCAAAGCAACAAGCTCAGAAGCGCAAAAACACCTCGGAAGAAAAACCCAACGCGGAAACAGCAGTAGTCACTATTGTTTCCGGGTCTGGAGGACGAGGAGGACGTGGCAGAGGCCGCTGGTGTGGCCGTGGGACATCAAGGGTCCAAGGTAGAGGAGAACAACAACCAGGCAAAACCTACTCTTGGGCCGACATTGCCAATAACCCATGTGTGCATCACCTAGACGCCAATGGGGGCTCGTCCCACACCAACGCTAAATGTCGTTTCAATGACGACATCAAAAGAGATGACACCGTGGGCTACAAAGCTAAGCGGAAGAAGGGAAAGAAAAATCCCGAAAAAGACAAGGAGACCAAGGAAGATTCCGACATGGAGGAAGCTGATGCTTCAAATCCCAAGTCGGAAGGAAAGAAGACTTTTCCCACCAAGAAGGACACGTATGTCACCTTCCTCGGATCTCAACCAGCAAAGGTCAAGAAAGCAGTTCTACACGAGCTCAATGCAACAGTTCCGGCTGTCCCCTAGTATTTGGACTGGTAAGAAGTGGCAATCACGTTTGACCACGATGATCATCCGCCTAAGTTACACAGGCGAGGAAAATACGCCTTAATCGTCAACCCACTTATTGATGGTTATGGTTTCTCCAAGACCCTCATGGACAGTGGTAGCAGCATCAATATTCTCTATGTCGAAACGCTACACCCGATGAAGATCTCGGAGACCCAGCTAAACCATAGCTCTGTGATTTTTCACGGAGTTGTCCCAGGAAGACAAGCTAATTCCCTGGGAGAGATCACTTTGGATGTTACCTTTGGAACTCCAAAGAATTATCGGACGAAGGCACTTTCCTTCGAAGTGGTCCCGTTCAAGAGCGCATACCACGCTATATTCGGACGTCTGGCTTACTGGGATTTTATGGCTCGTCCGTGTTACATTTACAATATGATGAAAATTCTAGGTCCCAATGGCGTGATCACCATTGGGGGAGACCCGAAGAAAGCGCGAGAGTGCGAGGATGGAAATGCCGCCTTTGCTGAAGCCGTGCTGCACGCCCAGGAGTACCAGGAGATCAAGAAGAGCATAGATCCGTCCGAGATGCCCACAACGAAGAAGGAGGTTACCAAGCCAAATCCGGAGTTCAAGGCATCAGAAGAGACAAAGAAAGCACCGTTGAAGGATGATGACCCCTCTAAGGTGAACCAGATAGGCGTAGGCCTAGATAGCGCATAGGAAAGCACGCTCGTCAAGTTCCTCCAAGCAAATCAAGATATCTTCGCATGGCAGCCATCTGACATGACCGGAGTACCTAGGGAACTTGCCGAGCACTCTATAAATGTAAAACCGAATGCTAAACCCGTCAAATAGTCTTTACGACGGTTTGGCGACGAAAAGCGTAAGGCAATAGCTAAGGAACTAGCACAGCTCGAGTTAGCCGGATTCATAGAAGAGGTCATCCACACTGAATGGTCGGCCAATCCTGTAATGGTCCCTAAAAAGGACACCACTTATTTAAGGTTGTGTGTTGATTATACTGCCTTGAACAAGGCTTGTCCAAAAGATCCGTTCGCTCTTCCTAGAATTGATCAAGTTATCGACTCTACGGCAGGCTCAGAACTCCCTGTTTTCTCGACGAATATTCCGGTTATCACCAAATCCGGATGAAGGAATCTGACAAAGTCAAAACTTCATTCATAACCCCCTTCGGAACCTTCTATTTTGTTACGATGCCCTTTGGGCTGAAGAACGCAGGAGCTACGTACCAGCGCACGATGCAGTGTTGCCTCCACGACCAACTCGGACGCAATGTACATGCATACGTGGATGATATCGCGGTGATGTCCAAAAAGAAGGAAACACTCATTTCCGACTTGGAGGAAACATTCGCCAATTTACAAAAATACAACATCATGCTTAACCTGAAGAAATGCTTCTTTGGAATACCAGCCGGAAAATTGTTAGGTTTCATCATGTCTCAAAGAGGCATAGAGGTGAACCGCGACAAAATCAAGGCTATACTCAATATTTCCAGGCCAACTCGCCTGAAGGACGTACAAAGATTAACTGGTTGCATTGCTGCGGTCAGTCGATTTGTAAGCCGGCTTGGTGAAAGAGCCACACCATTATACAAACTCTTGAAGAAGACCAAGGATTTTATGCGGGTACGAAGCTGAAGCTGCACTACAAGACCTGAAGAAAGTACTCTCATCTGCTCCTATCCATGCAGCGCCGGAACCTCAGGAACCGATGTTGCTTTATATTGCTGCGACAAATAAGGTTGTTAGTATCGTCATGGTGGTGGAGAGACCAGAGGAAAATCAGGAACACCTGGTGTAGCGTCCGACTTACTTTGTCAGCGAGGTCTTGACAGAATCAAAACAGCGATACCCGCACTATCAAAAGTTGGCTTACGGTGTTTTCCTAGCATCTCGTAAGTTACGACACTATTTTCAGGAGCATCCAATTACCGTGGTGAGCAAAGCTCCCATGAGAGACATAATCAACAACAGCGACGCCACAGGACATGTCGCCAAATGGGGCATAGAGCTCTCAGCTTTCGATATTGAGTATAAACCTCGGACAGCAATCAAATCCTAGATCCTTGCTAACTTTGTCGCTGATTGGACAGAGATGAAGGAGAACATGGTCCTCCCTAAGTCGGAATACTGGACCCTCTTTTTCGATGGGTCTAAGGCTCGAGGAGGCTCGAGGGCTGGCGTGGTGCTCAAATCACCCCAAGGAGATAAACTATTATACGTGTTGCAGATCCACTTCACAGTGACAAACAATATTGCCGAGTATGAGGCACTACTGCATGGAATCCGGATTGCCAAAGATATTGGCATCCAACATTTGATGTGTTACGGAGATTCGGATCTTGTTGCTCAGCAAGTCTCGGATATTTTTAATGCAAATAAGCACATGGCAGCATATAAAGCCGTCATGGATGATCTATCTAAATCGTTCGAAGGGTTTGAAGTTCAACACATCCCTCGAGCAGAAAATGAGGAAGCAGATGCACTATCTTGAATAGGCTCTGCGCAGAAAGAGGTTCCGGATGGCGCATTTTTAGAGCACCTCAAAGTTCCCTCGATAAAGGGAGTAGATGAGGAATATCCAACCAAATCTGACTCACCTTTAATAGCTGTTCTGGCTGTAATTCCCACCTGGACTCAACCCTACCTTGATTATTTGGTAGATGGCAAATTACCCGAAGACGAGGTGCTGAGCCGGTAGATTATCCGACGAGCAAAAGCCTATACTATTGTTAAGGGTGAGCTCCATAAACGGAGTGTTTCTGGGGTTTTTCAGCGTTATGTATCTCCGGAAGAAGGAGTGGAAATCTTAAGGGAAATCCACGAAGGCGAGTGTGGTCACCACGCTGCATCCAAATCTTTAGTGGCAAAAGCTTTTCGACATGGATTTTTCTTGCTTACAGCTCAGGCAGATGCCGAACGGTTAGTCAAGACATGTAAAGGCTGCCAAAAGTACGCCAAGCAAGCTCATGTTTTGGCTGATCAGCTGCGAACAATATCTATAACATGGCCTTTTGCGGTCTGAGGGCTTGACATGGTAGGACCCTTTAAACGAGCTCCAAGTGGATTTACCCACCTCTTAGTGATGGTGGATAAATTCACCAAGTGGATCGAGGCTAAACCTGTTACTAGTTGTGATGGAGCAACAGCCAAAAGATTTGTCGAGGATGTTAAAATCCGGTATGGTTATCCGCATAGCATTATCACGGACAACGGGAGTAACTTTTCTATGGGAGAACTGGCTGAATTCTGCGATGAGCAAAATATCCGGCTTGACATTGCATCAGTCGCACATCCACAGGCTAACAGACAAGTCGAAAGAGCAAATGGTTTAATTCTACAAGACCTGAAACCAAGACTCGAAGCACCACTACGACGTGCTGCGGGGGCTTGGGTAGAGGAACTACCCTCTGTAATTTGGAGTTTACGAACAACTCCGAACAGGTCAACAGGATACACACCTTTCTTCTTGGTTTATGGCACAGAAGCAGTTCTTCCTAGTGATTTAATTCATACTTCTCCTAGAGTGGCCGCGTATATCGAAGAGGATGCCGAGATTTCTTGACAAAATGATCTCGACTTAGTCGAAGAAGTTCGCGTCGTTGCTGAAATGAGATCTACAGCCTATCAGCAAAAGTTAGGCAAGTATCATAGCCAGAGAGTCCGAAATAGATCTTTCAATAAAGGTGATTTGGTTCTCCGGCTTGTGCAACAAAGAAAGCACAAACTTTCCCCAGTATGGGAAGGGCCCTTTTTAGTTAGTCGAGTATTGCACAATGGATCGTACTACTTAACTGACATGAGGCCAGTCAAAGAAAGACCTGCTACTAAGAAGAGAAAGAGAGCTGGAGGCAGTACAAATCCAGATGAGTTAGACAGACCATGGAATATTGCTCAGCTACGTCCCTTTTATTCTTAGTTTATCCTTCTTTGTAATCATACATATGTACATGTTCTGTGAGAAATAAAAGTTTTGGTTACCTCAAGTTTTTTCTGAGAAGTTCTTAGACCATCTTATTTCCAAATGATCATGTCATAGTCGAAAATCCCAGAATGCTTGAAAGTACTTTATGCTCATGTTCGTTCTGGTCTAGATTTCTGATTCTAAAAACTGCTACCTTCGGGTATAACTCTAAAAATTTCTAGTCTTTACTTTGGTTATTTATCTGATTGCCAGATGCGGGCATTTTCTGAGTAGTGAATTGTTGGTACTGGAAGCCGGCTTTGTTTCCGAGTTTAAACTGGTTTAGCAATTGAGCTCCGTTGCTCGGCAAAGTTTCTGGCTGAAGGTTAAGCCGGCTCACGAAAGGGACGAGGCGGAAAGCCAGATAAACGATAAGCCGAGACGAAAAATATAAGTGCTTGTGTAAACTTTTCAGGCACGCAAAAATTTCAAAAGTCAAAAGTGCTGAATAGATCAAAAGCTTAGCACTTGCAAAAGATAAATAGTACTTATATTTATAATCGCATCAGTTTTTCCGGAATAATACATGAATTTTTGGTCTATGATGCTGGAGGAGATGAAGGATCTACTGGCTCGCTGGTCACTCCGCCTTGATATCGTTCCGAGATATCCGCATCCGAGTTGGTGCGTTCATCGTCGGAAACTTCTTCGGCTTCTTCTGCAGGAGGAGGCGGAGTAGCCACGCGGGTGAAGAAGGGGATCTCGTAGCTGGTCAGATCAGCTACGTGGCACCCGTATCCGGCGCAGGAGTGCATGATGGCTTGAAGGTCCTGCTCCTGGCTGTCTTCGTCTACCTTGCAGTACCCTTTAGTCACTTGCCATATTTCCATGTTTCCATGGTGGGTCATGACCATGGAGAGAGCGTTCTGCGCAGCAGTCCGCGCATAGGACATGTTCCAGTCCCGAACAAGCTGCGGCATCTCCTTGGCCCTGTCCCGCACCTCAAAATCCGACATGCTTGGCATGTCCGGAATCCTGAGAGACTCGCCAATAACCTCAAGGGACTGGCGATAGTCATGAAGAAGATCACCGACTTGGGTAAGCCGGTGGGTGTGGGGCTCGGACGAGGAAGAGTCCGTCAACTTCAGAGGACCTATACATCAAAAATAAAGTTAAGAAAAAACTGACATTGATAAAAGTCGAAGAAAAGATAAGTCAGAGAGGTGGAACGTACCAAAAATGACGTCGTCAATCTTGGTATTCTCCTCCCGGAGACTCTGGAGTTCAGCCCGGAGCGCCTGGGATATGTCCTTCTCCCTGCCAAGCTCATTCTTGAGGTCCGAGATTACTTTATCTTGAGCGGCAATCTTGCGATCGCGCTCTTCAGTGGCCATGTAGGAGGATTCCAGGACTTGAGCTATGCTCGTTTCATGATCCGCCTTGAGCTTATCCAGCTCTTGGCGAAGTCCCTTGTTTTCCACCACCAGGGTTTTGAGGTTCTCGGCCTCTTCAATCATAGCGATGGATTGTTTCACCAACACTGTAAGACAAAAAGAACAACAGTTCAGAAAAATTCGACATATAAAAAGCAAAAGACAAGGTTTGAATCTCGAAATGTTTACCTTCGGCTTCATCCTTGGCTACCTTGAGCTCAGCATTTTTAAGCCGGAGAGCTTTGATTTCTCTCCGCTTATCACAGACATTGGACAATAATTCCTGGTTATAGGAACATACTTTCTGTAAGTCAGAATACCCAAAGTCAGAAAGCTACTTAAGACTCGGGCTATAATTCCTGGTTATAGGAACATACTTTCGCGGGTGAGTTTGTCTAAACCCGCGTTCACTTCAGCTGCCACCTTCTCGACGAGAGTAAGAGGGATCACTGGGGCTGTTGGAAGCTCGCCAGTCCTGATCCTCTCGTCGCGAAGGCGGACTTGAGTGAGAAGGCCAGAGAACTTGACGTCTTTTGCTTCTTGCGCCTCCTCTTCGGGGGATAGATGGCTTTTGTCCAGGACTTGCCTGGCTAACCGCTGGATCTCCTCTGCAGATTTCCGGGTCAGGCCAAACTTGGCAAGACCCGGATTGTTGAGGAGGTTTTCGGCAAAGACTTCAGCCGAGGGATCATTACCCGAAGAGGGTTCACCCTTATCTTGACCTGATGCACCCACAGTGGCGTCAGTTTGCGACCCAAGGATCGCAGGCTCCGTTTGATGAGCCAGATCTTCTGCAGCATCCGACGAGATAACCGGAGTTGCCGAAGGTTGAGGGGCCGGAGTCGGAGGAGCTACGGCAGGCGAAGCTATGGTAAGCTGCATCTGGCGTAAGGGCTTCGAAGAAATCCCTTGCCCTTGCCCTTGATGATCGATTTTGCTCTGAGAAGGTAACAAAGTCGGAAACGTTACATCTCGGAAAGAAGTTTAAGTAAAGCACAAAGACGGAAAAGTTGTGACGGAAAGGATACCTCTTCACAATAGGCACCTCCTTTGTGCCAACCGCTATTGTCGGAGCTTTGCGCTTCTTGAGCGCAAGATCCGGCAGTGGAACTACTTCCACCTCCTGAGAGAACTCCGGAGGGTATCCTTCGAGCGGAGCAAGTTCCGACTCGGGGATGTCAGCAAGCTGAAAATAAGAAAACATATCAGTATTGCAATATAACTCAAAGATAGAAACACATAAAAGATGTGATAATGAAAGCTTACCGGCACCACGGGGTTTTCCGCCGTGTGCATGTCCAGAGAAACCTCCGGAATCCGCCTTTCGATCCGCTCCTTGATCAGCCACTTGATTTGGCTTATGTAGCCTTGAGTGGTGTAGGTCTTGGGGCTGATGCGGAGGGAGCCAGTTAGAGAAGACGTGACGGAGTGCATCAGTCTATCCCTGTGGTACTGAAGTGGCTAGATCCGGCATGAGACCCAGCACTGGACCAAGTCGGATCCCTTCAGACCATTGTGCTTGATCAGATATTCGATCTGCCTCTTAGCGATAATCAGATCATCTGTGAGAGCCGGAGCAGCCTCGTCCCAGGAAGGCTGGGCCGTGGCGGCTCCGTCAACAAAAACCGGCAAAGCAGTATCTTTGCCAGGAGCCGGAATATCCCTATGGTAGAAAAAAGTGGCTGGCCATTGTTTGACCGAGTCACTGGCAGAAATTTTGGGATATGCCCGGTCTCATCTAACAGAAAAACTAATGGTGCCGGTGATGTAAGGAACACTGGCAGTGATGGAATTCCTCCGGACATGAAATTAAAACCGGAAGAGAAGCAAACTCGGCCTAATGCCAAGAAAGCCCTCACAAAGCGCAGCATATGCGCTCATTTCTATAAGAGAATTGGGAGGAAGATTGTGGAGTTGAACTCCATAGTGATCTATCACCTCGGAGAAGAACTCTGAGGGAGGAAAAGATAGACCTCGATCCAGATGAGTGCCGAAGTGGACTCGCTCGCCCTCGTGTGGGTTGGGGATGGTTTCACCGGAGCCGCTCCGCCAGTCGCCAGCGACGAGCAGCCCCTCCTTCTCCACGTTCTTGAGGCCTGCTTCGTCGGCGCGGGGATCCAATTCCCTGTAGCTTTCCTTCTCCGCCAGAGCTTCCGCCCATGGCATTGCCGCTGCCTAAGCCAGAGGAAGAAGATGATGAAGCCATTTTTCTCCGGTGAGAAAGTGACCTTAAAGGGGCGGCGCTGGGAGTTTCTGTGGGGGAAGGACGAGGAGGCTCTATGCACGCAGGAGGATTGGGAAGGAAGGAAACGGCAAAGGACTGGTGGAAAGGAGAAGAAGAAATCTGAACCCCTTATATCCACCTACCTGCGCCAAGATTCGTGCAAACACTACAATGCAACCGCCACGCGTCGTGGAAAGAACTGGGAAGGACCCGCACGATGATTGCATCGCCTCGATCTCCACGCACGCATTGAAACGGCGCCTCGGTTCTGCGGACCATGGACCCTGTCGGGTTGTCTTGTGGAATGCCTGTCAGATGACGTGAGTTGACCATGCTTGTGTCAGGTGGCGTTAGAGACCAAGTTCCGGCTTAGTTTAAAAACGAGCTGGAAAATCTGACCAACTGGAAGGTCCGACTTATTTTTTAAGACCCGGATCGTATATTTTGTTGTGAAGTTTCAGGAACCCTTCAAGATTCTGCAAGCCGAAGATCAAGCTAGACGATGATAAATCTGACTCTGGATCTTGGAGGCCTCCGGGGGTTGCTATTGGGGATATACTTTCCGGGTATCCTCACAGTTCCTCACTGACCAGGGTGGCCCACTTCGGGTTAGAGCTTTGCTTCACGGGCGGCCCAGTCAGGAAGAGAAGACGGAGTCCAATCCGGCTACGAGAAGGCCCAGAAGACTTACTAACTTAGGCCCATAATGTTACTTGTAGTTCAAGATGTACTCTGTAACCGACTCTTAGTCGTAGCCGAATAGATGTCTCCTGTAAACCCTAGGCCGGATATCTATATAAGCCGTCCTGGGGAGAGCCTTTAGGGCACCCAATACTTTAGACCCTTAACTCGCACAGGCGAAACCTTTGTAACCCATATTCCGGCTCTGTCGTATTACTGGATTGCTAGCAGGAGTAGGATCCGTCCAAAGCTGGCGGATTCGAACCTAGGTAAACTTGTGGGCTCACCGTCCCGGAACACCGTACGTCTCACATCCCTCTCTTCCGCATGCCTCGAGGACCCCCTCGTGGCGTACTTGTCATCAATCCGACGACACTTGACTCGTCGGTCTCTCTTCCCTCGCCAGCACCGTCGTGCCCTCCACCTCCACCAACTATCCTTGAGATGCAGCACGAACAGAGGGTGTTCGATGGTATGTCCGAAAGGTACATGGCCCTTGTAGTGTTTCTATGTACGCGCTTGTCTTGTATCTGCTGCTCGTGCCAAGTGCCTTTGTTGCTGCCCTGGTGCACCGTTTGTTCCTAGTTGTAGATGTAGAACTCGCTGGTGGTGCCGATGTGGAAGTGAAGCCTTATAGTGGTGTGATGAGTGGGTTCTCTTGAAGACTATGTGATGGAGGCAATCTCTAGGTCCAAGGCGGAGAGCCACACCTAACCCAAAGACAACCGACATGAACCCCGAGTTTTTCTTCCCGGAGTCGATGACCGAGGATCATCTACATGGATCCGAAGACCGTTCTCGATGCCGTCGAACCCCAGTTCCGAACCCCAAGTGCGCCGAACACATGATCTCCTCCATGGAACCAAAGGCCCTGATCCTAGGCCCCGAACCCGGAGACCTTCTTCCCGAACGCCAAGTTCGCTGAGACGCCGGGTGCGCTATTCCCGGTGTCCGAAGACCAAACCCGAACCAAGATCGTCGACCCTAAATTTGCGATCCTAAGCCTCTATTTTGTAATATGATATTTGACTTGTTTCATATTAAATTATTCATGCTCTCATACATATTGCGGTTTGGGGGTATTTTGTCGACTCATCTAATAATTAAATATGGACACCATATGCGGGCGAATCTAGTCTTATATTGGCTCCATTTAAATTTATGTAGTGAATTGATGCCATGTTTAAACTTGTTAATACAACCATTAAATTACGGGGTATCTAAATAACATGAATCTTATAATTAATTGTCAAGACCCCGGTTCCGCTTAATATTTCCTAATTGAATCACATCTTCGTCATGTCATGCATCATATCATGAACATGCCCGGTCTTCTATCTTAGTATTAAATAGTGCATTTGGTGTTTCATTTAGTGTTTTGGTTCTTCATGGATTAGGCCATTGAGTTGATGCGAGTTTTGACAAGTTCTTCGGATAATTTATCTTCGGCTATGTTTCTGATACATTGCAAATGTATCTATAATTTTTGATGTTCCATGCTTGGTTTTATCTACTTTCTTATGTTTTGTCCACACTTTGGAGTACTTTTCATATGATTTCTTGGACTAACATATTAACAAGAGCCACAGTGCCAGTTGTATGTTTTCTGCTGTTTTTGGTTCTAGGAAAGTCACAAAATCAATATTCTCGGAATTGGACCAGACAAAAGCCAAAGTCGATATTTTACCGGAAGACTCACGGAGCCATAAGACGAGACGGAGAGGGGCCATAGGGTGGCCACACCATATGGTGGCGCGGGCTAGCCCTAGGCGCGCCACCATGTGGTGTGGGCCCCCTGGCCACCCACCGACCTTGCCTCTTTGCCTATAAGAAGCCTCCCGATGCATAAACCCTAAATCATCAAGCCTCCAGCCATGAAAAGTTCCAGCCGCGCCACCGAAGGGAGATCAGAGGGAGAAGTCTCTGTTCAGGCACCTGCCGACGGGAAGTGCCCTGAGCCATCTCCATCGATCTCCACCACCATCTCCATCACCATTGCTGATTCCCATGATGAGGAGGGAGTAGTTCTCTCTCGAGGCTAAGGGTTCTACCGGTAGCTATGTGTTCATCTCTCTCTATGCGTGATCATATTGTGATCATGAGCTTGTAATCTATAGATCTACCTTGCTACTCAAGTGTTTTATTAGATCTCTGTTATCCCCATGTGTGTGAAAGTGACAGCATGCACACCATGGTGGCACTTAGGCTAGAGATTACAAATACTTGTTATGAGTTACATTTGGAGTTGGATGTCTCTATGAAATTGTGGTGTTTGTTGGAACCATCTAGTACTCAAGGTGACAGTGTGGGGTTTTCTAGATGGGAAAGATGAACTTTGACGTGTGTTGTTATAGCCCTACCATCGATTAGAGTGTCTAACCGGAGAGTAGTTAAGACTAGTATCACAGTGTTCACTAGTGAAAGTATGATCCCTGGGCCTTGTTTCTAAGCACTGAAACACCGTTTGCTATTAGATCCGTTACCTGTTTGCTTGCTTCCTTCTTTATTTCAGTTTGCCTTTAGTCTTTTCCCACATCAACCACATGCCAGCAAGCTATTTTCTGGCATCGTTACCACTTATAATTATCTATACCACTTGTATTTCACTATCTCTTTGCTTCTTGATGCTCTCTTTTATTTCAATTCATGTTTCTTATGTGAGCATCTTCTCAAACTATCAAGCCTAACTTAAAGGCGTTAAAGAAAAGTACTTATTGAGAGATAACCCAAAAGTTTTAGTTGAGTCTTGGAAGTTATTGCTTCAGTAATAACCTCTCCTTATCATTTTTGTTTGCTTTTTGTGCCAAGAGTAACCTCTAATGAGAGAGAAGTAATGATTGGGAAAGTTGCTGTCCCAAAACAGATTTATGTGCTTCACCGTAAAAATTCATGTAAAATCTCTGAATGTCTTTTTGAGGCGTGAAGTTTTGTGCTTCTGCCCCAGGTTGTTATCTAACTTTCGTTAGTTCAACACTTTTCGATTTGAGCAACAAAAGGTCTTCGAAAAAATTCGTCTTTACCTGCTGGTGTGTTTTGATAGATTTCTGCCATTTTCTGCATTTGCTTCTTGTTGGTTCCTTTTTGAGTACTTTTGGGGAATTGATATTTTTGAGGGAAGTGCTTCAGTAGCTAGTGTTCTAATGGAAGTTTATTGGTGTTAGAACTGAACCTTAAGACCTATTATCTTGAGTACACTAATGTTGCTAATAAAGATTGTGTGAAGTTTTGTATGAAGGAAAAATTTCAGGTGTATGGAAGGAATGAGTAATGAGATGAAGGATGGACTAAAGCTCAAGCTTGGTGATGCCACGCGTGTCACCCCAAGAAATATCCAATAATTACAAGAGTCAAATCTTGGGGATGCCCAAGGCATCCCCTTCTTTATCAATAAAAATCTTAGGTTTCTTCCAAATGCTTCATTTTTATTGTTTCATGCATAGTTGTGTTGTTCTTGGAGCGTCTTATTTTTCGTTTTCGTTTGCTTGGTTTTCTTAGTTTGCTGAATAAATTGGTTGGACCCCCTCTTTCATACATTTGTTTTCAAATGGTTTGGTTTGGATTGGAAAAGAGTAGGAAAGTTCATGCTTAAGTGGTAAAGAGAGCTTGTTTTTGACTGTGGCCTATGCTTTGTCATGTCATGCTTGATATTGTTTTGGCTTTATGCTTAGTATTCTTTGCTGTAGCATGACTTGTTATAAACAATTGAGATTGCTTAATGTGCCTTGGATGAATCATGCGTTATTTTAGCATATTAAAGCATAGTATTGTGGTATTCTCCTTTGATGCTTTATTTGGGTTGACTTGGCACATGCTCACACCATGTTATGACTATATCAAGTCACCATAAGCCTTTATGATCCTTTAGTTTTCAACTTGTAGTATCACTTTATGCTTTTATCAATGATGTTTTGTTGCTCTGCATGATTATGGCCATTATTGCTCTCTTAGTTTGTCGCTCCCAGTCTTTTGCTAGCCTCCGTAACCAAGTATGAGTTCCACTCATGCATCCAAGTCGCTAAACCAAGTTATTCCAAAGAGTCCACCATACCTACCTATTAGCATTTGCTATTTCAAGTATATTCATGTTTTTATCTACCTTCCGAATTAAACTTGTTATGAGGAAATTAGTGATTGAAGCTCTCATGAACTTGATGGCACATTTTATTTTTCTTGCCTTTAATAAACTTGAACCATTGTATCGTCTGTGTTGTATATGCTTGCACTTATTTGTTGGGGATTAGCAGAACCATGCTGTCATGGGGAACACTTTCAACATTGCACGGGTACTTTGTACCTAGTTGATATCATGCTCTTTTTTCTATGGATGTCGTCGGTGTGAAATGAAAGGGGAGCTTGTAAGTCCATGGAGTTATGTATATGTGTTAGAGAAATGCCTGGGCCGCTGGTCTAATCCATGCTGACATGGTGGAAACCTGCAGCGTAACCATAATGAGTTGTCTATGAAGCATTCTTCTTATAAAAAAAGAGTCCTATATTGAGAAAAAAGAGAAAAATAGAAAAAAAAAGATTATGAAAAGAGGAAAGAGATAAAAAAGCATTCCCATGGTAAATAAGAAGATTGTTGAGATGCTCGTTGTCTGCTTGCCTTGTCATTTTGATATGGGGATTCTTCCGTATCATCGGGAAAGGGGTACCCCGTTGGCGGTTCTCTATGATACACATGTACTTACGATGACAAGAACTTACTGGTGACTAAACTTGAGTAGCATGAGGAACGGCCCTTGTATTCAAGGGACTTGAGATTTCTAACTTATACTTCGTCAGGCATGTACACCATAGTTTGTTCACTTTAACCTTAATCACTTCAAGATGCTTATGATAGGGGCAATGAGAGCTGAAAGCTATAAGTACTATAATTTTTGGAAGCTCTTTATGAGACTTGAATCCCTACTTCCTTCTATGAAGGCCTTTCTTCCATCATTATATTGAGTCTCCACCTTCTACCTTTATGCACCTACTTTGAGAGCATAGTGACCATTCTTAGTTCTATGTGCATTGTCCCAAGACTAGTTGATTGATGCATAACTTGATATTGTTTGTTTTAAACTATTTGTATCTAGTCACTCTTATGAACTTTGAAGGTGTCCTATGCATTTATGTTTGCTACTCTATGAGGGACAAGTTGAATGCCACTATGCTATGTTTTCTTTATGTGAAACAAACAAATGTTTTGCAAAGCATTGTTATTTATGAACCTTTTGTTTGTGCCTTTTCATGTTGCAACATAGTTTCTTTCTCTTATTGCTAGAACTTTGTCTTTCATGTTATGATTGAAGTACTATGATCCCAGCTTTGAATGTTTTACAAATACTTTGATCAAATTTATGATGGTGCATGTCATTTCAAAAATTGTTCTTTCTTTTTATCACTTACCTACTCGAGGACGAGCAGGAGTTAAGTTTGGGGAAATCCGGTCTATTGCAACAATATTTATTGCTAAAATGACATTTTGTTGCAATAAAACAGAATATTGCCCCGAATTCGATTGTGGTAATAGGGTGCACATGTTGCCACAAACTAGTTTTGTCATGATAAATACTATTTTTTGTTGTAATAGATGCTCTGTATTGCAACAACCCACATGGTCGTTGCAATATGACCTCGATATTGCGACAGGCAAATTCCGTTGCGCGAGTTAATCATTTTGGTGCAATAGAAACTAGGTCTCGCAACAAAATGGTTATTTGTGGTAATATACAGAAAGATATTGCGGCAACTCTGTCACGCTGCGATAGGTACATATTTATTGCAAAAAATTGTATAACTATTGCAACAAAACATGTATTTGTTGTAATAGTGAACATTTTTCGCCACAAGTTCACCGCGTTGCAATACCTATTGTTTACTGCGATGCATTGTGCCTCCGTGGTAATATGTAGAAGATATTATAACAACCTACTACTGTTGCAATAAAGAACAAGATATTGCAACATAATAACCGAATATTTACAGGCTAGAGACAATTTCCATGTTTAGGGTCTCTCTTTGGTCTAAAAGGAGTTTTTAAAAGTATTTCAATCCACAGTTCAAAGAAATGAATCCTTCAAAACACTATGACAACTTATGAAAAATGTACACTTTGCGTGTCTCTGAGATTAGCTCTGCCCCAAATAATCCCGAACCAGTCTGAATCATCCTAGTCATGATCTGAGATTTCAGGCGATTCGTCGGGTTACCGGTCGCACCAGGGTGTACCTGAGAGGCGGAGGAGGAGGGTTTGCCTATGCTGAGAAGAATCAGTTATGCTCTTTACAAATAGCTCTTTCATTGATCGAGACGTGCGCTTGTTTTTTCTTGAAGCAAAGGAAAACCAATGAAGCAAAGCATGTTGTTTAATGAATAGTCTGGTCTGATTACCACTATCCTTGAAAAAAAGCACGTTCAGAACTCAACCAGCATGCATCTAGCAATTAAATCCAACGGTGTTATCCAACCAGATTTCTACCCCTTTCCATTAATCAATGGAAATAATAGGTTCACAACAATCTTTACAAATTGAAGAAAGAAAGGGGGAATAAAGCTAGAAGCAAGTTAGGGCAACCCATCAGGAAACCTGATGCCACCAAATCTACAAGTACTGGTTGAATTCACCATATCACACCTGAGAGAAAACACCGCAAAATAAGTGTCCAAAACAACACCGCAACACCACAGCTTCAGCCAAGAGGTAACACATATCATGTAGACACGGACTCTAGATCTTCATCATCTTCAAGCATGCATGCCCAGCTAACACCGAAACTGAATTAATGGGGGTAATAGAGGAGCCTTCAAACACCAAAAGTCATTGTCTAGCTTGATGCTTAGACCTCCTGGGCGGTCAAAACTGAAAAACAAAGAACATCAACATTAGTAGGCATTAACAATGGATTAGTAATATTTTCATAACATTCCAGATCTATGCAATTTAGAACAAACAAAGATAACATTAGAAATGATGAAATGCTAAGCTGATTTGTGCAGTACTACACTAGTAGTAAAGATCCGTCATTTCTAATCCCTCTGTCACGAGATTGAGATCACACTCCAAATCTAAGCTACTAGGTAGTATGAGCAGCTCAACACACAACCTTAAGTTCACCCAAAAATCAAAGCTCGGGATTGTGGAACAGCGCAAGACGCTGATTCAGTTTGCTCCCAAATAAAAAGCTTGGTTGGAGGAACTCGGCACACAGCCGCAAGCATGGGGTTAGTAACCGACGTATGGCTCACTGGCGGCTGTTGGCACCTCCATCTCACATCACGCTGGGACTGCAAAGGTTCTTGAAAGCCACTTACAAGCGATTTGGGAGAACGAGCAAGGAGAGAGAGGATCATGTGCAACAGTACAAGAACAAACAGGGTCTTATTTGCATATGTGTCATGGTGGAGAAGTCCTAGAGTTGTCCTCAAATCCTGTCCCTTCACTATGAATGTACGGTCCAGAGTCTTGGAATCTAGTAGCACATAAATTGTGTGTAGCATTAGATATCTCCTCTAGTAGTAAAATCACATTGCAGATGAACAGATGGCTAGTCGTGAACTGAACACTGATGAGTGGTCAGAAGTGATATATGCAACCCGTTTATATGCTTCTATTTTATCTCATGTGATTGTGTAATTAAGTGCAGATCATGAGGAAAATAAATTGTTTGAATCATAATAGGATGCCTATGGCTATGCCTATGATTATTGTAGATTTATTGCTCGTTGGTGTCCTAATCACATGAGTTTAAAATTCATGAGAGGTACTACTGGAGCAGGTCATTGTCAAGTAAAGTTCAGACAGTATAGTCGATCATAATTTTAGCTTCTTATACCTATCATTATATCAAGGAATTAGCACATTTCGGTTATCAGTTGGCAGTGTGAAGATACATGTACTGTTTATACGGGTTTTTCTGAATTAGTAGGGATTTTATACCATGGTTGAACCAAGGAGAATATATAGGTGGTTACTAGCACATATGCCCGGGCGTTGCACCGGGAGAAGAAAAAAATCACACCGTTAACCCAATATAAGCGGGACTCGAGAGCCCAGCACCCCTCCAAACTAAGCCATTTTATTGCAGCTTGAGGTGAGTGTTTCGACCACGTCATGTAAAATAAATATCTATTTGAAATTTAAACTTCATTTAAATCTAAAACTAGGCTTGAATTTTGGAGATGAAAAGGTTTACAAAGGAACGTCCAATCAAGTTGACGAGTAAATACATCCACAATTATAAAAAATTCCCTATAATACACATATATTCTAGGGCATTCACTTGTACCAATTTCAAAAGAAAAAAGTGTATTCTAGTGCATTAATCAGTACCAACAACGTCTAGTCTCATTCGAACCCCTATTAGTCATTAGGGCTTTTGCCTCATAGTTCTGGGTCAAAAAATACCAATCTCTCTCTTTCTCTGCAGATACCACACACGAGTATGCAATAATGCACGTACATAAGCAGGAGAAATATTAAAGAAAATAAGCTCATATAGTCCTAATTCAGCTAGCTAATGAATGGTTCGTTTCATGAGAACAAATTAATTGTACATACTTCACCCATACAAAAAATAGTATTCCACAATGTTTTCTCTGTCAGTTCATGACCACAACCCATAAAAGCATAACTGAACATAGACTAAAGGCCTACAAGGTTCCTGATAGCTCATAACCATATTTATGGAAAACTGAATCGCTTTAAATAACGGAACATCTACAGACAAGATCTGAAGATACATTTTCTCCATAGGATCAAATATCACTGATTAAGGTGGTTATGTGAAATATAAAAGGGGAACCATACCATCATGAAGAAATACACCAGCTATATCAGCATTACATGAATGTCCATATTATGCCTCAAATCCCTTTTGCATAATACGACTTGTTTCTATAATATGTAACTACTTGTACAACCATGTGATTCCACTACAGTATTTTTCTTACAAATAGGTGCATTTCAATTTTCAATACATTATTTATTTACAAGAACTACTGAAGGGTAGTACACACAATTTCTTTACCTTAATCTGCAAGAGAAGTTTGTTAACAGCAGGACCACCATCAACATGCAACAAGAACTTCCATGTCTGCACACCATCATGTGGGGCTCTGCCTCAAGGAGACTCCACCCGACTGAGCCTGTGCGTACAATCAGTCAAGTGGTTCATCAGGTTAGCCAGCTAAAATGAAATTAGGCAGCATATACCAAGTAAAAATAAAATTACGGTGGACAAACAAATTGCATTTTTTGTATTTTAAATAAACTATCAGGAAGAGAGGAGTAAGCATTTGATCCAAGAACTAACACACACATACTGAAACGACCAAAACTGATGGAGAGCATGTGTTGACCGTGTCCTGAAATTTACTCCCGCAAATAGAAAAAACAGAGCAGGGAGTCCAACAACACTACTTCCACCATGCTAGTAGTTGACCATTTACATCACTGTATAGTATTTGTGCGTGCACTGTAGTCCGTATGCACATGGGAGAAAATACTGTTCTTATCGCAAAAAAAGAGCTCGATCTCCAGTGGAGTACGTGCACCGGTGCACGCCTTCCTGAAAAGGCCAACAGTAGAGCCAAAAATGAAGCACTAAACTTAGCTAATCCATGACACCCCTGGAAATTTCTCCCCGAAAAATCAATCTCTGGTACGATGATCCCGCTTAGATTCGTGGGACGAACGGGAGAACAAAAGGAGAAGAAGGCACATCGTAAGTGGGGAAATAAAAACCATCATCTCACCAGATCTCTACGGTCGCCCTTGCCACGCCCGGCCGCGCGTACTGGACGCCACCAGGGCAGCCCCGCGTCTCCTCCCCTGCTCTCAGTCTCCCTTTTTCCATTCGGGAGCGAGGAAGTCGGGTGCAGACAGGCCGGCCCGCGTGTCAGCGGAGGAAGGGGAGGACTCGGCGAGCAGCTCCACGCCGGAGGGGAGGAGGATGGAGATGTGTCGCGAAACGGCTGCTCCAACGATTCAGGGCCG
Source organism: Avena insularis (assembly GCA_023614405.1). Taxonomy (NCBI): domain Eukaryota; kingdom Viridiplantae; phylum Streptophyta; class Magnoliopsida; order Poales; family Poaceae; genus Avena; species Avena insularis. The sequence continues at coordinate 329,083,031 of CM042688.1, forward strand.
GTCCAGAGTGGGGGCGGCGCCGCGGGTCGGTATAGAAGGAGGTGCGGCGTCGCTGGTACGGCTCTGGTTATGGAGTTGGGTCTGGGTGTCGTCTCCCTCCGTGGCTCGGATGGAGGCCAGCGGGGCGGGCGGCGGCGCCTGGACGGCGCATGTTATGGAGCTAGGTTTGGGTGCATGTGCGGTCGGGGAAGGAAGAGGATAAGGAGGGCGGACTACGGCACTGAACGGTTCGGATTGACTCGGCGGTGGCAACTATTGTGATATCTCCAAAAGGCTAGGGGTAAAACCGTACGGAAAAAAATTGGTTGACAGAAACGTTGCGCTCTTTATTATTAGGTACTAGATGAATCCCCGTGCGTTGCCACGGCCTATTTATATCCTCGCACCCATGTTAATATTGTACAAAATAAAAAGTGTCATTTCGAACTACTTCATGTCATACAAAGTTATTGCCTCCCCTGCATTGCTCGACGGCCGCCCAAACCATTACAATCTCTAACAGTAGATTGGGCCTCCTCCTCGCTATCCCCAGTGTCGGCCTCGACCCCAAGCTTTTCTCGCACCCGCATCACCTCAAGCCCCTAGCTCCACCTCCATCAACACGTGCCGACTTTGTCTTCATCGCGCCGGTGCTACGGCCAGTTTCGCCGACCACCGCCTTCTGCCACACAACACCATACACACATGCTCCGCCAGCGTGAACCCCGCTCAGGCTCGGCAGTATGCCCTTCCACACATCAAGCTGATTAATGAATATGGTGATCTTTTTACAGCTCCAGGTTAGAGGTGACTTTTGGATAAGTGGTATATAAATTTCTCAATTGGATACATGTTCTTATACAAGAAATAGGCTCCGGTGGTGTGTTATCTCGTGCCCGTGCATGTGTGAATTAGCAAAGTATTTTTACTAATCTGATACATATAAATTTTATTCATCTGATAAATGGTCTTTTAGAAAATAAAAAGAGCATCTAATGGTGTGATCTGATGTAGTAATACATGACGACGCATGGAGTAGTCATTCAAGGTCTTGAGATAAAAGCTCTGTTTCTTTAGCATGCATGGAGTAATCGAGGTTCTACTAATCTTATTGGTGGCACTAACTTCTGAATTCTTGGCAGTCTAGATTGTTCTCTGAAGTAGACTGTCCTCATCCAACGAACCTAAAACTCTGAAGATAGTCTCACATCGGAATCAAAGACACAAGCACACCTACGGTGACTTCAGTAGCGTTCAAGACCACGAATTTGAGAAATGCAGAGTTTCTCCTTTAAATAGTCTATACTGCAGAGAAAAAATCATCTACCAAGTACCACCACAGAATCAATCTCATGTACTGGTCTTGTTGACAATCGTGTACAGCCTTTAGAAAAATGGAAGAGAGGAGGAATCGTTGTATCCATATGCAGAAGCAACTCATCTTCTACCATCCACCTTCACAGTGGACTAACCTAGCGCGAAGGTCTCCAACGCGGCGTGAGGAATGGACCAGCGGCGCTGCCTCAGCAAAATAGAGGCACTTATTCTCTCTATCGAGGGTGAGAAGAAGTCTCTTGTGAGCAAAACCACTACTCTAGATACAGAATTGACAAATGCGATAGCATTTTGAGAATAAATGCTTAATTTTATGGCTACAAGAGAAGGACAATAAGAGATGCTCTGGTTGCCCTGTTGTAGCCCCTTTGCAGTGACCATGGAGTATTTTTTATTTCTTTTTATTAGATGAGTTTTTCTTTATATGTGTTAGTACTTTGGATAGTGTGTCCACTTGGATCCGTCACTTGTTTTTACTAAGCCAAGACAGGCCAAGGTTTGCTATTTCAGAATAACTTGGACGAAAAGTACAAATCAAATATTTAAATCTTGAATACAAAAATGACTGGATTTTGCTCAAAGTTTTGATTACAGCAGATACAAAATATAGACCAAAATCAGATTGAACCGGTGAAAAGTAGCGTATTTGTGTAGCAGAACCAATGCATCTAAAATCAATATATTGCAGAATATTATCCATATTACCATATAGAGAAAATAAGGAGTACTGTAGAAAATTCTCATAGTGGTAGCTAGTATTCCCTCCGTCCCAAAATATAAGGTGCCTAAGGACCGAACAAAAATCAAATATTACTAACTTTGACCAAATATTTAGGAAAAAATATATATATATATCAGATATACTTTATGATATTGATGTTGATTTTATATTGTAAATATTTATATTTTTATGTATAATCTTGATCAAACTTAAAAACATTGACGTTTGACTAAACTTTAGGCCTCTTATATTTTAGGTTGAAGGGAGACTCTACATCCGATGCGTGTCTAACGGTGTTAAGAGTTAAAAGACAGAAATCCTTTTTTAACATTTGTTGGCATCCTCATCTTTATTCACTACTGCCGTGAAATATCTTTTGTTGGCTCCTTGCTCTCTTCCTCTTTCTTGTTCTTGTGACCGGAAATAGAGGTTGGCGGCAGTCAAATCTTGGACCGGGAGTTCGTGGAAGAAAATGACAAAAAATCACCATACTTCAGGCCAAGGTGATAATCTTTTACAAAAAACCATGAAAAAACATGTATTTTGATGGGTGTTTGATGACTTTGCCTCAAATATGGTGATTTTTTTCATTTACTCCGTTTGTGGAGATGGCCTTCGCGCCGGCCACCGCACCTGAGCTACCTCGTATCCAACAGTAAATCACTTTTTGTTGCGCCTCCCCGTCGGCAGAAATTCATCAGCAATGGGCAGGTAGCTGATGGGAGCACCGGGCACTGCTACTCCATTGGAAACTCGACAGGCTCAGTCCGTGATGAATTTGTGAGCTGCTAGTTTGATTCTGTAATTTATTCCATTGCTCAAATAGTTCGTGGCTAATCTCCATGCTCCAGAGCAGCGTCTACAGGTGGGGAGAGCTCGAATCGGCATCCGTTCCATGCCGGTCCTGGCCGTTGATGAGCGCGAGGAGTGCATGGACGGGGCACCCAGGCCCGAGCTGCAGCCTGATCCCTCTTCAACGGCTTTGTGTGTGCTCTAGCTGGCGGTCGTTCCTCGTCGTCTTGGAATAGCAGATTGATGCAGAGACCGTGCACCTGGGAGGCTTGGTCTCCTCCGTTGGAGACGGCGGCGGCAGAAGTTGTGGCTTCGGGGCGGCGAGATGGTCAGGGCGGAGAACGGTAGAATTTCGGGAAATGGCCAAATCGGAAGGCGTCGGGTACGGGGGGCTCGGAGGAGCGAGGTACCGACCGGATATCTATGTCGGGGACGAGGTTGTAGGTGGCGGCGTTCGGGGATGTAGGTAGGCCGGAGGCGTTGAGCAGGGCAGGCCGGGGCATCCTCCCTCGCGGGATCCTAGCCATGGAGGAGAGAAAAGGAACAACGGGTTCGGTGCCGATCAGTTTTTTTCTTATGGTGGCAGAGGCGGGTAAATTCCTTAAAAGTGGAGGGGTAAAATCGGAAAAGAAAAGTCGGACGGAAAATACGCCAGACGACGAACCTACCGCTGGCCTTTTTATAATAGAGAGATAGATGGGAAAATTGGGAATGAAGAGGCCAACCGGTCTTCAGGTTCGTATGCGGACACCGAAAATAACCTAAATTACCACTGCATCCCAAGTCGCAATCAAAAAATGGGAATCCAATAGAACAAATGTACCTTGGACAAATAATCTAAGTTACCACTGCATCCCAATTCTTAATAAAAAGGGGAATTCATTAGCACCATATTTACCTTGGCATTGGCAGCTCAATGCTGGGTGACATGGGTATACTCTACAGGTACTCGAGCTTGGTATATACGGTCTGAATACGTATAGGTTTACGGTGTCGCCAAGGCCCAAAACTAAGGATTCGAGTAATCTGCGGACTCTCGATTGCTTGAAGAACAAGAAGAAGCTAAAGATAGAAAGTTTGAAAGGGAAAAACCCTAACTTATAACCGACTCGACCTGCTACCCGAGACCTAGCCTATCTATATAAAGGCTAGGAGGGACGACGAGGAGGACACACACAACCCTAGTTTTCACAACCCTCGCCAGATTACATATGCGCACCATTGTAACTTTCGACTCCCTCGATAATTTCACGAGCAGACAGCAGGAGTAGGGACCTCTACGAGGCCTGAACCTGGGTAAATATGTCCCCTGTGTGCTTGTTTGCTAGTCGATAGATCTCTCCAGCGCTTCCTCCTTCTCCAAAACCCAAGTCCATAACAATGGGCATTGATGAGTTAAACCCTCGTCAATTGGTGTACCAGGAATTGGGAGTCCGATGTTGCGGCTTCTTCTACCCATCAAGCTGCGATCTATAACTCCATAGCAATGAGATTTCGACTTTTAGGCGCCTTCGACCTCCGTCACACGCCACCACCGCTGGCCTTTGAGTCCTTGGGCGACGGAATCAGCCTGGCGATTGGGAGCTTCCACTTCCAAGTTGGTTAGATGGGCACGCTTCGCATGCCTGATCAGCCGACAACACCGGCGATTGCCCCGGCATCATGGTTCCCTCCATCGATCGGCACCCTCAGCGAGCTCAACGCTCCGGTGGCAGTCGAGAACACTCGGCTGACATGATCGCGACTCCGATCTAAGCGATCTGGCCACTAAAGATGGAACCTACGGTTCCGGATCTGAAAGTTGTGGAAGCAACAGCTTCCCCAATCACTTTATGTGCGTCGTCATCAACGCAGGCGACACCTCCGCCAATCGCGGCAACGGTGGTAACATCGGCAACGGCACCGATCCACCCAATCGCGGCAACGGTGGTAACACCGGCAACGGCACCGATCCACCCAACGCCGGCAACGATGGCAACGGCGGTAACGGTGGCAACGGAGGAGCAGTCGAACCTCCCAGCATGATCAATGAGCAAACCGGCAAACGCGTCGTGATCAGGCTCAACGAGCAAGAGTGGGATCGCTGCCGCGAAGCCCTACGAGGTGCACCTCTACCCTTTGGGTCCCCACAGGAACTGCTGATGGGCTACCACTGGCTCCTAAAAGAGGAATTCAAGCGCCAAAAACAAGCAATCGCGCAACTTGAGGCGCGTAAAAAGGCAGCGGACGAATCGAGCCTTCGTCGCGCTGGGCTCTCCTCCTACGGAGGATCCTCCTCAAGAGGCAACGAGTACCTCGCCAAGAAGAGGCAGTCGCGGATGGCTCACCTCACCGAGCAAGAGCGCATAGAGGCCGCGAAAGTCCTCGACTTTGGCTCTATGACAGTCGACACGAGAGGCAACGTGGTTCCCAGAACACCACAAGCTGCGGTGACAGCAGCCACCATGTACCTCCTCAATAACCAGCCGCCAGCTGGAGATCCCCGAACTACCATGCATCGATCTACGATCGTGGGTTTAGGGTTAATCGAGGCTGCCCTCGACAAGGAGCCGGTACTAGACCCAAAAAAGGGCAAAGCGCTACTCCTCGCCCTCATCCAGCGATGACAGTCACGACCTGTCTCGACGCCGCCGCTCATGGCGACACGATCGCGACTACGATGCAAGCGACGACCTCACGCAGCGCAAGATCGACAAGTCAAGGGCACGACGTGCTCGGTCGACTGACTCGGAAGAGGAAGATGGGGAGCGCTGCGGTGCTAGATGCTTCAGCAGATCCATTAGGCAGAAGCGAATGCCTAAAGGGTTTAAACTCCCATCGGAGAACCCGAAATTTGACGATCGCGATGACGTCAACATGGTCGCAGCCGGCTACGTAGATAGACGCGATGATAACCGCAACAGCGGATACCGCAGCGGCGGATACCGCGACTTCGGGAAAACCACGCAAGTGTGGCAACACCGCACTCGCGATGAGGCACCCGCGACCTCCATCGAGGATAAACTGTCCGGGCCATGCACGGTACACTTCTACATCGACAAGCATGATGACAAGAGAAAGTCCAGCCACCTCCTCAAGGACTATCGCGAGTTCCTCAAGCTACACAAGGGACTGGTTCAGATGAACCACAATGTAGTCGAAAGAGGCTACGGAGCCGCTCCAGGCGCCGTGGCACATGGCGCACCACCACCACCACCTGGGCCAGCCCCGAACGGAGCTGCACCGGACCAGCACCACGGAGGTGAACCGTACCCACGGGCCATGGGTACAATGATGATCCAAAAGGGACGCCCCTCCAACAGGGTGCAGAAGGCCATCACTCGCCAAGTCAACTTGGCCACGCACTCGCCACCATCCACCACTGAGTACCTCAGTGGCAGCGAGTCGTGCATTACCTTCGACAAACGCGACCACCCGCCTCAAGTACCTCGCCTAGGTCATTGCCCCCTCGTACTCGAGGCACAAATTGGAGGCTTCGACATGAGTCGCGTCTTAATGGATGGCGGAAGCGGCATCAACCTCATATTCGCGAGTACCTTGCGAGCAATGAGGATCCCTCTAACCTGCTTGGAGGCATCGGACACAATGTTCCACGGCATCGTCCCAGGGAAAGGTGTATACCCCTAGGCAAAATCAACCTCGACGTCATCTTTGGCACGCCGAAGAACTTCCGGCGCGAGGGCATCGACTTTGAGGTTGTCGACTGACCCTCACAATACCATTGCATCCTCGAGCGTCGCCGCAGATTCGCCAGTTCATGGCAAGACTTACCACGCCTACTGCGGTGAAAATGCCAGTCCCAAGCTGCGTCATAATGATCAACGGAACTTTGAGCGATCCGACGCTGCATGTGGGAATTCAATAGAATCTCCCAGTCCTTCGGCATGCAGGAGGAACTCGCAGGACTGAAAGAGACGACAGACAATAGTCTGCCTCCCTTGAGCAGGCCAAGATCACCTGATCTCTCCTTCGACTCATCCGTACACACAAAGAAGGTGCAGGTCCATCCATCGGATCCCGCGAAGACGGCCCTCATCGCCAACAACTTGAGTCTCGCATAGGAACTCACGCTCGTCGAATTCCTCCGTGAGCACTGGGAAATTTTTGCCTGGTGTCCTGCGGACATGCCAGGAGTTCCCAGGGAATTCGCCGAGCAAGCACTCAACGTCAACCTCGACGCCAGGCCAGTCAAGCAAACAATCAGGCGACTGTCTGAGCCACGAGCGCAGGCAGTCGGAATGGAGATCAACAGACTCCTCGAGGCCAAGTTCATACGCGAGATCAAGGAAAGCACTTGGCTCGCCAATACGGTGCTGGTACCAAAAAAGGACACGGACATCCTACAGATGTGTGTGGACTTCACTTCTTTAAACAAGCACTGCTCAAAAGATCACTTCCCGCCGCCACGGATCGACCAGATCATCGACTCCACCGCGGGATGCGAGCGCCTCTGCTTCCTCGACGCCTACTCAGGCTATAATCAAATTCGAATGAAGGAGGAAGATCAGGAGAAAACAGCGTTTACAATGCCCTTTGGTGTGTTCTGCTACAACACAATGCCCTTTGGGCTAAAAAACGCGGGAGCCACCTACCAGCGATGCATGCAGGCTTGCCTCAAGGAACAACTAGGTCGCAACATCCAAGTCTATGTCGACGACATAGTAATCAAGACCAAGGAGGAAGCCTCTCTAATCGACGATTTGCGCGAAACCTTCGCCAACCTCGATTGCTACCGGATCAAGCTCAATCCGGACAAATGCGCCTTTGGCGTACCATCTAGGCAGCTACTCGGATATCTCATCTCCGCGAGGGGGATCGAGGCAAACCCGAAGAAGATAAAAGCCATACTGGCCATGGAGAAGCCGAAGAACATAAGAGGCGTCCAGCAACTGGCCGGACGAATCACGACCCTCAGTCGATTTATCAGTCGGATGGGTGAAAAGGCACTGCCCTTCTACCAGCTCCTCTGCAAAGCCGAAAAATTCGAGTGGACCAATGAAGCGCAAGAAGCATTCGAAGATCTCAAGCGCCTGCTATCCACCTCACCAGTACTGGTGACTCCACGAGAAAGGGAACCACTGTTGTTGCATCTCCGCCACCAACCAGGTGGTCAGCATAGTGCTCGTCGTCGAGCGAGCTGAGGAAAACAAAGTCCACGACGTACAACGCCCGGTATACTACCTCAGCGAGGTCCTCACGCCAACAAAACAGCGGTACCCGCACTACCAGAAGCTGGCGTACGGCGTCTTCATGACCGTCCGGTGACTGCGCCACTACTTCCAGGAACACCCAATCGTGATAGTCAGCGATGCCCATTGGGACATATCCTCAATAACCCCGACGCCACGGGGCGAGTCGCGCTTTGGGGAATAGAGCTGTCTCTACGAGACATCACATACGAAAAACGCGACGCCATCAAGTCGCAAGTGCTCCCTGACTTTCTCGTGCACTGGATGGAGAACCAGCTCCCAGACAAGCCAAATATGTCCTACCTATGGACAATGCACTTCGATGGGTCCAAACGGAAAGACGGAGCAGGCGCAGGTGTCATATTGACATCGCCTCAAGGGGACAAGCTGAAATATATCCTGCGAATGCAGTTCATAGCCTCAAACAACGAGGCTGAATACGAGGCCCTGTTGCATGGGATGAGGATGGCAAAAGTCTGTGGCGCCAAAAGGCTCATCATATATGGCGACTCCAAATTGGTCGTCAACCAAACAATGCATGAGTGCGACGCACTGAACGACAACATGATCGCGTATCGTGACCTCTACGATACACTCGAGGGAGACTTCGATGGTTGCGAGTTGCGACACATAGGTCACGAAAGCAACGAGGAGGTGGACACACTCGCCAACATAGGCTCCACCTGCGCCCCCATACCACCTGGGGTATTTCTCGAGCGCATATGCGAACGCTCCATCAAGCCAAAGGCCATAGAGAAGAAAACAAGCGCAGCCACGGACTTGGGGGCTATGCCACCCAATGAGCCAATGACACTCGATGACTTGGAGCTGGACACAGGACTCGAGGGACCAATGAGCGTCATGATGATCGAGCAATCTTGGACGCAGCCATACATTACGAGACTACCGGACGATCCGACAGATGCACGGCACATCGAGCGGTGCTCCAAGGCATTCACCGTTCTCAACGGCGAACTGTATAAACGCAGCATCACAGGAGTGCTACAACGATGCGTCTCCATGGCTGACGGAAGAGCAATTCTCCTCGACATCCATGAAGGGACCTGCGGGCATCACGCAGGCATTCGCGCCCTCGTCGCCAAAGCTCTACGAGCTGGATTTTACTGGCCCACGGCCATGCGCGACGCCAAGGACATAGTCCAAAAATGCAATGCTTGCCAGCGATTCGTGGACAAGCCACACGCACCAGGTGCAGAGCTACGGCCTATTTCATTGGCCTGGCCCTTCGCACAATGGGGGCTCGATATGGTTGGCAAGCTGCCAAGATCCTCGCGCGGAGGCTACGTCTACCTCTTGGTGGCAGTCGACAAATTCACCAAGTGGATCGAGGTCATGCCAATGACCAACCAATCAGGACACACCGCAGTCAAGTTCTTCGAGTCCATCGTCTACCGCTTCGGCGTGCCGCACAACATCATTACCGACAACGGGACGAACTTCACATCCAAGGAGTACCAAGAATTCTGCGAGAATCTGGGGATCAACATCAGCTACGCCTCAGTAGCGCATCCACAAACCAACGGTCAGGTGGAAAAAGCAAACGGGCTCGTCTGTAGCGGCATCAAGAAGCGACTCCTGCAACCACTCGAACAAGCGGCGGGTTGCTGGCCAGATGAGCTACAATCCGTACTTTGGAGTCTACGTACAACTCTAAACAGCACCACGGGCTACACGCCATTCTTTATGGTGCACGGAGCAGAAGCAGTACTACCCGCCGAGGTACGGTACAAGGCGCCGCGCGTGGTCGCCTACAGCAAACAAGAGTCATCCCTTGCACTCGAAGACTCCGTCGACCTCCTCGACGAAGCAAGAGAAATCGCCAGAAAGATCTACGATCTACCAAAGAACTCCGCGAACTACCACAGAGAAGGCTTCGCCCAGATCCTTCGTCGAAGGTGACCTGTCCTACGATCAAGCGGCAGGGGACATCTCAAGCTCGAGTCCCCCGAAGGACCGTGCGTGATTACGAAGTAATCCTGTGTGCGCCTATCGCCTTCAAGATTTAGAGACAGAGTCGCATACTCCAACCCTTGAACGTCGCTAACCGCGACGCTTCTACCCTTAGTCGTTTTCTTTACTTTTACATCGCAAATAAGGCTACTCAGCCAAGGCTACTTCGCCACACATTGTACTTCGTACTATTCTTCGAATAAATAAAAGCTAAGTGCCCCAAAACTCTGTATTCTCCTTTACTTTGTCAATTTTCATACTCGGGGGCTGCGCCACCCTATACACATATGTTCTTCGAACCAAAACGCGACATCCTGAGTAGCTGGCACATCAATCGAACCCCTTAACCCAAACTCAACTCAGCTGCAACGCACCTGACAGGTTGACAAGGGAACGAGATAAACGGATGGCCAGGCTAACGAAAAGGACTCGCATAGTGCAACGCACCTCACGCTCACAAAGCTCCTTATGCACATTCGACAATAAATTATCTACAACATCTATACGAACTTTACAACACAAGTACACTTATGTGCAGGATACATATTTGGCTACCCTTGCAACAGAAGAACATTAGTTTGTTCCTCGAAGAAGTCGACGATCTCCTCGGCTGGGCGGTCCACCGCATGATAGTGCGGCACCATATTCCAGGAAGATTCTGCTGGTGGCGCCGGTGGCCCAGAGGCAATGGCGACAATATCCACGTCAGGCCTGTGCAAACGCACCATCGAGAGAGTAGCCTTGGCACCAGCTACCAACTGCTGCCTCACGCACTCGCGAACCATGGACAGATCTTGAAATTTGGCAAGAAGAGCCAGCAGGCTTGACGGAGCGTCGTCCAGCGGGAACATAGCCCGATAAATGCTTTTCAAGCACGACTGTGACTTCTTCAGGAAGAGCAGCACTCACGATGCGCGATCCTGCAGGGTCGCCAACGCAGTCGCACGATCATGATCTACCCAGAAGTATCCACTCTCTTGAAGTTGTTCCTAGGTGAGATCATGAAGGCGAATGACAATTCTATCCCTCTCCTCCTGCGGATGGCGCGCGCTAACAACTACACGAATCAGCATCAATAGCATGAGTACAACGTACCTCTGCAAGTGACTGCAAAGGAAAAGATGAGGAAAAAGCAAACTAACACTTAAATTGGTCGCCCAGCTGCATCACCTCGCCAAGCAAATATTGCTCGCGGGCGGCGGCTTTTTCAGCCTTCGACTTCCACACGTCCGCGCTACCACGGATCACGGGCAACTCACGCTCCAGCTGCTTAGCACGATCACGAAGTTGCGAAAGCAAGGACAACTCCTCTACCCTGGAGCGCGGCGGTGCCACTGTATCTTCAAGAGATGGCGAGTCCTGGGTTCCCCCCACAGGATCACTTGATGTACCCTATCACAAAGTCAAGACAGAGGCAAATAAGACGACCAACTTAACACAAAGGCAAAAGTAACAGATGCATTCAGGATCAGCATAAAGTATTCACAAACACACTCGCCAACAGGCATGTTCTCAGACCAAAAGGACAATTCATTAACTATTACAAAAAGCTAACTACGGAGCAGCTGGCTTCTTCGACTTTGACGGCTTCGGGGGCTTCATCAAGTCCGTGGCGATCGATGCCATCGACTTTCCACGGCGCCGAGGTCAAGCTACCGCCTTCTTCGCACGTTGGAGCTCCTCCGAATACTTGGCAACGGTATTTATCAAGGAATGGCCATATTTGGCACAGGCATTCGCGAAAGGAGCGAAGACTACCTGCTGACCGTCTGCGCCAATAGGCATCGCCTTCGACACCGCAGAGGGATCTATCTCGACTCCGTGGGCTTGCACCATGGCGAGTGACATGGTCGCGCCAGCCGCGCGGAGGGAGTTCTTGTAGGTGGCAGGCACACCCCCGGCGAGTGACTCCACCAGCTCGTCCACATTATCGACCAGCTCCGCCTTCGGCATCAACTCCTCCCGGAGGCGACTAAGGGTGACCTTGGCCTCGGACAATGTGTATTGGACAGCGGCGCTACGATCCTCGATTGCAGACACCGCGCCTGCCAGAGCCAAGAGCGAAGGGCAGTCAAAGCTCAAATCGCCAAAGATCTCACGAAAACCCACACATGGATGAAATCTCTAGCGCCACCGGCAAAACTCCAGATGCAGAGAAAGACAACAATAAAATATCTACCAGCAAAGGTACCTGAGAGGGCCTTGGCGACTGAGAACAGTTGCTCTTCGAACAACTTTTCCCTAGCCGCAAAGGAGGCACGCAGATCCTCTTCGCGCTTCTGTGCATCATCACGAGCCGCGATCGCCTCGTCGCACCCCTTCACAGCCGCGGCTAATGTCTTTTCCAAGGTGGCGACGTTGCACAGTAAAGCGTTATGCTCAGCTACATGGCAACCAAAAATTGACTATCAGTCGACTATACCAAAAAAAAGGAGAAGATGAAAAAGAATAAGTGTAGAACACTCACTTTCGACCACGCGGTGACACATCTCCAGCATTGCATGTTGGCGACCCATCGCCATCACCTGCTCCGCCACTTGTGCGGCTTCCTTTACAAGGAGTTGTCGCACAAACAAGGAAATAGAGAGGGCAACAGAGAACATCGACTACCACACTAAAAAGAAGGAAAGATATACTTACATGGTCCTCTAGCGACTCCGAAGAGGTTTGCTGAACCGTCATCCGAGCAACCATTCGATGCTCCCCTATGTGAGGAGAGCTCGAAGAATTGTGCTCGGAGTGGGCCGCCGCCGGAGGGAAAGGAGCGCGCTCGACCTCTACCTTGGCCCTTGAGGTCGCGACTCCCGATTCTTTCAAAAACTCGACGTCGCCAGAAGATGACGACGCCTCTTGACTACAAGACCAAATCCACATTGAGAACAGGCAAACTCCAGGGCAAAGACAATAAGAAGAAAACAGAAAAGAATGAATGAACTCACAAACTTACCAGTCAAACTTGTCAAGATCAAACGTGGCCTCCACCGACTCCACGAAGACTCCTTGGGCAATCGCATCTTCTTGCGAGAAGACGGTGCCACAGCCCTCACAGGAACGGCTGGAATTGGCGACTCCGCGCCAACAACCGTGCCTTCTGGAGTCGAAGGAGTCGACGCGTCAGAGTCCTCGCTACGCGAACGCTTGCGAGTATCCGGGCTCTCGGACTCGAGGGCTTCCTCTTCCACATTAGAAGGGACAGTCGACTCAGACTCGTCCTCTTCCAAAGCTTCACGAGGAATAATCCCCTCAGGGAGAGGAGGCATACAAAGCGACACCGCCCAATCCTGCATACAGACAGTGAAGATCAGCAAACAGAACAAGTAAGCAAACAAAAAAGCAATCGCGAAAATAAGCTACTGCATAGCACAACTATACCTCGGGAGGAGGATTCGAAGCATCAAAAGGAGGAACAACTGGTTCACTTGGAAGCACATCCTTGACAGTGTACTTCGTGACCAGTCGAATCCTCTTATCCACCTCACTCGCGGACATGCCATCGGCAGACACGCGAGTGGCATCATCAGCGCCACTCCATTGAAACATCGGATGGACTCTGGCTTGGAGAGGCTGGACGCGACGGTGCAGCCAAGTTCTGATAAGAGCGCAGCCTCCCTCTTCTGCGCCTATGCGACTTTCGAGGTTGCAGACACGCTGATACAGCATGTCCGTCTCCGCGAGTTCGCCAGGCATAACTACGTTCTTCCAAGAACGCATCTTCTTGCAGGGAGTCGCCGGATCGAAGGGCGCGAGTCCAAAGTGCTCATCTTTGGCCTTCTGATCGCGGACATAGAACCATTTGTCCCTCCATCCCTGGACGGACTTGGTAATCTTGATGTCAAAGTAGGTGGCGGATGGGTCGACGTGGATTCCGCAACCACCTACGTCATAAACTAAAGAGCCAGATGCGGACTGACGCTTCAATTTAAACAAGCGCTTGAAAAGACCAAAGTGTGGCTCGATTCCGAGCCAGCACTCGCAAAGGGTGATGAAGCAGGTGATGTGAAGAATCGAATTTGGGGACAACTGATGGAGCTGGAGCCCGTAGAAGCAAAGAAGACCCCTAAGAAAGGGGTGGAGAGGCAAGGAGAGACCACGAATGACGAATGCGATAAACATCACTCGAAAACCAGCGGGAGGAGCAGGAATGGTCTCACCATCGGGGACGCGCGCATCGGCGACTGCCGCAGAGATAACTCCATCCTGGCGAAGAAGACGGAGATCCGACGCCTTGATGATGGAGGGGCGCCATGCACCATTTGTCACGCGGGTGCCCGCGACCTTCTTATTCCCGCCGGCGGCGGCGCTAGTGCCCGCAGCAGCGCAGCCACCCTTCTTCTTCGTCGCGGCAACGGTGGCCGCAGAATCAGCGGCAGCGCCTCCTTTCTTCTTTCCCATTGCGCAGCGGCGATGAGAGCACAGAAAGTAGCTTGGAAACGAACGGAGGTGGTCCAGCACTGTGGAGAAGACGAGCGCAGGGGAAAGCAGAAGAACAACAGCAATGGCAATGGCAGCAAGGACGAAAGAGCGCAGATGGAAAATTACCGCCGCAACACCGCTACTTAACCCCTGTGAGATGCAATCCAACGGCTGACAAAAACCCTATTGGACGCATGGCACGCATCACGTTGGACACGTGGAGAAGAGGAAGCGTGAACCGTCCCCTCACTTCTACCATTACGCGCAGAAATCGAGGAGGCGCAGTTAAAAATAAGATTACGCACGCCCAGTCAAATCAAAGTCAGAAAGTGGGACCCACCGCTCGTCACGTCCCGTAAAACTCGCTCACGCGGGCAACTAAGGTCATACAAGCATCAGCACTGACATCATCAAAGCTACGCAGCGGAAAACTTTGACTACTTTAGTCCTTGCTGGAGTCTTTGACTCCACCAAGCACTCGGGGGCTACTCCCATAGGGAGCACTGACCGCGCACCCTACGACTTTTTTCTTTTCTTGTTGCAGGAACGTGGACAATCACAAAGCAAACCCAACCACTCGAACACATTTCGACTACGGACATGGGTTACTCCCATAGGGAGCGCCGGAAACAAATTCGACTGAAAGCAAGCAAGCAAAAGATGACAGCGTCGCAAAAGTTCTTTAGTCCCTGCCTGAGACTTTGACTGAAACAAGTAAGCAAAAATACGACAGCAGTCGCAAAAGTTCTTTAGTCCCTGGCTGAGTCTTCGACTCAACCAGGCACTCGGGGGCTACTCCCATAGGGAGCGTTGGTCGCGCACCCTATGATTATTTGCATAAAAACGTGCGTTGATAACATCCGCACTCACAGCTCATGGCAACACCGCCTCATAATTTTCCCTACAAAGAGACTACGTCTCCTGGGTCGCCCGAATCGTCTCCACGATGATAAAATTCGGATGCCGCGCTTACAGCGTGAAGGTAAGACCTGAATAAGGCCTGACAACGCATTTAACTGCGCACTACCAGAAATATATCCGTGCCTACAAGCACGATGAACATGCCTTGACGGACGTGTCGAGTGCTCACACCCATATAACTGGAATTCGACTCCTGTAAGACCTCCGCGGCTTGAGTCGAATTACGCCAGCACTTTTCCGGATTCGAGTCCGGGGACTCGAATTCGAGTAGATTGCGTTGTTTCACCCTAAGGTGGTTAATTGATACCGATACTTCGGTTATATCAGGCACGTATATCAAAAATCCCTATGACACAAATAAAAGCAATCGAAATATACTCATTCAGGCACTCAAAGGCTTCAAAAGACCCCAGTCGAATCTGCGATTCCACTGGACACTCGGGGGCTACTGACATGGGTATACCCTACAGATACTCGAACTTGGTATATACGGCCCAAATACGTACAGGCCCACGGTATCGCCAAGGCCCAAAACTAAGGATTCGAGTAATCTCCGGACTCTCGATTGCTTGAAGAACAAGAAGAAGCTAAAGATAGAAAGTTTGAAAGAGAAAAACCCTAACTTGTAACCGACTCGACCTGCTACCTGAGACCTAGCCTATCTATATAAAGGCTAGGAGGGGGCAGCGAGGAGGACACACACAACCCTAGTTTCCACAACCCTCGCCAGATTACATCTGCGCACCATTGTAACTTTCGACTCCCTCGATAATTCCACGAGCAGACAAGCAGGAGTAGGGACCTCTACGAGGCCTGAACCTGGGTAAATCTTTGTCCCCTGTGTGCTTGTTTGCTAGCCGATAGATGTCTCCAGCGCTCCCTCCTTCTCCAAAACCCAAGTCCATAACAATGGGCATTGATGAGTTAAACCCTCGTCACTGGGCGTGCAGACAGTCGAGAGCTGGGCACCATGGCCGGGCGCACCAGCAGCAGTGCACGGTGTGGGATCAAGGCGGCACATCTCTAAGGTGGAGGATTCAGGGGCGAGGAGTAGGATCAAGAGGCAGAGGATCATACCTAGCGATTGGATGGATTCATTCACCATGGAGGGCAGCGGACTCGTGTAGACTCTGTTTGCTCAGTTCCGTGGTCGAACTGGAAAGAGGAGAAGAGAAGATGGGCCAAATTAGAGTGAAAGTATATTCAGCCCAATATTGCTAGGCCGAGAGGACAGAGATTTAGCCCAACTATTGGTCGGTGGATGTTCTCCATGCATATATACTCGAAGTTTACTTGTTGCGGACATATATACTGAGCTATACATATCTGTAAACTGGGAGTACTCATGATTTGCGTGGAGATTGAATCAACTCAAAGTATAAGTTTTTTTTTAGTGAGAATGCAACGAGGATAAAAAAAGATGAAACAGTGCTAGGAGAAACTAGACTAGTAGAAGCGGGCCATGGTGTGAGAATTCCGGAAATTAGTCCCTGACAGGGATCAAACTCCGGTCGCTAGGATGCGCCAACTGCGACACGAGGATAAAGAGTGGTTGTCGTCGCTATGACGATGATGTCTTTGCCGCCCATATTCTCTCCGCTGGCAACGGAGACGGCGAAGACGATGCCGACTCAGAGAAAAAGTCAACACTGTGTGAAGTGGGGAATAAAGGAGGGGATTTGCGTTTTATCTGAAATAAAGAGAGACAAAGTGTCGTCCTTACCTGAATAAATCATTTTTTAGTACGACTTAGGTTGTTTTGTTAAATTTGTGATATGCCAAATTTTATAGAAATCTAAATGATTTGGCTGTTAACACTGCATACTTCATTCGATCCAAATCAGTGTTCTTAGATTTGTCTAGATTCGATAATCTAAGAACACTGATTTGGATCGAAGAGAGTAGTTAAATCTCGATATTTTTTGGTTAAATCAAAAGTGATATGGTTTTTGGATGTCCCCGAAGGGACAAGTGATATGGTTATGGTGAATCCATGTTTCACACACTAAATTTGCAAGATAACGTCCGACACGCAAAATTGTGGCCAATATTGGTTTCTCGACAAAAAGTTCCCGCGAAAACCCTAACCCGACACGCAATCTCGTCAGTGAAGCCCGCAGATGGTCGCCTCACCCAAATCCATGCCGCCCACACCTTCCCCTACCTCTGATATAGCCATGGTCGAGCACTCTAGCATGGAGGACCACCTTCACGGACAACGACTCCGACTAGGCCAACGTCATCGTCCTCACACTAGAAGCATCAGTGAGTTAGTACCCCCGGAGAAGGGTTAGGGTTAGCTAGCTAGGTCAGTTGGCTAGGGTTTGCTACTTGGAAAGTGACGAATATATGTGGTGGCTTTGATTTCGGTTCTATGATGAACATGGCTTTATATTACACCTTGTGACCGAGATGATGATGAGATAGATGAGCTATGGATTTATTCCGTCATGTGTGTAGGTATTCTCATGTCAGATTCTAGTATGCCTTGATAGTTACGCTTTCTTGCGTGTGATTGACTTGTCTTTTTTGGATTCGATCCTATTGGATTTTCAGACCGGACATTAATAAGAAAGCGATTGATCCGTTGAGGTTTATTGCATATGTGTTTATGAGTTTTCCATCGTGTTCCACATGTTATTCGCCATCTCCCGTATTATCGTCGGAGACAACACCACTTGGCGAAGGAGAGTCAAAGAGCGTCGTGACGGAGTGGCGTAGATGTTGGAGATATGCCCTAGAGGTAATAATAAATGTAATTATTATTATATATCTTTGTGTTTATGATAAATGTTTACATTCATGCTATAATAGTATTAACAAGGAAACCATTAATACTTGTGTGATTTGTAAACCTAATTTGAAGTCCCTAGTATAGCCTCTATACTTCACTAGCTTGTTGGTTGATTGATGATGTGGTTTCTTTGTCATGAACATTGAGATATTATCAACAACAAGATCATATCGTTAGGAGAATGATATGGTGGACATGCTCCTATAGACAAGCGTAGCATAAAGATCAAGTCATTTCAATAGTTCAATTGCTATATGCTTTCTGATACATAGTAACCTAATTCCTTCGACCATGAGATCATGCATATTGCCTTTACTGGATGGATGCTTTGATGTCATCAAACACCACACCGTAACAGGGTGGCTATAAAAGTGGCATTGGGTGTTCGGAAAGTATTGGTTGAAACACATGGATCAAGAGTGGGATTTGTCCATCCACATGACGGATAGATATTCTCTGGGCCCTCTCGGTGAAATGTCATCCAATTAGCTTGCAAGCATGTGACTTGGTCACAAGGGATCACATATCACGGAGCGAGAAAAGAGTACTTATCGATGTGAGGATGAACTAGGTATGCAGAGATACAAGCGATCATAACCTCGGATAAGTAACATATCGTGAGACAAAGGGAAATTGGTATCGTATGTAAGTGGTTCATTCGATCGCAAAGTAATCGTAGAAATATGTAGCCATATGAATTTCCAGATTCCTCTATTGGTTATTGTTGAGAAGTGTCTCGATCATGTCGCATAATTCACGAACCGTGGGAGACACTTAAGGATTGACGTTGTTTGAGTAGTTATGGTATTATGAGAAAGAGACCGAATGTTGTTGAGTCTCGGATGGGATCCGGGATATCACGAGGTGATCCGGAATGGTCCGGAGAATAAGATTCATATAAGGAAAGTCCCGTTTGGAGTTGGGGAATGGTTCGGTGTTTTCATCGGGAACATTCTAGAAGGTCCCGGAATGTCCCACTCCGGGGAAGGGTACATGAATGTGTCATTGCAAGATGGAATGATTGCATCATGTACTAAGTGTTCTCGCTGTCCAAAATAAAGGGTTTATTTAATTCCTAAATTGGAAAAGTCAAGCTGCAGTTTTGGTCAAACCGATTTTGGAAGAGGAGAAGTTGAAACCGACTTGGGGAGGAGTCCTCCTCCCAAGCTTGGCCAGCCTAGGCGAGTTGGGGAGGACTCCTCCCTCCTGGCGCGCCAGCCCTCCCACCTATAAAGGGAGGCAGGGCCTCCCTCTAGAGACACACAAGTTCCTATCCTCTAAACTAGAAACTAGACCTAGACCCGGTTTAGAGCTGTTTTGGTTTAGAGCCTTCTAATTGGTTTAGAGCCCTCTAATTGGTGTGTCTAATTACTAGACCACTAATAGCCTCTCTCATAAGCTCCACCATACTACTTGGCTTAAGGCGAAGCCTGCGGGATCTCCCTCTACCTCCGGTACCACGCCGTTGTCTTCTTAGGAATCGCGAGGAGAGTGCTACAACCTCCGCTTTCTTTGGAACAAGGGAGAGGAAGGTCTTCGTCAGTACCGAGCGATGTGACCACTGCGGGGCGCTGCCTTGAACGCCTGGAAGGATCGTCTCTGTGATCTTGAGATCGGAAGAAATCGACTACATCACCCACGAGAATCGCTCTCGTTAAACACTTTGGAATCTTCGAGGGTGAGTTATTCCATCGACTCGTTGCTACAATCTAGTAGATAGATCTTGGCTTGTTTGTTTGTATGCGATAGAAAATTTTTGTTTTCCATGCTACGAACCCCTGCGATGGTATCGAGCCGTGTCTATATGTAGATCTGTTGCCTGAGTAGAACACAATGATCATTGTGGGCGTTGATGCTTTATTGTAGATTGCTTTTCGTGTACTTTGCATCTTGCGGTATGTTGGGATGAAGCGGCCGGGCTAACCTTACATGACATCGTTCATGAGACATGCTCCGCTTGACATGCAATTTATATTGCATAAGTGGCTTTTGGTGCCTGTTTCTCCTAGCATAGTAAAGATCCAATTTACAACGGGTGATCAACAATGCTAGTATCAATGTTGTGGTTCTTGTTCGTAAGTTAGAGCGACACTTATTGAAAGCCCCAAACCACGTAAAATATGCAAAAAGTAGAGGCGTCTAACTTTGTTTTGCAGGGGTGTCTTGATGATGTGATATGGCCATGATTGTGATTATATTTGATGTATGCAATGTTCCTTATTGTAAGTTGGCAAGCGGGAGAATATATGGTTGTCTTTAATTTCTGTTAAGACCTGCGTGTCTATTCAAAATAGTTGTAATAGTTGAAGCTGGTGGGCGACAACCATGAAGAAGCGTCATTGACCTTGATGCTATCGGTGATGATGGAGATCATGTTCGTGCTTGAAGATGGAGATCGGAAGCACAAAGAAGAAAGGCCATATCATATCACATATTATGAATTGCATGTGATGTTAATCCTTTATGCATCTTGTATTGCTTAGTAGGCGACGGTAGCATTATAAGATGATCCCTCATGCACATAAATTTCAAGTTCTAAAGTGTTCACCCTTAGTATGCACCGTTGCCAAAGCTTGCGCTTGAAGCACCACGTGATGATCGGGTGTCTTTGATTCATGGTGACTAGCGTAAGCCAGATTTGCTTATCACGGAAGCTAAGGTTTGTCTTGACGAGCCTAGCATGTACAGAACATGGCCTCAGGAACACGGATCGCGAAGGCAAAGCATGAATCATATAGTAGATATGATGAACATGATGATTGTTCGCCATTGAAACTATATCAACTCTCGTGATGATCGGTGTTGATGTAGTGGATTTGGTTCGTGTGATCACTAAAACAATGTGAGGGATGTTGTTTTGGTGGGAGTTCACCTAGTTTAATTTCATTAATTAATTTGAACTCAATTTGTCATAAACTTAGTCTAAACTATTGCAAATATGTTGTAGATCAATGGCAGCCCTACCATCAATTTTAATGCGTTCCTAGAGAAAGAAAAGTTGAAAAACAATGGAAGCAACTTGGCGGATTGGTTCCGCAATTTGAGGATTGTCCTCACATGGTAATTTGACCTATGTCTTTGGATGCACCGCTAGGTGACCCACCGGTGATGCTACCGATGAAGTAAAGACTATTTACCTCGCTCGGAAGAATCGGTACTCCATAGTTCAGTGTGCTATCTTGTATGGTTTAGAATCGGAGCTTGAGAAAAGATTTGAAGAGTCGGATCCATATGATATTGTCGAGGATCTCAAATTAATCTTTGAGACTCATGCGGCAATTGAAAGTTATAAAGCTTCGAAAAGTTCTTTAGCGCAAGATGGAAGAGGGTAGCTCGTCGGTGAGCATGTGCTTAAGATATGGGCACGCATAAATAAACTTCAAAGTTTGGGTATAGTGATTCCTAATACTTTGGGAGTTTACCGCATCCTCAATCACTACCACCAAGTTACAAGAACTTTGTGATGAACTACAACATGCGAACATGAACAAAGAGTTGCGAACTATTTGCTATGTTAAAATCTGCGAAGTGGAGATCAAGAAAGAGCACCAAGTGTTGATGGTCAATAAGACCACCAAATTCAAGAAAGGCAAGTCTAAGCAAGGGACACTTCAAGAAGGGTGGTAAGAAAGTTACCACGCCGTGAAGAAGACCAAGGCTGGACCTAAGCCTGGCGAATGCTTTTCTTGCAAGGGAGAAGGTCCTTTGAGCGGAATTGCCCAAAGTACTTGGCGGTTGAAGAACGGCAACATCAAGAAGAAAGGTATATCTGATATACATGTTATTGATGTGTATCTCACTAGTACTCGTAGTAGTGCAGGTATTTAATCTTGGTTCGGTTGCTCATATTTGTAACTTCGAAGCAGGAGCTGCGAATAAGCGGAAGCTAGTGAAGAGCGAGGTGACGATGCGGCGTGGAAGCGGATCAAAGGTTGATGTGATCGCGATCGGCACACTACCTCTTCATCTACCATCGGGATTAGTTTTATACTTAAATAATTGTTATTTGGTGCTGCGTTAAGCATGAACATTATATCAGGATCTTGTTTATTGAGGCGGTTACTTGTTTAAATCCGAGAATAATGGTTGTTCGATTTATATGAGTAACATGTTTCATGCACATGCACCTTTGATAGATGGTCTATTCATATTGAATCTCGATAGTAGAAATACACATATTAATAACATTGAGGCTAAGCGTTTGAAATCAGCGATAATTTGACCTATATGTGGCCTTTGTCGTCTTGGTCACATTGGAGTGAAGCGTATGAAGAAACTCCATTCGATGGACTTCTTGAATCACTTGATTTTGAATCACTTGAAAGATCTGAAGCATGTCGATGGGTAAAATGACTAAGACTCCATTTTACGGTATGATGGGCGAGCTACGGACTTATTGGAAATCATACATACCGATGTGTGTGGCCCAATGAGTGTAGCATCGCTGATGATGGTTATCGTTATGTTCTTACCTTCACGGATGACTTGAGTAGATATGGGTATATCTATTTCATGAAACATAAGTCCGAAACTTTCGAGAAGTTTAAGGAGTTTCAAAGTGAGGTAGAGAATCAACGTAACAAGAAGATTAAATTTCTACGTTACGATCGTGGAGGTGAATATCTAAATTCTGAGTTTGGCGAGCATTTGAAGAAATGTGGAATACTTTCATGATTGACACCGCCGGAACACCACAACGTAATGGTGTGTACGAACGTCGTGTCGAACTCTCTTAGATATGGTTCGTTCTATGATGTCACTTACATTTGCCACTATCATTTTGGGGCTATGCATTAGAAACACCGCATTCACTTTAAATAGGGCACCGTCTAAATCCGTTGAAACGACACCGTATGAATTATGGTTTGGGAAGAAACCTAAATTGTCGTTCCTTAAAGTTTGGGGATCTGAAGCCTATGTAAAGAAGTTACACGGACAAGCTTGAACCCAAAGCGGAAAAATCGTCTTCATAGGATACCGAAGGAAACTATTGGGTATACCTTCTATCATAGATCCGAAGGCAAAATCTTTGTTGCCAAGAATGGATCCTTTCTAGAAGGAATTTCTCTCGAAAGAAGTGACTGGAAGGAAAGTAGAACTTACGAGGTTGTCGAACCTTCTCTCGAAAGTGCGAGTAGCGCAAAGACCGGAAGAAGTTCTGTGGTGCTGCACCAATAAGAGAGGAAGCTAGTGATGGTGATCATGAAACTTCGGTTGAAGTTGCTCCAGAGCCTCGGAGGTCAACGAGAACTCGTACCACTCCAGATTGGTATGATTCCGTTATGAATGTCATGTTGGTGGACAACACCGATGACCCGAGACATATGAGGAAGCAATGATGTGCCAGATTCCAATAAATGGCAAGAAGCCATGAAATCCGAGATTGGATCCATGTACGAAAACCAAGTATGGACTTTGGTGGACTTAGGATGGCGGAAGGCTGTCGAGAACAAATGGATTTTCAAGAAGAAAACAGATCTGATGGTAATGTTCTGTCTATAAAGCTCGACTTGTCGCAAAAGGGTTTCGACAAATTCAAGGAGTTGACTACGATGAGACTTTCTCACGGTAGCGAAGCTAAAGTCTGTGAGGATTATGTTAGCAATCGCTGCATATTATGATTATGAGATATGGCAGATGGATGTCAAAACAGCATTCCTCAATGGAGACATTGATGAAGAGTTGTATATGATACAACCCAAAGGTTTTGTCTATCCTAAAGATGCTAACAAGGTATGCAAACTTCAACGGTCCATCTATGGATTGAAGCAAGCATCCCGAAGTTGGAATCAACGTTTTGATAAGGTAATCAAAAGTTTTGGTTTTATACAAACTTATGGAGAAGCTTGTATTTACAAGAAAGTGAGTGGGAGCTCAGAAAGCATTCTTAATACTGTATGTGGATGACATATTGTTGATTGGGAATGATGTAGACCTTCTTAATAGTGTCAAAGAGTATTTGAATAATAGTTTTTCAATGAAGGATCTTGGCGAAGCAGCTTACATATTAGGCATAAAGATTTATAGAGATAGATCGAAACGCCAAATATCATTGTCACAAAGTACATATTTGGACAAAGTTCTAAAGAGGTTTGGAATGGAAGATAGCAAGAAAGGGTTCTTGCCCATGTTGCCCAATCTGACGTTGAGTAAAACTCAAAGTCCGACATCGGCGGAAGATAGAAAAGATGAGTAAGACTCCTATGCCTCAGCCATAGGATCTCTAATGTATGCCATGCTATGTACTAGACCCGACATCGCATATCTTTGTTAGTCTAACTAGCAGATATCAAAGTGATCGAGTGGATCATTGGACAATGATCAAAACATCCTTAAGTACTTAAGAAGAACTAAGGATATGGTTCTTTCTTATGGAGGTGATGAACAGCGTTGTTAATGGTTACACGATGCTAGTTGGAACACCGATCCGGATGATTCTAAATCACAATCTGGATCGTATTTATTTTGAATGGTGCAGCGATTAGCTGGAGGAGTGCAAAGCAAAGCGTTGTGGCGAGATCTTCAACTGAATCGGAATACATGGTCGCTTGGAGGCTTCACAAGAAGCGATATGGATGAAAGAGTTCATTGCGAGCTGGGTGTGGTTCCTAGTGCGCTGGACCCAATGTCTATCTCTTGTGATAACATGGGCGCCATAGCCAATGCGCAGAACCAAGGTCACACAAGAAGTGAAGCATAACAAGCAACGATACCACGCTAATCGAGAACAAAACCAGGAAGGGCAAATAAAGAATTGCAAAGAACACACACATCTGAATGTGTCGGATCCGTGACTAAACCTCTCCCGAGGGCAAAACATGACCAACACCAAACTGCCATGGGTGTTGGTATATTACCATGTAATCTAGATTAGATGACTCTAGTGCAAGTGGGAGACTGTTGGAGATATGCCCTAGAGGTAATAATATATGTTATTATTATTATATATCTTTGTGTTTATGATAAATGTTTACATTCATGCTATAATAGTATTAACAAGGAAACCATTAATACTTGTGTGATTTGTAAACCTAATTTGAAGTCCCTAGTATAGCCTCTATACTTCACTAGGTTGTTGGTTGTATTATGCTGTGGTTTCTTTATGATGTACATTGATATGTTATAAACAAGAATATCATATCGTTAGGAGAATGATATGGTGGACATGCTCCTATAGACAAGCGTAGCATAAAGATCAAGTCATTTCAATAGTTCAATTGCTATATGCTTTCTGATACATAGTAACCTAATTCCTTCGACCATGAGATCATGCATATTGCCTTTCTTGGATGGATGCTTTGATGTCATCAAACACCACACCGTAACAGGTGGCTATAAAAGTGGCATTGGGTGTTCGAAAGTATTGGTTGAAACACATGGATCAAGAGTGGGATTTGTCCATCCACATGACGGATAGATATTCTCTGGGCCTCTCGGTGAAATGTCATCCAATTAGCTTGCAAGCATGTGACTTGGTCACAAGGGATCACATATCAGGAGCGAGAAAAGAGTACTTATCGATGCGAGGATGAACTAGGTATGCGGAGATACCGGCGATCATAACCTCGGATAAGTAACATATCGTGAGACAAAGGGAAATTGGTATCGTATGTAAGTGGTTCATTCGATCGCAAAGTAATCGTAGAAATATGTAGAGCCATATGAATTTCCAGATTCCTCTATTGGTTATTGTTGAGAATGTCTCGATCATGTCGCATAATTCACGAACCGTGAGGAGACACATAAGGATTCGACGTTGTTTGAGTAGTTATGGTATTATGAGAAAGAGACGAATGTTGTTGAGTCTCGGATGGGATCCGGGATATCACGAGGTGATCCGGAATGGTCCGGAGAATAAGATTCATATAAGGAAAGTCCGTTTGAGTTGGGGAATGGTTAGGTGTTTCATCGGGAACATTCTAGAAGGTCCGGAATGTCCGGCACTCCGGGGAAGGGGTACATGAATGTGTCATTGCAAGATGGAATGATTGCATCATGTACTAAGTGTTCTCGCTGTCCAAAATAAAGGGTTTATTTAATTCCTAAATTGGAAAAGTCAAGCTGGTTTGGTCAAACCGCCGATTTGGAAGAAGGAGAAGTTGAAACCGACTTGGGGAGAGTCCTCCTCCCCAAGCCGGCGGCCAGCCTAGGCGAGTTGGGAGGGACTCCTCCTCCCTGGCGCCAGCCCTCCCACCTATAAAGGGAGGGCAGGGCCTCCCTCTAGAGACACACAAGTTCCTATCCTCTAAACTAGAAACTAGACCTAGACCCGGTTTAGAGCTGTTTGGTTTAGAGCCTTCTAATTGGTTTAGAGCCCTCTAATTGGTGTGTCTAATTACTAGACCACTAATAGCCTCTCATAAGCTCCACCATACTGCACTTGGCTTAAGCGAAGCCTGCGGGATCTCCTCTACCTCGGTACCACGCCGTTGTCTTTTAGGAATCGCGAGGAGAGTGCTACAACCTCCATTTTCTTTGGAACAAGGGAGAGGAAGGTCTTCGTCAATCGAACGTGTGACCGACATTGCGGGGCGCCTTGGGAACGCATGGCCGGAAGGATCGTCTACGCGATCTTGAGATCGGAAAGAGTACGACTACATCACCCACGAGAATCTGCTCTCGTTAAACACTTTGGAATCTTCGAGGGTGAGTTATTCCATCGACTCGTTGCTACAATCTAGTAGATAGATCTTGGCTTGTTTGTTTGTATGCGATAGAAAATTTTTGTTTTCCATGCTACGAACCCCTGCAGTAGAGGCCTCCTCATAAGCACGACAACTAGGAGGTTGCTACGGCTTGCCTAGAACTGTAGCGCAGAGTGGTTCCCATGACCAAGGATAGCAGCATCGCAAAATCGCCGCCGCTTGGGAGCTCCGCCAGGAGATGCAGCAAATCCCCACCGAGGAATAACAAGGCAGAGCACCTCCTTCCATTTACCATGGCCACCTACCAGATGGCTGTAGGTAGGGGGAAGCAAGGCAAGTAAATCGAACCTTTTCCTCGTTGGCACAGCAAGCCCTCAATTGCTGCCACATGAAACGTTGGCCACCAACAAACTCCAAGCAGCTGCCGATATTACCATGTGAGATTCTAGTATACCTTTCCACGATGAAGCTCCGTCGTCACCGCCTCTGCTCCTTCGTCGCCGGAGCACATCCCCGCCATCCGGAGGTACACGCATGTCGAGGAGTCGTCGTTGAGCCACCCATGAGTCGGATGAGGATCGCGAGCCATCGCGCCGGTCCATGAGGTATATTCCATATTGGTTCAAACTATTATTTCCAATTCATTTCATTATCATAAACGACTTATTTAAAATAATTACTGTCCAAACAAATAATTAAGTGTGCACTCCACAAATAATTAAGGGGGTACTCTACTTTGTGGAGGTACTCCCTCGTATCCAAATTAGTAGACTTGGTTTTGTGTAGATTCGGATGTATCTTGCACTAAAATAAGTATAAATACATTCGAATTTAAACAAATCTGAGTCTAATTTGGATTAGAGGGAGTAATTTTTTTCCCTTCCAGCTGAGTCCTCCCCGCCAACCTCAATTTTTTTAGTGTAATAACTTCCCACCATGTATTCTGCATAATTTTCTATCTTCCCGCTGAAAAACCATCGTAAATACTCCCGATAATTATCTAATAGCTTAAGTTTGCTATGCAATGAGCGATTTCAGACCCCTTGAGGTCGCGCTGTGGTTTGCTCTGTCTGCGTGTAGGCCTTCCTTTCGTGTGGGCCTACTGAGGCCATGTTACCGGAATATCCGCCTTTTCTAGTTTTGCCCCCATTGTTGGTCGCATTCCCTCTCCTCTCGTGATTCACTCCCGTCGGCGTCGCCGACGCCCTCTCCCTTGGCCCGCGTCAATGCCACCCTCTCCTTCGCCCATGTCGTCGCCGCCCTCTTCCTCTTGTTTCTCTTAACCACAACCAAGTTGTAAAAGGGAAAAATTGGATCTGAGTCAACCGAAGGGAGAACATCGGTCCTCACGGCGTGATGACGGCGCCGTCGACACTGCAGAACACACCGTAGCCACCGGGAGAACATCAAAGGTAATTTCCTTCAGCAGCATGTTTCGTTTCCCCATTCCCAACTCCTTTTCTCCGGCTCATCACGCGGCCCCCTTCCCTCGCCCTCTCCGGTAACCACAGTTGGCTGTGGCGATGCTCGTCCGGTGGAAAGGATCCCCGCCACGCCCTGGCCGTTGCGGCTCCCTCAACCCTGCCCCGTCTATGTCTCATCACCAGCATGGAGCACGAGTCGGGAGCTCGGCTTTCTGACGGCTGGGTCGGATGGAGGGGGAGAGGAGAGGGGCGGAGACAGTGAGCTGTAGTGCGGCGGAGATTGTGAGTTGTGGGGCATGCCGGAGGGAGGGCTGCAGCGGCGGCGCCCTAGCTAGTTCGACGGAACTTGTCCATAGATCGTTGATCCCTCGATCAGCATGAGTAGTAGTATTTTCTGAATTTAGGATCTGTTAGCAAGTACTGTATGTGTTCTGAATTTAGGTTCAATACACACATCCTCCACCTCTTGTCTACACACAACTACTATTAGATCTCCCTGATCTACCTTCCATTGCTTCCAGCCCCTGGGATCTAGCTGGGAGCTAAAGTGCCATAGCCGCCAGCCGGCCGGAAGTGAGCCCGTGCGTGTGCCCCTCACTGTATTACATTTTTTTGCTGGTTCCCATTTTCTTGATCTTTTCTCACACGAGAGTACAATACAAGCTGATGCTTCTTGCTAAAAGCTATTTGTTCTGGTCTTGTGGAGGCTGTGTCCTTTTTGCACACCAGGTGTTTGTGTTTTTTGTCCAAACAGCTAAAAAGTAATAGATCAGTAGTAGAAAAGGGATTAGCGTGTGTTGTTGTCAATCTGCATAACTGAATTGGATGGATGTGGCCATACTTTTGTATTTTTTTCTTAGTCTGTTCCATACATGGCAAATATTCTGGACTTGATTTATTTTCTTTCTTCTATAAAGCATGAATACCAATACGTAATCCTACTTTAATTTTGTTCGGAAGTTTACACTCATTTGGGAAATTTAGTTGTTAAAAATAAATTTAATTTATACCTGTTTTACCTTCTCTTTGATAAGGTCGATGTTATCTTGTGCCTTACCAGGAACCAAGATTTCATATCTCACATATATTATCTATTTTTTGTCTAAAGCCATGATTGTGTCTATGCCCCGTAATTCACCTAGACATTAGTCAATATTTTCCATGGAGTAGATCAGTCAATTCGTCTAATCTGTATTTCTGGATGTTTTCTTGGGAACATTACAAAGATGCATTATTTCAGCTTTCTTGCCACATATATGGTCTATTAATTTTTTTTCCAGTTGCTTGTACAGTACAATAGAGAGTAGAATTAACAACACCCTATTGTGTACGATATGTTATGGAATGCATTGTCTGAATATTGAAAATTGATTCGCCATAACAGAGTAGAATTAAATTGATTGTTGGAAGAGGAGCGAAGATCAAGACTGGAATTCAAGAGAAACATGATGTCAAAGTTTGCACAGTTGAGACAACAGATGGGAACCAAACATACGCTAGCTAATCAGGTGATTATAGTCATATTCTTGTGAACTTGTAAGATTAATTTTGCTTACTTGCGTTCCTAAAAGCGCACTTCTATTTGCAGACGCCCAAGAAAACAACCGGCAAAGAAAATAGCAATCCAAACCTACAAAATACTATTTTAAAGCTAGTTCTACAAGGCACAATATAATTTCTCCAAATACACTCATACAAGGTGCAACACAGAACAATAGACAGTTTTGAGCATTGGTAAGTCACAACCTTGGCTTTTCTTCATGTTGACCTTTGTTTGATTATACTTCTAGTTGTCATCCTGTTTATCGACTTTTCTTCATGTTGACCTTTCTCTCTAGGCCAAACCTTTTTGATAAGTTAAATTTCACATCTATTACAAAGAAGAGATTAGGCGCTAGAAAAACAATACAAAATCATGTTTATTTAGAAACATATGCTCACGGGGCTTTTTAACCGTTTATTGACTGTATTATCGGGCAATTGTCGCTAGGTAATCTGGCAAGTATTTTTTAGAGATTTGTTCATTATTTCACCTTTGGTTTTAACCCTAGCAATAAAGTATAGTTAATCTGCCAGTCATTCATGTTAATCTGGCAAGTACATTTTTTTACATTTGTTTGATGGCTTTATCTTGCTTATAATCTCGCAACCAAGTGTAATTTATATAGCAGTGATATTATATAGCAGTGATTCCTAGTTAATCAGGCAATATATTTTGACATTTTTAACTACTTCATGTGGGTTATGAACCTGGAAACCAAGTATAGTTTATCCGACAGTCATTCCTAGTTAATCTGACAAGTAAATGTTTTGACATTTTCTTAATGCCTTCACGTTGGTTAAAACCTGACAGCCATATGCAATTTATCTAGTTATTCCTAGTTAATCAGGCAAATATATCTTCAAATTGTTTTTGATAGTCTTCACCTGGTTTAAATCCAAAGGCCAAGCGTATTTTTTCCTTTTTTTTAGTGAATGCCTTTTCCCGTGTTTTATTTCTCTTTAAGATTCTGGACATGTGATGGTATCCATGGGAAAGAAAAGGTTGCCCTGTGTATAAAATATTTTGGTAGAAAGCTAGCAGCATCTTATGACAAGCCCATCTGCTTTTGACATGTCGATGATGTCCAGCGGAAAAGGAAAATGTGGTTTTGGCCTTTTGTGTATGTAGTAGCATATTGTATAGTTAGTTACTTTGTAGCGTGTCAGGATTTTTAATCCGTAGTGTCTGGTCACAACGTTGCAATTTGCATATACCTCCACGCGCTCAGGTCGAGGAGTGTGCGACTCGATGGGAAACAACAAAAGCAGAGTGTTGTCGCCGCACGGGGAAGAAAATATGTGGTGCCGCAACGTAGCACGGTCCAAAATTGATATCTATCTATAGATGACTCTTTATTGCATCGAAGAATCTTATCATTTTATATCGTGAGTTATATAAGCTTTCTCCTTAAAAGTTAATAGATGCAAATCCTTACAAAGGTAATACTGCTACTCAAAATACTACTAGTACAACTAGGGTACTAGCATAGTCTGACTTAGGTAGGTGAATGCACTCTTTTCTATTGCTTGGTGATCATGGGACTAGAAGAATGCGTTGCACTGATGATTTTTTATTCGCTGCACGCACTCTACGAGCTTGTGGTGATTTTCCAGTTCGATCTTGTTGCATGCATGCGCTGCTAGCTAGCCAAATCCCTCCGCTTGCCGCTGTCTGTCAGCCTTTCTGTAGCCTGATTTTCTTGCGACAGCCCCATGCTCTTGACTATAACTACGTGGTTTTACATCCGCCGCACGGAAGGAGTAGGCATGCGGTGTCGCTAGCTAGTCTGGTCCTTCAATTAATTTTCATTGAATTTTTGCTTGTCTTTTATCAAAATTTAAAAATATTTATTTGTTGTCCAATATGACGCTCACAAGCATTTGGATTGTTTTTTTATGATCTCGATTATTCGTTTCGATGTGGAAGCACATCGGGCATCTGCATTTCTTTCTCATGCATAACAAGTTGGTTGATTAGGTAGCAGTGGCCTGTAATTATCCCTCTGATTCGATTTTAAATTCCCCTATTGTTAGTTAGAAGTCCATATTGGTTGTTTTATGTTTTTCCATGTTGATTGTGTGGAATATTCTGTGTTCTGATCTTTGTTGTGCCAGATTGTTGTGACTTGTCAAGAAATGCTGCCGGGCTGCTGCAACTAACTATTGTCTACTGTAGTTATTCACGTTCCATATTCTTCTTGCAAATATAATATGATGACAACTTTTAGTAGTGTAGTTTGTCACTGAAAATTACAATGGTGCTGAAATAATTTATTCCGATGTTGGACTGATTAACCTGAGCTAAACAATTCTTCATTCTTTGATTGCAGGATTCAAATATTTAAGTGGACTGGACTGGATATTCAATATGCAATGCAGATAGTTTAATCTTTGCACTTAATTAGGATAGCACATTTAGTATGTTGAATGAATGCTGAATTATTTATGGATATTTGCTATGTGAAATATGATATTCATATGAATCTATATCAGATACCTGTGGTTCGAATCATGTAGTTGAATGCCTGTATTTTTTTTGGTTGCAATAGTCTATTACCAACAGGTTAGTACCACGAAAATTATAGTGTTGCGTCATATCAACCAGCTTTGTTGCACTAGGATGTTGCCATGAAACGTTTGTATTGTCGTGATAGTTGCCTTGCCTACCATAAATATCTTGGCTTTTGTGATAACCATTTGCCGCCACAAAATTCAACTTTGTTGAAATAGTCCTTTCGCCACAAACCGCTTGTATTGTGGCAATAGTTTATCGAGACAAGCATTTTGGTTGTTGTGATAACCACTTGGCGCCACGGAATTCAGCTTTGTTGAAATAGTCCTTTCACTAGCATGTTGTAATAGCTTCTCGCCATGAACATTTTTTCTGTTACGCTAACCGTCTATCACCACCAAAATTAGCATGTTGCAATTTTTTGTTACCACGATTTTGAGAGTTGTTGCCATAAATTAATGCCACAAACATAGGGTTGGTGGCAAAAGAGTTGTACCCACGAAAACGAGAGTTGTTGATATAGAGTTCAGGTCTATTGCAACAATTGTCTATTGCCACGGAAGGTCATGCGCCGTGAAACAAGTGTTGTTGGAATAGGCTACCGCCACAAAAGGCCAATCGCCATGATTTTGATCACTGTTGCATTAAGCTATTCCCATGAACCAAATTATGGTATTAAGCAAGTACTGCTACGAGATAAAACGTGGCAGCTTGTCGCATCGGCGTTGCAATAGAACGCTTTCTTGCCACGGTTTGGTTTTCGTGGCAATAACATATTACCATATGTCTCGTCGCAACGCTTGGCAACGAAAGTCAGGTCGTTGCAATAGGTACCTATTGCCATGATTTGGCTCTTATTGCCACGAATCTTGTTGTTGCAATAGACCCAAATTCTTGTAGTGAATTTTTGATGTTCCATGCTTGGTTTTATCTACTTTCTTATGTTTTGTCCACACTTTGGACTACTTTTCATATGATTTCTTCGAATAACCTATTAACAAGAGCCATGCAGTTGCTGCTTTTCTCATTTTTTTGGTTCGGAAAGTCGGAAAATCAATATTCTCGAATTGGACGGACAAAGCCAAAGTCGATATTTTACCGGAAGACTCACGGAGCGAAGACGAGGCGGAGAGGCCACGGTGGCCACACCATATGGTGGCGCAGGTGCCAGCCATGCCAGGTGGTGTGGGCCCCCTGGCCGCCCATCGACCTTGCCTCTTCGCCTATAAGAAGCCTCCCGATGCATAAACCCTAAATCATCAAGCCTCCAGCCATGAAAAGTTCCGCAGCGCCGCCGCCACCGAAGGGGAGATTCGAGGGATAGAAAGTCTCTGTTCCGGCACCCTGACGGGACGGGGAAGTGCCCTCAGAGCCATCTCCATCGATCTCCACCACCATCTCCATCATCATTGATGATTCCCATGATAAGGAGGGAGTAGTTCTCTCTCGAGGCTAAGGGTTCTATCGGTAGCTATCTGTTCATCTCTCTCTATGCATGATCATATTGTGATCATGAGCTTATAATCTATAGATCTACCTTGCTACTCAAGTGCTTTATTAGATCTCTGCTCTCCCCATGTGTGTGAAAGTGACAGCGTGCACACCATGGTGGCACTTAGGCTAGAGATTACAAATACTTGTTATGAGTTATATTTGGAGTTGGATGTCTCTATGAAATTGTGGTGTTTGTTAGAACCATATAGTACTCAAGATGACAGTGTGGGGTTTTCTAGATGGGAAAGATGAACTTTGATGTGTGCTGTTATAGCCCTACCATCGATTAGAGTGTCTAACCGGAGAGTAGTTAAGAGTAGTATCACAAAGAGAAGATATTTATATGAGAGTGTTCACTAGTGAAAGTATGATCCCTGGGCCTTATTTCTAAGCACTGAAACACCGTTTGCTATTAGATCTGTTACATGTTTGCTTGCTTCCTTCTTTATTTCAGTTTGCCTTTAGTCTTTTCCCACGTCAACCACACGCTAGCAAGCTATTTTCTGGCACCGTTACCACTTATAATTATATATACCACTTGTATTTCACTATCTCTTTGCCGAACTAGTGCACCTATACACCTGACAAGTGTATTGGGTGTGTTGGGGACACAAGAGACTTCTTGTATCTTGATTGCAGGGTTGCTTGAGAGGGGATACCTTTGACCACTTCCTCCCTGAGTTCGATAAACCTTGGGTGATCCACTTAAGGGAAAACTTGCTGCTGTTCTACAAACCTCTGCACTTGGAGGCCCAACAACTGTCTACAAGAATAGAAGTGCGTAGACATCAGTTTCCTAGGCGAGCAATCTCCCCCTTTCTACCTATTTTGTACTTATAGTATTTACGTCCTCATGTTGATCTATTGTTATTCATGTTGCGATGCTTTAGTTTCCGTGCACCATTTATATTCCTTGCAGCCTCTATATTGCCTTGGATACATCCTATTACCTATTGTTTGATAGATAGTCGGCCTTGCGAGTCGTAGTTGCTTTCTCAGGTGCTGCTTCATGTCATTGTCGTTCCACGGTTGTTGGAAGGTTGGCACATGTTTAATGGTGGAGATGATCATGACTTTAATTATAACTT
The DNA here is from genome assembly GCA_023614405.1 of Avena insularis. NCBI lineage: Eukaryota > Viridiplantae > Streptophyta > Magnoliopsida > Poales > Poaceae > Avena > Avena insularis. The sequence continues at coordinate 329,117,851 of CM042688.1, forward strand.
GTTAAATAAAATGTTGGGAATAGATATAACTAATGCAGAGGCATCGGTGGGCAATAGATGCTATTTGGTTCTTCCACGCTCACTTTTGCACTATAGGCCTTGAGTACTTGATACTTGTTCCTTGACTATTCGCACTATCCACATGTGGGAGACTCTATGGATCCCCCTTCGCCTGAGCTTGATTCACACTTTATTTCTTGGGGCCACAAAGTAGTTTCGGGTTTTATTAATATCCTGTACTTATGCCATGCTTTACTGCTTTATTTACGATTGTGCGTGGAGCACCTGTACTGTTTAGGAACCCCGTGCCATATTTATGTTGTATCGACAAGACAAGTCACACTTTCGGGTTCCCAGTCGTTTATCGCCATGATAACAAACCTTGGATCCGTCTCGGAGCCGACTAACTTCATTGCGGGTAGCTTAATGGGGTGGCCCCCTGAAATAATTTATGAATCATGTGAATGCATTGTCGTGAGGCCTCATTGCTTTTTATTTGGTTCTTCCCGAGGTTGATCGTTCGTGTGTTGCTATTTATGAACCCCTGTAGGGTAAATCTTTATGAAAGCCGTGTGCACGGTTATGGACGACTTGGAGCACAGTATCTCGATCATAGACAACCATAACTAAAGTAGTGCTATAATTTTGACTTTGACATGTCTAGTAGTCAGTTTCCCTATAATGGAATGAGTAAATAAAAGTGCCAACAACTGCTGGATTTGGGATATCTCTGGCTAATTGCATCAGACTAGTAAGTATTGCAACTACAACGGAATGGTTAACTAAAACTGCCCACTGCTTATGATATCAGGATGACTCACGCTATCTATATCTGACTAGTAAGTGCTGCAACTATAATGGAATGAATCAAACTGCCAACTGTGTGAGTTCCTCTGTTTGACTTCCTCGTTTGGTCTCGAGGGGGAAATACCAGGATGGATATGATTGGTGTTAGTATCTGGTTGGTCCCGCATAGGTCTTTCTTATCCCTCTCTGATAGCTGGTAGTTTTACCAAGTCTCTATAGGTTGTTTAGTGCATTCTTCGCTGCCGCTTCAGTCCACCATACCTATGTAGGCGAGAGCCGCCGAATTCTACACTCGCCGTATACTGGCCTCAGTACTGACCGCTCCCTTTTTCTTTTGCCCTTTGCCGGCACCCCTTTTGCTTTAGCAGGTTTGAGATCGACGTTGTTATAAGGGTTACTCTTCCGGCTTGGCCTCGGCAAGGTTATGGACACCATTGTTATTCTTCAGGGCTCTTAGCCCCATTTGAATCTTATCGATACTCGGATGTTGTATTGTTTTCAAGGTGATTTGGATCTTTATACTATACATATTTATTCTTGACTCATGGAGTCGTTGTTGTATATATATGTTTGGTGGGTTCCATTGTGAACTATTGTGTAGTGATATTACTTTGTTTTTTTACCCGCACGCAAGTGCCTGGTGGGCATCTTTGAATCGTTTCTATGCAGCTTTGGCGGGAACCGCTAAACTTGCATATGGCCGATTCCAGGGTGTTACAACCCGAGGTGAATGGTTTATTCTTATTGAATATGGATAGTAGTGATACACATGTTCATAACATAGATGCTAAACGAATAAAATTGAATGATAAGTCCACATACATGTGGCACTGTTGTCTTTGTAACATTGGAGTGAAACGCATGAAGAAACTCCATTCCGATGGACTTCTTGAATCACTTGACTTTGAATCACTTGAAAGATGTGAATCATGTCTAATGGAAAAAATGACTAAGACTCCATTCTCTGGGATAATGGAGCGAGCTACGGACTTATTGGAAATAATACATACCATCCACCACCATCTCCATCACCATTGATGATTCCCATGATGAGGAGGGAGTAGTTCTCTCTCGTGGCTAAGGGTTCTATCGGTAGCTATGTGTTCATCTCTCTCTCTATGCGTGATCATATTGTGATCATGAGCTTATAATCTATAGATCTACCTTGCTACTCAAGTGATTTATTAGATCTCTGCTCTCCCCATGTGTGTGAAAGTGACAGCGTGCACACCATGGTGGCACTTAGGCTAGAGATTACAAATACTTGTTATGAGTTATATTTGGAGTTGGATGTCTCTATGAAATTGTGGTGTTTGTTGGAACCATCTAGTACTCAAGATGACAGTGTGGGGTTTTCTAGATGGGAAAGATGAACTTTGAGGTGTGCTGTTATAGCCCTACCATCGATTAGAGTGTCTAACCGGAGAGTAGTTAAGAGTAGTATCACAAAGAGAAGATATTTATATGAGAGTGTTCACTAGTGAGAGTATGATTCCTGGGCCTTGTTTCTAAGCACTGAAACACCGTTTGCTATTAGATCTGTTACATGTTTGCTTGCTTCCTTCTTTATTTCAGTTTGCCTTTAGTCTTGTACCACGTCAACCACACGCCAGCAAGCTATTTTCTGGCACCGTTACCACTTATAACTATCTATCCCACTTGTATTTGACTATCTCTTTGCCGAACTAGTGCACCTATACACCTGACAAGTGTATTGAGTGTGTTGGGTACACAAGAGACTTCTTGTATCTTGATTGCAGGGTTGCTTGAGAGGGGATACCTTTGACCACTTCCTCCCTGAGTTCGATAAACCTTGGGTGATCCACTTAAGGGAAAACTTCCTGCTGTTTTACAAACCTATGCACTTGGAGGCCCAACAACTGTCTACTTGGTGGAATCTTTATGTTGTTGCTCCCCGAGTCTTAGGGTTTCGGGAGGATAATATACGCTAGAGGGGAGAGCCAGGGGTGGACCAGGGCGACCACACCACCTGGTGGCGCCCTAGGCTGGCCCGCGCCAGGGGGTGGTGTGGGCCCCCTATGGCCCATCTTAGCCTCCCCTTCTGGTTTCCTTCGTCTTTTGGAAAAATAGGATTTTCCATATATTTTCCCGGATTTTATGATCTTCGCGAATTTTGCCTCCAAACAGCACCTTTTCCATCGGAATCCTGACTGCAGCGGTTCATGCTCCAAAAGTCACCAACCATGCAAAAACAGATGAAATAACATAAGTATCATCTCTTAATATGAAATATATCAATGAATAACAGTAAATTATGATACAGAATAGTGATGCAAAATGCAACTAATAAAGGCTAGGAGGGGGCGGCGAGGAGGATAATTGCAACCCTAGTTTCCACAACCATCGCCAGATTGCATTTGCGCACCCCTGTAACTTTCGACTCCTTCGATAATTCCAAGAGGAGACAAGCAGGAGTAGGGACCTCTACGAGTCCTGAACCTGGGTAAACCTTGCGTCCCTATGTGCTTGTTTGCTAGCCGATTAATGCCTCCAGTGCTCCCTCCTTCTCCAAAGCCCAAGTCCATAACAATGGGCATTGACGAGTTAAACCCTCGTCAATTGGCACCGTCTGTGGGAACTGGGAGTGCTGATGTTGCGGCTTCTTCGGCCATGTCAACCTTGATCTACAACTCTGCAACAGCAGAGATTCACCAGGTCTTTGGCGCTTTCGACTTCAACGTCCACACGCCAGCCACTCGCCTGGCTTTCGAGTCCGTAGGCGATGGGATCAGCCTGGCGATCGGGAGTTTCCGCTTCCAGGTCAGTCAACTAGGCACGCTTCGCATGATTGACCAGCCAACGGCACCCGCGATTGCTCCAGCATCGTGGTTCCTGCCACCAATCGGCACCCTCAGCGAGCTCAATGCCCCGACAACAGCTGGGAGCACGGACAGCGACAACAGTCGTGGATCCGATCTGGGTGACCTAGCCACAGAAGATGGAGCCTACGGCTCCGGATCTGAAAGTTGTGGAAGAAGAAGCTTCCCCAACCACTTCATGTGCGCCGTCATCAACACGGGCGACACCAGCATCAATCGCGAAAACATCGGCACTAGCACTGGACTGACGAACGATGGTATACTAGTCGCAAATGGTGGCCCTACCAATGGCACGCCCACCAATAATGGGACGGGAGGAGAACCGTCGCTCATGGAGAATGAGAACAGCGGAGAGCGCATGCTGATCAAGCTGAATGACAACGAGTGGGCCCACTGTCGAGAAGCTCTATGGGGCAATCCTCTACCCCCCAACACCTCGCAGGACATGCTGATGGGCTACCATTGGCTGATAAAGGAGGAATTCAAGCGCTAGTAGCAAGTAATCGCGCAACTCGAGGCGCGCAGAAAGGCGGCGGACGAGTCGAGCCTTCGGCAATCTGGGCTCTCCAACCACGGAGGATCCTCCTCCAAGGGCAACAAGTACCTGGCCAACAAAAGGCGATCTCGACTAGCCCACCTCACCGAACAAGAGCGAGTAGAAGCCGCGTAAGTCCTCGACTTCGGTTCTATGACGGTAGATATGCGGGGCAACGTGCTCCCGAAAACGCCGCAAGCTACGGTGATAGCGGCTGCCATGTACCTCCTCAACAACCAGCCACCGGTCGGAGATCCCCGAGCTGCCATGCACCGATCTATGATCGTGGGCCTGGGGCTAATCGAGGTCGCCTTCGATAAAGAACCAACACCAGAGCCTAAGAAAAGCAAGGCTCTAGCCAAATACTACTACTCGTACTCCTCCAGTGACGACAGTCACGATCTGTCATGGCGACATCGCTCACGACGGCATGACCACGACTACGATGCGCATGATGACATCACGCAGCGCAAGGTCGACAAGATGCGGGCAAGACGTGCTTGTTTGACTGACTTGAAAGAAGACGAGACGGAGCTCTGCGTCGCCAGATGCTTCAGTAGAGCCATCAGGCATAAGCCAAGGCCTAAGGGGTTCAAACTCCCGTCGGAGAACCCAAAATTTGACGGCCTGCAGGACCCAAAAATCTGGTTGGAGGACCACATCTCCTCCATCAGGCTAAGTCAATTTGGCAATAAACTCTCCACCTTCCACCACTGAGTACCCCAGTGGAAGCGAGTCCTGCATCACCTTCGACAAGCGCGACCACCCGCGCCAAGTTCCTCGTCCAGGACACTGTCCCCTCAAACTCGAGGCGCAGATCGGGGGCTTCGATATGAGTCACGTCTTCATGGACGGCGGGAGCGGCATCAACCTCATGTTCGCGAGTACCCTACGTGCGATGAGGATCCCTCTGACTTGTCTGGAAGTTTCAGACACGACATTCCACGGCATCGTCCTAGGGAAGGGCGTATATCCCCTAGGCAAAATCAACCTCGACGTCATCTTTGGCACGCCGCAAAACTTTAGGCGAGAGCACATCGACTTTGAAGTCATCAACTGGCCCTCACAATACCATTGCATCCTCGGACGTGTCGTGTTCACAAGGTTCATGGTAGTGCCGCACTACACCTACCTGCAGATGAAAATGCCAGGTCCGAACGGCGTCATCACAATCAATGGAAGCTTCAAGAGGTCCGAAAGCTGCGACAGGGAATTCAACAGAATCTCCCAGTCCTTCGGCATGCAGGAGGAACTCGCAAGATTGAAGGAGTCGACAGACAACAGTCTGCCTCCCCTGAGCAGGCCAAGTTCACCCGACCTGTCCTTCGACTCGTCGGTACAAACGAAAAAAGTCCAGGTCCACCCAATGGACCCGACCAAGACGGCCCTCATCGCCAACAACTTGAGTTCCACATAGGAACTCGCGCTCGTCGAATTCCTCCATGAGCATTGGGAAATCTTCGCCTGGTGTCCAGCGGACATGCCAGGGGTTCCCAGGGAATTCGTCGAGCACTCACACAACGTAAATCCAGACACGAGGCCAGTCAAGCAGACAATACGGCGACTGTCTGAACCAAGAGCAAAAGAAGTGGGTATGGAGATCAATAGACTCCTCAACGCAAACTTCATACGCGAGATCAAGGAAAGCACCTGGCTCGCTAACACAATGCTTGTGCCTAAAAAGACACGGATATCCTACAGATGTGCGTGGACTTCACCTCCTTGAATAAGCACTGCCCAAAGGATCACTTCCCGTTGCCACGAATCGACCAAATCATCGACTCCACCGTGGGATGTGAGTGCCTCTGCTTCCTCGATGCTTACTCAGGTTACAATCAGTTTCGAATGAAGGAGGAAGACCAGGAGAAAACAACATTTACAACGCCCTTTGGTGTGTTATGCTACAACACGATGCCTTTCGGGCTAAAAAACACAGGAGCCACCTATCAGTGATGCATGCAGGCTTATCTCAAGAACCAACTTGGTCGCAACATCCAAGTCTATGTTGACGACATCGTCATCAAAACCAAGGAGGAAGCCACGTTAATCGACGATCTCCGCGAGACCTTCGCTAACCTCGACCGCTACCGGATCAAGCTCAATCCGGACAAATGCACCTTCGGTGTGCAATCCGGGCGATTACTCGGGTATCTCATCTCTGCGAGGGGGATCGAGGCAAACCCGAAGAAAATAAAGGCCATATTGGCCATGGAGAAGCCGAAGAACGTAAAAGGCGTCTAGCAGCTGGCTGGGCGAATCGCGGCGTTCAGTCGATTCATCAGTCGAATGGGTGAAAAAGCACTGCCCTTCTACCAACTTCTCCACAAAGCTGACAAGTTCGAGTGGATAGACGAGGCGCAAGAAGCATTCGAAGACCTCAAGCGTCTACTATCCACCTCGCTAGTACTAGTGACGCCTTGCAAAAAGGAACCACTATTGCTCTACATCTCCGCCACCAACCAGGTGGTCAGCACGGTGCTCGTGGTGGAACGAGTCGAAGAAAATAATGTCCACGGGGTCCAGCGCCTAATATACTACCTCAGCGAAGTGCTCACGCCAACAAAGCAGCAGTACCCGCACTACTAGAAGCTGGCATATGGCGTCTTCGTGACAGCCAGGCGACTGGGCCACTACTTCCAGGAGCACCCAATCGTGGTGGTAAACGACGCCCCGCTCGGGCATATACTCAATAATCCTGACACCACCGGATGAGTCGCGCTCTAGGGAATCGAGCTGTCTCCATGAGACATCACATATGAGAAGCGCGACACGATCAAGTCGCAAGTCCTCCCGGATTTTCTCGTGCACTGGATGGAGAACCAGCTCCCCGACAAGCCAGATATGTCCTATCTTTGGACAATGCACTTCGACGGGTCCAAGCTAAAGGACGAAGCTAGGGCAGGAGTCATACTGACATCGCCCCAAGGAGACAAGATGAAATACATTATGCGAATGCAGTTCACTGCCTCCAATAATGAAGCCGAGTACGAGGCCTTAATCCACGGGATGTGGATGGCGAAAGCCTGTGGTGCCAAGAGGCTCATCATCTAAGGCGACTCCAAACTGGTGGTCTACCAAATGATACACGAGTACGACGCACTGAGCAAACAACATGATCACCTATCGCGACCTCTACGACACACTCGAGGGAGACTTTGATGGCTGCAAGATGCGACACGTAGGCCACAAAAGCAATGAAGAGGCGGATCTACTCGCCAACATTGGCTCCACCTGCGCCCCCATACCACCTGGGGTATTCCTCGAGCGCATCTACGAGCGCTCCATCAAGCCCAAAGCTCTAGAGAAGAAAGCAAGCATGTCAACGGACTCGGGGACTACGCCACCCAACAAGCCAATGGCACTCGACGACATGGAGCTCTATACAGGACTCAAAGGACCAATGGGGGTCATGATGATCGAGCCATCTTGGACACAACCTTACATCACATATCTACTCAGCAAGAGGCTGCTAGATGACCCGACTGATGCGCAACACATCGCGTGACGATCTAAGTCATTCGCCCTCATCAACGGCAGACTGTACACGCGTAGCATCACAGCGGTACTTCAACGGTGCATCTCCAATGGAGCGGAAGGGCCATCCTCCTCGACATACATGAAGGCACTTGCGGACACCATGCTGGTAGTCGCGCCCTCGTCTCCAAAACTCTACGAGCTGGATTCTACTAGCCCACGGCCATGCGGGACACCAAGGACATCGTCCAGTGCTGCAACACTTGCCAGCGATTCACGGACAAACCACACGCACTTGGCGCGGAACTCAGGCCAATACCAATGGCTTGGCCCTTCGCACAATGGGGACTCGACATGGTCGGCAAGCTCCCAAAGTCCTCACGAGGAGGTTATGTCTACCTCTTAGTCGCAGTCGACAAATTCACTAAGTGGATCGAGGCCATGCCGGTGACGAATCAATCGGGAGCCAGAGCTGTCAAGTTCTTCGAGTCCATCATCTACCGTTTTGGGGTGCCACATAGCATCATCATGGACAATGGGACGAACTTCACCTCTAGGGAATTCTGCGAAAACCTAGGAATCAACATAAGCTACGCCTCGGTGGCTCACCCGCAGACCAACGGTCAAGTCGAAAAGGCCAACGGCCTTGTCTGCAGTGGAATCAAGAAACAACTCCTCCGGCCACTCGAACAAGCCACGGGATGCTGGCCAGACGAGTTGCAATCCGTACTTTGGATCCTGCACACAACTCCAAACAGTGCCATGGGATACACTCCGTTCTTCATGGTGCACGGTGCTGAAGCGGTGCTACCCGCAGAAGTACCCTACAAAGCCCCACGGGTGGTGGCATACAGCGAGAAGGAGTCAACTCTTGCACTCAAAGACTCCATCGACCTCCTTGAAGAGGCACACGAGATAGCAGCGGAGAGATCAACGATCTACCAGCAGAGCCTCCACAACTACCATAGCAGAAGGCTACACCCCAGATCCTTCGTCGAAGGAGACCTGGTCCTACGACTGAAGCAACAAGGGCATCTCAAGCTCGAGTCCCCTTGGGAAGGACCTTACGTGATTACAGAAGTAATCTCAGGTGGCGCATATCGCCTTAAAGATTTCGAGAGCGGAGTCGCATACTCCAACCCCTAGAACATCGCGCAACTGCGTCGTTTCTACCCCTAGTCGTTTTTACATTACAAATAAGGCTATCCAGCCAGGCTACTTAGCCACACATTGTACCTCGTACTATTCTGCAAATAAATAAAGCTAAGTGCCCCGAAACTCTGTGTCTTTTCTTATTTTCTTGCAATTTCATCACTCAGGGGCTGCGCCACCCTTTACACTTTCGTTTTATGAACAAATCGCAGTATCCTGAGTAGCTAGCGCACTACCAATCGAACCCTTGATAAACACCAACCCAGTTGCAACGCACCTGGCATGTTGGCAAGGTGCTGAGATAAACATATGTTAGGCTAACGAAAAGGAACTTCAGAGTACAATACACTCGAAAAATATACAAGCTAGCAAGCTCTTCACATATCAATGGGTACTAAATATAGCCAACACAATCATACGAACTTTACAACACTCATACATCTATGTGTAGGATACAAACTACGCTACTGCTGCAGAAGATGAACATTCGTCTGCTCTTCAAAAAAGTCGACGATGTCCTCCGCCGGCCGATCAACCGCCTGGTAGTTTGGCACCATGTTCCAAGTCATCCCTTCTGGTGGCGTTGGAGGACTAGCAGCAACGGACGCTATGTCCACATCTGGCCGATGTAGTCACACCAGCGACATGGCAGCCTTCGCACCTGCGACCAGTTGCTGACGCACGCACTCGCGTACCACGCTTATATCTTGAAACTTCGCCAAAAGAGCCAACAGGCTTGAAGGGACGGTGTTCAGCGGAAACATCGTCTGGTAAATGTGCCTAAGACACGACTGTGCCTTCTTCAAGCATTGAAGCACTTGAGAAGAATGATCATGCAGGGTCGCCAACATGACTGCACGGTCGTGGTCCACCCAAAAATACCCACTCGCCTGCAACTGCTCCTAGGACAGGTTGTTCATTCGAATGGCCACCCGGTCCTTCTCATCCTGCGGATGATGAGCGCTAACAACTACACTAAGCAAGCAACAAAGTGTGAAGACAAGGAATCGCCGCGACTGACTAAAAGAAGAGATGAGAAGGTAGAAAGCTAACATTTAAACTGCTCATTCAACTGCGCCACTTCCTCCAAGAGATACTTCTCGCGGGCGGTGGCCTTCTCAGCCTTTGACTTCCACACATCCGTGCTACCACGGATGATGGGCAACTCATGCTCCAACTGCTTAATGTGGTCGTGCAGTCACGAAAGAAACGACAATTCCTCCACCTTTGAACGCGCCTGCGCCGTGGTTTCATTGGTGGGAGGTGAATCATGAGGACCACTCTAAGGACCCTATGTACAATCAAGCAAGAGGCAAATGAGACTAATCACAGATCGATAAACAGAGGACTGCATTCAAACTTGATAAATGTCAAGGGAACACCCCCAACAAAAGCATGGTCCAGACAAAAGGCTAGCTACAACTATTACACATGGGGACTAGGGAGCATTCTGCTTCTTCGACTTCGAATTCGGGGGCTTCATCGCATCCGTGGTAGTCTCTGACGCCATGGACTTGCTGGTGGTAGCCCTAGATGCCGCGGTCTTCGCCGCCTTCGCTCGCCGCTGCTCCTCAGAGTATTTGGCGACTGTCTCGATAAGCTGAGGCCCGTATTTACCACAGCTACTAGCGAAGGGAGCAAACACTACCTACTGGCCTCCGGCGTCGACAGGCATCGCCTCGGAAATCGTGGCGGGATCCAACTCCACGCCATGGGCTTGCACCACCGCGAGTGCCATGGTGGCGCCGACAGACCGCTGGGAGTTCCTGAATTCCATGGGAATACCTCTAGCAAAGGATTCCACAAGGTCATCAAGATTGTCGATTAACCTGGACTTGGGAGTCAGGTCCTCCCGGAGGCGACTCAGCACACCCTTGGCCTTCCCCAACGTCTCCTACAGGGAGACACTGTGGTCCTCGACTCCGGCCACGGCGCCAGCCAAGGCATCCGCACGACGCAAGGTCTGGGCATCAAAGCTCATGCCGGCAGCATCTACGTACACAGGGTGTCAGCACAACAGCATGACATCAAACAAGGAGCAATGCAAATCCAACTGATAATTACCTGAGAGAGCCTTGGAAATCGAGAAAAGTTGTTCTTCGAACAACTTCTCCCTTTCAGCATTGGAAGAGCGCAAATCCTCCTCACGCTTCCGCGACACCTCCAGGGCTGCGATTGCTTCGTCTCGATTCTTCACCACCACAGCAAGCCCCTTCTCGAGGGACGTAACGCGATGGAGAAGCTCATTATGTTCACCTGCAAATGTCAGAACACCGCAAAGTATATGAGCTCACAAATCCCAGTGCAAAGGAGATTAAAGAAACAAAGTCAAGAACGAACCTTCGACTGCATGGTGGCGATTGTCCAGCAGAGCGTGTTGTCGACCCATAGTAAGGACTTGCTCCGCAAGGCAAGCAGCTTCCTTCACAATGAGCTAAACCAAGGGAAATGAAGACTCAGCGGCAACCCAAAGTACAAATTTGACTGACAAACAGCAAAAAGGACACTTACATGTTCCTCTAGGGACTCCGAAGAAGACTGTTGTGCAGTCGTCCGTGCAACCATCTGGTGCTCCTAGCATGTGGGGAACTCAAAGAATTGGCGCCAGAGTGGGCCGCCACTGGAGGAGAAGGAGACCGTTCGGCCACCTCCTTGGCCTTGGAGTCTGCAACTCCAGACTCTTTCACAAATTGGACGTCATCAGGAGACAACGATGCCACTCGACTACAAAACACGTCCAATGCCACTTCAGAAAAGCAACTCCAAAGGAAACAAGACAAACTCGTGGAAAATAGAACTCACCAATCGAATTTGTCGAGGTCAAATGAGTCATCCGGTGACTCCTTTGGCAGCCACAGCTTCTTCCGAGCTGGAGGAGCCATGGCACGCAAAGGCACGGCGGAAATCGGCTCCTCTGCAGCAGTAGAAGGACCTTCCAGTGTCGTTGGAGAGGAGGCGTCAGAATCCTTGCTGCGGGAACGCTTGCGAGTGCCTTGGCCGCTGGACTCGGGGGCTTCCTCCTCTTCTTCAATTGGGATGGTCGAATCCGACTCGTCCTCTTCCACCGCGTCACACAGGATAACCCCTTCAGGCAGAGGAGGGAAGCTAGAGGCCACTTTCCAGTCCTGCATTCAGAAGAAACATCAGCACAGATTAAAGCACTTGGCAACCAATCGAACAAATGCAATACTACTTTGCAGGAAACTCTACCTCAGGCGGAGGGTTGTTGGCATCGAAAGGGGGCACGACTGATTCGCCTGGAAGATCCTCCTTGGCGGTATACTTTCACTAGTCGCAACCTCCTACCTACCTCACCCGCAGAAATGCCCTCCGGGGATATGCGAGTGATATCGCTAGCACCGACCCTGCAGTACATCGGATGGACTCTAGATTGTAGAGGCTGGATGCGGCATCACAACCAAGTGCGAATGAGAGTGGCGCCACCCTCTTCCTTGCCTATGCGGCCTTCGAGGTCGCAAACACGTGATACAGCATCTTCGTCTCCTCAGACTCGCCAGGCATCACGACGTTCTTCTAGGAGCGCCTCCTCTTGCAAGCCGCCACGGGATCGAAGGGCACAAGTCTGAAGTGCTCTCCGTCGGCCTTCTGGTCACGGATGTAGAACCACTTATCTCTCCACCCTTGGACATACGCGGTGAGCTTGATGTCAAAGTAGGTGGCTGAGGAGTCGACGTGGATCCCGCAGGCTCCTACATCATAGACTACCGAACCCAACCCCGACTGACGCTTAAGCTTAAAAAACTTCTTGAAGAGACCGGAGTGCGGCTCGATTCCCAGCCAGCACTCGCAGAGAGTGATGAAACAAGATATATGAAGAATCGAATTTGGGGACAGCTGATGCAGCTGGAGCCCATAGAAGCAAAGAAGACCCCTAACAAACAGATGCAGGGGAGAGAGACCTCGAATGATGAATGCAAGGAACATCACTCTGAAACCCGCAGGAGGATGGGGGATTACCTCGTCGCCAGGCACTCGCGAGTCATCTTCTGTGGACGGAAGAGCTCCATCTTGACGAAGAAGGTGCAACTCGGAAGACTTGATGACAGACGTGCGCTAGGAGCTGTTGGTGACACGGGTGCCCGCACTTTTCTTCTTCCCATCGGCGGTGGCGCTAGTGCCCACGGCAGTGGTGCCTCCCTTCTTCTTGGTAGCAGCAATGGTGGCCGCAGATCCAGCGGCAGCGCCTCCTTTCTTGTTGCCCATCTTTCGATGGCGGTGAGAACAAAGGAAGTAGTTGGGGAATACGTGCAGCTGGTCCAAAGCCATGGAGAGGACAAGTGCAAGGGAGAAGAAACGAGCAACAATGGTGAAGGAAGCACGAGTAAGAAGAGAGATGGGGGAAATTACCGCAGCTGTGTTGCTACTTAACCTCCTCGCAGGTGTCATCCAACGGGCAGCAAAAACCCTACTAAACGCGTGGAGCACATCGCCATCGGCACGTGGCGAAGGTGAATCACGAACCGTCCCCCACTACTACCATTACACGTGGAAATCGAGGAGACGCAGTTAAAACAGAAGATTATGCACGCCCAGTCAAATCGAAGTCAAAAAGTGGGACCTACCACTCGTCACGTCCTGTCAAAACCGCTCACGCGAGTAACTGAGGCCATCACATCGTCAACACTGACGTCATCGAGTCCAACAGAAGAATTTTTTGACTACTTTAGTTCTTTCCCGAGTCTTCGACTCAACCAAGCACTCGAGGGCTACTCCTAACAGGAGCGCTGGCCACGCACCCGAAATAATTTTTATGCAGGTATACAAGTTCCACGAAAACCCATCACTGGAATCAATGATTCGATTGTGAACTACGGGTTACTCCCATAGGGAGCACTGGAAGCATATTCGACTGAAACAAGCAACAAAAGACGACAACAGTCGCAAATGTTTTTAGTCCCCACTCGAGTCTATGACTCGAATAGGCACTAGGGGGATACTCCCATAGGGAGCGCTGGTCGCGTACCCTATGATTATTTTCCCTTGTACATTGTACTATGTGTTGATAACATCCACACTTGAAAGCCATGGAGACTCCGCCACATATTTTACCTACAAAGAGATTACGTCTCCTGGGCCACCCGAATCTTATCCGCGATGACAAAAATTGGGATGCCGCGCTTGCAGCGTGAAGATAAGACCTGAATAAGGCCTGGCAACGCATCTGATGCGCACTACCAGAAATATATCCATACCTGCAGGTACGATGAACATGCCTTGACGGACGCGTCGAGTGCTCACATTTATACACTGGAATTCGACTCATGTAAGACCCCCGCGGCTTGAGTCGAATTACGCCAGCACTTTTCCGAATTCGAGTCCGAGGACTCGAGTTTGAGTAGATTGTGTTGTTTTGCCCTAAGGCAGTTAACTGATACCGATACATCGGATAAATCAGACACGTATATCAACAATCCCAATGACACAAGAAGAACACTCGAAAAAATGATCAGTCATCCACACGAAATACTTCATAAAGTCTCCAGTCAAATCTGTGATTCCACTGGACACTCGGGGGCTACTGACATGGGTATACCCTACTGGTACTCGAGTTTGGCATATACGGTCCAGATACGGCAAAATCCCATGGTGTTGTCAAGGCCCAATACAGAGTTCGGGTGACCCACGGACTCTCCGATTGCTTGCAACACAAGAAGAAGCTTAAGATAGAAAGTTCAAACGGAGGAACCCTAATATGTAACCGACTCGGCCTGCTACCCGAGACCTAGCCTATCTATATAAAGGCTAGGAGGGGCAACGAGGAGCACAATTGCAACCCTAGTTTCCACAACCATCGCCAGATTGCATCTGCGCACCCCTGTAACTTTCGAGTCCTTCGATAATTTCAAGAGTAGGCAAGAAGGAGTAGGGACCTCTACGAGGCCTAAACCTGGGTAAACCTTGCATCCCTGTGTGCTTGTTTGCTAGCCGATTGATGCCTCCAGCGCTCCCACCTTCTCCAAAACCAAAGTCCATACAATGGGCATTGATGAGTTAAACCCTCGTCAGCAGCGCTCGGCGACAAAGAGAACCAGAGGGAGAGGGGAAGCACAAGGTGGTGCTGGAGCAGCGCATGGTCACCCTGAGCGTGACGATGGCGGTGGTGAGGCCAGAGGATCTTCGGAAAGACGGTGAATGACAAAACGACGGTGACGATCATCGGCAGAGTCGGGCTCGATTCCGTGCAGGGGATGGCTCGTGGGCGTGCATGGCTTGATGGAGAGGGGTAGGAAGGTACGACAGAGCTCCCAGCAAGCTCAATGGGAACTAGGGAGGCCTGGGATGACGGGGCGCCGGCAGGGTCTGGCGGCTAGGGTTTTGGCCCGCACACACACACACACACACAGAGAGAGAGAGAGAGAGAGAGAGAGAGAGAGAGAGAGAGAGTGGGGAGGGGATAAGATTAGAGAGGAGGGAGAGTGGTTGGTGGCATTCTTATCCTCCTTTAGGACGGCGGCGGTGCCCCGAATCTTGGCATGCAGCTGCGGCAGACGGTGGGTGGCGCGACACGCAGCTGCTCTCCATCGGCGTCGAAGACGACGAGGGAGACAGAAGGACGACGCGATACGTGGGCCGCAGCTAGGCTAGCTTGGGCTGGGGGGCTACGGGGTTCCAGGCTGCGGGCGAGCAGCAGATAGAGAGAAGAGGAAATGTGGGCTGCTAGGCTGCTGCTGCTGCAGTTTTCTTTGCAAAACATTTTTTCCTTTCGTATTTCTCCTTTTCTCTTTTGCAAATTCAAATACTTTTATGTTTTGAATCATTCAAAAATACTAGAGGATTTCTAAAATACCTTAGAACACTAAGGGGTCGTTCGAACAATTTGGACTCACACCTTTTATAGTTTTAGAAATTCAAACTATGTTGAATAGGTTTTCAAAGAGAGGGAAGTATTGGGGTTTTCTTTTCTTCCTTGCATGCATTTTTAAAAGATGATGCTCATGAATGCACAATCAAAACCCTATTTAGTGATCAGCTAAAACTGGGGTGTTACATGACTTCGACCGGGTAACATCCACCATTGATTGAACAACTCGAAGGAAAACTTCGAGTTTCTTCACCTGTTCAAAAAAAATCAGCATATAAAGGCGGGTCTACTGTATGCACAATGGCAATCTCGGTTGCGCCTAGTCTAGATGAGGATGGAGTCACATCCGACGTTTGCGCAGGCACTGGAGGGGCAGTCGAATCATTCAGAATCTGGCAAGACATATGAAAGATAGAAAATCTTCAGCAAAGAAAAGATCCACCCATATACATATACACAAAAATACCCTTCTGATCAAAAGTAGACCTTTCCAGCGACAGGATGAAAGTTAAAAGCCATTACAACAGCAGCAGAAATACAGGAAACTACAGAACAAGGCTATGGAGCTGATTTCTCCAAAGATAAGGTTGCGCTAGCATAAGGAGCACTAGCTATGGCAGGGGCAACAACCGGAGAAGGAGCAGCAGCCGAAGAATGAGCAGCAGCAGAAAAAGGAGCAGTTGATCCCTTTGGATCTGACTTTATACCTAGAAGCAGCCAAGAAAATTTCTTGGCCCTCTTAATGAAAGGCTTCAGATCAACTGGTTGGCCTTTGGAGTTTACTAGGACAGAGGAGCTAACCTTCTCCCAGTCGACCTTCTCGCCATGCGCCATCGCTAACGCTATCGAAGTTTCCACACCAACTTTTGACTGAGTCATGTTGTATCCAATGAGCGGACTCAGATTGGTGCCGAAAATAGCGACAAGATCGTTCAGGTCGGCAAGTACTTCCTTCGATGGAAAAACTTCGTCGTGCAAACCCTTGAAGGCACGGCGTGATCGGACAAGGAGGTTGCGCACATGAATACTATTAGCCTCCAAGGTGCTAACATCATCCGATAAGGGGTCAAACTTCTTGTCTTCATCAAGCGGCAAATTTTGGCCTGACAGCTCTGCACATACCAAAAAGGAGGGACGATCAGAACATAGAAACACTAAGGAATGAAACAAGAAATGCTCCCTTGCCAAGCAAAAAACTTACGAGTCAAGGAAGCATTAAGAGTCTCCAAGCGCTTCCGAAGATTTTCTTCTCGGATGGCAGCTTGCTTGGCTCTTTCTTCAACATCAGCACTAGCTTTCTATTTGGCCTCCTCCAAAGATCTTTCAGCGATCCGAAGTTGGGCCTCTAGATCGTCGACATGTTTCGACGCCTCATCTCGGATGACCTCGGACTCCTTGGCAACGGATGAATAAGAAAGGGAAGGAAAAAAGTTAGGAAAATGAGAAGAAGTGCATAAAATACGAAAAGATGTAAATATACCTTTCAGAACTTCTTCTTCATTGTGAATCTTAATAAAATGGGCAGCCATGTCGACCATCTCACGCATCACAGGCTGCAAAGAAGTACATTAGGAAAGGCAAATAAAAGGAGGATCAATGTTGAAATTAAAAACCACAGATGCACTTATGTCCTGCATATACACCTTGACAGGGCTCTCGGATATCACCACGCCTTTGCCAGCCAATTTTCTTCTTTTCGGCGCCAGGGGCTTCGACACAGCGGCAACATCCTTGTGGATAATTGTATCTGCAGAAGACGCGAGCAAATCTTTTGGATCCTTGACAGAAGGAGCAACAGAAGTATGAAGAGGAGACAAAGGTGGGTCTTCCACATTATCACCACTACAAGAGTAAAGACGAAGAATAAAAAAGCACCAACAACCGAATCACCTGACAAAATTGTAAAGAGAAAATAAGTACTTACGAAGATACGTCCTGCACAAAGAGAAAAAGGGTCTTCTAGGAAGGAGCCTACGATAATGGTATGGCACCTGAAGGTTTGGAGGCCGTAGAATCATCTGAGTCTTCAATGGTTTCCGTGGCGTCCAGACATTTCTGCTTCTCGCCAACAGGCGCAACACGGAAATCCTCTAAATGAGCCGACGGAAGCGATGGCGTCCTTGAGGAAGATTCTGCGCTAGAAGTCTCTATCTCCTCATCAACTGCGGTCCTAGTCAAGGGAAGATCGTCATAAGCAGAAGGGTTGGCGGAAGGCTGGCCGCTCTCAGGAAGAGGAGGAAGGCAGGATAGATGATCATCATCCTATATAAGCAAGAAAACCATAAATCACAAAAGAGAATAATTACAAAAGATAAATAAGCAAGGAGCAAAAGGGAAAATGAATTTACCTCCGGAAGACGGTTCTTCTTGCCAAAGGGCTCAACAGAACAATCTGAATAAACCATGCTTTTTGCCATAAGGGTCGTGAAACTACGAACCCTTTTCTCATAAACCTTGTGGGATAGGTCATCCCGAGAAATCCTTATAGGATCCTTTTTTCCGGTATGCGCCCACATACTAGAGAGACGAGCCTACAAGGGCTGCACGCGGATCCACAGGAAATATGCCAATATCTGAAGACCAGACAATTCCTTACCAACCTCATGCCGAATTTTTGAAATACGATCAATATGGGGTTGGATCTCTACCATTTCTTCGGCAGAAGGACGCTGATCCCAGGACTCAAGTTTGCGGCAATTTTTCTTCGGTTCAAAGGGGGATAACCCGAAAGATTAACCCTCGATGGATTGGTCTTTGATATAAAACCATTTGGCTTTCCATCCTTGCACTGAATCAACAGGCTTGAAATCAAAATAATCTATGTCGGAGCAAACTGAGAAAATGGCGCCGCCAACATCATGGACAATGGTGTCAGTGGCATTGCGGCGAATGTAAAAAAATTACTTCCACAGGCCCCAATGGGGTTGAATCCCGAGAAAGCATTCTCAGAGAGTGACAAAACAAGCGACATGGAGAATAGAGTTCGGCGTGAGCTGGTAGAGCTGCACACCATCGACGAAGAGAAGACCACGAAGAAATTCGTGGATAGGAAGAGAAAGGCCGTGAAAAAGAAAGGACAGAAACATTACCCTCCAGCCCGATCTGGGGATTGGAGCAGCTTCATCCCTAGGGAGCTTGAAGGAGCCCTCTGTCAGGTGGTCAGAGTTCCATGCCTCGCGTAGCTCCCGCGTCGTGCACTTGGAAGGATCCCATCCGACATCCCTCTTCCTGGTGGCCTTGGCGGTCGTGGAGGATGTTCCCACCTTGCTTTTCCCCATGGTGATGATGAAGCAACGCTGGCGCAAAGCAAGAGTTTCACAAGGAGAACGGAGGAAGGCAGGGGCGCAAGGAGGAAGATGAAGTTAGCAAGAACAAGGTAAAAAGGGGTAAAGGAAATCCGCTTCCCTTATAAAGAGCAACGCTTCACAAGTTGCACCGTTCGATGTAAAATCAAAACGTTCAAAAGGCACATAATAATGACACGTGTTCACAGATTCCATCAAGGAAAATATCTCAAGAAGTTATTACTGTGGTAAAACCAGGAGAACAGTCCACGCCGCCTCAATCTTCATACAAAAAAGGGGACGTGCAGTCAGGAAACTGCGCTGAATACACCACCACGCATCATCATTACAGCAGCACGCGCCCACGCTCAACAAGTTTCATCATGAGTGTATGCTTCGAGAATAAAATGTATAAAATTTGTCATCGATGACGTCACAACAACAATGGTTTAGTGGAAAGGGTACACACCCGAAGAAAAATAGGGAGTCAAAGTAAATTACTCCATGAAAAAGGTTGAGACTATAGAGGAAAATGCAAAAATTCGACTGTAGCCTTGGGGGCTACTCCTATCGGGAGCGCTAGTCGTGCACCTGACAAAAATTTGAAGACACATTGACATCATAAATTTTTTGAGCCAATGTACTGAACCATACATACGAACATAGCCTCAGGGGCTACTCCTATCAGCAGCGCGGATGTGCTCCTAATAAAAGAAAAACGAAAATCAAACTCCTATCGTGAGGGCATGTATGAAGCAAAAATCAAAGAAGCCAACAAAATATGTAAACCTCGGACCACAGCTAAATGCAACAAAACTCCGAATGTCGCCCCGAGATTCATCCTGTGTGGCCTAGTAATCGCACAAAATGCGCTCTGCCGACATTATATCTGTATCTACGATACGACGAAAAATCCCGACAGACGCGTTAGGTACCCGATAAAATAAAACTGGAAGTTAGTATTCAATAAGACCTTAGTGGCCTGAACTGAGTTATGCTAGTAATAAATCCCAAGTTTAGGCTTGGGGACTTGAATTTGATGTAGGACAACCTTTCCTTTGCCTAGGAGAAATCATAATTCCCGATCCATCGAATGCATTAGGCTCGTTGTACCAAATCCCTATAAAACATTGAGAACAATAAAAAACAAAGAGTTAAACATTTTCTTGAGACTAGACCCGAATCTACGGTTCGGGTAGAGTCTCGGGGGGGTACTGATATAGGTATGGTTACTCGGGTCCCCGTGATTTGCCACCTAGGGCATGCGGTTAGGATTACGGCCCATGAAGAGTCAATATGAAGATCCAAAGGAGCAGCCGACAAAGATTATAATTGTTGTATTAGGAAAGATGAACAAAGACCGACATGGAGTTAGCATTGTAATCATGTAACCTATCCGTATACAGCTTTGAGACCTGACCTATTATATATAGGGCAGGAGAATCCTAGGACATGCACTGAACAATCCCCAAGCAATTTGTAACAAAGAAATCCCTCGTAATATTCAGGCGACTTTTTTGATCCCATTGTTTCCTAACTTCTGATGAAATCCCCAGCGTTCTCTCTTCCGCAAAACCCTAAGTCCTTCTTTAGGGACATTGCCGAGATCACACCTCGTCACACACCTAAGCCAAAACCCTAATCCTACCAACACTCCCCCACCCCACCCTGCTAGAACCTACCCTAACCAGAACCTAACCATCTCTCGCCTCATTTCCGACACGGTGACCATGTCCAACCACCCTGCGGCCTCACCTATGCGTGCGCCCGGCCCCACCCCTGACTCCGTGTCCTCTCCATGCGAACCACGACACCTGCTAACTCCCCTGGCCCCACGAACCCATATCACCACATCGCCCGCACTCGCGTCCAAGCTCACATCCTCGCTCATGTCACTCCCTCCTACCCCGATCGCCACCCTTCGTTCGCATGGGCGCCTCCGCGTGGCCCCGTCTTCCCCGACGAGGAGCCCGCCTCGACCTCGCGTCCTCGAGCTCGCCTCTGCCCTAGAACCGCCCCTGCTCGCCCCTCTCGGCCTCCTAGCCTAGCGCACCGGTGCCCCTCTTCCCCGCCGCCAGCAGAGATGCCGCCGGCCACCCGCCTCGCCTTCGCCGTGATCCCCTGCACCGCCCCCCTCTGTGCCGAGCACCGCACCGCCTCCTTGTTAGAAAGCTTCGAAGCCGAGCTCGCCTCCAACCATGGTGTTGCCTCCCTCGACCCTCGGTGGGTGGTCATGGCCCTATAGACGCCGTGCCCAGCGCCACCCAGGGCCTCTTCTTCCTTGACCCGTCGGTCTCTCTTCCCTCGCTAGCGCCATCGTGCCCTCCACCTCCACCAACTATCCTTGAGATGCAGCACGAAAAAAGGGTGTTCGATGGTATGTCCGAAAGGTACATGGCCCTTGTAGTGTTTCTATGTACGCGCTTGTCTTGTGTCTGCTGCCCGTGCCAAGTGCCTTTGCTGCTGCCCTGGTGCACCGAATGTTCCTAGTTGTAGATGTAGAACTCGCTGGTGGTGCCGATGTGGAAGTGAAGCCTTATAGTGGTGTGATGAGTGGGTTCTCTTGAAGACTATGTGATGGAGGCGATCTCTAGGTCCAATACGGAGAGCCACACCTAACCCAAAGACAACCGACGTGAACCCCGAGTTTTTCTTTCCGGAGTCGATGACCGAGGATCATCTACATGGATCCGAAGACTGTTCTGGATGCCGTCGAACCCTGGCTCCGAACCCCAAGTGCGTCGAACACATGATCTCCTCCATGGAACCAAAGGCCCTGATCCCAGGCCCCGAACCCGGAGACCTTCTTCCCGAACGCCAAGTTCGCTGAGTCGCCGGGTGCGCTGTTCCCGGTGTCCGAAGACCAAACCTGAACCAAGATCGTCGACCCTAAATGTGCGATCCTAAGCCTCTATTTTGTAATATGATATTTGAATTGTTTCATATTAAATTATTCATGCTCTCATACATATTGCGGTTTGGGGGTATTTTGTCGACTCATCTAATAATTAAATATGGACACCATATGCGAGCGAATCTAGTCTTATATTGGCTCCATTTAAATTTATATAGTGAATTGATGCCATGTTTCAACTTGTTAATACAACCATTAAATTGCGGGGTATCTAAATAACATGAACCTTATAATTAATTGTTAAGACCCCGGTTCCGCTTAATATTTCCTAATTGCATCGCATCTTCGTCATGTCAGGCATCATATCATGAACATGCCCGGTCTTCTATCTTAGTATTAAATAGTGCATTTGATGTTTCATTTAGTGCTTTGGTTCTTCATGGATTAGGCCATTGAGTTGATGCGAGTTTCAACAAGTTCTTCGGATAATTTATCTTTGGCTATGTTTCTGATACATTGCAAATGTATCTATAATTTTTGATGTTCCATGCTTGGTTTTATCTACTTTCTTATGTTTTGTCCACACTTTGGAGTACTTTTCATATGATTTTTTGGACTAACATATTAACAAGAGCCACAGTGCCAGTTGCATGTTTTCTGCTGTTTTTTCTAGGAAAGTCAGAAAATCAATATTCTCGGAATTGGACCGGACAAAAGCCAAAGTCGATATTTTACCGGAAGACTCACGGAGCCAGAAGACGAGACGGAGAGGGGCCACAGGGTGGCCACACCATATGGTGGCGTGGGCTAGCCCTAGCCGTGCCACCAGGTGGTGTGGGCCCCCTAGCCACCCACCGACCTTGCCTCTTCGCCTATAAGAAGCCTCCCGATGCATAAACCCTAAATCATCAAGCCTCCAGCAATGAAAAGTTCAAGTTGCCGCCACCGAAGGAGATTTGGGGACAAAGTCTCTGTTAAGACCGCCGGACAGGAAGTGCCTTGAGCCATCTCGATCGATCTTCACCACCATCTCCATCACCATTGCTGATTCCCATGATGAGGAGGGAGTAGTTCTCTCTCGAGGCTAAGGGTTCTACCGGTAGCTATGTGTTCATCTCTCTCTATGCGTGATCATATTGTGATCATGAGCTTGTAATCTATAGATCTACCTTGCTACTCAAGTGCTTTATTTGATCTCTGCTCTCCCCATGTGTGTGAAAGTGACAGCGTGCACACCACGGTGGCACTTAGGCTAGAGATTACAAATACTTGTTATGAGTTATATTTGGAGTTGGATGTCTCTATGAAATTGTGGTGTTTGTTGGAACCATCTAGTACTCAAGATGACAGTGTGGGGTTTTCTAGATGGGAAAGATGAACTTTGAGGTGTGCTGTTATAGCCCTACCATCGATTAGAGTGACTAACCGGAGAGTAGTTAAGAGTAGTATCACAAAGAGAAGATATTTATATGAGAGTGTTCACTAGTGAGAGTATGATTCCTAGGCCTTGTTTCTAAGCACTGAAACACCGTTTGCTATTAGATCTGTTACATGTTTGCTTGCTTCCTTCTTTATTTCAGTTTGCCTTTAGTCTTTTACCACGTTAACCACACGCCAGCAAGCTATTTTCTGGCACCGTTACCACTTATAATTATCTATCCCACTTGTATTTTACTATCTCTTTGCCGAAATGGGGTGGCCCCCTGAAATAATTTATGAATCATGTGAATGCATTGTCGTGAGGCCTCATTGCTTTTTATTTGGTTCTTCCCGAGGTTGATCGTGCGTGTGTTGCTATTTGTGCACCCCTGTAGGGAAAATCTTTATGAAAGCCGTGTGCACGGTTATGGACGACTTGGAGCATAGTATCTCGATCATAGACAACCATAACTAAAGTAGTGCTATAATTTTGACTTTGACATGTCTAGTAGTCAGTTTCCCTACAATGGAATGAGTAAATAAAAGTGCCAACAACTGCTGGATTTGGGATATCTCTAGCTAATTGTATCAGACTAGTAAGTATTGCAACTACAACGGAATGGTTAACTAAAACTGCCCACTGCTTATGATATCAGGATGACTCACGCTATCTATATCTGACTAGTAAGTGCTGCAACTATAATGGAATGAATCAAACTGCCAACTGTGTGAGTTTCTCTGTTTGACTTCCTCGTTTGGTCTCGAGGGGGAAATTCCAGGATGGATATGATTGGTGTTAGTATCAGGTTGGTCCCGCATAGGTCTTTCTTATCCCTCTCTGATAGCTGATAGTTGTACCAAGTCTCTATAGGTTGTTTAGTGCATGCTTCGCTGCCGCTTCAGTCCACCATACCTATGTAGGCGAGAGCTGCCGAATTCTACACTCGCCGTATACTGGCCTCAGTACTGACCGCTCCCTTTTTCTTTTGCCCTTTGTCGGCACCCCTTTTGCTTTAGCAGGCTTGAGATCGACGTTGTTATAAGGGTTACTCTTCTGGCTTGGCCTCGGGAAGGTTATGGACACCATTGTTATTCTTCAGGGCTCTTAGCCCCATTTGCATCTTATCGATACTCGGATGTTGTATTGTTTT
Source organism: Avena insularis (assembly GCA_023614405.1). NCBI lineage: Eukaryota > Viridiplantae > Streptophyta > Magnoliopsida > Poales > Poaceae > Avena > Avena insularis. Next base: position 329,142,190 of record CM042688.1, read on the forward strand.
CAAGGTGATTTGGATCTTTATACTGTACATATTTATTCTTGACTCATGGAGTCGTTGTTGTATATATATGTTTGGTGGGTTCCATTGTGAACTATTGTGTAATGATATTACTTTGTTTTTTACCCGCACGCAAGTGCCTGGTGGGCATCTTTGAATCGTTTCTATGCAGCTTTAGCGGGAACCGCTAAACTTGCATATGGCCGATTCCAGGGTGTTACAACCCGAGGTGAATGGTTATTCTTATTGAATCTGGATAGTAGTGATACACATGTTCATAACATAGATGCTAAACGAATAAAATTGAATGATAAGTCCACATACATGTGGCACTGTTGTCTTTGTAACATTGGAGTGAAACGCATGAAGAAACTCCATTCCGATGGACTTCTTGAATCACTTGACTTTGAATCACTTGAAAGATGTGAATCATGTCTAATGGAAAAAATGACTAAGACTCCATTCTCTGGGATAATGGAGAGAGCTACGAACTTATTGGAAATAATACATACCAATGTGTGCGGTCCAATGAGTGTAGCATCATGTGTTGGATATCGTTATGTTCTTACTTTCACGGATGACTTGAGTAGATATGGGTATATCTACTTTATGAAACATAAGTCCGAGACTTTAGAGAAGTTTAAGGAATTCCAAAGTGAAGTAGAAAATCAACATAACAAGAAGATTAAGTTTCTGTGTTCTGACCACAGAGGTGAATATCTGAGTTACGAGTTTGGCATGCATTTAAAGAAATGCGGAATACTTTCACAATTGACACCACCAGGAACACCACAACGTAATGGTGTGTATGAACATCATAATGGAACTCTCTCAGATATGGTCCGGTCTATGATGTCTCTTACAGATTTACCATTATCGTTTTGGGGTTATGCATTAGAGACAACCGCAATCACTTTAAATAGGGTACCATCTAAATCCGTTGAAACGACACCGTACGAATTGTGGTTTTCTAAGAAACCTAAGTTGTCATTCCTTAAAGTTTGGGGATGCGAAGCTTATGTAAAGAAGTTACAACCCGACAAGCTTGAAACCAAAGCGTAAAAATGCGTATTCATAGGATACCCTAAAGAAACAACTGGGTATAGCTTCTATCATAGATCCGAAGGCAAAGTTTTAGTTGCCAAGAATGGATCCTTTCTTGAAAGGAGTTTCTCTTGAAAGAAGTGACTAGAAGGAAAGTAGAACTTGACGAGGTTATTGAACCTTCTCTCGGATTTGAGAGTAGTGCAACACCGGAAGATGTTTCTGTGACGCCTACACCAATAAGAGAGGAAGCTAATGATGAAGATCATGAAACTTTGAATGAAGTTGCTACTGAACCTCGTAGGTCGATGAGGGTTCGTACCACTCCTGGTTGGTATGACCCTGTCTTGAATGTCATGTTGGTGGACAACACCGACGTCCCTGCGACGTATGAGGAAGCAATGATGAGCCTAGATTCCAGGCAAGAAGCCATGAAATCCGAAATTGGATCCATGTATGAAAACCAAGTGTGGACTTTGGTGGACCAATCAGATGGCCGCAAGGCTGTCGAGAACAAATGGATCTTTAAAAAGAAAACATATGCTGATCATAATTTTACTGTCTATAAAGCTTGACTTGTCATGAAAGGGTTCCGACAAATTCACGGAGTTGACTATGATGAGACTTTCTCACTGGTAGCGAAGCTAAAGTCTATGAGGATTTTGTTAGCGATCGCTGCATTTTTTGATTATGAAATTTGGCAGATGGATGTCAAAACGGCATTCCTTAATGGTGGCATTGAGGACGAGTTGTATATGGTACAACCCAAAGGTTTTGTCGATCTTAAAGGCGTTGACAAGGTATGAAAACTTGAGCGCTCCATTTATGCACTGAAGCAAGCCTCCCATAGGCTGGAATCAATGTTTTGATAAGGTGATAAAAAACTTTGGATTTATACAAACTTTTGGAGAAGCTTGTATTTACAAGAAAGTGAGTGGGAGTTCTGTAGTATTCCTAGTACTATATGTAGATGACATATTGTTGATTGAGAATGATATAGAACTTCTTGAAAGTGTCAAAGCCTATTTGAATAATAGTTTTTCAATGAAGGATCTTGGCGAAGCAGCATACATTTTAGGCATCAAGATTAATAGAGATAGATCAAGACGCTTAATAGCGCTTTCACAAAGTACATACCTGGACAAGGTTCTAAAGAGGTTTAGAATGGAAGAAAGTAAGAAAGGGTTCTTGCCCATGTTGCCAGGTAAGACATTGAGTAAGACTCAAAGTCCAGCTACGCCATAAGAAAGATAAAAGATGAACAAAATCCCCTATGCCTTGGCCATCGGCTCTATCATGTATGCCATGCTGTGTACGAGACCGGATATCACACATGTTGTTAGTTTGGGCAGCAGATATCAAAGTGATCCTGGAATGGAACACTGGACAACGGTCAAAAATATCCTTAAGTACCTGAAAAGGACTAAGGATATGGTTCTTTCTTATGGAGGTTATGAGGAGGTTGTTGTAAAAAGTTACACCGATGCTAGTTGGAACACTGATCCGGATGACGCTAAGTCATAGTCTGGATACGTATTTATTTTGAATGGAGCAACAATGAACTGGAGGAGTGCCAAGCGAAGCATTATGGCGAAATCTTCAACTGAATCAGAATACATAGTTGCTTCGGAGGCTGCACAAGAAGCGATGTGGATTAAGGAGTTCATTACTGATCTTGGTGTGGTTCCTAGTGTGTTGGACCCGATGGCCATCTATTGTGACAACATGGGTGCCATAGCTAATGCACATGAGCCAAGGTCACACAAGAAGTTGAAGCACATCAAGCTACATTTTCATGCTATTCGCGAGTATGTCCAAGATGGTGACATAAATATTTACAAAGCACACACTAATCTAAATGTGGCAGATCCGTTACCTAAACCTCTCCCTAGAGCAAAACATGACCAACACCAGAACACCATGGGTGTTAGGTATATTATCATGTAATCTAGATTATTGACTCTAGTGCAAGTGGGAGACTGTTGGAGATATGCCCAAGAGGCAATAATAAAGTGGTTATTATTATATCTTTGTGTTTATGATAAATGTTTACAGCCCATGCTATAATCGTATTAATAGAAAACACTAATACTTGTGTGTTTTGTAAACATAAAAAAGTCCCTAGTAAGCCTCTTGTTGGACTAGCTTGTGGATTGATAGATGATCATGGATTCCTGATCATGGACATTAGATGTTATTAATAACAAGATCATATCATTATGACAATGATGTGATTGACACACACCCATAGTAAGCATAGCATAAGATCTGGTCATTAAGTTTGTTTTGCTACAAGCTTTCAAATACATAGTAACCTAATACTTCGACCATGATATAATGTTAATCACCATCACCGGATGAGTGCTTTGATGACATCAACCGCCACTTTGTAACTGGGTGGTTATAAGGGTGGCATTAGGTATTATGAAAGTATGTGTTGAAGCGCATGGATCAAGAATGGGATTTGTCCATCCTAATGACAGATAGATATACTATGGACCCTCTCGGTGGAATGTCATCCAATTGTCTTGCAAGCATGTGACTAGGTACCAAGGGATGTCATATCACGGAACGAGTAAAGACTACTGATCGGTAATGAGGTAGAACTAGGTATGGAGATACTGGTGATCGAACCTCGGATAAGTAGAGTATTGCGGGAATCGGTATCGTATGTTAATGGTTCTTTCGATCATGAAGTCATCGTTGAATATGTGGGAACCATTATGGATCTCCTGGTCCCACTATTGGTTATTGATCAGAGAGGTGTCTCGATCATGTCTGCATAGTTCGCGAACCGTAGGGTGACACACTTAAGGTTCGATGTTGTTTAAGTAGATATGGAATATGAGTTGGAGTCCGAATGTTGTTCGGAGTCTCGAATTGGATACAGGTCATCACGAGGAGATCCAGAATAGTCCGAAGAATAAGATTCATGTAATGGAAGTCATTTTCTAGGGTTCGGAAAAGTTCTCAATTTTTTGTTTAGAGCTTCTAGAAGGTTTCAAAAAGTTCCAGAAGGTTCTAAAAGAGGTAAACTTGAATCCCAAAAATAGGAGATAAGACTTTGGGGGAAGAAAACTTCCCCCCTCCCCATGCGCCAGCCCTAGGGGATGTGGGCCAAGGGGGAACCCTAGGCCACACCCCCTCTATATAAAGAGGGGAGGGATGGGTGCCTCCCCCTTGCCCCTTCCACCCAACCCTAGCCACCACCCTCCTCGTCCTTGCTCCGGCTTAGGCGAAGCCTAGTAGGATTTATCCTCCTCCACCACCACCACCATGTTGTCGTGCTGCTGGGATTCCAAGTGGACCTACTACCTTGTCTGCCCGCTGGAACGGGGAGAGGAAGGTCTACATCGACTCTATACGTGTGGCCGAGTGTAAAAGCGCGGCCGAAACTCGGCGTCGGAAGGATCGTCTACGCGATCTTGATATTGGCGAGTGATCGACTACATCAACCATGAGATCCGATCTCAATAAAGGATTTGGATCTACAAGGGTTAGTTCTCATTTGTCTCGTTGCACTTATCTCGTAGATTAGATCTTGGCTTTTCCATGTATTAGATCTTGGTTTTGTTCGTTCTTGCGGTAGAATTTTTTGTTTTCCATGCTATGAACCCTACACAAGGAGTTAACTACTCGCGATATAGGAGGAATCCTATCTTAGATCTATAAATCCTAAAGGTCACATTATTGGGGTCTAGGTTACTATCTTGCGATGGAAGCCTTCACCAAGTCATTGGACGCTTCTCGATAGTGTAGCACTTTATTTCTTTTGATTGTGAGGATTCCGCTGGTGAGGCGATCTTGTAGTCTCCTTGTGTTTGCCGATAGTTTCTTGTCTTCATCCCATTGTCATTATCTTCACCTGGTTCTACGTCCTATTGGTTTCAAATTTGTATGTTTGAAATTTGGACGAGAGATAGAAGAAACCATTTTTGAAATCATTTGAACTAGAACGAGATAATAGAATCTTTCAAAAAGCTTTGAGAAGATAGTTATCGAAAGCTGGTGTTTCCAAAAATAATCTTCCTGTCTAACGATCGTGCTAACTAAGGTTCTCTTACAGTTAGGATGGCTCTGATACCAAGTCTGTGGGGCCCCCAGATTAATCCTCCGAGAATCCTTGTTATGCATACACCACGATCCCGTGATCAGTTAGTCGTGGTACATAACAGACAAGTATTAAAGTAAACATCCATTAGTTAAGCGGATAAAAGTCATACATGAATGCCATTACGGCTAAATTAATCATCATTGGCGGAACTTTTAATATAGCGTAGAGCCCGAGCCATGCCTTAACCTACAGGCAGCTGACTGGGAGAAACGTCCTAGATCACATAGTTGCCAACTTCATCTTCTTTGTGATATATGACCAAGTTAATAGCCAGGGACAATACCAGTGAGTACTTTGAATATACTCACAAACCACCTTAAAGGAATAACAATAAGAGGATATGTAGTATGGCTGTGGTAGTAGGAGGGCTCCATGAGAGGTTCTTTTGTAAAATAGTTTCTCTTGTAGATATAGCATCTACATATCTTTGTTGAAAACTTTTGTAAAACAACTTGAAAACCTTTTTGAAAAGTTTTGGAAAACACTAGGATTGGGTCAGCCTACTTCATCTCATGGTCCTCAACCGACCGCATCTTCCATCTTTCGGGATCCTTCAGATCACCTTACCTTCCCTGGTGTCCTTCTGTAGCATCCCAATTGTCTAACAATTTCAATGCTAGTTGCCAAGTCTATATATTGCTACTTACTACATATCATTTATTGCATCATCATTATATCATGCTCATGTCACCATGCCTCCTTGCTTGAGCATCATATAAAACCCTTGTTCATTTGGTTCTTATCTCATATGCATTTGTCTCATTAGTTGTATTTGCCTCTTGATATATTGTAGTTGCTTTTTGATATATTGTCAGATGCCCAAGTTGAGTTGAGGACATGTCTCTTCAAATCATTCTCCCTAATGTTCATACTATGGCCCTTTGTGATAATCTTGCTCTATATTCTATCATGCATTACATGTAGGCTTCTAATTGTTTTGTTTATATTTAAACATGCCCATGTATAATGTGTGGATTCTTGCCACCTTTATTCAATTACACCTTTCCTACATGATCTTGTGGGTAGTTCACCATCCATATAAAATGTGGATTCTTTTATTTGGATTTGTGATTTTCAATCATGCCCACATGCTAATTGGATGGATCCATTGTATTCTACATGATCCCATGCATATGTCTATTTTGTTTTCACAAAATAGAGCATGTTGCATGCATTTAATGCTTTTGCATGGCCCATGCAAGGCCATGTCCTTCATATCCCTTGTTTCCCATTTGAGTTTTGTGAGGTTTTACATGGCCATTGATTGGTTTTGAATTCAAACAAATGAAAATAAAACCAAATAAATGGACCGCCTAGCCAGGCTATCCATCCTTCTTACTTACTTACATTGGTTTTTTTGGCATCCGAGGCCAATCACCCCATCTCGGTCTGCCTCCTCCTCCCTCCTTCTCCTCTTCCGCAAAACCTAGCCTCGCCATGACTGCCGCCGCCGCCATGGCCGAGCCCCGCCCCTCGCCGTCCTACAGTTTCGCGCAGCCAAAGAGGCCACCGGTCGTCGGAGCAGCATCACGTCGATGACGACTACTGCACGGTACAGGGAGCGAGGGGAAGCACTGGAATGCCGACGCCGTCCCCACGCTCGTCGCCAGGACCTCGCCGCTGTCTCCCGGAACCCGTGCGCGCTGCTGACCTCTACCTCGCCACCGTCGTCCTCCGACACAAGCTCGAGCTTGCGGCCTCTCGCGGTGAGCACCACCTCCACCCTGTGTTCCTAGAACCTCTCCTCTCGCTCGCCTCTGCATCGCATGCATGCGTTGCAGCCGCTCGTGCCTCACGCCGCCATCCGCCGTCAGCGCTTCGCCGCTTCCATACGCCCGACGCTGCGGCGCAGTAATCGCAGCAATAGCTTGCGCCCCCTCTGTTCACGTCAAGAACCCGAAGGATTCAGCCTAGATCTGACAAAACTTCCTTGACCAACGTTGTAGAACAATTTCATATCTAGCTCTAGGTTCAAACCACGCCTCAATACGGCGACGGAAACTCTCCGAATCATCCAGAGAAGATAGCCTGATCTCTGCCATTTTCTAAATTTCTGACAGTCTGAAACCCGACGGAATTCTCTCTGTTCGTCGTCTTTTTCCCGTCAATACAGTCGAGATCCGGCGATGGTTCTTTGACGAAAGATAAACCCCTTGCTATCCTCTACAACTTTTGGTTTTGAAGCATACCCAAATTCGTAACGGTTGTATCAAACATGTCCTTGAAAAATCAAACGAGCTAGCCTATTCGCGCTGTTCGTTTACAGTTTCGTCAGGAAACATCCGCTCAGATCATGTACTTTTGCTGAAACAGAAATGCTAGACTTACGGAATTTTCTTTACGGATCAAACTTACGGATTGACGTGGACGCACGTCGTTGGTTCAAATTTGCCCGCTTTCCGTGATTTCCGGACTTAATCCTTATGGTATTGATCCACGTCTGTCCGTAAACTGATTCCGTAACAAAACTGTCCGTAGCTGTAGCATTGTTGTTGCTGAAATGCCCCTGGCCATTTGCTTTCCGCAAACCGTGCTCCCCAGCTCAGCCACGTGTCACCCGCCAGCGGCCCGCGCGTGTACTGGGCCGTTGTTCCGTTGGCTCTACGTGTCTTTGACCGCGGGTAGACCCAGTCCGTGTGAGAAAAGTTGCCATGATCTTTTCAACAAAAATAAAATCCAGAAATTGCATATATCTAAAATAATTCATATCTTTTTATATAATTTGAATTTGACAAAATTTTCAAAATCAAATATGAATCATTTTCAAATGTCAATTTAAACATATTTTCAAATTTGACCAGCGTCAACTCTAGCTATTCAAACCTTTGACTTTACCCTTTTATATAATTTTGATTTTAATATTAATTTAAATTCATAAATCCAAATAATTTTTATAATATATGTTTTCTAATTAGAAAAATATCAGGAATTCAAATTTGCCATCCAAAATAATTTTTGAGCAAGTTAAATTTCGAAATTATTAAAATGGCAATAAATACCTTTTCCTAAATAAATCTGTAACTTTAATTCCAAATTCGACAAATAATATATCTAAATCGATCAACACGACGAGCCCGTTCTGATTATGCATTCCATGATATGAATTTAAGAATGCATCATATAAATATTAAAGGAGCAGCAAGGGTTATGTGAGCAAAATATGACTAAACAACTAATAAAATACTTTATTCTTGTACCCCACACCTCACCCATGCCATCCTAAGTTACACCATGTAATGGTGCATCATTATATCATAGCATATCTTGTTTTTTTGTTGCGTATGTTTTATATGATTGTGCAATGTATTTATTTCACCCCTTGTGTGTTTTGGTTTTTATCCAGATAGACACTGAGCAAGGAGAATACCAGGAGCCTCAGTAGTATTACCCGGATCCTTCTTATTCTACAACAGAACTGCCAGGCAAGCAATTCCCCATGCTTACATACATATAGTATCTATGCTTCTATCTTACTCTTGCATCATTGAGTCGCGATTGTATTAAATTGAATCCCAAGTATTGCATAGCCTTTACTTTTAAACCCCACTAAAGCTTGTTCCCCAATCCTATGAGCCATTACTATAGGAGTTGTCTGAGCCATGAGAGTCATAGAATTGCATGTGCAGGGTTTGTGCGAGTCTTTGAATAATGAGGTACCTAAACAACTTAATCTGAGTAGTAATGGGATAACTAATGAAAGAGGCATCGATGAGCAGTATCTACTATTTGGTTCTTTAAGCTCACTTGTGTCCTGTAGGATCCCGAGTACCATGTTACTTGACTATCGCATTATCCGCATATGGTACCATGAATCCCCTTAGCCCGAGCTTGATTGACACTTTATTTCTTGAGGCCACAAACTAGTTTGGGGCTTTACTACTATCTTGTACTTATGCTATGCTTTACTACTTTATTTACGATTGTGCGTGAAACACATGTACTGTTTAGGAATTGCGGAGTGTTTTCGCGGTATCGACAAGCCTAGTCACACTTTCGGGTTCCCAGTCGTTTACAGCCATTGGTGTAAACCTTGGATCCGTCTCGGAGTCGGCCAACTTCGTTGCGGGTATCTTAATGGGGTGGCCCCCCTCAAATGATTTATGAATCCTATGAATGCTTTATCGTGAGACCTCGTTGCGTTTTATTTGGTTCTTCCCGAGGTTGATTGTGCGTGTGTTGCTATTTATGCACCCCTGTAGGGTAAATCTTTCTGAAAGCCGTGTCCGTGGTTATGGACGACTTGGAACACAGTTTCTTGATCATAGACAAGCATAACTAAAGTACCACCTTTAATTTGACTAAGACATGACTAGTAAATAGTGCAACACTCATGGAACGGGTAATAAAATTGCCAACTGATGGGATGTTCTTCCGCCTTCTCGTAGGTAAGAGAGAAGGAGGACGAGCGAGGTTAATTTATGTTGCTTATATAACTGTTGTTACTAATTTAACGGGCATTCATCAATCTCTGGTTGGGCGGGTGCATATCGTGTCTCTATAGAACTTTGTAGATATTATCTTTCGCTGCAATTGCGTCACCCCCAGGTTGTTCCCTTTAGATCCATTAAGACTTGCTGAGTACCCCTAGGGTCTCACACAATAAATATTTGGTTTAGATGGATAGGTATACTCCCAGGAAGGCTACTAGGTCGAAGAGACCGATGATGGTGGCAATGACTATCAGGTGTAGAGATTCCGAGGGTGGAGATCCGTGAGATCTGTGGGCAGGACGTGCTTAGTTCTGTGGCATATTATGCCGATTTGATTTTTCTCCGTACTCGGATCTTGTATACCGCTTCCGCTTGATACTCTGTTGCGTGATGTATGAGGAGATATCCTAAACTATTATATCTATCTAGGATATTTAGATCTTGCCGTATGTCGTTGAATATTTCTGTTTCTATTGTTTCTAGATGGCGTGACTTTGATGTCTATTGTAAGTCGCAGACATACATACTCATTTGTGTATGTCGTGGTCGCATTACCTGTCGCTTACGCGCTTGCTCTTGTCCCGATGTTCTTGAAAGTGGATAAGGTGGTCGGCCGGTACCGTGCCCTGCTCCGCTTTGATAGGCCTACACGTGGGTGGCCTTGGGCCTCCGCGGTAGAATCCGTTATCCACTTTTGGTTTATCCAGGCTCGTGCTTAGAGCGTAATGTCCGAGGTATTACACCTTCAGACCACTAGTGTTTGACAACACTTTCTTTTCCGAAATCCTTTTTGAAAACAAAACCAACATCGCTCTACAACAACCTTCCCAACCGTCCATGACCGAGGACTCATCTATTCGAATATATTTACACTCTGTAGAGGTTGTACACTTTACCCACACCACCGGGTACCCTGCCCTGATCTACACCGATCGTGGGTCGAGTAATCGGTCAAGACCTTCGGAATGCCCACTCCAGTATAAGTGCCTACTCTATGAGGGTTGGTCCCCTCAACACCGGGATGTCAGGTACTGTGGACCAATCGAGCGCCTTACTACGCTTTCAATGAGGGGCTCATGGAGGCCCGTAGACCCTTTGTTCCTTCTCCTGGGTGTGAGGTACATTACAGGGACCCAGAGAAGGCCCACCCTCCAGGGACTTTGAATTCCCTTGTAGTCGTTGTGAGACAACTCATACCAGAGTAGACAAAATTCCAGCCCAACCCCTTCCCATATAGGAGTAATGCGGTTGCATGGGTTAATTGTTTAAGCAAACTGCAAAGAAACATGTGCGTTTTCATAAACATTTTCCTCCTCTTTATTTTGTAAAGCACAAACCTTTTTATTTTCTCAAACTTCTCTTGGTAGGTCAAACATCACCAATGTTTTGCCATAAAATCTTTTGTAAAACTTTTTCGGGGTCTTCCCATCTTATAGTTTGGCTTCGGCTAAAACGGGGTCTCCAAAGGGGTTTGGTGTTGCACACCATCTACCATTCTAGGGACAAGTAGGTGCATCAAGGGGTTGTACTGAGTAGTACAAATGTGTAGTGGTTTGGAGGAGCCAAGCCACTACCCGACATAGATCATCATATAGTAAAACAATGCAGTTTTCATAAATAGTAGGTATAACATGCATAGGTAAAACAATAGGAAAAGGTGTATCAGCAATCTGGTAGTATATGTCCTTGGACTTCTTCCTAGAATACCATAATAATCAATTAATAACCCTCTTCTTCGGCTTTGATATAATCGTAACTATCGCCATGAGGGATCATACATGCAAAAAAGCCACAATCAACATAAGGCATACAAGCATCTTTACAATACAGCAAACAAACATACAACATATCATTCAATTCAGTAGGTTTTGATAGATTGAGATCATAACATATGGAAATGTTTTAATTGCGTTTGTGGATTTGCCTTTGTGATTTATTTGTCAAATACCACCTAAGGAAGGGTTTTTTACTAAGGCTTTGGTATGTATGATATCAATGTGCAAAAATGATATCAACAGATAGGTATAAAATAACAAGACCAACAAAAGTGGTTTCATGATTTTATCCATTTCCCTCAATTAGTTATGATTATTCTAATGGAAAATCCCCTAGTTTAGGTAAATAATTCACCAGAAAAGATCTGTAGCTCCAATAAATTTATCCTCAGAGGTTTTTGTACATAATTGAGTTTTTTATTTTTGAGAATTGGAATCACCTCAAAATAATTACCAGAATGCCCTTGGGTGCTACACGTTTAATGCCTCTAAAGGACCGTCCGTGCGAAAGGAAGGTGCGAGCCGCAATCACTAACCCTGGCAAGAGAGCGCTACGCCATGAACATGCAACAAACTCTGGGCACAACAAGAACATACAAAGGGATGCAAAACAGAACAAGGGCCCTCATTGGGAAGTTCATCCCAAAGTCTTAGTTACAAGGCAAAAGGAGCCGACAACTGTTTCGGCATCACACCTCCAGGGAACAAGGTCTGCACTTCCTGGCAGCGCCGTGGTGGCCACGCCTACCAGTTGACCGGAGGTGAGGAGGATAGTCGACGCGGCATAGGTGCATGTCGAACACCGAGATGGAGAAATCTCCCTTGCCGTCATACCAAAATCGTAGCGCAAAGCCGCGCTAGATGTGGTGCTCGGAGAGGAAACATCGCCAGCCGCCGGAGATGAACTTCTTGCCTCCTGGGAAGGTTGTGATGCTCACCTCCCACTTCTAGCGCCCCTAGAGTGGCGTAGCTGCACCTTGTCCGGCAGGTTGTGCATGGTCCCGAGCACGAATTGCTTGGAGAGCTCCACCCTCATGAACCAGTCCAAGCCGTCGAGGATGACGATGAAGTCAATGACCCTTTCAGGCTCAGGGTCATCCTAGATCTTGACCACGGGAGAAGAGGCCTCCAGAGCCGGGGCCTCAGCAGCAGCGGGAGTGTTCGGGCTAGATCTAGCTCCGGGCCTACCGCCACGCCCTCCACGGCAACCCCTGCCACTCCCGCGGGGGCGGCCACTCCCACACTTCGTGGGAGCCTCTCCCGAGGCCGTGCTCCCCTCCACGGGTGCAAGCACGACATGAGCCGTGCCAAGAGCGCCTTGCCTCCCTCGATCGCTCCCGCGTGGTCTCCCACGGCCGTGCTTCACTGGCGAAGTCTCTACCGCCTCGGTCATCATAGCCTTGCCCTTCTCCTCATCCGAGAAGCACGTGGGTGCCATGGAAAGGGGGCGAGGGTTTTGACTTGAGAGTGCAAGAGCGGAGGAAAGAAAGCAGCAAAGTGGAAGCGAAAAGATTCCTTCCCTACCTTTACCTGCGCCAGCCAAAAAGACGTATCGCTGCGCCGCATACGCGGTATTAACCGCTAGGCCCCACGTGCCGTTGCGTCGGTCGGAACAACTCCCGGAGAAGGAACAGTGCGCTCTAGATCGACAGATGAGCACTCGTGTCTGGTTGGGCTTCATGACTAAGATTCGAGCAGGCCGGGTCTTTGTTGACCAAGTGAGCACATGGCCCCGTCCACCATCTGAGGCTGCTTTCCTGTTCGGGCCCACAAGAGGACATGTTCAGGCCAAGCACACGGGGGCTACTGTCGGAGCCCTGGCATCCAGGGTGCCACATCCCCACGCTAGACGAGCCCCGTGGCGTAGGAGTCTTCACCTTCAAGAGGTAGGACGCCTCTTGAAGGGACCAAACTGGGCAGGATTCACGAGGCATCCTCCCGAGGGGGATTTCCACAGTGCCATGTAACATCCTTGGATGAAACGATAACTACGCCATACGGAGTACAAACTACAGCCCTGACATCGAGTGCAGGGCTCTCGTGGTACTAGCCGCCTCAATAAAGAAGACCCGATCCACCCTCCTTTCGTAGGGAAGGGACAAGTGATCTTGTGGCAAGAGGGTCCCCCGGTTGCCATTCTGGTGAAAAGAGGGAAAAATAGAGAGCATCGGATGAAGACAAACAAAGTCAACAAAGGACGCTTTAAAGGAGGATGGAGTGGAGCGTGGCGAGCTGGACCAAGTCCATGTAAAGCAGTCTCCTAGACTGGGATCATGATGGGCAGCACTATGGACGCCCTTCCGCCCATGAAATGGGGGAAGAGGCCCGTCGCCACCCTATATAAGGGCCCATTCTCATACCTTGCAGACGGATCCCAGAGATCTAAAACCCTAGACTTTCATCCTCCATTGTAACCTAGTGAGGCACACGATCAATACAACGAAGCAGGAGTAGGTGCTTTACCTCCTCGTGAGGGTCCCGAACCTGGGTAAAGAACCCCTGTGTCACCTCTCTGTCATGCATCCGCTCCGCCGCCGTAGCCATTGCCAAACTACGTCGGAATCACATGTTCAGCCCCTTCACGAACCAAGGGATCGTTGGACCCTTATTCCTTCGCGGGACAAATCTCCGACAAATAGTGGGGCGCGAAATACATCAGAGTTGGTGGGGGATCTTACTGCTAGATTACGATTTTGAATTTGGCTAGCATCTAAATAATAATATAAAAGGCTAAGCATCACATCAACTGTTCATCCATGCAATAATTGCATAGAACATTGGATAACGCCCTACCTTCGATTCAAACTGGGTATGCACATGATAAATTTTGTCGCTTGGCTAAGATTTTGAATTTAGATAGTGTACATGTAATAATAGAATAATAATGGCACTCCCTTTATTCAAGAATTGAAGACCGAGATTCACATCAACCGATCATCAATAACAACCATATTCGCATAGAAAAATAATGTTGACCCCTCATTACAATTATTTTGGTTGGGATGTAGGTTTTGAAGCTTGATTAAGATTTTGAATTTGGCTATAGTCCTAGTAATAAAAGTTATGACCGAACCCCACCACCTAACCCACCGACTTTACAATTTCCATTGTTCATTAGTATGATGGGTCGAAAGGGAATTTCATAGTATCTGAAAGTTAAAACCTGGGTCCCAAATATTTTTGTGTAGGCGGGATATTTTGCCGCTCGATTCATAATTTGAAATTGGTGATAGTCCAAGCAATAAATAGTTGTATAACGCACTTCCCTCAGTTCACGAATCCAAGGCCGAGTCACATCAACTGATCATCCAAGACATTGCTCAAAGTAGCATTTTATTGCCCGATGGAGGGCTAGAAAATTTGATATCATCATCTCTTATTCAAAAAATTACGGGGTAGGCAAGAGGATTTGCTTCTCGAGTGATTTTGAATGTGACTGTAGTCCAAGTAATAAAACAGAAAATTGGTATTAGGTCATACTCCATATGTTCATCAATCCATCCAGACGTGAAAGAAAATTTGAGCTACAATTCGAAAATATAGTTCCATTTATCACATGACGCGTATGAATATGGTGTGCAACAAAGTGCTAAGGCATTGTTTGAGAACCTTATGATCAATGACCCAGGATAGCAACACTTGTAACATAAGGTACTATATCATACTAGTACATATTGGTGCATCCACACATAACTAGTTTGATCACACATATTTTACACAATAATACAACCGTACAACATATAATACGACAATATTAAGCAGGCTAGAGATCCACGGATCGCACATTAAAGTATCATACTACATCCATATTGGTGCATCATGTTCACCAATAGTACCTCCGATCCACAATATAAGTGTATATTCTGAAACAGAGGGAGTATATTATAAGGTATCGTACAAATTATAGACATGTCGAAACAAGGAAATGACCCAAATTCATAACAAGTACAAACTAATGCACCAAAAAAATACTTTTAGCAACGAGGTGCATTTCATGAACAAAGGGACTGACCTATGTTGTAAGTATTCAACCCCAAATACTGAGCATCTTCATGATTTTTTGGCGTGCTCCAGGTGGATTTCAATTTCTTCTAATTTCGCGCAAAAATAGTCGCTATCTGCTCTTAGGGTAGATGATCTACCTCATTCACCTCGGAGTTGTTCCTCTAGAGCATGATGATGCAGTTGGATTTGGACTTGAACTTGGATTTTGACGAGCTTGCTGCGAACCCAGCATTACATGACAATGTGTGTTTTGGATATAGCACCATGTTGTAGTACCTCGAAAAATAAATCCACACATTCTTTTGTAGTTTTCTCTGAATAGTCTTTCCTAGAATTTGCCAGCTCCTCTTTCAATTCAGCTTGGATAGTTTAGTAGATAGACATGTTTAAGAGAAGAGAAGTAACTATAGAGAAACATGCATATCGGTTTAACATGTGCATTAACTGCTATAATTGGCAATGCTAATTACATATCTTATAATTTTAGTAAAAAGATCACATTGTCCTATATCGTTTTTTGATGTCATGTAATAACAGGACTAAAAATGTGGCTCCCTATGTAATCACTGTGAGGTGCATGATATGACAATTGTCTTTACAATTGAAAATTGAAACTGACTTTAGTTGCAAATAATGAAGGTAAATGAAAACAAAACTGACAAGCAGTCCAAGAAAGGTTGCATATCAAGTGTATACGTTCAAATCACTACAAGTGCAACATCAAAAAAATGCAAAGAAGACTTAAAACAACTTTCTTTACAATGACACCATATCTTATCTAGTATGCCTCGAATTTCTCCAACAGAGTCAACTATTTTTTGGATACCCGTTAGACTTCAATTACATACTTATTTAAACTTGCAGCGCTAGAGTTTATCTCCTCTTCAATTTCCACGGAGAAGTTTCAGAATTCTACTGACGTCATGGAATCCTCAGAGGATGCTGGTATGTCAGTGTTTGTTCCAATTGCTTCCAACACTGAGTTGTTCTCATCTCCAGCATCGGCAGAGCCAAATCAAGATCTAGCCGACAAAGTGCGATGTGTGTGTTCTAAGGTAGTTGTGACTTTCTTTATTATATTCTTCGAATCTTTTGATAGTTTCGAGTATTATATCCATACTGGCATTTCTGCGCAGCATCCTCCTCCTCAACATGTGCACCCGAAGTGATTTTCCTGCTCCAGCATTAGCATAGCCAGATCCAGAGCTGTTGCTGCTTTGATCTTCCTGAGATTCGACCTCCTTGAGGAGATCCTCCTGAAATTCGACCTCCTTAGGGAGATCTGCTTTAGATTCGACCTTCTCCACTATCTTTGCTTCAGGTGCGGGCTAGGGGGGATTAGGGTTTTCTAAGATCCAGAACTCTGCCACCTAAGCGGACAAAGTGGATCCAGAAATTTCTTTTGCCTCTATCATGACCGCTGGGGTGGGTTGGGCAAGTTTAGCGAAACCGAGATAGACATCGATATTTCCAAAGGACATGATTGTATAGCTAGTCATAGGTTCCCTAGCTAGAATCCAAGTCTCGTCGAGAAGGACAAGAGGGATGTCGCTAGAGTAGAAGACCCGACCGATGGTGATTGTCTTGCCAATTCTGATTCGTGCTGATTCCGCTTGGAACACAGATCCGAAGGTCATGAGCCCCACGGTGGGTGCAAACTATCGTAGGATTAAAGACATGTACATCGAGAGGGGGTCCTCGAGGCGTGGAGAAATATGGGATGTGAGACGACAGTGTTCCGGGATGGTGAGCACACAAACTTTACCTAGGTTCGAATCTGCCTGCGGTGGACGGATCCTACTCCTTCTAGGAATTTAGTTATAAGGCAGAGCCAAAATATAGATTACAACAGAGGTTTCGCCCGTGCGGGTTGAGGTTGTAAGTTATGGGTTGCCCTAAAGGTTGGTCCCTAGGACGGATTATATAGATCCTGACCTACGGTTATAGGAGAGACCTATCCGGCTACGATACAGAGTCAGTTACATAGTACATCTTGGACTAGAAGCAACTATACAAGCCTAATTCGGTAAGTCTTCTAGGCCTTCCGCTAGTTGGGCTTCCATCTTCTCTCCCTGACTAGGCCACCCATGAAGCAAAGCTCTAACCCAAAGTAGGCCACCTTGGTCAGCGAGTCACAATGGGTATACCCGGAAAGTATATCCCCAATAGGTATAGGTCCTCGGCTAAGGCGGCTTTGAAGGACCATGAGTTGAAGACCTCTCGCCTATAGCCAAGGTAGGGACGCAAGGATCATGGCATCTCTTGGGACCGGTAGCGACATAATGGTAGAACAACAAGCCAATTTCTTGTCTTCTACTAGCTTTGCCATCGTGGCATGAGCCCTTTTATAGCAGGGCTTGTTCCCGGTCATGCTGGTGAAGTAGCACAACAAAAAGGAATGGAAACGGGCTACAGTCATGAAGAGGAGGAACAAGAAGGTCGGGGTGGCCTCCTCGTGTCCACACAAGAACTAAAAACCATTTCTATTCAGATACAGTAGTTGATAGATAAATCGAAGAGTTAGCCATGAGCAGTAGTCACCACCACCATGGTCTCGCTATCCACTAAGTGCAAACTTCTCCTTGCCTCTAACGTGTCCAATACGACGACATCTACTATGTGCAAAAAACAACACCATAAGTCCTACTCGTATTACTCTATGTAGTAGTACTAGTATAATATAGTATCTTGTACATACTCTCTCCATCCACAAATAAGTATACTATTAGGTTTGTCATAAGTCAATTTTAAAGTTTGACTAACTTTATATGGATATGTAATGATATTTATGCTAAATGGTTACCACTTGATCAATATTGCAGTATAGTTTCATAATACTATATGTCAATTTTATGTCATATATGTTGCTACATTTATCTATAAAGTTGATCAAATTTAATAAAATTTAACTTAGGCAAAATCTAAAAGTAAACTTATTTATGGACAGAGGGAGTAGTGGAGAAAATAAGAGTTTTCCATAAGTTAAGGTCTACCACATGATTGCAGGTTGTCTAGAATTAGAAATTTATTTCTCTTACCATTTCTCTCTACATGGTGTGTAATTTTAGTGACACATATATGCCCCTCCATATGTCCATCCGATAAACTTGTGTTTATTATTTTTAAAAACACGCAAGAGAATTGTGCGTCTACTATTAAGAAAGGAAGAATTTTCACAAGATAACCACTGGAGGGAAAGATCACATGTGTTCACCCTCCAAACATCAAAGAAGGGCAACTACTCCATCTCTCCTAAAGATCTCAACACAAGTTTTAATTTTCTTCATACGACTAGTTTTCACTGTAAGGAAAAGGGTTATAGGTACATCTCATACCCTTGGAGCACGCGTTAGGTGGTGCCCCATGGGTAAATAGTCATGGTGCATCTGCTAGAGATGTCCCGGGTAGGTAACTTACATGTGGCGCATCAGCCAGAGGTGCGCCACCACTATGTGTGGGCCAGGGTTCCTACAACCAGACCCCATTTACCCGTGGCGTGCTGCTCATAGGTGCGCCACAGCTATCTTCGTACATGTGGCGCACCTGTAAGCAGTGCACCACGAGTAAGTGGAGTACGACCAACTCTGGACCTCTGCCTACTTACCCGTGGAGCATGGCACACTAGTGCGCCACGTCTACAATTCATACTCGTGGTGCACTAGTGTGGCATGCACCATGGGTAAGTTGGCCCCTATTTTATAATAGACAACCATAAGGCCACCTCCCACTTCACTTTCCCCTTAGCTTCTTCTTACTCCTTAGATCTTGTCGCCCTCCTCCTTATTTCCACCTAATTGCTTCATCTTTTTTCACCCCTTGTAGCTTGTTAAACTTACCTTGGATGCTACATACATAAGAGAAAAGCTCTCACAACTCTTAGATCTACTAAAGTCACCTCCTTCCATCTTGTCGGTATCTCACCTCGGTAAGTTATCCATGTGTAAGAGGATGTGCATGTGTATGGATGATGTGCATGTGTGTATGGAGGATGCTCATGTGTCTATAGGATGGAAAATGAGGTCTGCTTTCTGGAGTTGACATACTGGAAGTTCCTCTACATGCCTCATAGCCTTGACATCATGCATAAAACAAAGAACGTGTGCGAGTATTTGGTCACCACCCTGATCAACACGCCAGATTGGACCAAAGATGGGTCGAAAGCAAGGCACGACTTGATATTTACGGGCATCACGAAGGATCTTCACGGAGGACGCACTACACCTGACGATCAGTTGGAGGCAACACAAGGTCATCGAAAGGGTAAAAAGGTCAATAAGAACGACTATTATTGTCTCCCTTTGTGCTTCACTCTAAGCCAAAAAGGGATCAAGCAGTTTTTCAAGTGCCTCCTAGGAGTAAAATTTACTTACGGCTACGCAGGCAAGATAATCAGATACCTAGATGAGGTGAAGCAGAGGTTCAGTCGGATGAAACCCACGACTGTGTCGTGCTATTGACATAGATACTTCTGGTTACACTATGAGGGATAATGGATGAGAACATCCATGAAGCGTTGTTTGGGCTCTGTAAAGTTTTTGATGCCATCTCTCGAAAGTTGATTGACGTGAATCAGCTTGGGAGGCTACGGGAGGAGATCATGGTGATACTATGCTGGATCGAGATCTACTTCCCGACTGCATTGTTCTACATTATGGTGCATCTGGTGGTCCATATCGTGTTGGATATCATCCAAGTCGGGCCGATGTTCCTCTACAGCATGATGCCATTCGAAAGGATGAATGGACACATCAAAGGATCTGTATGCAACAGGTCCTGACCATACAGAAGCATAGCCAAGGGCTTTCTAGCCAAAGAGTGCATCTATTTTTGCATGAGTTATCTGGACATCTAGAACCCTGTTGGTCTTCCCATCAATAGGCATCTTAGCAGGCTGTGGAGGATGAGCAGTCTCTGTGGAGGAGGAGGAACTGCGGCGCCGTTGTCTCCACCCCGGCGCCATGAGCCTCCTCCTCTCCCCTCTTGTAGTGATTTAGTAGATGTTATAGGGTTCTTGGAGGTACCTAATGGATCTCACTTGTTCCAATTACTTATTGATGCTTGCTACCTAATAGATCTTACTTGTTTTGCAATTACTTGTTAGTTACCTAGGTTCTGATCATCATTTGTTACTCTACTAGCTTGTCATCCTGTTTTGATAGTTCAGAGTAATGTTACAATATGATTATGAAATTGCAGTCATGTTGCAAGTATAAGTTTATATCACTAGTTGAAAATTATTAGAATTTATTGGTTGTGAGGCCTTTGCAGCCAAAAGAACATGCTCCTTCTCGAAAGCATCTATTACTAAGAACAATTACAGTGAAGTAGACCTTTTCTCCTGTGTTTTTACTACAAAGATAATGTTCAATTTCTATTTGATAGTGGAGGTTATCCTTGGCTTGTATCTACCACAATCCTCAGTTGTTTTTTCTTATTGCATTCCAAGTTTGATTGCTGCTGGCATAATATGAATGCAAAACGTAATCTGGGCTTGATATGTTGTTTGATTGCTTAGGCTATTGTGAATGTCCTTGTGTGGCCATTTTTTGCTTGCTTAGATGTTTTCTTGCTTAGTGCTGCTACTAGTGCTACTTGCTTTCTTAGATGCTTAGATGCCTGCTTAGTGGTACTTCTAGTGCTACTTGTTTTCAAGATGCTTGCTTTCTTAAATGCTGCTGCTAGTGCTACTTGCTTGCTTAGTGCTACTCCTAGTGCTTCTTAGTACTGCCGCTAGGTGCTAGTACTATATGTGCTTGCTTAGTGCTTCTTATTATTGCTTAGTGTTGCTGCTAGTGCTACTGCTAGAAAGCATTACTACTTGGAATACCATAAAAGCACTACTCATATTTTCTATTGTACAGAAATGAAACTTTAATTACTTTCATTATATAAGAGTTCTTGTTCTTGTTCTTGTTGGTCAAACAAGAAAGGGAATCATTTTGTGGTGTATGATCTGTATGAAGCACTTGATTTAGTGCAAGTATTGAAATTGTGCTTGTGCTTTTATGAAGCACTTGATTATGTCATGTATGTAGGTATATTTGAAATGAGTACCGATTTTTGCTGAAATGTTGATTAACTTCCGTTTCAGCAAAAATCAGGCACTCTTAGGTTAATTAAAATAGATAGGTCATGCCGAATTTTTCCGTGAATTTCTAATAATTATTTGCCTTTTTCTAATTAGTGTAAACATGTCAGAAAACAACGAGGTGGGCTCTTATAGGCGCAACAACATTGAAGAAGAATTTAGATCTGCGGAAAAGTTGTCATTCTGGGAGTTGACCCAGCGGATGGAAAGAAGGGAAGAAGCAGGTGATGAAGAATATCATCCTGATGACAACTATGATGATGAGATGGAGGACGCGGAGGAAGATACCAATGCCGGCAAGGAGATGGAGGGCACCGAGGATGAGATCACTAATGGTGACGAGCGCACAGATGGTAGCAATCTGAATAATAAGAAGAAGGTGCGTCGTCTGAACACATTTGTCACCGTCGGATAGGAAATTACTGAAGTGAGCCCGAAAGGGGTTCATCTAGCACCCGAACAAGTCATCAAAGGGTACAATGTGCAATTGGTTGCTATCACCTAAACCACTGTCTCGATCAACACCGAGAATCTCCGGCATCCATCAAATGGACATTTGCGCACACTCCTCTTCGAGAAGCTGCACGCACAATACAACTTTCCAATTGAGTATAGAACATAAATTAGAATGGGAATGAAGTTAAGAAATTTTCTCTCACAAAGATTAGCACCACTCTGGCTAGCTGGAGAACTCAGATGAAGACGAAGATTTTTAAACAAGGTAAATATCTCAAGGAGAACAAATAGACCAATCCAATGATCACCGAAGCTTAGTTCTTAGACCTCAAGGCCAGGTGCCAATCTGAAGCACCCAAGGCCACGAGTAAGCGGGGGAAGGAGTTGCGGGAGATGAATATAGGTAACCACCATCTCGAATATGGAAGTTACAGATCTATGAAGCCAAAATGGTAGAACAAGGAAGACGAGTATAGAGCTAAGGGGAAAACTAACCCCTTCGCAAAATTTGAAAACATGCAGCTTCGAAACTTTGTCAAGGCCTGGTACCATGTTGACCCAAAAACAAAGAACTCACTGCAGAATACGGTGAAGGATTTTGAGGTTCTTGTGGTAAGTAATTTAATTACTTAATATCAAGTAGATTGCATTCTAATCGATGAAGTTGAATTTCTAAATGGTTCACGTTCCATCTTCTGCAGGAGGAGGAAATCGCTAGTAAGGCATCCCGGAGCTCTCCATCCCAGGGGTCGATGGTGGCCATCTAGTGGGATAAACATTTTAATCTGGAAATGAACTAGGCTATGGAAATAACACCGATTATGCAGAAGCCATCGTCAGCTGGCCGTGTCGTTGGCCTTAGGGCAAAAAAATGGGTGGGTCATTATGGTGCACTGGATCCAAAGATGAGTGTGGCAAGAAGGAGAGAGGATGGACACCACGAGGTTCAAGAACTCAATGCACAAGTGACGTGGATTCCGCATATCATCCAATACAACTTGGCAATTTTCCTCACCTTAATCATGCCTACCTTGGTGGAGTCGATAGCGAATTGGAATGCAGGTGGTCGACAAGGGTCGTTCCTAATTCCCAACATGGTTAGTAGCAACTTAAACAACGCGACATTGATTCTGGTGAATTACTTGTTGATGAGTGCATATTTGTATCATGTTTTACATTATTATTTTGCATTGTAGATGTAGGATCCTGGTATTTTATGGCGCTCGCGCGCAAATTTTATGTCTGTTTTCACCAGGATCAGGACAGATGATGGATCCAATGGATACAATTATTGAAGAAGTTGTACTATGGAGAAAAGGAGTAAAAAACAACGTAAATTGCTTATTTGGGAAATATTAATAATACCAGAAGAAAACCAGAAGCGAACAAGGGAGGTAGAGAGCCCAACGACCAACTATACGGCGGGAGCAACTCTTCCGCCTGTATAGCTCCAACTGTATAGTTGACGCCGCCTCCGCCTCGTCAAATAGTTTCAACCCGTGCAGCTGGTTCGGGGAGACGACATACAAAACACCCAGAAATCGCGAAAACCTCACCTCCGGAAGGCATCTGGAGGGGGAACTCATCCACAAGGGATCCATCTTCCCCCTACGCAGATCCGGGAGGCTAAGGCATCGATCTTCATCAACCACCGCTGCATCAACACCATCTTCATGCATCCCATCTACATCTTGTCTAGATCTTATTGTAATTCCTATACACGTTGTGGATTTATACAAGTACTATTCATCTATGATTGTTTCCATTACCATTTCCATGATTTTAATTGCCTCCATGTTTGAGTAGATCTCTAGTTCTTGGGGAGATGGAGAAACCCAAGCATATAATTGAGATGAGATAGAGATTATTATGGTATACATCATTATGTGTACGTGTTAATTGTCTTTATCTTGATATTGGGAGAAGTGCACCTTCTTAATATTTTCCTCTTATGGGGACTCGATGGAGGGGATTACTTGTTAGTAGACGGAGAGATGATATCGCTTACTATGACTATAAAGCTGTTGTCATTCTTTACGTACTAACTTGGGGAACCAAGGAGAACTCATCAAGCCATGTCATGCCACGGGAGAAATCCCTTAATAGCGTGGTAATGCGATGGTTGTCGGTTACTGTCTGCTGTGGTTATGAGGACGATGTGTGCAGTGGTTGCTGGAAAATCGTCCATATATGGAGCTCCTCCCACATACATACACACTATGAAAATATTCGTTATAATACTCTCGATTACTTAGTATAAATTTGTAACACCCTCGGAATCGACCCTATGCAAGTTTTAGCGCTTCCCGCCAAACCCGCATAGAAACGATTCAAAGGTGCCCACCAGGCACTTGCGTGCGGGTGGAAAACAAAGTAATATCATTACACAATAGTCCTCGATGGAACCCACAAAACATATATATACAACAGCGACTCAATGAGTCAAGAATACAGATATACAATACAAAGATCCAAATCACCTGGAAAACGATACAGCGTCCGAGTACGGACAAGATGCAAATTGAGCTAAGAGCCCTGAAGAATAACAAATGGCGTCCATAACCCTGCCCAGGCCAAGCCGGAAGGGTAACCCTGCTAACGACGTCGATCTCAAAACCTGCTAAAGACAAAGGGGTGCCGACAAAGGGCAAAGGAAAAAGAGAGCGGTCAGTACTGAGGCCAGTACACGGCGAGACTAGAATTCGGCGGTCCTCGCCTACATAGGTATGGTGGACTGAAGCGGCAGCACGGCATGCACTAAACAACCTATAGAGACTCGATACAAATAGCGGCTATCAGAGAGGGGTAAGAAAGACCTATTCGGAACCAACCCGACGATACCACCAAACATACCCATCCTGGTGTTTCCCCCTCGAGACCAAACGAGGAAGTCAACCGAGGAACTCACACCGTTGGCAGTTTTATTTATTCAGTTATCGTTGCATCAATTACTAGTCAGGTATAGATAGTCATCCTGATATAATAAGCAGTGGGCACTTTTAGTTAACCATTCCGTTGTAGTTGCAACACTTACTAGTCAGATACAATTAGCATGAGATATCCCAAACCCAGCAGTTGTTGGTACTTTTATTTAGCCATTCCGTTGCAGTGAAGCTGATTACTAGTCATATCGGATACAAGTCAAATTATAACAGTAAACTTTAGTTATAGTTGTCTATGATCGAGAACTGTGCTCCAAGTCGTCCATAACCGCGGACACGGCTTCTCGAAAAGATTAAACCGTAGGGTGCACCAAAGTTTCCACACGCACCTACACCCTTGTTGTCGATCGTAGGTACAAGATCACAAAACATACACCCAATGGTATGTCGACGGGTTTCGGACACGACGCTTCCTGACCCAAAGCAAGCACGGGGCCACCCCACTAATCTACCCGTAACAAAGTCGGCCCGTCTCCGAGACGGACCTAGGGTTTGTGTCGACGGCTATAAACGACTGGGAACCCGAAAGTGTGACTGGGCTTGTCGATACAGCGAAAACGTATCACGGGGTTCCTAAACAGTACAGGCGCTCCACGCGCAATCGTAAATAAAGCAGTAAAGCATGGCATAAGTACAGGATAGTAATAAAGCCCCAAACTACTTTGTGGCCCCCAGTACAGTACTTGAAATCAGGTACTAAATCGATGGGGTGCCCACACACCCCACCTGTGGTTAGCGCGCTCGATCTCGGAACAGGTGTCAAGAACTCGGGGTCCTACGGGACACCAGTGAGCGGTTAAAATCCAAATATTGTCTATTACCCACCGGTGCCTCTGCATTTACCTAATTTCAATTTTAGTTATTAAACAATAATTAAAGCCATGATCATCTCCAACATAAAGCATATGGCAGCCTTCCAACAGCTGTGGTACTGGACGACACGCAACAGCACTTGAGCAAGCGACTACGACGCGCAAGTCCAACTATCTACCAAACAACAGGTAATAGGATGTGTCCAAGGCAATATAAGGCTGCAAGGGATATCACGGGCACGAAAACTAGAGCATCGCAACACAGATAGCAATAGATCAACAGGAGGGAATAAATACTATAAAAGTAAGATAGGTAGAAAGGGGGAGATGCTCGCCTGGAAAACATTGCCGAAGGTTCATCCAAGATCGGGTCGACACTCGCATCAACTCATCGTCCTAATCCGTGAAGAAGCAAAGCACTAGAAGAAACACCGGATGCACTATTTAATACTACGGCAAAAGATCGGGCATGATGCATGTATGATGTATGACATGGCAAAGATGCGATGCAATTAGGCAATATTAAGCGGAACCGGGGTCCCGACAATTAATTAGACAGTTCATATTGTTTAGATACCCATCAATTTAAATGTTGTCTTACCAAGGCAGAATATTTCACCGGTTCGATGCACAAATTTAAATGGGGCCCATATTAGACTAGATCCGCCCACATATGGCCTCCATATTTAATTTAGGTGAATCGGCCTAAGACCCCCAAACCACACAATATGTATGCGACATGAACAATTTAATATGCAACAAGGTATATATCATTTAATAAAAAATAAGGGCTTGGAAAGGGGTCACACATGGGTTCGGCGATCTTGGGAGAGGGGTTCGGATTCAGGGCGTCGGGGCTTCGGTTTCGAGAAGAAGAGCGCGGCGACTTGACGTCCGTTTAGAAGATCATGGTGTGCCGTGATGGAGGGATTTGAATCCAGCATCATCACCTACGGGTTCCTTGCCGACGTACTTGGGGTTTCGACTCCAATGTCGATGCCGGGCTTGGTTCTGGTTAGGTCTTTGGCCACCGGGATCGGGGTCTTCGACTCCGCGTGGACGATCTTGGCATGCCGAGGGTTCGCGAAGAAAAGCGGCAGAGGCTTCCTGTAACTCTGGTCACGGCACAACACACCTGGCACAACACACCTACTAGATCAACATACAACACTCGTACAATACACATCGACAGGAAAACATGGCCCACATCAGGCGGTTGTTGACAAGCGGACGGAGACCACGGGCCCTGTAGAAGAGGAGGCCGGGCGTGATGGTGGCCGGAGGCGCTTGTGGAGAGGGCGGCGAGCGGCGGCCGAACGTCGAGGAGAAGGCCGTGCCAGCGGCGGCAGAACGGGCAGAGGAGAGGAGGGACCCCATGGAGGCGACGACGTCGGTGGAGGGGCTAGACGGGGAGGCGTCGCGGAGAGGAGGAGGGCGCCGTGGCGGAACCCGGGCAGGGCCGACAGGCGGTGACCGGAGCGGGGGCCGAAGCGGTGGCGGAGGACGGGGAACCGTGGCCACGGCGGGGTGGTGAGGGGGAGGAGAGAGAGAGCGACGTGGTGGTTGGGGAAAAGGTGGGGTGAGGAGTTTGCGGGAGGAGGACGCGGGCACGCGTCACGAGGGGAACGGGGTGGGCCAGGCGACGGGTGCGGGGCGCGTTGTCCGCGTTCGGGCCGCGTGGGGCGTGCGCGGTGGAAAAGGTGGTGGGTCTGGCGCGGGAGGATCAAGGGTAGGCAGGCGCCTATGGCGATCGAGGCCAGGGGCGTGCGGCAGGCAGAACAGGAGTCAGGCGCGGGGCGACCAAGCTGGGGAGGTGGGACCGGAGGAGTGAGGTGGCGAGCCCGGATTGGCAGGGTGATGTGGAGGGGTGAAGGGGATTGACCGGGGGTGGCGTGCGGCGCATGTGGTGGTAGCTGGGTGGTGCGTGTGTGCTGGGAGGGAGTTGGGTTAGAGTAGGTTTTAGGGTTAGCTGGTTTAGGGTAGGATTAGGGGTAGGCATTTTAGATAGGGTTTGGGGGTGGCCGGCTGGGTCGGTTCGGCCCGGATTGGCTGCCCCCTAAAAAAATAAAATAAAAATATTTCAATATTTAAAACAGGGCTTTTGAAAACCGTTAGCAGACGAAACAAAATAATCTGGAGACCCGGGTTTTGTAATTGAATAAAGACGGGGTGTTTAGAAAACAAAAACAGACTTTTCGAAAATAGTTTTATGCAAACAAATGCAAGATGACATGACGATGCTCAAATGCAAGGTGGCATGATGACATGGGCATGCGGTCACGATGATGCAATGCACAAAACACCGCGATTTTCTAGTAGTGGTTTTGCGGGGCGCCACAAAATTGCTAGTGGTGTATCCACTACTCCCTGAGAACGTCTTTTTCCTATTATAGTTCCAAAGTTCTTTTACACACGTGATTCTTACTTTCTACATTAAGTTTTTCTTTACTTTAAATTGCCTTGTTCAACCAAAAACCCCAAAACAACTCTACTTATATTGCATCTTAAAGTTATTTTTTAAGTACTTCGTTTAGTTGTAGTTAAAAGCATTTTAGTCTTTCGCCTACTGCTCCCTGTGGGATCGATATCTTTATTTTGAAACTAGCTACAAACGATCTGTGCACTTGTAGTCATCAAGCTATTTTATGGGGCCGTTGCCGGGGAGCTTAGCGCTATAAGTCACTTTACTTTTAGTTATTTACTTTCATTGTACTAATTTTTACTTGAGTTGCAGGACCACAACGATGGGCAATACTCAACATTTAAATCAACTTGAGCCAGTAAGGAATGGGTTCACCCATGGACGCTTTTATAACTGTCAAAAAAGCATAAATCTGGATGGAGTCGAGATCCATACTTTATTATTTTGCAGGAACTAATGAAGAAAGTCCATATGGACACTCACAATTCTTTGAAGACATTCTCAGTTCCTTTATTTTCGACGACTGTAATCTTGATATGGTTAAAATCCAGTTGTTTAGACAAACTCTCTCTAATAATGTTTGTGACTGGTACATATCTTTTTGTGCAGAAGCACCAAGGACTTGGGAGGAATTGACAACTAAATTTCTATCAAAATATTATTCTGAAAGCAAAGCTCACAGGATGAGAGGTATTATTATCAGTTTCAAAAATAATCCCAACAAAGGCTTATATGAAGGATATCTAAGGTATAAAAGTTACCTAGATAATTGCCCCCATTATCGTTTGCCTGATTGGTTAATCACCAATACATCTTATACGTATGATGAGGCTTGGAATCTAATAATAAAAATGAGAGAAGCAACTGAAAATTCTAAATATAAGAAAATATTACAAATAGTTTTTTAGAATATGCTTGCATTAACGATTTCCTTGTAGATGTGAGGACAAATACAATGATTAAAACCCTCGGTATTGATTCTTACTCAGTAAAGAAAATTATTGAGAATTATGCAGGGCATTTACAGGTACCTACAAAATGGGAACCTCGTAAACCTCTTGAAGAAAAGAAGCATGCAAGAGCACTAATGGAAGAGTTATCCTCGATACCTATATAGGGGATCTTTGAAAAACGACAAAGAGAGGAAGAACAAATAAAGAAGAGACCAAAGAAACCAGAAAGGAATTCCGAAGTTACATATATAAATAATGTTATAATAAAAGATCTTATGGAAGCACGAATAGTGGAGGATGAAGTGGTTATGTTAGACCGTGAAAGTTTGGAATTCATCCAAGGTAAGGTTCGAGGTAACGAAACTTGAAAACCTATGACCCATATATATTGTGGAGAAACTTTCTTATATGGAATTTGCGAACCAATATCCACCATAAATATTATGCCATCATCACTTTATGAAGAACTTTGCTACAACTTAAATAATCCATATGTTGAACCGGTAGACACTATTATTAAATTGTCTAATAGAACCAATATAAAACCAGAAGGGGTAATCAGAAATATCTATGTCTTTATTGGCTCGCTCATGTACCCCCTTGATTTTCATATTTTTGATATGCCTCGGGATTCTTGTTGCCCTATTCTATTAGGCAGGCCTTTTATTTCCATCACCAAAGCTCGAGTGGATAATCAGAAGGAAATCATTTCACTGAAGTTTGGAGAAGAGGAAATGACATTCCACTTTGCCAAACTAAAGAAGAGGCCATATGAAGTGGAGGATATTAAGGAAGAAAAGACGATTGCCGAACTAGCTGCAATTCATTTCAGTACTCCACAAGGTGAATTAGAAAGGAGCTTGATTATTTGGGAAGAAGCACCAGATGATGAGAAGAAAGAAGACATGGATGATTATCTTGATTCAATTCCGGAAGCACAAAATCCTCATGAATATGAAGAATTGGTAAGAATAGGAGATGAAGAACCTCCACCAATAGAATTGAAAAAACTTTCAGACAATATGAGGTATGAGTTTTTAGATAATGAAAATAAATGTCCTGTTATTATTAGCAAGAATCTATCAGAAAATGAAACGAATAATCTCATTTCAGTTTTGGTTAAGCATCGTGAAGCCTTTGGATATACATTGAGTGATATTAAAGGAATAGATCCATCTATTGTAACACATAAGATTTCTATGCTTGATGATGCTGAATCCATAGTAGATACGCAAAGAAGGCTTAATCCTAAGATGAAGGAAGTAGTAAGAAAAGAAGTTATACGCTTACTTGATGCTAGCATAATATATCCTATTTCTGACAGTAAGTGGGTTAACCCAGCTCATTGCATACCAAGACAAGGTGGTCTTGATGCTGCTATGAATGAGGAAGGTGAGCTAGTTCCTGTGAGACCAATTGTAGGATATCGTATGTGCATTGACTTTATGAAACTAAACCATGAGACAAAAAAGAATCATAAACCTATACCATTCATGGATAAAATTCTAGAAAGACTTAGTAATAATTCTTACTTTTGTTTTCTTGATGGTTATTCTGGATATTCTCAAATTGCCATACAACCGGAAGATCAAGAGAAAACAACTTTCACTTGCCCTTATGGCACATATGCTTATAGATTAATTCCATTTGGCTTATGTAATGCAACAACAACTTTTCAGGAATGTGTTCTAAAGATTTTTGATGATTTTGTTGAGAAGACTATGGAAGTCCTAACAAACGATCTTGTCGTTTGTGGAACAACTTTTGATAATTGTCTCTACAATCTGACCAAAGTTTTGAGAGATACAAGCAATCAAACTTGGTTTTGAATTGGGAGCAATGCAGTTTCATGGAAAGAGAAGGTAAAGTTTTGGGGCACAAAGTTTCGGAGAAGGGAATAGAAATAGATAAAACTAATATAAATTCAATAGAAAATCTCCCAATACCTCAGGACATTTAAAACTTAAAAATGTTTCTAGGACATGCAGGATTTTATAAGCGGTTTATAAAAGATTTTGCTAAACTAGCTATGCCCCTTACCAATCTTCTTGATAAATAAACTCCATTCTATTTAGACCATGACTACATTCCAGCTTTTGAGAACCTTAAGGATAAACTAGTTTCAGCACCTATCATGCAATCTGCAAAGTGGGATGAACCTTTCGAAATTATGTGTGATGCTAGTGATTATGCTTTAGGGGCTATGTTGGGACAGCGAGATGGAAAGAATTTGAATATTATTTATTATGCTAGTAGACCTCTTAATAAGATTGAGAAATATTATGCTACTACAGAAAAAGAGTTTCTAGCTATAATTTTTGCTTGCGACAAATTTAGATCTTACATATTAATTCTAAGGTAATAATTCATACGGATCACCAAGCCTTGCGTCATCTTCTTGTGAAAAAGGATGCTAAGCCCAGGTTGATTAGGTGGGTTTTATTACTACAAGAATATGATTTGCAAATAGTAGATAGGAGGGGTAAGGATAATCCGATAGCAGATCATCTCTCTAGGATGGAGGGAATAATTAATGACCCCGTACCTATTAATGAATCATTTTTGGGAGAATATTTAGCAAAGGTAGAAATTGCTGATCCATGGTATGCAGATTATGCTAACTATCTAGCAACAATTTATTTACCTCTCGGTATGTCAAGAAATCAAAGAATGAAATTCTTTAATGATCTTAAATATTACTTTTTGGATGATCCGTATCTATATCATCATGGACTTGACGGAATGATTCGGAAGTGTGTTCCTAATCATGAAATGAATGCGATATTGAAGGCTTGTCATGACAGTCCATATGGAGGGCATCATGCAGGTAAAAGGACTGCCGCAAAGGTACTTCAATCCGGATTCTATTGGCCCACCTTGCTCAAGGATGCACACATGTATGTGGAATACTACAATGCTTGCCAAAGAAGAGGTAATATAGGTAGGAGACAAGAAATGGTGATGAATTATAGTCTAATAATTGAACCCTTTGATGTATGGGGAATGGATTACATGGGGCCATGACCGAGTCAGATGGTTATACTGATATTCTTGTTGCTGTTGAGTATGTTACTAAGTGGGTTGAAGCTATCCCAACAAATCATGCAAATGAAGCTACCTTAGTAAAGATGATCAAGGATGTCATATTCCCTAGGTTTGGAGTTCCTAGATTTTTAATTAGTGACGGTGGTTCTCATTTTATGAAAGGGACTTTCAGGAAAATCCTTAGCAAGTATGGAGTAACTCACTACGTTGCTTCACCATATGATCCCCAAACAAGTGGTTAAGTGGAACTCTCAAATAGAGAACTGAAGACCATACTCGAGAAGACGATGGACAAATCAAGAAAAGATTGGTCATACAAGTTAAATGACACTCTATGGGCATACCATACTGCGTTCAAAAATCCAATGGGTATGGCACCTTATAAGATGGTGTACGGTAAGGCATGCCATTTACCATTAGAACTAGAGCACCAAGCTTTTTGGGCAATCAAGAATCTAAATTATGATCTCAAAGTAGCAGGGAAAAGCATTTATTAGATATGCATGCTTTAGATGAGTTTAGAAGTTAAGCCTATGAGAATGCTAGGTTGTTTAAGGGAAAAGTTAAAAGATGGTATGATAGAAAAATAGAGAATAAAACTTTTAAAAGTGGAGACAAAGTGATGCTCTATAATTCTCGTCTTAAATTGTTTCTAGGAAAACTCAGATCAAAGTGGGAAGGTCCATATGTAATTGAAGAAGCCTATTTGTTGGGAGCAGTGAAGCTCCAAGTAAAAACACCCTCTCTTGAATGGGTGGTAAATAGAAAACGCTTGAAGCATTATGGAGTGAAAGAAGATATAAGTGCAATCACTATAGAGTTGAGCACCCCCAAAGAAGTGATAAAGCGAAAATATACGAAGAATTCCAATTACAAGAAGAATGGACTCAAGACGGAATGAGTGGTACTACCTTCAAGCTATTGACCATAAAAGAGTGCTTCATGGGAGGCAACCCATGCGAAATAAAGGTTGAGTAAGTTTTTAAATTTTTAGTTAAAGTCTAGTTTGAGTATTGTTTTTAATGAGAACGATTCATGGTCTAGCAAAGAAGAAGGAAGATTGATGATTCCAAAATTGATCGAAAGTCTAAGCTGACATTTCTCTGTCAAAACTCGATATTTTGTTAAGTTTCAGATTAATAAAGAATACTTGGAGAATTAGAAAAATTTTGGTGGACACAAAAGGTTTAATGACCAACTATACGGCGGGAATAAAAATTCCAGCCGTATAGTTCCGGCCGTATTAGTTTTTGCAACGTCAACGCTTCCATCCACAACAGGCACTAAGAGTTTAACGACCAATTATATAGCCAGAACTAAAAATTCCGCCCATATAGTTGCGGTCGTATAGTTGTCTACACCTTTGACAAAATAATTTCTGAAATACTGAGAGTTTAACGACCAACTATACGGCCGGAATTAAAAATTCTGCCTGTATAGTCGCGGTCGTATATTTGTTGACCCTTCTCCAAATTTTTTATCTAGGAAACAGAGAGTTTAACGACCAACTATACGGCTGGAATTAAAAATTCCACATGTATAGTTCCGGCCGTATAGTTAGGTTCCGTCGTAGATCTAATCTATAGTCGGTTCACAACTATACTGCGGGAACTGTACGGGCTACACCCGTATAGTTTCTTGTTGTGCAACGCGGCTAGGGTTTTTGATCCCTCCTTTTAAAGCTGACCGCATCTAACCTTTTTCATTAAGTTTTTGCAGAGTTATAGCCTCCAGCCTCGAAAGATCTTCGTCATCCCTATACAGGCCCCTTTAACAACATCCGTGCAGTGAGCCATGCAGCCCTTCCATGTCAACCAAATCTAGAAGAAGAAAGAAGAAAAGCCCGTGAAGAGGATTGAGGAAGTAGAACCAAAAGGATCATCGTCATCATCCAGCCTGGAGATCAAGCCTCTCCTAAATTGGGAGGACCTGTTCCCATAGAGGATGGAGATGATGAGACAAGCTGAGCAGGGAAGGAACAAGGATGAGTACCTCCTTAATCCTTATCGTTACAATATTGGATCCTATTATAAACCTCCTCTTGGTCCATCACCTCTTAAACCTAAGAAGGTGCGGCAAGATGATATTCATGATAAGATCTATGAGTTAGAAAAGGCTTCTAAGGCATGCGTTGAAACAACTGGAGAAGGGATTGACTCCTACTGGATCATGAGCAAAGACCTTGATAAGAAGGTCGATGAAATCGATGGTAGAGTTGGTTTCTTGATTAAAACTGTCTTTTAGTTGACATATGAGAAGAAATTCCTCAAGAGGAAAATATTGAAGCTCCAATATGACATGGCCAAGCACAGCATTCGCTTTGCAAGCATAGTTAAAGAGGGCAACATAGAAGAAGAAGGCAACGCTCTTTCTGCCGAGGAGGAGGAATAGGTACCCACAAGGAGTTAATTAATGTCGCCTGGCTTGATTCCAAGCTTGGGGAGATCTTTAAAGACCTTGTAATCTTTCTTATATAAGTTTTTATTATAGTTTTTGCATTAGTTCAAACTAGAAATAAAGTTTGCATCATTAGAATTCCCTTTAGGAATAGTCGATCCTTTTATGAAATTCTGAGTTTATTATTATATATGGAGAAATATTGAGTTTGCGTTTGCTTTATTGATATACGAATGGCTTGAGTATGATTTTACTTGCACTTGATGATAGCAATAGGAGTCTTCCACACAATTGGTATTAATGGAACACATAAAGATAATTTGGTCAATATGCTGTAAGTCTATGGTTTGATTCACAAAGAAAAATTATCTATTCAATTAAGTTAAAAGAGAAACCTTGAACAAAGGAAAATGAAAGTGTTATCCAAATAGAGTGAGAACAAGTCGAGGTAGAATCTCCAAGTCATAAGAATGCTTCATATACAGTTGGAATTTGATAATTGAGATCATTGAACTTTGAATTCCTACATAAGGTGGAATATATGGCTAGATCCTTTTGCACAACTCTTAAAACAAAAGTGTGAGCATATATGCAAAATAAAAGAAAAAGAAAAAAAGAAAAAGAGAAAATGTGCAAAGAGAAAATAGGCATATACCACTTTATTGTAGTATGACAAAGAGACACTTTTGATATTTTGAATCCCAAGTGAATACGTTGATCCTAAAACACTTGGGACTACCTCATTAGGTCATTCCGTTGAACTGGATACTTTTACATTATGTTGAGATTCATCTTTTATGAACTATTAATAACTAAGGTGTGGAAGCCTTCCAATACTATTCAGATGGTACGAGTAAGGTACTATTCATGAACTTATTCCCCTATATCGTACATGATAAACACATGCTGCAATTGCCTCATTTATTTTATCGACTCAGCTTCATGAATATGAGGATCACATCCATTAAGCTAAAAACTTGCTCGGGACAAGCAAGAGTCTAAGCTTGGAGAAGTTGATGGGTGCATATTTGCATCATGTTTTACATTATTGTTTTGCATTGTGGATGTAGGATCTTGGTATTTTACGGCGCTCACGCGCATATTTTATGTCTGTTTTCACCAGGATCAGGACATATGATGGATCCAATGGATACAATTATTGAAGCAGTTGTACTGTGGAGAAAAGGAGTAAAAAACAACGTAAATTGCTTATTTGGGAAATATTAATAATACCAGAAGAAAACCAGAAGCGAACAAGGGAGGTAGAGAGCCCAACGACCAACTATACGGCGGGACCAAATCTTCCGCCCGTATAGCTCCGGCCGTATAGTTGGCGCCGCGTCCGCCTCGTCAAATAGTTTCACCCCGTGTAATTGGTTCGGGGAGACGACATACAGAACACCCAGAAATCGGGAAAACCTCACCTCCGGAAGGCATCTGGAGGGGGAACTCATCCACAAGGGATCCATCTTCCCCCTACGCAGATCCGGGAGGCTAAGGCATCAATCTTCATCAACCACCGCTGCATCAACACCATCTTCATCCATCCCATCTACATCTTTTCTAGATCTTATTGTAATTCCTATACACGTTGTGGATTTATACAAGTACTGTTCATCTATGATTGTTTCCATTACCATTGCCATGATGTT
This sequence comes from Avena insularis, assembly GCA_023614405.1. Classification (NCBI taxonomy): domain Eukaryota; kingdom Viridiplantae; phylum Streptophyta; class Magnoliopsida; order Poales; family Poaceae; genus Avena; species Avena insularis. The sequence continues at coordinate 329,178,322 of CM042688.1, forward strand.
AATTGCCTCCATGTCTGAGTAGATCTCAAGTTCTTAGGGAGATGGATAAACCCTAGTATATGATTGAGATGAGATAGAGATTATTACGTTATACATCATTATGTGTACGTGTTAATTGTCTTCATCTTGATATTGGGAGAAGTGCACCTCCTTAATATTTGCCTCTTATGGGACTCGATGGAGGGGATTACTTGTTAGTAGATGGAGGGATGATAGCGCTTACTATGACTATAAAGCTGTTGTCATTCTTTACGTACTAACTTGGGGAACCAAGGAGAACTCATCAAGCCATGTCATGCCACGGGAGAAATCCCTTAATAGCGTGGTAATGCGATGGTTGTCGGTTACTGTCTGCTGTGGTTATGAGGACGATGTGTGCAGCGGTTGCTGGCAAATTGTCCATATATGGAGCTCCTCCCACATACATACACACTATGAGAATATTCGTTATAATACTCTCGATTACTTAGTATAAATTTCTAGTGGTGTATCCACTACTCCCTGAGAACGTCTTTTCCCTATTGTAGTTCCAAAGTTCTTTTACACACACGATTCTTACTTTCTACATTAAGTTTTGCTTTACTTTAAATTACCTTGTTCAACCAAAAACCCAAAAACAACTCTACTTATATTGCATCTTAAAGTTATTTCTTAAATACTTCATTTAGTTGTAGTTAAAAGCATTTTAGTCTTTCGCCTGCTGCTCCCTTCGGGATCGATATCTTTATTTCGAATCTAGCTACAAACAATCTGTGCACTTGCAGTCATCACTTGTTCATGACTCCGTCCGCTAGAACTATGGTGCAAGACGCGTTGGAGAGTCTGCCCGTGATCGTCGTGGCGCCAGACGTGTTGGTGACTTCGCCCACCATCACCACGGCGCCAGAGCTTAAGGCAGCCGACAGGGAGAATACACCGGTGGATGGTAAAGTGCCATCAAGTAGCCCCTCCATCACTTGCACGGCTGCCATCATCGTCGGTGCGTCGACATTAGCCGATCATGACACCATCTTGGTAACTACGAAGCATCAGATGCTCAACTGATGACTTGATGTCCTTGCTTTTTACATTTATGTCATTTCTGACGCCGTACATGTTTTTCGTAGGCTGATGTTCAATGCATTCTCCTAAGCTCCATGAACAACAAGTTGAGGGGTGTTTCCTAGGGCACTATGATTCAACCGTAAAATTGCGAGTTCCATTCAAAGACGATGCCAGCTACTATGCATAGGGTTCAAATTGTTCGGGTGTTATGAGGCTGCAACGATGTGGAACCTCCCGTTCAACCCCCGGTAACCGATGAAGACGAGCCATCTATCCTTAGAAATTGCTACATCCTTTTCATGCCCTAGACAAAGAGCCTAATTCATTCGGGAGACGGGGGCACCACCCCATAGGAACCACCCCACAGACAACAACGCAAGTTGCGTTAGCGCCGTCACCTCCACGCGATGTGTCAGCTGATATTGACATGCCTATGGCATATGATCCAAACGGCAATGAATATGATGAAAATATCGATCAGTACATCAACACTCGGCATGGAGACTACATCTACATGTATGATCCTAGTAATAATGAAGAACCCTGCCATGACCTAGCTGGTGGCCCCACAGAGAAACCCGCTTGCATCAAGCATCTATTCGGTTCTCAGGAGATGCCTCAAGCTGGTGCCTTCACCGAGCCTGATACATACAACTGTACCATTATTTTAAGCCCCAACACACGCCATAAGGTGGCCAGTGAGCATATTGTGTCTCCTCGGTCACCAGAAGCCAAGAAGGGATGAAAAAGAAAGGATGAAAAAGCAAGGCTACGAGCCAGCCTGTGGTGGCGTCGGCTCCAAATCTGATCCGGGCTCAGGACGGGCCACCAAGACCCAAGGATATTATGTGGAGGATGCATTTGGCTGGTAAGACGATGCTAACTAAGAAATTGTACAAGGTTGCAAGTTTAGATATGAAGAGTGTGCATGACGGTGTGCTAATAGTCGAGGAATGTCTTCTTCGAGAGAAAGATCCGACGTACCCGGTTTTCGTGGCTAAGGTGCCAAATGGCTTGGTCTTCGTCGATAATGTCCCCGGGGATATTTTATTCATGCGGTTTGCAGACATCTTTGATGTTTTCCACCTGAAACCCCTACATTATGTAACATCCCAATTTCAAAAACCCTGATTGGTTGTCCAGAATGAAAAAATCAGGGGAACAGAAACTTTTTCTTGTTTAGTGATGTAGTGTAATTTTGCTTGATTGCTTGTACTTATGCATCTGACTATATGATATACTCCTCTACCTTTCCCTCAAGTTTACAAAAGCTACTTAGAAAAACTATATTGCTCCGCTTTACATATTCTCAAATGTTTTGGCATTTCAAAAACTTTAGCCAAGATGCATTTGCAACCGCAATTATTTTCCTAGCTTCTATTACCAAAACTATGGAGATCTATATGATATAATCCCCTTAGGTTTTCAAGACAGAACCTCCAACTGCTCTTACCCCTAGGTTTTTCCAAAACATTTTATAAAACCTTGAATTCTACTCTTGGTAGAAATATAAAGAGACTCCCATATACTTCAACACACAGCCTTTTCAAAATACCCATTCTTACCTCAAGCTAGGCTTGAAGGTATCCATAGTGGCATAATTGTTTTGTTAGTATGATGAGTTGCCCTCATCTACTGTTTGATGATTTGCCTTGATCTACTGTCTGACTAGCTTGCTAGGAAGTAGTATGAGCCACCTAGGAGCTCATCCTCTAGGATCAAGATAAATTAAGAATACAAGCCCTAACCAAGCTTACTAAGCTGGATCTGATCTCTAGTCACTAAGTGACCATCTTAAACCCTTTAACCAGATCAACTCTAAACTCATTCATTCTAGAAGCTTCCAAGTCAATGAAGACCAATATCAAGCATGGATCCTTTATATTCATTCTACCCCTCAACATCATCCAATTGGTGATGAATTGGAACCTTGCAACTAATCAAAAACATCAACTCTTGTATTCTAGTCAAAACCCCCAAATCTACCAAATTTGGCTATTTGGAAACTCTCTCCTTCTCAACCCTTGTGCACTTTTGGAAATGAAATTTAACCATATTGTAGACCATCCTAAGGACTACCAAGGCCCACTCTTTCCCTTGGCTAGATAATCCTCTAACCCACTTGTTCTTGATTGTTTTGCAGGAAAGAGAACACTCCTTCCTGCAAATTTTATCAACATGCCTACTTTGGTAGAAGCTCACATCTCCATACTATCTTCTTTGTACAAACTCTTTGCATGATTGTGCTGTACTTATAAAGGTATATCCATACCTACTTCACTTGTTTCCATCGGATTCTTGTACTTCTAAAACCCACATGGTTTTGAAGGCTATTCGATAATCTGTTTTGGCACCCTTATTTTATTCAAACTTTGGCATCAATTCTTGAAGACCCTAGCCATGATAAATCTCAAACCTCTATACCATGGTAATCTACATCACCTGGTCTATCCATCCGTATATCCCATGTCCCAAGGGGAGCTCTGAGCTCCGAGTTTCAACAAGGTTTTGATGGGGTAAAATTAACAAAGCCTAAGATTCTCTTTTTCTTTGTTTTCACCCAAATCAAGTCAAATTCTCAAAACCCAAGGTATCACATGGTAGATACATATAGTGTACATCATATACCATGGAGATATAAATTTATCAAATATTATCCATAATTATCATGGCCCAAAATCTATTTTATTCCTTTAAGGGACAAAAACTCCAAATCTCCCTCTATGAAAGAAAGTTTGTTTTTCTCCAAACCACACCTCCAACTTTAGGCTCATTTGAGGCCTATATATCCTACCCTATATTCCTATATCAGAAATAAATATTTTGAAGGGTTTTATTGTTTCTTTTTGCCCATTTTATTAAATGGTTGAATTGAAATAATAATTATTTTAAATAGTTCTATCTGCCAATAAATCTTGGGAAAATTCTCCAAAGTGTGACTTCATGTTTGGGACCATCCCAAACCAAAAACCAACCTTATACAATTCAATAATTGATATAAAGTGGACCAAAAATCATCCAATAAATCTCAAGTAAATCATGGAAGTGTATAAGGAACATACCCATCTACCAGCTCCCTTATCTCATCTTGGCAAGATCAAAATTCAAGAATTCCTTCATAGTCATCAATTATGGAATGATTGATCATAACACCAAACCACCATCAAATTGTCCCAAATCCTCATCAAATACTTCCTAGCACTTCTCCAGAGCAACCACACCCACCCCTGGTCGTGGTCAACACTGCAACACCCTCTACCCTTGCCCTTACCTCTTGGAAAGAGACTAAGGAGAGAGAAGCCATTTTATTGCAAATTTTGTAAAGTAATAGGGTAGTAGTAGCCACCACCTTCCTCTCCACTCAGTTCTTGACTTAGGACCCCAACACGACCTCCCCATCATCCCCCTAGCCAATCAGAGCCTGACACCCTCTCTCCATTGCGCTAGGGAAACAAGTCCATCATGGACCATTCCTCCCTGGGTTAAAAGGCCCTGAACCCACACCGCCTCCTCCCAATGCCTCATTTCACTCGTACCCACCTCCACTCTGTCCCTGTAGAACCCCCACCAAGCCTCTCCCCATGCATGGTCGAGGAGAAGATCTTCTCCAAAATCGGATATCCAAGATCGCCCTAAGAAGTGTGGCTGGCTCGGGACGTCTCTCGCCTCCCTCTCTGCTTCTACAATAACCTCTTCCTCCTCTGCATCTCAACCCACTCTATTTTTCTCCTAGGAATATCCAACACTCACCGGCGACGACCTCACAAAGTTCTTCAAGCTCAAGGTGAGGTCCCCGTAGATCTTGACCGCCTATGCTCTCTCTCCCTTCTAGCGCGTCCATCCCGCGTTGACGCCATCCTAATCCCGCCATTCTACGCGACATGCAGACGCCCAAGTGGTTCCTCCGGTGAGCTCCCGAAGGTGCGCCGCGGGCGCACATGCGCAAGAAAAATACCGACACAGAGAGCCCCCTTGTGCCCCTTCCCGGGCTCGTCGCCGACAGCCGCGTCGCCCTACGACCTCCACCTCGACAGAGACGGCACATAGGCGAGCCCCCGCCTAGTCGCTGGCCGTGTTAGGTTTCCTCCCCATGACTCCGGTCATGAGGAAGAAGACGCGCCAGCACTGTCGACCGTCTCTTGATCCAATGACGAACGTTGATGGATACCCCTTCATGGGTCATGATACGTCGTAAACATATCTATAAATTTTGATGTTCCATGCTTGTTTTATATCTACTTTCTTATGTTTTGTTCACACTTTGGGGTATTTTTATACATTTTCTAGAACTAACCTATTAACAAGATGCCATAGTGCCAGTTGCCTGTTTTCTGCTATTTTTGGTTTCAGAAAAGTTAGTCAGGAAATATTCTCAGAATTGGACGGGACAAAAGCCAAAGTCAATATTTTACCCAAAGCAACACGGAGTCTAGAGGGGAGACGAAGTGGCACACTAGGGCGGCCACATCTGGTGGCGGCGCGGCCTGGGGGGCGCTACCAGGGGTGTGGACCCCCTGGTGCTCCACTGACCTTGACCCTTCGCCTATAAAAGCCTCCAGGGATGAAAACCGTAAGTACCCGATCAAAGACCCAATCAGAAATCCACGAAAGAGTCTTTAGCCACTGCCATCTTCATCCCTAGATCGGGGGGGACCTGAAGCTCTTCCCGACACCCTGCTGGAGGGGAGAGATCACCCTGGAGGCCTTCTTCATCACCATGACTGCCTCCTGTGTGATGCGTGAGTAGTTCATTCTTGGACTATGGGTCCATGTAGTAGCTAGATGGTTGGTTCTCCTCCTTTGTGCTATCATGTTTAGATCTTGTGAGCTCCGTTCATGATGAAGATCATCTATTTGTCATCTTACATGCTATGTTTCTGGGGATCCGATGGATATTGAGATGCTATTTCAGATTGATTATTGATTCTATCATGTCTATGTTATTTTTGATCTTGCATGCTTTCCGTTGTTAGTAACTATCTTGGCCAAGTAGATGCTTGCAACTCCAAGAGGGAGTATTTATGCTCGATAGTGGGTTCATGCCTCTATTAATCTAGGGAAGTGACAGGAATCTCTAAGGTTGTAGATGTGCTATTGCTACTAGGGAGAAAACAACAATCCTTTGTCCATGGGACAATCGTATTGTTTACTTTACACACTTTGCTTAATGCAATTATCTGTTGCTTGCAACTTAATACTGGAGGGGGTTTGGATGATAACCTGAAGGTGGATTATTAGTCATAGATGCAGTTGGATTATGGTCTATGTATAATGTTGTAATGCCTAATCAAATCTCATAGGAGTCAAGATGTCTAGTATATGCATTGTATGCTCTCTCAAATCTATCAATTGCCCCGCTGTAATTTGTTCACCCAACATGCTATTTATCTTAAGGAGAATCACCTCTAGTGAACTATGGACCCCGGTCCATTCTTTTACCATTGATATACCATCTACTATTTACTGTTTACTATTTACTTTCTGTAAGAAATTACTCTCTTCCACACTATATGTTTAATGCTTTGTTTTCAGCAAAACTAGTGAGATTGACAACCTCACTGTAAGTTGGGGCAAAGTTCTATGGTTGTGTTCTGCAGGATTCCAAGTTGGTAGCAACACCTTGGAGTTGTTTCTGTGCTCCTACTAGTTCGATAACCTTGATTTCTTAACTGAGGGAAACTTGCTACTATGCTCATCATACCTTCCTCTTGGGGTTCCCAACGAGCTCGAGATATCTTGAGCCATGAAGCCTTTTTCTGGCGCCATTACCGGGGAGTTAAGGACAGCTTCACAAGGGGAGTCCCTCACAACCAATCTCTTTACTTTGTTTTTGTTTTGCTTAGTTTATTTTTGCTTTGTTTGGTTGTTTCTTTTTATCAAAAACATAAAAAAATAGTTGTACTAGTTTGTTTCTTTTATTAAAAACACAAAAAATATTTTATTTCAAGTTGCTATTATGTCTAGCATTGCTCCCATCACTATGTCACCTGAGGAAATGATTTTTACTTTCAAACAAGGAATTGAAGAGAGTTTCAAAGAAGCTTGGTCTAGAATCTCTGATTTACATGAAAAAACTGAACCAAAAATGACTCTAAGCTTGCTTCTTAGCAGTTTCTACTTTTGTCTTGCTCTTTGCTATAGATATGCTTTGGATGCTGTAGTAGTACGAGATTTTCTCCAATGCAATGAGGGTGAAGCTTTTAATGCCATAAAAAAGTTGGTTTCAACATATAACTTGCCTAACAAATCTGATTCCTCCTTTATAAACATATTTGCTAGATTAAACACTCTTGAGACCAACACAGCTAGTTTAAAAGAATGCTATAACATGCTTAGAGAACATCATGAATATGTTCCAATAAATTCAAAATCTTCAAAATGGCTTCCTATAGTAAAAGTAGTTATAAATAATGAAACTTTTTATGTTCGTTGTGATATCATGTCTAAATTCTGTCTTATGCCTAAAGATATCTATGAATCTTTAAATCTTTGGGGACTTTCTGAAGGAGGAGAAGAAATATCTCTTACCAATAATGCCACAATATTACCCATTGGAATAGCTGAAGGAGTGTTTACAAAGATCTTAGGGAAAGTGGTGTCTACTGATTATCTTGTTATTGAATGTGTAGGAAAAGGACAAATTACACTTGGAAGATCCCTACTAAAACTCCTTGGAGCAATGATAGATGTGGAAAAAGGCATCATGCACTTTGCTTCTCTACCAAATAATCATACGTTCCCTAAAGATAATAATAAAGATAAAAAATGTATAGAACACTTCCCTAAGAGGAGAGAGAAGATACCTTTTTCCTCTCCTACTAAAACAAAGTTTGCTCTTAATGCTTCTTCATTCGAAAATACTTGAATCTTGCTTCCTATGCCTAGCTCAAAGGCGTTAGAGAAAAGCACTATTGGGAGATAACCCAAATTTTTATTCAGTAAGTTTTTATTTTGTTGAGTCTTGGAAGTTATTGCCTCAGTAATAACCTCTCCTTATACTTTTCGTGTGGTTTTTGTGCCAATAATAACCTCTAATGAGAGAGAAGTAAGACTTGGGAAAGTTGTTGTCCCAAAACACATTTTTGTGCTTCACTGTAAAAAATCGTGAAAAATCTCTGTACGTCGGATTAAGCTGTAATTTTTTGTGATTCTGACCCAGGTTATTATATAACTTTTGTTAGTTTATCACTTTTCGATTTGAGCAACAGAAAGTCTTCGGATAAATCGGTTTTTACCTGCTGGTCTGTTTTGACAGATTTCTGCCATTATTTGTATTTGCCTCTTAATCTCTTTCTCTGTGAGTTCTCTTTGATCACTTGAGATTTTAGAAGGAATTGCTATAGTAGCTTGTGTTTTAATGTAAGTTTTACTTGTGTTGAAACTAAACCCAAAGACTTATTATCTTGAATACACTAATGTTGCTAATAAGATTGTATGAAGTTTTGTATGAAGGAGATTTTAAAGTGTAGGGAAGAATAATGTGATGAGATGAAGTATGGACAAAATCTCAAGCTTGGGGATGCCACCCGTGTCACCCCAAGAAACATTCAAGAAGTACAAGCGCAAATCTTGGGGATGCCCAAGCAATCCCCTTCTTTATCTATGAAAATCTCAGGTTTTCTTCCAAACACTTCATTTTTATTGTTTCATGCACAATTGTGTTGTTCTTGGAGCGTCTTTGTTTTTGTTTTACTTCTATTTTTTTTGGTTTGCTTAAATAAATTGGTTGGACCCCCGGATTCATACATAGTTTCAAATAAGTTGATTTGTGTTGGAAAAGAGTAGGAAGTTTCATGCTTATAAGTGGTACACAAGGGGCTTGTTTTGACTGTGGCCTAGACTTTATCATGTCATGTTTGATATTGCTTTGACTTTATGCTTAGTGATTATTGCTGTAGCATGACTTGTTATAAACAATTGAGATTGCTTAATGTGCCTTGAAAGAATCATGCGTTGTTTTAGCATACAAAAGCATAATATTGTGGTGTTCTCCTTTGATGCTTTATTTGGGTTGACTTGGCGCATGCTTACACCATGTTAAGACTATACCAGTCACCATAGCCTCTATGATCATTTACTTTTCGACTTGTAATATCACTTTATGCTTTAATTAATAATGTTTTGTCGCTTTGCATGATTATGGCCATTATTGCTCTCTTAATTCCACTCATGCATACAACTCCAAATAAAACCAAGTTATTCCAAAGAGTACACCATACCTACCTATTAGCATTGTTTCTATTCCAAGTACATGTTTTTATCTACCTTCCGAATTAAACTTGTTATGTGAAAATTAGTGATTAAAGATCTCACGAACTTGATGGCACACTTTACTTTCTTGCACTTAATAAACTTGAACCATTGTGTCCATCTATGTTGCGTATATGCTTGCGATTTATAAGTTGTGGATTAGCAGAACCATGTTACCATGGGGAACGCTTTCAACATTGCACTTATTATTCAGTTGATATCATGTTCTTTTGTTTATGGATCCCGGTGGTGTGAAATAAAAGGGGAGCTTGTAAGCTCATGGAGTTTGTATATGTGTTAGAGAAACACCTGTGCGGCTAGCCTAAGCCATGCCTAATCATGGTGGAAACTTGCAGCATAACCATAGTGAGAAATCTGTGAAGCATCCTCAATAAAAACCTATGCAAATAGCAAATAAAAAGATCGCTGAGATGCTCATTGTCTGTTGCCTTGTCATTTTGATATGGGATAGCTCCTGTATCATGGGGCAAGGGGTACCCCGTTGGTAGTTCTCTATGATACACATGTACTTACAATGACAAGAACTTACTTGTGACTAAAGTTGAGTAGCATGAGGTTCGGTACTCGTAAGCAAGGGGCATGAGATTTTCAACTTATAACTTGTCAAGCATATCCTCATATTTGTGTCACTTTAACCTTAATCACCTAAAGATGCTTATGATAGGGGCAATGAGAGCTGAAAGCTAATAAGTACAATAATTTTTGGAAGCTCTTTATGAAACTTGAAATCTCTGCTTCCCTCTATGAAGGGCCTTTCTTTTTTACTTTTATGTTGAGTCTCCATATTCTATCTTTATGCACCAATTGAGAGAGCATAGTGATCATTCTTAGTTTAATGTGCATTGTCCCAAAACTTATTAATTGATTCATAACTTTGATATTGCTTGTTCTTAAATTATTTGTATCTAGTCACCCTTATGAACTTTGAAGGTGTCCTATGCATTTATGTTTTGCTATACCATGAGGGACAAGCTGAATACCATTCTTATTATGTTTTCTATATGAGAAACAAACAAACGTCTTTCAAAGCATTATCATTCATGAATCTTTTGTTTGTACCTATTCATGTTACAACATAGTTGCTATGTCTTATTGTTAGAACTATATTTTTCATGTCTATGTTAGAGTACTATGATCCCAGCTATCAATGTTTTACAAATACCTTGATCAAGATTGTGATGGTGCATGTCACCTAAAAACTTATTCTTTTTTTTAAATTACCTACTTGAGGACAACCAGGAGTTAAGCTTGGGGATGCTTGATATGTCGTAAATGTATCTATAATTTTTGCTGTTCCATGCTTGTTTTATATCTACTTTCTTATGTTTTGTTCACACTTTGGGGTATTTTTATACATTTTTTGGAACTAAACTATTAACAAGATGCCACAGTGTCAGTTGCTTGTTTTCTGCTGTTTTTGGTTTCAGAAAAGTTAGTAAGGAAATATTCTCAGAATTGGATGGGACAAAAGCCAAAGTCAATATTTTACCCGAAGCAACAAGGAGTCCGGAGGGGAGACGAAGTGGCGCATCAGGGCGGCCAAACCATGTGGAGGCTAGGCCTGGGGGCGCCACCAGGGGATGTGGGCCCCCTGGTGCTCCACCAACCTTGCCCCTTCACCTATAAAAGCCTCCCGGGACGAAAACCTAAGTACCCGATCAAAGACCCAATCAGAAATCCATGAAAGAGTCTGTAACCGCTGCCATCTCCATCCCTAGACCGGGATCCGAAGCTCTTCCCGGCACCCTGCCGGAGGGGAGAGATCACCCTAGAGGCCTTCTTCATCACCATGACTGCCTCCGGTGTGATGCGTGAGTAGTTCATCCTTGGAGTATGGGTCCATGTAGTAGCTAGATGGTTGGTTCTCCTCCTTTGTGCTATCATGTTTAGATCTTGTGAGCTCCGTTCATGATCAAGGTCATCTATTTGTAATCTTACATGTTGTGTTTGCGGGGATCCGATGTATATCGAGATGCTATTTCAGATGGATTATTGATTCTATCATGTCTATGTTATTTATGATCTTGCATGCTTTCTGTTATTAGTTACTATCTTGGCCAAGTAGATGCTTGAAACTCCAAGAGGGAGTATTTATGCTCGATAGTGGGTTCATGACTCTAGTAATCTAGGTAAGTGACAGGAATCTCTAAGGTTGTAGATGTGCTGTTGCTACTAGGGAGACAATAGCAATCCTTTGTCCATGGGACAATCAGATTGTTTACTTTACACACTTTGCTTAATGCAATTATCTGTTGCTTACAACTTAATACTGGAGGGGGTTCGGATGATAACCTGAAGGTGGATTATTAGTCATAGATGTAGTTGGATTACGGTCTATGTATAATGTTGTAATGCCCAATCAAATCTCATATCAGTCAAGATGTCTAGTATATGCATTGTATGCTCTCTCAAATCTGTCAATTGCCCCACTATAATTTGTTCACCCAACATGCTATTTATATTAAGGAGAATCACCTCTAGGGAACTATGGACCCCGGTCCATTCTTTTACCATTGATATACCATCTACTATTTACTGTTTACTATTTACTTTCTGCAAGCAATTACTAGCTTCCACACTATACATTTAATCCTCTGTTTTCAGCAAAACCGGTGAGATTGACAACCTCACTATAAGTTGGGGCAAAGTTATGTGGTTGTGTTGTGCAGGATTCCAAGTTGGTAGCAACACCTTGGAGTTGTTTCCTTGCTCCTACTGGTTCAATAAGCTTGGTTTCATAACTGATGGAAACTTGTTGCTGTGCTCATCATACCTTCCTCTTGGGGTTCCAAACGAGCTCGAGATATCTTGAGCCATTAGGTCACTTCTCGCTGACAGCCGTGCTCTGCCCGTTAGTATCAAAGCTGCCTTCCACGCCAAGATCCACCCGGGTGGCCCGATTTCCCCCGCGGCCGCCCATTTTCCTCCCGGATCTGGCCCGCCCCAAAGTTTCCCCCTTAGAAAATCTTCTCTGTTTTTATTTTCCAGATCTGTAGAATGCCTATTAGCTTTAATTCAAAACAAAAACGGAAAATACCAACAAGTGTCCACATCTCATTTTTTACATGCTCTATGAGGTTTTCTCTACCATACAGAGCCAGCCTCATGTCATAATTCATATTAATCTTTTTTGGCAATTAGTATACTAAAAAGTATCCTTTGCAACAAATAAATCACTCACTAGGGTATACATCTCCATTTGGAATGAATCCAACCTCCTCTAAAAGGTAATTAACATACCACTCCTATGACCTTGACCTTAGGCCAAGTTGAGCTATGGATTACCTGTAGTAAAAATAACAAAATCCATCCATATATACCTTTAGAAATTTCTCTTGGATGTTCTACAACTCCTTTTAAGCTAATTCCAACTCCTAGTGAAGTGGTACTTCAATACCTAACAATTACCAGGACGTCAAGATTTATTGGTCCTTTGTAAATTTTGGTGAATTTAACTACTCTATGTAGGGTTTTTCCACCAAATTAATAACCTCTGTAGATCTACAACTCTAAAAATGATGAATCCAATTTCTGTAGAAAGATGTTTGAAATCCCTAACATGTGTCCTTTGATTCATATCATAATACCATGTAGTTTTAATTTGGTGAAAAAGACAAACATCTTGCAGAACTGACTTTTGGATTTTTGCAAGGGCATTGTGGTAATTATTTTGACATGATTCCAACTCTCAAAAGTCACAAACTCAATTATACATAATATACTCCGAGTACAAATTTATTTGTCTTACATATATTTTCTGATGAAGTTTTCACCTAAACTAGGGTTATTTTCACTAGAAAACTCATAACAAATTAAAGAAAAATGATAAAATAGTGAAACCACTTTCATTGGTTCTGTTTTATCATTACCTATCTGATGATATCATTTTTTCATATTAATATCATACATACCCAAGCCCTAGTTCAAAACCCCCTTATTGTAGACCATCCTAAGGACTACCAAGGCCCACTCTTTCCCTTGGCTAGATAATCCTCTAACCCACTTGTTTTTGATTGTTTTGCAGGAAAGAGAACACTCCTTCCTGCAAATCTTATCAACATGCCTACTTTGGTAAAAGCTCACATCTCCATACTATCTTCTTTGTACAAACTCTTTGCATGATTGTGCTGTACTTATAAAGGTATATCCATACCTACTTCACTTGTTTCCATCGAATTCTTGTACTTCTAAAACCCACATGGTTTTGAAGGCTATTCGATAATCTGTTTTGGCACCCTTATTTTATTCAAACTTTGGCATCAATTCTTGAAGAGTCTAGCCATGATAAACCTCAAAACTCTATACCATGGTGATCTACATCACTTGGTCTATCCATCCATATATCCCATGTCCCAAGGGGAGATCTAAGCTTCGAGTTTCAACAAGGTTTTGATGGGATAAAATTAAGAAAGCCCAAGATTCTCTTTTTCTTTGTTTCCATCCAAATCAAGTCAAATTCTCAAAACCCAAGGTATCACATGGTAGATACATATGGTGGACATCATATACCATGGAGATATTAATTTTTCAAATATTATCCATAATTATCATGGCCCAAAATCTATTTAATTCCTTTAAGGGACAAAAACTCGAAACCTCCCTCTATGAAAGAAAGTTTGTTTTGCTCCAAACCACACCTCCAACTTTAGGCTCATTTGAGGCCTATATATCCTACCCTATCTTCCCATGTAAAAAATAAATATTTTGAAGGGTTTTATTATTTCTTTTTGCCCATTTTCTTAAACAGGTGAATTGAAATAATAATTGTTTTAAATAGTTTTATCTCCCAATAAATCTTGGGAAAAATCTCCAAAGTGTGACTTCATGTTTGGGCCATCCCAAACAAAAAGCCAACCTTGTCCAATTCAAAAATATCAAATTAGCTTCTGAATACCATTTCAACACTTTCTAAATAATTGATATAAAGTGGACAAAAAATCATCCAATAAATCCCAAGTAAATCATGGAAGTGTACAAGGACCATACCCATCTATCAGCACCTTTATCTCATCTTGGCAAGATCAAAATTCAAGAATTCCTTCATAGTCATCAATTATGGAAAGATTGATCATAACACCAAACCACCATCTAATTGTCCCAAATCCTCATCAAATCCTGCCCAACACTTCTCCACAGCAATCACACCCACCCTTGGTCGTTGTCAACACTACAGCACCCTCTGCCCTTGCCCTTACCCTTACCTCTTAGAGAGAGAGAGACTAAGGAGAGAGAGAAGCCATTTTATTGCGAATCTTGTAAAGTAATAGGGCAGCAGCAGCCACCACCCTCCTGTCCACTTAGTGCTCATCTCAGGACCCTAGCACGACCTCCCCACCACCCCTAGCTAATCAGAGCCTGGCACCCTCTCTCCACTGCCCTAGTGAACAAACTCCACCATGGACAGTTCCTCCTCGGGTGAAAAGGCCCTGAACCCACACCACCTCCTCCCAATGCCTCATTTCACTCCTACCCACCTCCACTCTCTCCCTATAGAGACCTCACTGAGCATCTGCCCCTGCATGGCCGAGGAGAAGATCTTCTCCAAAATCGGATATGGAAGCTCGCCCTAAGAATTGTGGGCGGCTCGGGTCGTCTCTCACCTTCCTCTCTTCTTATACTATGACATCTTCCTCCTCTGCATGTCAACCGACTCTGTTTTTCTCCCAAGAATGCCCTAGCACTCGCCGGCGATGACCTCCCGAAGTGCTTCGAGCTCAAGGTGAGGTCCTCATAGATCCAGACCACCTCTGCTCTCGCTTCCTTCTAGCGCGTCCATCCCGTGTTGAGGCCATCCTAATCCCTCCCTTCTATGCGACATGCAGACGACCAAGTGGTTCCTCTGGCGAGCTCCCATAGTTGCACCGTGGGTGCGCACACGCAAGACAAATGCCGACGCGAAGACCGCCCTTACCGCCCCTCCCGAGATCATCGCTGACTGTCACGTAGCCCTGCAGCCTCTACCTCGATGGAGACGGCACCTTGGTGAGCCCCGCCTATACGCTGGCCGCTTTAGGGTTTCCTCCTTGTGCCTCCGGTCGTGAGGAAGAAGACGTGCCAGCGCTATCGATCGTGTCTTGATCCAACGGCGGATGTTGTTGGATACCCCTTCATGGGTCACCTCTCGCTAATAGCCGGGGTCTGCCCATCAGTTTCAAAGCCGCCTTCCATGCCAAGATCCGCCAGGGTGGGCTGATTTCCCCCGTGGTGGCCCATTTGCCTCCTGGATCTGGCTCACCCCAAGGTTTCCCCCTCAAAAAATATTCTCTGTTTTTCTTCCTGATTTGTAGAATGCCTATTAGATTTAATTCAAAACCAAAACGGAAAATACAAACAAGTGTATATATCTCATTTTTGGCGTGCTCTATGAGGTTTTCTCTACTATATAGAGCCAACCTCATGTCAAAATTCGTATTAATTATTTTTTGGCAATTAATATACTAAAAAGTATCCTTTTCAACAAATAAATCACTCAGTAGGGTATACATCTCCATTTGGAATGAATCCAACTTCCTTTGAAAGGTAATTAACATACCTCTCCTATGCTCTTGTCCGTAGGCCAAGTTGAGCTATAGATTACCTATAGTAAAAATAACAAAATCCCTCCATATCTACATTTAGAAATTTCTCTAGGAAGTTCTACATCTCCTTTGAAGAAAATTCCAACTCCCAGTGAGGTGGTACTTAAATACCTAACAGTTATCAGGAATTCAAGATTTATTGATCCTCTGGTGAATTTTGGTGAATTTAACTATGCTGTGTAGGGTTTTTCAACAAAATAAATAACCTCTATAGATCTACAACTCTAAAAATGATGAATCCAAATTCTACAGAAATATGTTGGAAATCCCTAACATGTTTCCTTCATTCATATCAAAATCCCTTATAGTTTTAATCTGGTGAAAAAGACAAAAAGCTTTCGGAACTGACTTTGGAATTTTCCCAAGGGCATTGTGTTAATTATTTTGAGTTGATTCCAACTCTAGAAGTTCACAAACTCAATTATACATAATATACTCTAAGTACGAATTTATTTGGCCTATAGATCTTTTCTGATGAATTTTTAACCTAAACTAGGGTTATTTTCACTAGAAAACTTATAAGAAATTAAAGAAAAATGATAAAATAGTGAAACAACTTTTGTTGGTTCTGTTATATCATTACCTATCTGTTGATATCATTTTTGCATATTGATATCATACATACCAAATCCCTAGTTCAAAACCCCCTTATTACATGGTACTTGACATTCAAAACACAAAAGAAGTCCCACAAATGCTTTTCCATTATTTCCAAATGCAACAAACTCAATCTATGAAAGCCTACTGAAGTGAGTAAGGTGTTGTATGTTTGTTTGCTATATGGTATTGGTGATTGTATGCCTTATATGGATTGTGCCCTTTGTTTGCTTGCATGTGATCCATATCGACGATAGATGCGATTATATCAGAGACAAGATGATGGTTATTATTATTATTGTTATTATTTGGTATTCTAGGAATAAGTCCAGGGACATATATTGCCAGATTGCTGATCACAGGCAATCCACCTTATCTCTCATAAGACTTGTCCTACTATCTTACTTATGCATGTTTTACCTACTGTTTATGAAACTGTATTGTCTTAATATATGATGAGTTATCTCTGGTAGTGGCTTGGATCCTCCAAACCATTACACAATGTTACTACTAAGTACAACCCCTTAATTACACCTACTTGTCCCTAGTATGGTAGATGGTGTAATACACCATACCCCTTTGGAGACCCCAATTTAGCCAAAGCAAAGCTATAGGATGGGAAGATCCCGGAAAAAGGTTTACGAAATGTTTTATGATAAAACCTTGGTGAGGTTTGACTTACCAAGAAAGGTGGAGAAATTAAAAAGGTTTTTCTTTTACAAAGATGCTGAAAGAAAGAGAAGGAAAAATGTTTATGAAAACGCACCCGGTTGTTTGCAGCTTTAGCTATGACAACTTAACCCGTGCAACCACATTACTATGGAATGGGACAGAGCTGGACTTAATGTTCACTACTCTGGTGTGGCAATTCTCATGACTACTTATAAGGGAACAACTCCTTCTAATTCCGGGCTTCCTTTATAGAAATGTTCAATGGTTAGATAGTCACCTGGAGGAAGAAGGATCACCCATGTGAGTGACCGGGCGATACTATGAGCCTCTCATTGAAAATGTCCACTCTCGAGGAGTTGTAATGCACTCCGGTTGGTCCGTGGATCCCAACATTTTGGTGTTGAGAGGAACAACTCATAGGGTAGGTCCTATGCTAGAGTGGCATCCGAGAGTCTTGATCGGTTACTCGACCCACGATCAGTGAGGATAAGGGCATGGTACTCGGTTGGTGTGGGTAAAGTGTACAACCTCTGCAGAATGTAAATCTATTTGAATAGCCATGTCCGCAGTTATGGACGGGTTGGACAAAGTACTGTAGATTGGTGCTGGTTTTGTTTTCCGAAAAGGACTTCAAAAAAGCAAAGGCTTTGGAAATGTTTTGACCATGGAATGGTCGGAAAGGATAACAGTTTTGACCATGGGATGGTCAGAAAGACAGGGACGGAGTTGGTCATGGCATGACCGGAAGGAGGAACTAATGGGTACCCAATCCTAGTGTTTTCCAAAACTTTTCAAAAAGGTTTCCAAATTGATTTACAAAAGTTTTCAACAAAGATAGGAAGATGTTATATCTACAAGAGAAACTATTTTAGAAAAGAACCACTCTTGGAACTCTCCGATTACCATAGCCATATTGCATATGCTGTTGTTATTATGTTTCTATTAAGGTGGTTTGTGAGTACATTCAAAGTACTCACTGGCATTGTCCCTGGCTATTAACTTGGTGAGATTTCAAGAAGAAGGTGATGTTGATGGCTAGGCGAGCTAGGAAGTTATCCCAGTCAGTTGCCTATAGGTTAAGGCATGGCCCGGGCTCTACACTTGATGAAGTTTATTGAGGTAGCCATAATGGCAAATAAGGTATGACATGTATCTATTTAAGTAATGGATGTTTACTTTGATACTTGTCGATTATGTGCCATGACAAACTGGTCATAGGATCATGGTGTATGCATAACAGGGATTCTTGAAGGATTAATCCAGGGCCCCACACACTATACCATGGTTTCCCTATTTTCGCTCAGTATGGCGATGCAGATCATTAGAGAGAACACCTCAGGCATCCCGATAGTGGACCCCTTCTACATGTGTGACTACTGCTTGGAAAGCCCCATTGACCGGCTATTCGTGGTGGAGTACCTCCAAGGTATCATGGTGGTGAACAAGATGAAGGAATACATTCTCGTGCCTTACTTTCCATAGTAAGTCATTCACTCACCACCATAACATGCCTTTTTAGATTTCCATCATTCTTTTTCCAAAAACATTTCGTTTTAATTGTTTTACACAGAGATGAAGATTGTACACTCATCTCCTTATCACCGAAACATTCGCAAGTCACGTATTTCGACTCGGGGTGTGTAGAAAAGAATAAAAAGTAAGACAAAATGAAGGATGTTCTAGATAATGCTCTCAGTGGCTATGCCTCAGTGCAAGGCACCACCTTCATGAACAAAAAGGTTATGTTTTGTAAGCACGTGTTCAGCCATGTAACAGAGTTCCCCTACGTGAAGCAGGATGCTAGAAGTCAGAAGGAAGCCTACTACGCGCTCCATCACATTGGGCGTTCCTATAGGATCAATAGAAATCTACGCTGCCATATCATCTCCAGCAGTAGGCCCAAGGCAAGGAAAAGATCCAAGATTCAGATATTAGACCAGAGTTCTATCGCATCCAACAACAATTTGCCACAATCATCTTTCATGATGTCTTGACCACGGGGGATCTTCTACGGAGGCATAACACTGCCTAACCGTGACAAAAAAGATCGTATAAAGATGTAGGGTGACTTGAGATCGTTCATGACGAGACAAGTCATCCTCCCGTTCCCTAAGACGAGTCAGGAGTCTTGATGTTTGCCTAATAGTTGTAGGTCTGAACTATCGATGAGCTTGTGTGCTGTAAAGTTTTATCCCCACATTAACTTGTGTCTACCACTATATAGTTTTGATGATCGTTGATCTTAATTGTGATAAATGGAACTTATTAGGTTTATGAATCTATACTTAGTTCTTTTTCTTACATTTTGGTCATTTTTTCCTTACTTTGGTACTTTTCGATAATGAGGCACAAATCCGACTTATTTTTGCTTACTTTGGTCCCTTTTCAAGAATGCTAATGATGGGATTGTGAGCCTTGTGTTATGCACAATTCCAAGTCTTTTGCATCATACTTGGCTCACAGTTCCAGCGTATCATATTCCTATGTCCAAAAAAACCTAAATATATATGATGCATGCTTTTTGAGTTGGCCCTTTTTGATAAGTGTATATTGATATGCGACATTACATGTTTTTTATTACTTTGGTCCTATTTCAATAATTCCGATGATTAAAATATCATGGCACACTATATATGTGAATGTGCTTCGAGGGGATTGTGAGCCTTGTGCTATGCAAAAGTCTAGGTCTTCTGCGTCATACTTGGTCACACTCCATCGTAGCATAGTCCTGTATCCAACAACCTAAGTGTCATGTGTCAAAACACAGACATCGAGGATATCTCACACCCTCATTTTTGTTCGGCGGTGGGCACTAAGGCAATACGACCTTAGCTCATACACAGATCACACACGATGTTTTACACAGGTTCAAGCCACCCTTCGACTAAAACCCTATGTCCTGCTTTGGTGGATTATATTGTGGATATCTTACAACAAGGTCAACAATCTAGTGCCGGGAGCCACTTTCACCTTACTTCTACACTTTTTGGGCTTCCTCTTTCTTTTTATCTCACACTCTCTCCATGGGAGTATCTCATCTCTAGCTCTCTTTCTCCTCTCTCAACCACTATCTCTCTCAGCTATTCTCTTACTCTCCCTCTTTATCAACACTGATGGGTGCACCAAAAATTCCTCTCTTAATCACCTCTGAAAACCTTGCCCAAAAACCTCTCTCTACCATGGCCGAGGCCCTCCTTTTATAGCACAAGGGGTACCACAGCTGCCGGCGCACATGCGCCTTCCTATCTTTCCCGAGATCCACTACTGCTGGGCCACACAACATGGCGGTAGATGGGTGGTGCAGCTGGCCACTCCTGGCTATGTGTGGTGTTGTTAGCCACTCCTTGGCCATGGGAGGTGCTGCACAACAATTGATGGTGAGGGGACAATACAGGGCTCATGCTATCATGTTGGGACTGCAGCGCCCGCGCTCCCTTTAATGCCCTGTGCAAACATAGGAATAGGGTGACACTTTGTTCCCATGCCCTCCCGTGCACTTCTATCGGTTCAGTCCTTGTCGACTGGTGTTCCTGGGCTACACATGACCCGGGGGAGGCTCTCCCATGAAAACGTTATGGAGAATCGAGTAAGCGTGCTCGCCAATGTTACTTATTTCCTTAATGACCTAGTTCCCGAGCATGTGCTCCTCTTCATAGCGATGACCTATCTAGGAGGTTAGTCCTTCCCATGCATCGAGGTGCAATGTGAGGGCCCCCTTTCCTATTGTACCGATAGAAGCCCCCAAGCGAGGCCCAAAGACGCTCCTGCTCTGCCTTTTGTGAGTTGCTCGAGATGACCTGGACACCATTGTCGGGCTTCGCCCCACAACAGCGCATGTGCCTAACTCGTAGACACCCACACATGACGTGACCACTTTGCATGTTCCGGGCTACCTCGTGCCAGCGTGCGCACGCACATGCACTCAAGTAGCGGCGGAAATGATGCGTTGCGTCAAGTCCTGTCTCGACTTCAGTGGTCTGCCCGCATTGATTTGCAGTTGCTTCGATTCCTGCAAAAAAGAGTCATAACTATGGAGGGGAGGCGGAACTGGCTTCCCCCCGCCTCGTCGTGGAGGCGAGCTGCCAGCTCCCTTTGTAGCTATAAAAATGGCGAGTAGCGATGGTGTTAGGCATAATTGCAACACCATACCCCCCGCACTCTCGCCAGCTAGATCGTCCGAAAGCATCGATGGTTGCCACCTCTTTCCCGACAGCCCTCCACCCACTAGGGGCGAAGTCGCTCCCCCGTCGCTGGACGCCCTGCGACATAGGTGTTTCCACTGTAGTCGGTCCTAACGTGGATCAACACAAACCGAGGGATATATGGCATCCCTTCCCACTAGTTCCCCACCTGTTGCGGCCGGCAAGGCCGTAGGAGGGATTGAGGACACGACGAGTCTCAAGAGGGGGATTCTCCTTCTCCTGGGCACAAGCATGGTTAATGCCATGGATAGCACTGCGCCCGCCTCCTCCCAAGGCGCTGAGATCCATCCATTTCTCCCTCCCAATCGCATGAGGAATTCATGGCCTATATTATTGGCTTTGAGTTCCTCATTATTCTGCGGACGAGCTTTGAGCTGCGTCTAAAGATGACAAACCTGCTGGTTGGTGAGATGAATGGTCGCTCCCTCGCAAAATGGAGCTACACGAGTCAAGCTACGAGCAGCCCATCTAGGACCGAGGGACGGTGGTTAATGAAGACGACCGCATGTTCCTAGGTTGGGGGTGGTCACACTTCGCGGCCTAGTACGACTTGTGGGCCAGCCATGTTCTGAAGTTCCGCTACCACGGGAATGGTCACCTCGTAGTGAAGGCTTCTATGACACCATGTGCTGTCATCTCTATGATCCCCTGCCGTCCAGGGATGGCGACTTTGAGAGTAACTCGCCCTAATGTTGGTGATGCATGGTCGGCGGTGGCTGTCGGAGCCCTGCAGGTGACGTGATTGTGGTAGTTCTCTGACAGGGAGTGGAGCCAGCCTCTCCATCCTTTCACTCACAAAGCCTTCAGCCTACAACCCGCTGTCGACCGCACTTTCTAGGCTTATCCTACATGTATCATTTCCAAATGTAATGCTAATCAGGTTTTTAATATGAAAATTTACCTTTTGTTTGTTCTTGATCTCGTGTGACTTGTGTCAATTCCTTGCCTTACGCTGGTCGGAGTTCAACATGCGGGATCTTCCTTGCATTACATGCTGGTGGGCTTCCACTTCCACTTCTTGTACCTCTTTGGCCTGTCATCGCTTCCACCTTACGCTCACTAGAGCAATGGTAGCTTACATTCCTTGATGATGTTACCCTCCTCACACGCAAGCTGGAACTGCATGGCTCACACTTGCAGTTCCCAGTGAGGGTCCCCTGTCTAGACCCAAGGCCCATGCTTGATAACGGCGCCTCCCGCTGGTGGAGTTCTGTGTTCCCTGAATGCAACAAACACACCTTACGACATTTTACCCATGCCTCAGGTTTAAATACATATCTTGTCCTTGATCAGGGTGCATGGCTTGCCAACCCGGGGTAGTATGTGAGAGTTGTGTCTTCGCGATTTAGTGCCCATGGGCCATACCGGGAATACTATGGTCATAGCTCAGAGCAGCTCATGAGCATACTATGTTTCTTGGCGTGATAGGCTTCATTACTCATGTCTAAAATCCGAGAAAGAGCCATAGTATCTCCAATCCTGAAAATGCTTAGGCAAATAAGAACTAAGTGGAAAAACTCGAGAGCACGGGATTTTCATTAAAAAGGGGGAAAACCCCTGAATTATAGTTGTTTACACATGGGCGGGCCATGACGAATACATGGTACTTTCCTTGCACTTGCCAGGAGACGTGACCCTTGATCCCGGGCTTTTTAGGTGGCAGGGTGGTACCCCAAGAAGTCTATGCTTACTCGGTGCACCACCCATGCCTAGGCCTCGGATCCAGGTTCCGGGATGCTATGCGACCTCTTCCTGGGTGAGCCAAGAATTATTAAAAGTTCATTTTCTCATAATCATTTCTAGGCATGATAGTATTAGTTGTTTTGAATAGTTGTTCAGCACAGAGCACTGCATCCCTTAGATCACCCTTAATGGTCAAGGACCCCCACATGGAGGAAATCTTGATGACATTGCAGGCCTGGTGGATAACCAACATCAACCGGTCTAGGGTGGGACACCCTAGGATTTTTTATATGGCAAGGCAATGTTCGCAACATTGAATATGACGTTCCCTGTGCGGTAGTTGTCCTTGGTGCTGAAAGTGACGAGCAACTAGACCTTGCCTCATGGATGGGTGGCTCCGGGGTTTAAACCCTAGAACGATCCTATGTGGGCAAGCTGGTCCTCCGTGATTTGCAACTTCTCCATTAAATTGCCAAATAAAATGTTGAGGCATGCCCCTCCATCAATCAGCATCTTGGTGACCCTACTATTGTTGATGACTAGGGATACCATGAATGGAAACGTGTTGACCCCGTGAAAAGGTATGGGTGGTTTCCTACGTCGAAGGTGATAATCACATGCAGCCGCCACAATGGTCGGTGTGCCTCTAGGGTGGGTATCACTATAGAGAGTTCCCATGATAAGCATTTAAACTCCCTGTGGGAAGCCATATAGTGTGCTCTCCCGTGAATGCATGCACAGTCATTGGCTTCCTGGTAATGGCCATACCCATCGGCGTCCTCCTAGCCAGGCTCCCTGGCTGCTTCTTTGTTGTGTGGTCCAGGTTCTGCGTTCCTACGGCCCCCACCACGTCCTCCTCGTCCTCCGCCTCTACCGCCATCATCACCGTCCCAAGTCTTCCTCCGTGGATCCTCGGGAAGTTTCGCGCCATATACCTTGGTTGTCCGCACTGGTAGAAGTTCTGAAAAGAGGTTTATCCCCTATTCGGCAAAACATTTATTCCTAGCCTCCGCAAGGCCCAATATACGATGGCAATCCCGAGCATCATGATGGCTAGATTCATGCCCCGGGCACCAAGTCCTGGTAGCCGTCTTTGCAACCACTACCTCCTTGGCCGTCTTGGCCTTCTTTTCTCTCCTGGTGGGAGCCCCTTGTTCCACTAATAGAACCTAGTGGGTATCGTGCTTTCGCGCCTTATCCTTCTTCCCGAAAGAACTCCCAGGATCGGCACCACCCTTCACTTCCTTGATAGCAACCTCAGGCGCAAGGCATCCTTCCTCAGCCATCGAGAGAGGAAGGCCAAGGCTCAAAGCTGGTGGGTGGTCTTGAAGGGATGCATGATGAGCTCTTCCCACATCTTGTCGTATTTGACGTTCATGAGGAATGTACCAATGATGGAGGCATCCTCCGCTTCAAGGATGGTGTGGGCGACTTGTGATAAACGCAACATGAAGTGCGTAGCCATTGGTCCTCCCCCTGGACCAAGATGTGGAACTAGATGAGCTTCCTGGGGGCTTGAAGCCACCCTCGAATGCTCTCACGAAACAGACAAAGAGTTCCCCATGTCCGGATCGATTCTTGCGGGAGGTGCATCAACCAAGATAGGGTCGTGCCCTTCAACTCCATAGGGATCCAGTTCGCCATGACTTTCTTGCTGGTGTCGGCTGTGGCCATGGCAATGTAGTACATTTACAAGAACTCCTTCGGGTTGGTGTTTCCTTCGTATTTCACGGGGATGACAGGGCGGAACTTGGGTGGCCACACCACCTGCCTCAGGGCAGGAGTATATGCCAAGAAACCACCGCCATACTCCAAGGTTGTCCTTCCGGCCTCGTTAGAGTTTCGTGGGTTCGGCTCCACACCTGCGGCTTGGTGACAAAGCTGCCGGAGGCGCTCATTGATAAGCGCCTTGTTGGCTGTAGCAGAGTCATCATGTGGCCTGTCTGCATGGGGTTGGCTGAGGGTCCTTCTGATGCGTGGTCCACATCGGCTTTCTCGGGAGCTCCCGCCACCAGTTGACCTTCAACTTGCTCCTGTCCTCCCCGCCTGTTATCCATGGGCCCACTAGCCCATAGCCTAGCAGCAACGGGCTAAGCCTACAACTACGAGGCAGGGACCAACGGGTTCCCTCCGACTGGTAAGGCTTGCTCGGGCGCATGCTTTTGCCCATGGTGGGACAGGGAGTTCACACGTGTTGTCTCCATGAACTGCCTAGTAGCCACCACGCGAGCTTCCACTTCTTCTCTCCAAGCCATGAACTCTACTGTCCTTAGCGCTAGCGGATACCAGACCAGGGCTGAGATAGCGGCAATGGCATTGCGCTAGGTTCAGTTCCCTATGTGCTGAGAAGCGGTTTATCCACTCTCGCCTAGAGCCACACGGTAGGCTCCGTGCGACAGGCCTATGAGGTTCTCCACGTGCCGCAGTGGTGCATGATATCCCGTGGGGGGGCCGCCCCACCTTGATTGATGACGGGCGCATCATTGTTCATTACCGTGAGATGCTCCGCCTACCTAGTGATGCCGGCTTCGGTGAAGATGGTGGACACTAAGGCAATACGGCCTTGGCTCATAGACAGATCACACACACCACACATGATGCTTTTACCTAGGTTCATGCCGCCGTTAGATTAACAACCCTGCGTCCTGCTTTGGTTGATTATCTTGTGGATATCTTACAACGGGATCAATAATCTAGTGCCAGGGAGCCGCTTTCAAGTAGATTCTATGCTTCACGGGCTTCCTGTTTATGTCTAACTCAAACTCTCTCCATGGAAGTATCTTTGCTCTAGATCTCGTGCTCCTCTCTCGACCACTATCTATCTCTCTCATCTAATCTCTAACTCTCCCTCTTTCTAAACACTACTGGGTGCACCAAGAATGCCTCTCTTAACCTCCTCTTAAAACCTTGCCCAAAAACCTCTCTCCTCTACCATGGCCGATGCCCTCCTTTATACCAAACGGGGTACCACAGCGGCTGGAGCGCATGCACCTTCCTATCATTCTCGGGATCCACTACTACCATGCAATGCCACATGGCGACCGATGGGTGGTGCAGCTGGTCACTCTTGGCTATGGGCGGTGCCGTTGCCCGCTCCTTTGACGTGGGCAGGGTCAGTAATGGATGGTGAGGGGACATCACAGGGCACATGATGTCATGTTGGGACAGCAGCGCTCGAGCTCCCTTTAATGACATGTGCAAGCATAGGGATAGGGATGACACTTTTATCCCATGCCGTCTCGCTCGCTGCCACCAGGTCGGTCCTTGTTGACTGGTGTTTCCGGCCATGCCAGGCCCAGGGGGATTCTCTCCCATGACAATGTTGTGGACAAGCGAGTAAGCGTACCCACCAACATTACTTATTTCCTTCATGACCCATTCCTGGGCATGTGCTCCTCTTCACGGGGATAACCTTGCCAGGAGGTTAGTCCCTTCCCACGCACCAAGGCGCAATGTGAGGGTATGTAACACCCGTAGTTTTATAATCAAGCATTAGGGTTGAGCATCATATATTTTGTTAAGAAAAATGCAAAGAAAGAAAATGCAAACCCGAAACTGTAGTTTTCCTTTCTCTCTTGTACTCTGTTTAAATGGATTTGAATATTTTTAAAACTATCAAAAATAGTGGAGCCCAAATAGACTAAAAGGCTCCACTAAATTTAAATATATTTTATGAAGACTATGGTGTTTTTGAAATATCCTAAAACAGGTTTGAATTTTTAAATGAAAAGAGAAAAGGAGAAACAGGAATAGAAAAATAAAAAGATCTTGTTACAAAAAATTAAGCAGCAGAGCAACCAGGCTGGCCTATTGCTTTCTTTTCCATCTCTGCCACCAGCGCGTAGTATCCTTTGGCCCAGCCACAGCACATCGAGGCCCATGCCCACTGTAACTACCTCGGTGAATTACGCTCTTAGTAACAAGCCTGGATGAGCGGAAATGGTTAAAATAGTACGGTGGGGCCCAAATGCCACTCACAGGTAGACCTTGCGGCCGTCCTAACCATTTCCAAACATCGGGACAAGAACGGGCGGCGTAATCGGTAGGCGAAGGGATCAACTACATACACAAATGAGTATGTATGCAAGCCACCATACAACAGTCCTCAGAGCCATTCCATCTAAAAGAAATAGAAATATTGCAACGCCATACGGCAAGATCCAAATATCCTAGATAGATATAATAGTTAGGATATCTCCTCATACATCAAACATCAGAGTATCAGGCGGAAGCGGAAAACAAGATCCGAGTACGGATAAGAAGCAAATCGGCATAAGATGCCCCATAAATAAACACATCCCGCCCACAGATCTCACGGATCCCCGTTCCCGGAATCTCTACACCGAATGATCGTTGCCCATACCGTCCGTCTCCTCCACCCAGTATCCATCTTGCGAGCTTACCTGTTCATCTGAATCAAACAATTTATCGTGTGAGACCCTAGGGGTACTCAGCAAGTCTTTATGCCTCTAAAGGGGACACGACCTGGGGTGACGCAATTGCAGCAAAAGATAATACCTAACAATTCTATAGATACTCGCTATCCATCCGCCTAACCAAAGATAGACGGATGTCCGTGAATTAATAACAACAGTTATAGCGGTAATATTAACAGATCCATCCTCCTCCTCGCTTACCAACGAGAAAGCGGACGAACAACCCCCATCCGTTGGCAGTTTTATTATCCATTCCGTGAGAATTGCACTATTTACTAGTCAGGTACTTAGTCAGGTTCAAAGCGGTACTTTAGTTATACTTGTCTATGATCGAGAAACTGTGCTCCAAGTCGTCCATAACCGCGGACACGGCTTTCAGAAAGTTTTACCTGAGGGTGCACAAATAGCAACACACACTCGATCAACCTCGGAAAAACCAAATCAAAACCCAACGAGGCAGTCACGACAAAGCGATCACAGGATTCAGAAATATTTCAGGGGGCCACCCCATTAAGCTACCCGCAACGAAGTTGGCCGACTCCGAGACGGACTCAAGGTTTGTGTGGACGGCTGTAAACGACTGGGAACCCGAAAGTGTGACTGGGCTTGTCGATACAGCGAAAACGTGTCACGGACCTAAACAGTACAGGTGCTCCACGCACAATCTTAAATAAAGCAGTAAAGCATGGCATAAGTACATGATAGTAATAAAGCCCCAAACTAATTGTGGCCCCAAGAAATAAGAATGAATCAAGCTCTGGCTCAGGAGGGTCCATAGGCCTCCCGGATGTGGATAGCGCGAATATTTAAGGAACAGGAATCAAGTACTCGGGGTCCTACGGGACACAAGTAAGCATGAAAAACCAAATAGCAGATATTGCTCACCGGTGCCACTTTCATTAGTTATCCCATTACTACTCAGGTTAAGTTGTATAGGTACCTCGTTATCCATCAGACACTCACATACCCTACACATGCTGTTCTACGACTCGCATGGCTCAAACAACTCCTATAGTAATGGCTCATGGGATGTAGGAACAAGCTTCGGTGGGGTTTAAAAGTAAAGGCTATGCAGTACTTGGGATTCAGTTTAATGCAATCGCGACTCAATGATGCAAGAATAAGATAGAGGCAATAGGTACTATATGTATGCAAGCATGTGGTAGTGCTTGCCTGGCAGCTCAGTTGAAGCGAGAGAAGGATCTGGGTAGTGCTCCTGGTTTTCTTGGTAAATCCCACCTTTCACGTCTATTCGAAGAAGAACCAAACAAACAAGGGCCAACATAAATAAAGTGCACAAGCATATGAATAAAATGCAACAAGCAAACAATCATGCCATGATGAATGATGCACAATTTGCATGGCAATAATGTAGCATGGCATGGGTGAGGTGTGGAGTACAAAAATAAATCATTTTATGGTGTTTTAATCATATTTTATACTCAAATAAGTTGCTGTATACTTTATATTTATATGATGCATGCTGCAATTCAGAACATGGAATGCATAAATAGAAAGGTCTCGTCGCGCTGATCGATTTAGACATATTAGTTGTCAAATTTGGAGTTATAAAACAAAAGTTATTAATTAATTAAGGCAAAGGGCATTTTATTGTAATTTTAATCAACTCGAAAATTTAAAATGTTCAAACATTATTTTGAAGGGTATATTTGAATTCCTCATATTTTTCTGATTCAAAAACATATATTATTTGTATTATTTGGAATAATATTTGAAAAGTTATTTAAAAACAGGATTTATAATCATATTACACATTTTCGGAAATAATTTTTATTAAACAGAAAAAGAACAGACGCTTTTGATACTCAGAGGGAGCTAGCCACAACCACTGACGGTTGGGCCCGAGATGCTTGAGTCAGTGGCCAGCGTGAGGTACTTCACTGGGCTTTTTGCACCACGACGTTGTCCAGCCCCAGAGACTGACTTGCGGGCCCTGAGGTTGGCGGGGCCACAGCGCGCGTGACCCAGCCAGGCGTGCCACGCGGCATGGACAGGGACACGTTGGTGATGGTGCAACAAACCCGGGTGCTTTTCTGTAAAAGCCACAAAGAGGCGCAATGTGGGGCGGGAGAGGCCGGGTTGAGCGCAAAAAGCGGGTATCGGCAAAAGGACACCTCGCTGTTTTTCTTCCACGCTGTTTGAATGGCCCAGCGACGTCTTGACGCGAGCAGCGGGGCTCGAACTTCGCGACAGCTTGATCGGCGGCGGCTACCGCTAGGGTGGCTAGGGGGTTGATGCAGGGTAAGCGCGGCACGGCTAGGTATAGCTACCGCGGCGTGCAACGAGCAGACGCGCATGCACACCGACGCTCAGAGGCCGCTCGACGAAAGGTTCGGCGAGCACAGGGAGCCACGGCGAGGACGGAGGTGTCAGGGAGAAGAAGGAGCTCACCGGGAGGTTGTTGGGGCGGTCGGATCGGGCAGAGGAGCAGCGGATCGACGACGAGGCTGGCGGACCGGCGATCTAGGGTTTCGGCGAGCGGTGATGGTCCTGGGGCTCTGGTCCTCCTCCTCCTCGCTGGTACGTACAGGACGAAGCAGGGAAGGGTCCTCGGTCTTCCTCGACACTCAGAGCACCTCGCCACTGGCTGCAGGAGGGGGGAACGGTGGAGACCGACGGTGGCCGGCGATGGGGTAGATGGTGGTATGGGTAGTCGGAGAGGAAGGGGGCGTCCTGGGGAGATCTGGGAGAGGTCGAGGAGACGGGAGGTGGTGGTAGGTAGCAGAGGGAGAGGGGAGGGTGCCGTGGGGATGTGGTGAAGGGAAAAAGGTGGCTCGGGTGCCACCTTCCCTCCTTGTTCTTCTCGAGCATGTGCTCGGCGTGGGAGGCCAGGGCAGGCACGGGTAGGGCTGCCAGGTGGGACCAGGGAGCATCCAAGGAGGGTAGGCTCGGGTGGGGCACGCAAGGCAGAGAGAAGAGAAAGAGAGAGGAGAGGGGAGGCTCGGGCTAGAGTAGGGTAGCCTCGGTTTAGGGTTTTAGGGTTGGGATAGGGTAGCTAGGTGGGGCCAGGGTGGTAGTGAGAGGGGCATCTCGGCATGGTGAGAGGAGAGGGTGAGATGGGAGGGGAGATGGGTGTAACTAGGGTTAGAAGAAAGAGAGGCAACTAGGGTTAGGGTTTAGATAGAGAGGAGGGATTAGAGAGAGAGGGTGATGTGGTGGTGGCTTTTTAGCAAGACCAAACTAGATCAAGCCAAAGGAGTGGTAGAGAGGGAGATAGATGATGCACTCAAAAGATCAAACAAAAACAAAGGAGGTCAAAAGATGTAGATGGTTGCAGGGTTTTAGCAAGCTCAAACAAAAACAAACATGAAGAGGGGTAGAGAGAGAGAGATGGTGGTGGGGGATGGAGATGACCCCAAGAAGAGAAAACCCATCTAACACAAGAGAGAAACAATTGGCTAAGGTGGAGGTACTCTTGCATGGCCCATGCAATTTAATAAATGCCATGATTAAATTCTTGTGAAAACAAAAATAATAGCATGGCATTATTCTTATGCATTCCCAAGAAGTGGAATAAAGGCCAAGCAAAAGAATTTGTAGAAGTAGATCCATCCTATCTCCCATGAGCTAGATTAAATACCAAAAGAAAATAAAATACAAGCTCATGGATAATGGGATGGTGGAATTATAAGGTGGTGAAAGAAAGGGTAGTGGAGTGGAATAACAGATATGCCCCCAACTCAACTTGGGCATTTAAACAATATATCAATAACCAAATACAATATCAAGAGGCAAATACAATTAATGATGCATATGAGAGAAGAACCAAAACAAAAAGGGTTTTATATGATGCTCAAATGCAAGGTGGCATGATGACATGAGCATGATATAATTATGATGCAACAATTATATGTAGGAAGGTAGCATTATATAGACTAGGCTAGTAGCATTGCAATTGTTAGACAATTGGGATGCTACAACTCTCCCCCACTAAACAAGAATCTGCTTGAGATTCCTAGGAAAAAGAAAACAACACAAGGAGAGGCGGGTGTTCGAACGAAGGTGACCCTCACGTTCCCAAGTTGATGAACCATGGAATGGTGCGACCACTACACCTTGCAAAACTTGCTAGACTTGTTGCGAGTCTTGCGTTTTGCTTGAGAAACAATGGGTTAGAAGAATTGAAGGATTATCGTGAGACAAGAAGGATAGGATGGACATAGCTCCGGTTTTCTCAAGAAACATGATAAAAGAATAGAACCACTTGTGAAAGAAAGGACAAGATGATGTATCACGGATAAAGAAAGACACACCGTTAAGATTAAAGATTTACTGATACGAGAGAGGATGAATCTTTGTCTCGCCAGAAGAAAAAGAGTTAGATTGGAGAGGTTTTGATCCACTATGACAATAGCATCGTATCTTCTCTCGGATTTGAGAATGAATTACGGAAACAATATTGCCTTCAAACAATAGAGTCCCTTGATATCAACAGAAAGATTTAGTTAGACATCATCGGATTAGATTCTTGTTGCCACGGTAAGAACCAAGGATCACGCAATTGAGGTGCGCGGATACAACTTCTAGACAAGGAGGTGATGCTAGATTATGGTGGGATCCCGAGAAGCAAGGAATATGGAGGATCTGGAGTTCATTGTAGAGATACTTATTGCTTTCTTTAGCCTTGAGGCTAACGCAATAGATTTGCGGGTGGTGGCATCAACCATAATTGGCTTTACCACAAAAAAAGAATTGATGAAACAAAGAGAGATAGTTTCCTTTCATCTTGTTTGCGGATGTCGAGCATCGGTAGAATGACGAGGACAAAAAGAGTTTGTGTTTGTTTCCACCAGATAATTGAAGATTTTGCTCCATCTAGAATAGACATACCACCAACAAGCGATTATTGATTATTTTCTTCGAGAGAGCACTCTGGAAAAACAAGGACGGAAGTAAAAGTATCAAGGGATAAAGGCCACTTCTAACTTTCGTGGAATGAGTGAAATCACATAAATTCACCAATTCAATGTACAAGAGCGAATGATAAGAGTAGTGGTATGGTAGCTACTCCATCCCGCACTCGAAGCATTACTCCGCACATGAATAAGAAAACCATGCAACCCAACTACCGAAACAGACTGAAGGTATTGACAATAACTCATGGAACTTCGTTAGAAAACAAGGATAGATGCAAACGATTCGCCGGATTCATAGATAGATAAAGATGATGATGTTGTCATCATGTCTGAAGTACCAAGCCACCAGAAAGATATGAAGGAAGATTACGGAAAAGATAGCACCAACTTGAACAGAAGGAATACAAGATCTGGAAGGTCTTCATGGCCTCCGGTGGATTGAGCATAGACGATAGAACGAGAGGGTTTCAAAAGATTACTTGACGAGATACAGGTGAAAAGAACTCCATGTTGTTCTTGAAAAGATTGAGAGAGGTTTAGCGGTCTTGAGGAAAATCTTTAGCGGAACGACGATGATAACTTGCCAACAAGGAATAACTCCAGATTGGTTGAAGATGGAGGATGGAATTAACAATGAACTTGCTGATTCCAGAATTGAAGCGATCGATTTAGCAGAAGGACGTGGCCGAGATAGGTGACTTCAAAAAGTCAGAATTCTCACTTTGAGACTTTGCACACAGGCATTGCTCACGAAGCTTGAGAGAAAGAGACACAGATGATCTTCCATGTCCTTCCATTGATATCGAATAGGCAAGCATATTATCAACATATACCACCATGGGTTAACAAGATATTCCCAGCATACCAAGTTCAAAAGGCGAGAGAAACGAACAAATGCTCGAACACTTCCTGAGCTCAACGCTCTTAGAAAGATCAATATTAAGAGCATGGGTTCGTGTTGAAAAAGATGCACTGGAAGAAAAGATTATCTGGTCCTTCGGAAGAAAAAGAGATGTCACCTGGTTCATATTGTCGATCGGATCACCGGTTACAAAGATAAAGAGATCTAGGACAAGAATCGATGATAGCTCATACCTTAAGCAAAGCTATCAGAAGCAAAAAGATGCAATTCCCTCGTATCCAGGAGAATTGTGCAGATATGGGGTTCAAAAAGATGTGCAGCATGATGGACAGATGATAGACCGCCGTAGTGCCTTGAGAAACTCCGGATTGCCAAAGATGCTCGAATATGCATAGATATGATCACGGTGTACTCAAAATCATAGGAGATAACCGTCACCATTTGGAGGATAGCGGTGATTGCATTTTCCATATTCCACTCATGATAAGTGTCATATAGCTATGCCGAGAACCAAATTACAATCACCAGCATCGGATCGACACGTGTTATGTAATTAGCCCAAGAGAATTAGAGATGAAAAGAAACTCTAGGATTAAGCGCCGGTGACAAAAGAATGAGTTAGCATGGACATGCGGATAAAAGGGAGATAGATAATGTTTCACACACGACTGAAAAGGAGTGTGGAAGCACAGATGTATCAAAGAAAATTTTCCGCATTTTTCGGCATTAAAATACCAATAGATGCGCAAAATCACTTATCAGGTAGAGATTAGCAACTGATGGTTTCACAGAATGTGGAGTTGCTAGAAGGAAGGACACCCTTAAGAAGATGGCACCGGTTAACAAGGAGTCAGATAGATCGCGCCGGTTTTCAAAAGCCTGTCGGTATGGAATATACCAACAGTTGATAACCAAAGGCAGATTGTGATAACAAATTGGATGCAACAGATAGACAAAGAATTACACACACACACACACACACACTTTCTATGGTACTACGAGCCGAACACGTGAATCCTAGTTTGAATTTTAAGAAGAGGATTGAAAAGCGTTACACTTCCTTACCGAAAAGGGTGGTGGTTGGGTAAGAAGAAAAGTGGAAGCAGTCCTACTCTCGTTTTGTTTTTCCCTAGTATACATAGCTACCAAAAATATTTGCTAGGCCGACAACGACCATTTGGCTGAGACCACGAAGGCGGGATGGCTCGATACCAATTGTAACTACCTCGGTGAATTACGCTCTTAGTTACAAGCTGGATGAGCGGAAATGGTTAAAATAATGCGGTGGGGCCCAAATGCCACTCACAGGTAGACCTTGCGGCCGTCTAACCATTTCTAAACATCGGGACAAGAACGGCGTAATCGGCTGAAGGATCAACTACATACACAAATGAGTATGTATGCAAGCCACCATACAACAGTCCTCGAGCCATTCCATCTAAAAGAAATAGAAATATTGCAACGCCATATACGGCAAGATCCAAATATCCTAGATAGATATAATAGTTAGGATATCTCCTCATACATCAAACATCAGTATCGGTGAGCGGAAAACAAGATCCGAGTACGGATAAGAAGCAAATCGGCATAAGATGCCCCATAAATAAACACATCACGCTTACAGATCTCACGGATCCCGTTCCCGGAATCTCTCGCGCGAATGATCGTTGCCCATACCGTCCGTCTCCTCCACCCAGTATCCATCTTGCGAGCTTACCTGTTCATCTGAATCAAACAATTTATCGTGTGAGACCTTAGGGGTACTCAGCAAGTCTTTATGCCTCTAAAGGGGACACGACCTGGGGTGACGCAATTGCAGCAAAAGATAATACCTAACAATTCTATAGATACTCTCTATCCATCCGCCTAACCAAAGATAGACGGATGTCCGTGAATTAATAACAACAGTTATAGCGGTAATATTAACAGACCCATCCTCCTCCTCGCTTACCAACGAGAAAGCGGACGAACAACCCCCATCCGTTGGCAGTTTTATTATCCATTCCGTGAGAATTGCACTATTTACTAGTCAGGTACTTAGTCAGGTTCAAAGCGGTACTTTAGTTATACTTGTCTATGATCGAGAAACTGTGCTCCAAGTCGTCCATAACCGCGGACACGGCTTTCAGAAAGTTTTACCCTGCAGGGGTGCACAAATAGCAACACACACTCGATCAACCTCGGAAAAACCAAATCAAAACCCAATGAGGCAGTCACAACAAAGCGATCACAGGATTCAGAAATATTTCAGGGGGCCACCCCATTAAGCTACCATAGCGAAGTTGGCCGACTCGACGGACTCAAGGTTTGTGTGGACGGCTGTAACGATGGGAACCCAAAGTGTGGTGGGCTTGTCGACTGACGGCGTGTCACGGACCTAAGATCTGGTGCTCCACGCACAATCTTAAATAAAGCAGTAAAGCATGGCATAAGTACAGGATAGTAATAAAGCCCCAAACTAATTGTGGCCCCAAGAAATAAGAATGAATCAAGCTCTGGCTCAGGGGGGTCCATAGGCCTCCCGGATGTGGATAGCGCGAATATTCAAGGAACAGGAATCAAGTACTCGGGGTCCTACGGGACACAAGTAAGCATGAAAAACCAAATAGCAGATATTGCTCACCGGTGCCACTTTCATTAGTTATCCCATTACTACTCAGGTTAAGTTGTATAGGTACCTCGTTATCCATCAGACACTCACATACCCTACACATGCTGTTCTACGACTCGCATGGCTCAAACAACTCCTGTAGTAATGGCTCATGGGATGTAGGAACAAGCTTCGGTGGGGTTTAAAAGTAAAGGCTATGCAGTACTTGGGATTCAGTTTAATGCAATCGCGACTCAATGATGCAAGAATAAGATAGAGGCAATAGGTACTATATGTATGCAAGCATGTGGTAGTGCTTGCCTGGCAGCTCAGTTGAAGCGAGAGAAGGATCTGGGTAGTGCTCCTGGTTTTCTTGGTAAATCCCCTGCTCAGCGTCTATTCGAAGAAGAACCAAACAAACAAGGGCCAACATAAATAAAGTGCACAAGCATATGAATAAAATGCAACAAGCAAACAATCATGCCATGATGAATGATGCACAATTTGCATGGCAATAATGTAGCATGGCATGGGTGAGGTGTGGAGTACAAAAATAAATCATTTTATGGTGTTTTAATCATATTTTATACTCAAATAAGTTGCTGTATACTTTATATTTATATGATGCATGCTGCAATTCAGAACATGGAATGCATAAACAGAAAGGTCTCGTCGCGCTGATCGATTTAGACATATTAGTTGTCAAATTTGGAGTTATAAAACAAAAGTTATTAATTAATTAAGGCAAAGGGCATTTTATTGTAATTTTAATCAACTCGAAAATTTAAAGTGTTCAAACATTATTTTGAAGGGTATATTTGAATTCCTCATATTTTTCTGATTCAAAAACATATATTATTTGTATTATTTGGAATAATATTTGAAAAGTTATTTAAAAACAGGATTTATAATCATATTACACATTTTCTGAAATCATTTTTATTAAACAGAAAAAGAACAGACGCTTTTGATACTCAGAGGGAGCTAGCCACAACCACTGACGGTTGGGCCCGAGATGCTGAGTCAGCGCGGCGGGCAGCGGGGTACTTCACTGGGCTTTTTGCACCACGACGTTGTCCAGCCCCAGAGACTGACTTGCGGGCCCTGAGGTTGGCGGGGCCACAGCGCGCGCGACCCAGCCAGGGCGTGCCACGCGGCATGGACAGGGACACGTTGGTGATGGCGCAACAAACCCGGGTGCTTTTCTGTAAAAGCCACACAGAGGCAGACAGGTGGGGTCGGCAGGAGCGCGGGTTGAGCGCGCAAAAAGGCAGGGGGGTATCGGCAAAAAGGACACCCCGCACTGTTTTTCTTCCACGCCGTTTCTGACGAAACTGACAGAGACGTGCGGCACGGCGCAGCGGGGCTCGAACTCGGGACCGCGCGCGCGCGAGCGGCGGCGGCTAACGCTAGGGTGGCTAGGGGGTTGATGCAGGGTAAGCGCGGCACGGCTAGGTGTAGCTACCGCGGCGCGCAACGAGCAGACGCGCGTGCACGCCGACGCTCAGAGGCCGCTCGACGAAAGGTTCGGCGAGCACAGGGAGCCACGGCGAGGACGGAGGTGTCAGGGAGAAGAAGGAGCTCACCGGGAGGTTGTTGGGGCGGTCGGATCGGGCAGAGGAGCAGCGGATCGACGACGAGGCTGGCGGACCGGCGATCTAGGGTTTCGGCGAGCGGTGATGGTCCTGGGGCTCTGGTCCTCCTCCTCCTCGCTGGTACGTACAGGACGAAGCAGGGAAGGGTCCTCGGTCTTCCTCGACACTCAGAGCACCTCGCCACCGGCTGCAGGAGGGGGGAACGGTGGAGACCGACGGTGGCCGGCGATGGGGTAGATGGTGGTATGGGTAGACGGAGAGGAAGGGGGCGGCCTGGGGAGATCTGGGAGAGGTCGAGGAGACGGGAGGTGGTGGTAGGTAGCAGAGGGAGAGGGGAGGGTGCCGTGGGGATGTGGTGAAGGGAAAAAGGTGGCTCGGGTGCCACCTTCCCTCCTTGTCCTTCTCGAGCATGTGCTCGGCGTGGGAGGCCAGGGCAGGCACGGGTAGGGCTGCCAGGTGGGACCAGGGAGCGTCCAAGGAGGGTAGGCTCGGGTGGGGCACGCAAGGCAGAGAGAAGAGAAAGAGAGAGGAGAGGGGAGGCTCGGGCTAGAGTAGGGTAGCCTCGGTTTAGGGTTTTAGGGTTGGGATAGGGTAGCTAGGTGGGGCCAGGGTGGTAGGGAGAGGGGCATCTCGGTATGGTGAGAGGAGAGGGTGAGATGGGAGGGGAGATGGGTGAGATGGGAGGGGAGATGGGTGTAACTAGGGTTAGAAGAAAGAGAGGCAACTAGGGTTAGGGTTTAGATAGAGAGGAGGGATTAGAGAGAGAGGGTGATGTGGTGGTGGATTTTTAGCAAGACCAAACTAGATCAAGCCAAAGGAGTGGTAGAGAGGGAGATAGATGATGCACTCAAAAGATCAAACAAAAACAAAGGAGGTCAAAAGATGGAGATGGTTGCAGGGTTTTAGCAAGCTCAAACAAAAACAAACATGAAGAGGGGTAGAGAGAGAGATGGTGGTGGGGGATGGAGATGACCGCAAGAAGAGAAAACCCATCTAACACAAGAGAGAATCAATTGGCTAAGGTGGAGGTACTCTTGCATGGCCCATGCAATTTAATAAGTGCCATGATTAAATTCTTGTGAAAACAAAAATAATAGCATGGCATTATTCTTATGCATTCCCAAGAAGTGGAATAAAGGCCAAGCAAAAGAATTTGTAGAAGTAGATCCATCCTATCTCCAATGAGCTAGATTAAATACCAAAAGAAAATAAAATACAAGCTCATGGATAATGGGATGGTGGAATTATAAGGTGGTGAAAGAAAGGGTAGTGGAGTGGAATAACAGATATGCCCCCAACTCAACTTGGGCATTTAAACAATATATCAATAACCAAATACAATATCAAGAGGCAAATACAATTAATGATGCATATGAGAGAAGAACCAAAACAAAAAGGGTTTTATATGATGCTCAAATGCAAGGTGGCATGATGACATGAGCATGATATAATTATGATGCAACAATTATATGTAGAAAGGTAGCATTATATAGACTAGGCTAGTAGCATTGCAATTGTTAGACAATTGGGA
Organism: Avena insularis; assembly: GCA_023614405.1. Taxonomy (NCBI): domain Eukaryota; kingdom Viridiplantae; phylum Streptophyta; class Magnoliopsida; order Poales; family Poaceae; genus Avena; species Avena insularis. Next base: position 329,217,260 of record CM042688.1, read on the forward strand.
TGCTACACCCACTTACCCTTTCATTGTCTTCTTCCTCCTCGAGCCAAGAAGGTGGGTGAACACGCCAACACCGTCCGTCGCCCCACTGTTGTGATTCGCATCATCGATGTGGTTCCCTCGCAAGGATAAGAGCACCATGAAGACCATCATGATCCTATCTCTCTCCCCATATCCATCTCACTCTCCCTCGAGTTCTCTCATGGTTTTCCCCATTAGAGCCTGAACCCAAGCCCCCAGGAGCTCCTGTGCCCCGTCGCTCCCAGCCACTTCTCGCTCGTTTAAATGCACCAGAGTGACCGTCGTGGTGTCATTCCACTTTTGCCTCGACTTGCGCCTGCAGGATAGGTTCTAGTCGACTGAATCAAGGCCTCCGTCCCCGACCCTGATAGTCGCCTTTGCCATGGAACCTGGCCTCACCTTGCCTATCTAGCCCTACCTCGAGCATCATGGTGATCTCACGGTTCTCTAGAATTTCTCCTAGCTTCTCCTCCCTCTCTGGTTCACCATGTCGCCGAAAGGCTGCCATGCGCCGCTGATGCCTGCCGTGGCGCAGCTCGCTCCGATGACCCGTAAATAGCGGTGCGGCCATCCATATACTCGTCGTGATGCCTTGATTATAACACGCCTAATCACGCAGCCCCGCTCGCTCTCCTTTGCCGTTCCGCGTCGCCATCTGGCATGCCCGCCGGTAAGCTGACTTGGTGCCAGTGTGGTGTCGACATGGCCCTGACATGGATATAACTTAGCCTTTCGCCAGCATGGGCACTAGCACTTCAACCTGGCCCAGTAGTCAGCCACTTAGGATAGGAAGATCCTCGACAGAAAAACGCTCAATCCCTATGCAGGCGTCGTGATGACGTTAGCATGACGGCATATTTGCTTTAACATTTTCCAGCAATTGCAGAAAAATTAATAAACACTAGAAAATTCATAACTAATTCTTTATAATTCAGAAAAATGTGAATAATATATCAAAATATTTAGAAAAATGAGATCTACCTTTTAGAACCATAATCATGCATTGTTAAACAACTTCCACTAAACGGTTTATTTGAAGAACAAGTTTATTTCAATACTATTTAACTTATCATATCATCATTCTTTCTTGAGCATTGCGTCGATGCCATGTGTTGATTGTTTCCTTTTCTTTCCGATGTTTTTCTTTCCGATGTTTGGTTCTTCCCAGAACGACTATAGCAATAGAAGGATTATATAGGACAAATTTAAGAGAAATCTATTGCGTGCTTGTACTTAAAAGTTGACCTACTTGGGGGTACCTTGAAACGACTCTAGGTGAATTTTAGGAGGGATATACAAAACACTTACATATCAAGTATGACCTAATATTTACCACTATATAGTGTATAAATAACTCTGGAAATCAACCTTCGTATATAGATAGGAAAATCCTAACATTAATGATCGTCGAATCTCTTTTCGTACACTAGAGTATGTCATGTCCAACATCTATAAGATTCTATTGTTAGCCTTTAGCACCATGAACACAACCAAACCTCCAAACACATTTTTCTATCATTCTATAATCTTCTATGCTTGAAATATTTCAACTAACTTTTTTAATAGAACTGTCATTGTTTATGTTTTATCCTATCTTGTGTTTAGACTATATTACAATAAATAGTCATTTATGTTTTGCATACGGAGGTCCAAATGGGGTACTTAATTATTAGAGACATCTTTCAGGTGATATGTTGAACTTTCATTATACTAGGTCTCACATTCAAGACACGTGTAACTTAGTAGTATATGTAAATTCACATTAAGTCATTTAAGTAGGAGAAATTACCATAGATCATGCATGGTCCAATTTATGTAAAATTCGGGTTTTCGTCGCATTCTGACCCGAATTCTCCATAGTTGCTTCATAAGAAAACCCATTTTTGGCACCTGTTCAGAAATAATTTTTTTTTCCGCTCTATAGAGATGGTTCTTCCATTGAGAACGGTCCTTACAACGCAAAAATGTACACATCTAGCAAATATGGAAACATTATCATAAACTACCATATTTACATATGGTTATAGCACACCTTGATCATTTGTCTTAACATCCAAGCACATTCACGGAAAATAGTACACGTGAGAAGACGCCACGAGCAAGTTTGTCATTTTCTTTAATTTTTGTCTTGTTTTTGAAACTTTGTCAAATTAAATTAGCATCATCGAAATTCATAGCAAAAAGTTGAATATTTCAAAACTATGAGTAGTTTAGGTATACACAATTGCTACTTGGGTACCTTACAAAGGAGTTTTAGAATTTGACCTAATATCCATAAGTTGATGTAAATTCATTTAAGTGCGTAAAATTATCTATAAAGCTCAAAAAATATAAAAAGTGAACTACCTATAAAACATGGTCCATTTTTTGTGGAAATGGGTACCAAGGAAGCACGAGAGATCTCATTTTGGAGCTGTCATGCTACAACTTTGGTATTTTCCTTGCATCTACTGTGCGTAGGAGGGATCGATGCACATATTATTTATTTTATTTGTTTTTTCTTCATTTTCTTAGATTTTTTTCAAATTAGGGTAAAAGTTGTCTGCGTGGCCGTGCAAGGGGTTAAATCCTTTATGTTGTGTACATGGAACCGTTTTGGAATTTTGTTTGACCAAACTATAGTACATGTGTCCTTCATATTTGACCTACTCCCTCTTGCTAAATAGATATTTGAAAATTGTCTAAATTTGATGTATCTAGACACTATTTAGTATAGAACCGAGATACATCCAAATTTAGAATAATTTAAGACATCTATTTTGATACGGAATTATGGAAAGATGAACGAAACACGAAAAACAATGGTGCCTAGTAGAAAGCAAGAAAAATCGTCAAAACTGGGCACTGTGCATCCCATGAGACTGGGTGTGGTAATTAAATAGACTTGTGCTAATTTTCTGGTGGTGTATTCAAATTTGATTATGGCTACAAATACAGCAGCATGTGTACATTTTTTGTGGGTGAGTGGGTGTGGTGTTTTACGATTTGCACACTAGTACGGGTAAGGAAAAGGTACACAAAAGGTATTATGTGAAAAGATATGACAGAACAACGATCACAGTGTAGTGAATTATGAGCAGAGACTATGAGAATCCTTGCCTTCTAAACTATTGTCCATCTTATTCCCCAGATGCCACTAGTACTGAAAAGGGAATGATGGATGCCAACATGATACCGCCAGACCACCCTTCTATGGCATCCTTGCGACTGTAACCATCCCAAATACTGGCTCCAATTATTGGGATGGTTACAGTCGCAACTGGGTATTTTGATTGATCTCACTGGTCATCCTCGTCCCATAAAATCATTAGTACGTATGGTGGTTTTGTATACTGGCACCACCATTCATGTCCCATCACTCAAAACTACTAGGTTTCGTGTCGTTGCATTGGAGACAAGTACGCCATGAGGGTGTCCTCGAAGCATGGGAAAAAGGTGGGGTGTAAGGCGTACGGTTGTGCGGGACAGTGAGCACAAACGTTTACCCATGTTCATATCTGAGTGCGCTGTCCAGATCCTACTTCCTAGCAAAATCCACTATAACAGTAGTGTCGGAGGTTTACAGAGGATTACAAGGATCGGTATCGCCTGTGCGAGTTGTGAGATTGGTTGACCTAAAGGCTAGCCCCTAGGTTGTCTTAGATAGTCATTCGCCTTAGGTTTTACAGGAGAAACCTATCCGGCTACTATAGAAAGTCTGTACAAGGTACAACTTGGACTACAAGTCTATCTATAGACCTAAGTATTTAGGGCCTTCCCGTAGCCAGATGGGCCTCCATATTCTTTACCTGACTAGGTTGCCCGTGGAGAAAATGTCTAACCCAGAAGTGGGCCACCCTGGTCAGTGATTAGCAGTGGGTATACCCGTAAAGTATATCCCCAACAGTAGCCCCCCAGAAGCATCAAAGATCCAAAGTCGTATTTCTTTGTCTAGCTTTAACGTTCTTCCGCTCCAGAATCTTGAAGGGTTGTTGAAGCACCAAATAAAACCGTACGATCCGATTCATCATTGAGTTAGATTTGTAGATTTGTCATTCTTGGTCCCACACTTATTTAAAAATGAGCTGACAATTTATTGGTGATGTATCCCGATAACTTTTCAGGACTTGTCACGTCACTGACACATATTATATCACTATGATCATTAGTGGGTCCCGTGTCATGCAGAATCAATGCATCGTTTCAATGCATGCACGAAGATAGAGGAGGCGGAGGCTTTAGAGGGAAGTTGCCCCATGTGTTCCATGACGTGTGGCAGAAATCCGGCGCGATTAGTACTAATCTCATTATAGAGCGGCTATAAAGGGGAGAAAATCCTTATTTCTTCTTCACTTCTGCTCCCGCGTCATCTTCCTCGTGTACCTCTGCGCTCCTCAGCATCACTTCTCTCGACCACACAAACCGTAGTACCGCCAGTTCTTAATCTTTTGACGAGATAGTCGATTCTACATCTACAGCGGGTATGGCATCAACATCGACCGTGATGGAGGAGAGGAAGTGGAACGATAAATTGCAGCATATGTAGGAGGGCTATCTTCTCATTGCCGCATGGTGGAGCGGCCTGAGGGAAGAGATTTATGTGCCACGCGACGGCAAGCGCATCCACTTCACGACAAACATCGACCGTGGGCTGAGTTTTCCGCTGTCAGAATTCTTCTCCGAGGTAATCAATTACTATGGTGGCCAACTCCATAATGTTCATCCTAACTCGCTGTTAGTGCTTAGTGACCATGTGGCTCTTTGTGACGGATATCTCGGAACCGAACCGAGTCTTACTAATTTCCGGTACTACTTTGGTACCTGGAAGAATTCCATTACTGCTGGTGTTCCTTACAATACTGGAACTCTTAACTTAGTCCTTAGAAGATACCGAGTCTATCCCAACATTTTAGCTAGTGAGTTAGTGAAGATATGGTCAGCAATGTTTTTTTACCATAAGTACATGTCGGCTCCTAGAAAAGATGATGGTTTGCAGATTTTTGTTGATGTTGCCGTGACCCACCAAGATTAGTGGGATGCAGAGGCGCCGACACTATCTGACAACTTGATTCGATCCAAGAGGAGGATCAAGTTTTTGATGAATAAGAAAGTTTTGAGGGATCCGACCTGGGGCTCTACTGGCTAGATCGCCGCCAACCTCTGCAACACCACAGTGATCGACTGATAGCTTGAAGGTCAGTCCAAATTGGATTCCCTCGAAGGAATACAAGTTCTGGATCCAATGGCTTATCAAGGAATGGGTGAACAAGTAATTCCTGAAGATCCCCATCCATATGTATACTGTAGAGAGACCCTGACTCTGGTAAACCTTTCAACTTAGATAGTTTGTTCATCGTCATCTCCCTCCATTATTACACTGTACTGAAATACTTTTGTTTTGTCTTTCAGCATGCAGCTCTCCCCAAATCGGAATTGGCTCCAATCGAGGGTTATCCTCAAGAATATCCGGAAGTGATCGGGGAGAAAGAGACAAAAGAACAACAAGTGATGCCTTCCAAGAAACACAAGGCTCATGTTGTTTTTGCTAGTGCACAAGTGTTGTCAGTGGTCAAGAAGTAAGCTCTTTATCATAATTTATTAGTCATAACAATTTCCATTTTACGATTCAGAGCTAAAACTTTGGGAACGGGAAATGGAACCAGATAGAAAACCGACCAAGACGCTGCGCAGCAGAATCTCAATTTGATTTCACTGGGAACAGCACCTCCGGCTCCCACTCCGAACACTTCATCAACGCCGAAGGATGTTTCTTCTCTGTGCGCTAGAGATGTTGAGGCTCATGCTAAAGAGCCTATGAACACTAGTTCACAAACTGAAGCCACAACTAGTGGCTTAGAAGCTGATAATGGTGAACCTTCTAAGGGTAGGGATCCTGTGGCTGGTTCTTTTGTCGATGAACTACTGAAAGTTCCCGATGCTGCTAGCCTTGGTCTCACAAGGAAGAAAGCATAACACATTCAGAAACTTGCCCTTTCATGCCTGGAGGCCAAGAAAGTATCTGCCGGTGAAGCAACTCAAGAAATTGAAGACATGAAGCTTGAAAGTTTGTTGGGGCATCTGGGAAGAAAAGACAAGGGCTGGTGGGTTTCCGCCTCCATAAGTACATCCTTTAACTTTGCTCGAGAAGGTTTTCGACGAGATGCATGCCAGCTTTGATAAGTTGCATCATGAGCACATTGTAAGTATTTTTCTGACTCTTTTTACAATCTTTATATCATATCCTCTAGCCTCCAAGCATTAGATCGGATAATTGCTAGGAGTAAAAAATACGAGTTGATACTTTTAGGATGCCAAACAACGAAGTAGTGTATCCCCGAGGCTCGTGCTGAAATTTAACCAAGGTAAAAAAGATGCCCGAGTCTTAGTACCTCTATAACTCTAGTTATATTATTTTGACGTACAGAAAATTATGTGTTACAACCAGGAATTGTTGAAGAATATATTGACTAAGCGGAAAGTTATTAAATATCTCTGGCTTGAAAATTCCTAGTTGAATATGGAGAAGGAGGAGGCAGAAGGTAAGCATTTCCAACTCTACACGTTAGCTTATTGTTTCTTACCAAATTGTAACTTGACCATATTTTCTTTTTGTCATTTTAGACTTGCTGAAGAAGTTTTGTAAACTTGTGGAGGAGGTGGAGAACATCAAGGTCATGGAGATAGAGAATGGCAGACTCCATGAAAAACTTGAGAAACTCAATAAAGAGCACTAGGAAAGTGTGAAGAATCTTCTGGAGTCCAACGATTATGCTACTGAGAAGCTTGGCAAAACCCATGCCTTTCGAGATAAAGAGATTGAAAATCTGAAATTGGAAATGAGAAGGCAAGGCGACATCACCTAGGCACTCCGGGATGAGCTCCTAAGCTTGAGGGAGGGTAAAACTCAAATAGATCAATCCATCTTTTGTAACTTGCCAATGCCATACCTTTTTTCCCTTGTAAAATTTTTCGACTATTTCATCAGATTTTTTACATTGTCTTTTCACAGAGCCCCTCGACATTATGGAAGGCACTTTTTCTGAGTCTCGCATAGACCGACTTATCGCAGTTGGAGATTTGATTCATGACATCCACTAGATTCTTGAAGAAACTAGCAAAACTGTTAATCTCACTAACCTAGACAAAATGTCTGGTTTTGAGATGAGGGACAAGTCCAAGGAATTTCCAAATCTTATTGATGACTAGAAGATGTCATATGCCCGGGAAGCTTCCCAGAATTCACTTACCATGGTGATGAGTCACCATGGTAATATGGAAATCTAGCAAGTGACCAAGGGTATTTCGACTATCAATTAATACGGCAATGACCAAGATGTCGGAGCCATTCAGGAGTCTTGTGTCCGGTGGCCGAGATGACAAACTACTCCAAGCCGTCCTTCTAGTCCATCGTCGTGCCACCAAGCCCTCTTGCCGATGAAGTTGAAGTTTCGAACAATCATGATGAAAAGAGTGAGTCTCACATCATTGTCTCGGACAAGGATCAGGATGGTGGTGATGGTGGCACCAGTGTAGTAGCAAGATACCCGTCTCCACCAATTGCATCATAGATTTGAAAAAGTATGCATTAGTTTGAACCAAGTGGTGTAATGAAAATAATTTTATCTATCTGTGCTGTATTGTAAGAACTTATGCATTTACTCTAGCACTTGTTTGATTTTGTGGTGCTCGGAAATTTCTTAAGCACTTTTTGTTTATCCGGATTTTTTACTTTGTCCCTTTCTTGCGCCGGCCAACCGTTAGCATAGAAACACTGCCGAGAAACGGAGCTCAATTTTTAAACCTATTTAACCAGGAAACAAAGCCGGCTTCTAGTACCAACAATGCAGTACTCGGAAAATTCCTGCGTTTAAGCAGAAAATAAGACTTACACCCGAAGGTAGCATTTTTATAGATTCAAAAATCCAATCAGAACACACATGATCATAAATTACTTTCAAGCATTCTATGATTTTCTGTGTTTGACATGATCATTCGGTAATAAGATGGTAAAAAACTTCTCAGAATTTTTTTGAGGCAATCAAGACTTTATTTCACTTCGAACATGTACACTTATATGATTAAAAGAAAATAAACTTAAGAAAAGAAGGGACGTAACTATGTGATATTCCATGGATGATATACCTCATCAGGATTTGTACTACCAATAGCTCTCTTTATTTTCTGAGTATATCGTCTTTCCTTGACTGGTCTCATAACCGTCAAATAATACATCCCATTATGTAGTACTCTGCTGATTATAAAAGGTCCTTCCCAAATTGGGGAAAGTTTGTGCTTTATTTTTTGCACTATTCGGAGAACTAAATATCCTTTCTAGAAATAACGATACTTGACTCTATGAGTATGATACTTGCATAATTTCTGCTGATAGGCTGTTGATATCTGTTCAGCAATGAAATACACTTCCTTGACCATATATAGGTCATCTTGTCGAGAAACTTTGACATCTTCCTCGACATACGCAGAAACTCGGGGAGAAATATGGATTAGATCACTTGGAAGTCTTGCCTCTGCTCCGTAGAGCAAGAAGAAAGGTGTGTATCCAGTTGAGCTGTTCAGAGTTGTTCATAAGATCTAGATAATAGACATCAATTCTTCCGCCTAAGCCACCACAACACGATGAAGTGGTTCTTTGAGATGAGCTCGTAGGTAATATATGATATGTTCATTTCCCTTTTCGACTTGACCATTGGCTTATGGTTGTGCGATGGATGCAATGTCGAGTCAGTTTCCTTCTTCTTCACAACACTCGGCAAGTTCTCCCATTGAAAAGTTGCTCTCGTTGCCTGTGATAATACTATGCAAATTGCCAAATCAGATGATCATGTCCTCGATGAAATTTTTGGTTGTGGCCCCATCACAATTTGTTATGGGTCTGGCCTAAATCCATTTGGTGATTTTGTCCACCATTACTAAGACATGGGTAAATCCACACTTTTCCATTTTAATGGTCCTACCATGTCAATCCCTGCAACCACAAAGGGCCATGTAATCGGAATTGTTCGCAGCCGCAGCCAGAACATGGGCTTTATGGGCATACTCTTGGTAGCCTTTGCACATTTTGACTAGTTTCTCGGCATTTGCCTAGCTGTTAGCCAAAAAATTATGTCAAAAAGATTTTGCCACTAAGGATCTGGCTGCAGCGTGATGGACGGATTCGCCTTCATGGATTTCCCTTAGGATTTCCACTCCTTCTTCCAGAGAAACACATCGCTGAAACCCCAGAGAAACACTCCACTTATAGAGATCACCATTGATTACTATATAGGCTTTTTCTTGTCGGACGATATGTTAGCTCAGAACCTCATCTTGGGGTAATTTTCCATCTACTAAGAAATCAAGGTAGGGTTTTGTCTAGTTGGGAATAGTAGCTAGCACAACTATAAGTGGCGAGTCTGATTTTGTAAGATACTCCTCATCAACTCTTACGATAGAGATAATGTGTTGAACCTATTCTTGATGGCACATTTGCTTCCTCATTTTCTATTATAGGGATGTGTTGAACCTCAAACCCTTTGAACAATTTAGATAGTTCATCCACGACAGCACGATAAGCTGCCATGTCCTTGTTTGCCCTACATTGATCAGATACTTGTTGTGCAACTCAATCTGAGCCTCCATAGCACATGACTCGGTGAACTCCTATGTCTTTAGAGATGCGAAGTTCATCCAACAATGCTTCATATTCTGAAATCTTATTGGATTTCGTGAAGTGAATCTATAACATATATAACATCTTATTTCCTTGGCGTGATTTGAGCACCACGCCAGCCCTCGAGTCCCCTAGTGCTTTCGACCTGTCAAAGTGAAGGGTCCAGTATTTTGAATCTAGGGTATTCATGTTTTCTGCCATGTTTGTCCAATCAGGGACAAAATCTGCAAGGATCTAGGACTTAATAGCTATGCGTGGTTTGTAATCAATTTCAAAAGATGCTAGCTCGATTCCCTACTTGGCGACATGTCCTGTGGCCTTGATGTTGTTGATTATATCTCTCATGGGAGTTATGATCAACACTATGATCTTGTGCTCTTGAAAATAATGCCTTAGCTTACTAGAAGTGAAGAATACGCCATAGGATAGCTTTTGATAGTGTGGATATCGTTGTTTCGACTCTATCAGGACCTTGCTGAGATAGTAAGTCGGACGTTGCACCAAGTTCTCATTCTTTTCCTCTTATGACTCCACCACTGTAACAACGCTGACAACTTTGTTTGTCACAGCAATATAAAGCAATATGGGCTCATTAGTCTTTGGTGCTACAAGGATAGGGGCGGATGAGAGTTCTGCTTTTAGGTCTTGGAGGGGAGCTTCAACTTCTTTAGTCCGGAAAAATTTGTTGGTTTTATTCAAGAGTTTGTGTGGCTCTTTTTCCGAGCCGACTGACGAATCGACTCACTACTGCTTCATAGCCAGTGAGATGCTATGCTTCAGGCGAGTAGGCCTAGTTATGTTGAGTATACCCTTTTTATTTTCTTGGTTCACTTTTATGCCTCTTTGAGACACAATGAAACCTAACAATGTTCTGGTGGGGATACCGAAGAAGCACTTTTTCGTGTTAAGAATTATGTTTCCTAGGTTACCAAATGATAACTCCAAGTCAGCTATTAGTGTTTGCTTACTTTTGGACATTACCACTGTGTCATCCACGTATGCGTTTATCTTGCATCTTATTTGATCGTGGATGCAACACTATATAGGGCGCTGATATGTAGCTCCTGTGTTTTTAGGATGAAGGGCATTGTTACATAGCAGAAGGTTCCAAATAGGATGATGAACAAAGTCCTCAATTTATCTGACTCCTTCATGTGTATTTGGTGATAACCAGAATATGCGTCAAGAAACTAAAGAGTTCCAAGCCTACTGTCGAATCGACAACTTGATAACTTCTAGGTATAATGAACAGAACATTGGGACAAGCCTTGTTCAAGGTAGTGTAACTGATGCACATCCTTAAATTAGGGGTGTACTTTTTAGGTGCCATTACAGGATTAGCTGCCCACTCAGTGTGGATGAACTCTTTAGTAAATCTAGCTAACTCTAGTCGGACTAATTATTTAGATATATCTTTGCGCTTTTCATCGCCAAAATGTCGTAAGGACTGTTTGATGGGCTAGCATCGGCACATACATGAAGATAGTGCTCGACAAGTTCCTTAGGTACTCCGGTCATGTCATAAGGTTGCCATGCAAAGATATCTTTATTAGCTTTAAGGAACTGGATGAGCACTTTCCTATGCACTATCCAATCCTATGCCTATCTGTGTCACCTTGGAGGGACCATCTTCATTCAACAGCGTAGTCTTTATCTCTACCGATGCCTTGAATTGCGTAGTTAACTCCAGCACCTCCTTCTTCATAGTGGGCATCTTGGAAATATTTGTGTTCTTCTTGATTTCCTTGTACTCCTTGGTGTGTAGCACGACTTCCGCAAAGGTAGAAGATCCATCTTCACACTCTCGCACTTTGTTCGGATTTCTCTAGATTGTGATGACGCCGCGAGGACCTAGAAGTTTCAGCATGTTGTATATGTAGCAGGGGCAAGCCATGAATTGATAGTAGGCCGGATGCCTGAAGATGTCATGATACATGCTCTTGAAAGGTATCACCTTGAAAGACAATGGTTTGGTACGCTAATTGTCTGGTGTACCGAAAGTGATGTCTAGAGTGATCTCAGCCATAGAGTTCGCATGTTTTCTTGGGATAATGCCGTGAAAACCATGCTACTATAATTCAGCTGGCTTTCCGATATTCTCATGTAGTGTAGTGTCTCAATGTAGAGGATGTTGATGCTGATGCCACCTTTCATGAGTTTCTTGGAGAACATGTAGTCGTCGATGAGTGGATCAACAACAAGAACATATTTTCCTCGGCAGTAAGTCTTTGCCGGATGATTGCTTTAGTCAAAACTTGTTTTTACTTCGAACTAGTCCAGAAATTGCAGGACAGTCGGAACAATAGCGTCAAGCTCGTGGAGAGTAGGTTTCTTTTTGTATCGAAGTGCCATTATTAGGCTACTTAAGATACATATTGCTAGTGAACCTCAGATGTCCACCCACTGTAACAAGTGGCTCTACAAGCTCATCGCGGTGTTTGATACGTTCATTGCCATCCTAGACATTGACCAATTTGTAGGGGATGATACATGGAGTGTCTTTAGGAACAATAATATTTCCCCGAGATGTTGTGTGGGTGGATGATATTATGTTTGCGGTATCACATGATGGCTCTGTTTTTACATGGCAACCCTTCGAATACGGTTAGTTCAATACTAAATTGTAGTTACTAGCCTTTTTTTGAATTTCTTTTGCTAACATGTTTAGGGCAACAAGAGCTAATTACTACAATACATATTTGTTGTCCTTTGTGTGGATTGGACATGTGTAGATGAACATCCAATGAAGGTGTAGTCCCCAATAATAGACGAGGATGAACATGCTATGCTGAACGAACATGTCGATGACTTAGATTGTGGCTGCGTAGATTCTCGCCCACGCTGGTTCCTGTCTTATTTCAGGCCAGCACTCATGTGGATACATATCCGTGGTCAACGAACCATAATGAAGGAGACGATTAGTCAAGAAGGTGGGACAATAAAAGTGTATCCATCGCTTTAATGCCATATCTTCGAGAGGGTAGCAGCCCAATGTTGTAGTACCTTCCAAAGCAACATTCCTTAGCCTGAGTGGGTTCAGAGGCAACTCCAACATGTTTCTCTCTTCGTGTTTCTGAATAATCCTCTTATTGGGTCTCTAAATAATGGTGTGATGCAAGGCCCTCAGACCAAGCACGTGTCGTATATCCCTCACACAAAGCACATATCGTTCAGGAGGTTAGACTGCGTGTACATTGCTTCTGATCGCCTAAGTGTCGAAGACTATGGGCCAGTCGATTGGATCTGTCTACCCATTTCTAAATAGTCACCACCTGAACCTGCAATTGGAGGGGCCGAAAAGTTCACCACATGGGCATCCATGTGGTTTGTCCCTCGTCTTCTTGGCTCATGATCACCCTAACGATGTATCTTGTTGCTCGATAAGAGAAGTAGTGAGGCATTGGTTCCTGGTACTCATAACTTCTATGGCCTGGATGATATTGTCGTTGTGGGCCCCCCGGATTAATCCTTCGAGAATCCCTATTATGCATACACCACGATCCCATGATCAGTTAGTCGTGGAACATAACCGACAAGTATCAAAGTAAATATCCATTAGTTAAGCGAATACATGTCATACCTTATTTGCCATTATGTCTATATCAATCATCATCAGTGGAACTTCATCAAGCGTAGAGCCCGAGCCATGCCTTAACCTACAAGCACTGACTGGGAGAATGTCGTAGCTCGCATAGTTGTGAACTTCACCTTGTTCTCGATATCTGACCAAGTTAATAGCCAGGGACAATGCCAGTGAGTACTTTGAATATACTCGCAAACCACCTTAAGAAGATAATAATAACAAGAGGATATGCAATATGGCTCTGGTAGTAGGAGGAATCTAAGAGAGGTTATTTTCTCACATAGTTTCTCTTCTAGATATACCATCTACATATCTTTGTTGAAAACTTTTGTAAAACCATTTGAAAATATTTTTAAGAGTTTTGGAAAAGATTAGAACTGGGCCACCCATTTGTTCCTCCTTCCGGTCATCTCATGACCAACTCCTTTCCTTCCTTTCAGACAATCCCATGGTCACAACATTTCCAAAGCCTTTGCTTTTCCATAGTCCTTTTTGAAATCACAACCAACACCGCTCTACAGTAGTTTTTCCAACTGTCCATAATCGCAGACATGGCTATTCGAATAGATTTATACTCTGCAGAGGTTGTACAGTTTACCCACACCAACCGAGTACCCTGCCCTGATCCATACCGATTGTGGGTCGTGTAACCGATCAAGACTCTCCAGATGCCACTCTATCATAGGCCATACCCTATGAGTTGTTCCCCTCAAGACTGGGACATCTGGATCCATGGACCAACCATAGCACCCCACTCAAACCTGGAGGGGGCACTTTCAATTAATGGATCATAGTATCGCTCGGTCACTCGCATGGGTGATCCAGCTTCCTCCAGGTGACTGTCTAATAGTTGACCCTTTTTGTAAAGGAAAGCCTAGAATTCGAGGGAGATGATCCATTATCAGCAGTTATCAGAATTTCCACACCAGAGTAGCAAACTTAAAGTCTATCGCTGTCCTATTCCAGAGTAGTGTGGTTGTACGGATTAAGTTGTTATAGCTAAAGCTACAAAGAACCGGGTGCGTTTTCATAAACATTTTTCCTCCATCTTTCTTTCAGCATCTTTTGTAAGACGAAAACCTTTTTCTTTCTCAAATTTCTGTTGGTAGGTCAAATATCACCAAGGTTTTATCATAAAACTCTTTGTAAAACTCTTCCCGGGTCTTCCCATCCTATAGCTTTGCTTCGGCTAAAATAGGGTCTCCAAAGGGTTATGTTGTTATACACCATCTACCATTCAAGGGACAAATATGTGTCGTCAAGGGGGTTGTACTTAGTAGTACACATGTGAAATGGTTTGGAGGAGCCCATCCACTACTCGATATAGATTTCATAATAGAAAACAATACAGTTTACATCAACAGTAGATAAAACATGCATAAGTAAAATAGTAGGACGAGGCTTATGAGCAAGAAGGTGGCATGCCTAAGATCAGCAAACTGGCAATATATGTCCCTCGACTTCTTTTTAGAAAAAAGTAATAACCAATAATAATAACCATTTTCTTCTCGTCTCCAATATAATCGCATTTAGTGTCATTATGGATCACATGAAAATAAACAAAGGGCACAATCAACACAAGGCATACAATCACCACTACATACAACAATCAAATATACAACACATGATTTACTTTAGTAGGTTTTGAACCAATTGGACTAAAGCAATTGATCCCATTTTAGTTGCATTTGTGGAATTACTATTAAGATTTTAGAGGCCAAAACTACTTATTTAAGGGGTTTTAATCTCATGTCAAGTTCTATATGACATCAATATGCAAAATGAACTCATAAGCTAGGTATTGATAAAATGAAACCCACAAAAGTGGTTTCACTATTTTATCAATTTCCATTGATTTATTATGCATTTTCTAGTGATAAATGCTCTAGTTTTAGGAAATAATTCACCAAGAATGTTTTGTAGGTCCAAATATTATTTCCTTGGATGGTTAAGTGGGATTTGATGGACTAATTCACTGAGAGTTGGAATCACATTAAAATATTTACTAGAATGCCCGGAAATTCCTAAAGTCAGTTCTGCAAGATTATTGTCTTTTTCACCAAATTAAAACTACAGAAGATTTTGATATGAATTCCAAAGTTACCTGTTAGGTATTTGAAATACCTTTCTATATAAATTTGGATCACTCTATTTCGAGTTACATAATTATTGTAGTCAATTTATTGGTGAATTAACTATGCATAGAAATGTTTAATTCACCATAAATCAAAGAGAGCTCAATAAATACTGGGCTCCTAGGGTTTGATATAAGTTATGTTTTATAAATTATGAGAGTTAGAATTAGGTCAGTACCTATTTTGACTTTCCCTAGAGAATTTTCTAATTACAAAGATGGGTTGTTTTGGTTATTTTTGTTGTGGGCAAACTAGGAAGCTAATTGGGTTCTAGGGTGTCATGCAAGGTACTAATCATACCTTTCAACACCAAAAGGATTTACATCAAATGGAGTTACTGAACTCACAGAAAGATTTATCTTGTAAATAGGACACCTCTGAGTGTTTGATTTAACATAATTACTAAAGACAACCCTTGGAAAAGCTAGGGGTACTGCATGTTTAAGGAAACATTCAGAAACCCTAGAAAATTTAGATCTAGGCATATAAACTTGTTTTCCATTTTCTTTGGGATTTAATCCAACAACCTATTTAGAAGATATGGTGGAAAAACAAAAACAAAAAGATAAAAGGGGGCGTCTGGGCTTGATCTGCAGGGGAATGGCGAGGTGGCACTGGGCCGGCCCATCTAGTGTACCAAGGTGCGCACACAGGAGGCGTTTAAACGTCGACCGCAGGGCTTGCTGGTCGGCGACTCGTCGAGATGAAGGGATATGGGGAACGTGCAGCCGTAGGATCTAGTCGTGATGGACGGTGGGGGAGCTTGTTTCCCTACTCGCGACGGCCAGGCGATGGGAAAACCCTAACTTGCGGCATCGCGGTGCGGAAAGCTTACCAGGGAGGCGGAGATGAGGCAGGGAGAGTCTAGGGAGGTGTGGCGGTCGGCAACAAGTCTCGAGAGGGGCGGCACGGCCTAATTTATCCCTAGGAAGCGTTGCACGAACCTGCGCCGGCGGAGCTTGCAATGGTCCTCGCCGGAGCCTCGTCCAGGGGCGTTCCTAGGGCAAAACAAGCATAGGGTTAGATACAGGGGCGTGGGGGTCTTGGCATGCTAACATGAAGAGGGAGAGAAGTGGAGGAGGGGGCTCCATGAGCAGAGCTTGAAGAGGGAAGATGGGAGCTCTCTTTCCTTCTCGCGGCCTGGTTTGAGCAGGGGAGAGGGTGTGGTGTTCGGTGGAGGTGTGTGGAGGGGAGAGGAAGTGAAATGAGGCAGAGAGAGGCACGGGGGTGGCCTCTAGCCTTATCAACCGAGAGGGGTATGGTCTATGGTGGATTGTGTGCAAGGGATGGCATAGGACAGGGTCATGGCTGCTGGTTGGGCAGAGGGGCGGTGGAGAGAGTGTGGTTGGGCTCTGAGTCAACCACTGAGTGGAGAGGGGGGTGGTGGCTGCTGCTAGCCTAATACTTTACAAGTTTTGCAAAACGTGGCCTATCTCTCTCACTCTCTTTAAGCACATGGGACCAAGGAGGGTAGTGCTATAGTGTTTTTCTACTAGAGGGGGTCATGGTGATGGAGAGGAGTGCTAGAGAAGCATTGATAAGGATCTGTGTTGGTCTAACTCAACGGATTTTGGTAGTTTGCCAATTTTAAACAAATAGATAGCTATGTAAGAAATTTGAGAAATTGCATGTGGCAAGGTGGGAGAATGGCACTGATGTGTACATAGGGTCAAAACATATCCCTTGGAATTGTTTGATATTTTTAAGATGATTTTTAGTTTACTTGAAATTATTTATTCAAAAAGTGCTGAATTGGTTTTTGGAAGCTCATCTAATATTTTACGTTGGGCAATGTTGGTTTTTGAGGTGAGATGGTCATAAATACCATATCACACACTCGGGAATTTTCTTGGAATTTATTTAGATAGAAAAGTATTTTTAAGAAATGATTTCTTGTTTCTGCCATATAAGAAAAAGGGCAAAAAGAAATAATAAAACATCTCAGAAACCAATTTATTTCTAAGGTGGGAAGAAGGTATAGGATGTATAGGCACCAAGTGTGCCTTTAGTTAGCCAAGTGGTTTGGAGAAAAACCAACTTTCCTTTATAGAAGTTGTTTTGAGGTTTTTGTTAAATAAAGGGATTTAATTGTCTTTGGGCCAAAAGAATTATGGATAATATTTAATAAATCTTGATATCCAAGTTATATCATGTCCACTTGATGTATCAATCATTTGAAACCTTGGGTTTTGATAAATTGACTTGATTTGGGTAGAATCAAAGGAAAAGAGGATGTAGTTCACCATGTTATAGAGGTTTGAGTTTTATCATGGTTGAGCTCTCCAAAGATTGATTCCAAACTTTGAATAAGATAAGGGTGGCAAGGCAGATTATCAAATAGCCTTCAAAACCTTGTGGGTTTTTGGAGCACAAGGATCAATTTGGAACAAGTGAAGTAGGAATTGCAAAAGACATTTATTAGTAGAATACAATCATGCAAATAGTTGGTCCAAAGAAGGTAGGATGAAGGTGTGAGCTTCTGACCAAGTAGGCTAGTTGATAAGATTTGCAGAAAAAGCTATTTTCTTACCTGCAGAACCATCAAGAACAAGTGGTTTAAAAAGTGATCTATCCAAGTGAAGGAGTGGGTATTGGTAGTCCTTATTATGGTCTACAATCCGGTTCAAGTGCATTACCAAAAATGCACAAGGTTTGAGAAAGAGAGGCATTCAAAGAAGTGATGTTGAAACAGTTTCCAGACTTAGTCAAATTTCGCAGATTTAGGGTTTTTGACTAGAATATGAGTGGGGATGTTTGTGATGGGTTGCAAGGTATCAAAGCATCATCAAGTGGATGATGTTGAAGTGTAGATTGAGTAGAATATATCCATTCTTGATATTGGTCTTCATTGACTTCGAAACTTATAGAATGGATCACTTCAGAATTGATCTGATTAAGGGTTTTAGATGATCACCTAGGGCTAGAGATAAGATCCAGCTTGTATTCTTGCGTATAGTTTGGTGATCTTAAGTATCTTGATATTATAGGATGAGCTCCTAGGGTAGCTCATACTACTTCATAAGCATGCAAGTCAAACAACAGATCAAGGCAGTTCATCTTAGCAGATCAAGGCAACTCATCTTACAAGCAAAGAAATCTACTACTAGGGTTGCCATCAAGCCTATATGGAGGTAAGGATGGGTATTTTGAACAGGTTGGAGTTTGAACAAGGTAAGGTCCTTGGTACATCTACCTAGAGTAGATTTCATTTTTTATATAAAAAAGGTTTTTAGAGAAACCTAGAGGTGAGAGTATTTTGAAGGCTCTGTCTTTGAAAACATAGGGAGATTATATCATATTGATCTCCATAACTTTGTCAATAGTAGATACTAAAAAGGTTTTAGGGTTGCAAGGCATCTTGGCTCAGGTTTTTGAAATGCTAGAACATTTGAGAATATGAAACATAAGCCAAGAAAGTTTTTGTTAAATAGCTTTTGTCAACTGAGGTTGAGGTAAGGAGTATATTATTTGCTACACACTCAATGCATAAGCATCAACAAACAAGCAAGCAAACATTGAATCACTAAACAAGAAAAAGTTTTTGTTCCCCCTAATTTTTGCATTCTGGACAACTAATCAGGGTTGCTAAAATTGGGATGTTATAGAACTTCCCCCCTCAAAAGAATCTCGTCCCAAGATTCGGGAGAGTAAGGTTAGGGGATTTTGTGTTGGAGTTAGTGCTATGTGTTTCCCGCATACTAACTAGTTGGCTTAGTATTTGAACAGGGTCCCTGCATCGGTGAGGTTGAACTTCAATCGTCTGGGGTGTACGTGTGTTGAGCAGGTTCTTGTCCTGATTGCGATAGATGAGCTTCTCTTTCTTTCGGACTCGATGTCTTCAGAGCCTAGGCTACGCGAACTATTTCCAGGTGGAACTTGGGAAAGGGTAGAGTCTATAGCTTGATATATTTTTTGGCAAGGATCCACGGTGTTTTTCCTTAGGGACCTACCATATCATAATTAACGACTTAGGGTTGAAACTCCTAAGGTTGTTTATGGAGGGGGATTACTCTATTTTGTGGGAAAGACACCTTAGGGTTAAACTAGGGTAGCTCGAGGATACGTCAGTCCTTCCTTCTTGGAGTCGTTGGATGCTGTTTAGGAGTCTGTCGCTAAACTTCCTCCCGGAGTTGAAATCTTCCGATGACGTCTACCAGCTGGGTCCTATGAGGCTCATATACTCCTCTTATTTGTTCTTAGCCTATCAAAGTAGTTGGATTTGTGGGTCTCCTAGATGGTTTAGAACTGCTGGGGTTAGTGATCCTGTGATCCTTTGGGTGGGTCTTCAGTTGAAGTAGCAGAGGAGGATCTTCGTGAAATCTTCTTAGATATTGACTCCTTTGTCAGCTTCAAACCCTTGGGAGGATAGTTTTGTCGTCTTCTGTGATCTTGTCGACTTCAAGTATTCTGGTTGTCTCTATTTGGGGCATCTTTGGTACTAGAAGATGGAGTAGACTTCTGAAGGTTGTTAACAAGGGCTATCCTCTGAGGTTTTGATGACTCTCAAGTTGATTCCTAGAGAAGGACGTCGGATTTGGAGATCCTCCTGAGGTATCTTCTCATAGACAGTCCTCGGGATTTGAGTGGAAAGACGCAGTCTTTCCACCTTAGAGTTCACTAAGGTCCTTCAAGAGTGGTGCAGATCTTCCGTCTTGAGGTGTTGGCGTGGTGCTAAGGAAGACTGTATCTCCTAGGGTCTTGTATCCGAGGTCCTTGAGTGTCATTCTATTGTGGGAACCTTGTTGGGGTGGTTTCCTATTTAATCCTTAAGGAGTTAGCATAGGGCAAGTTAGAGGTTAACGACTCTTCTTGCTAGTCTTTAGTCAGGGTGGAAGCATACATCTTCGGGGAGGTGGTCTTCGCTTGAACTTATGATGTTGCTTCTGCACGCTATCGGAGTGGACTCGTTGCCTTCATGCATCCTTATATTCAGGATTTTGGCCTTCTGGTGAGGAGCTTCCTGTTGGTTTGGGTAGGGTCGACTAAGATAGTTAGTCTCTTTATGGCTGTCAGAAGATCTAATATACCGAAGGTTAGTATAGTTAGGTCTTCACTTCTTGTCTTGGTTAGTCAGTCTTGTGGTTTCCTATGGATACTAGGGATCCTTCGGTGGTCGACTTCCGGCTTCAACATGATTCTTGTTCGTGTCAGCCGACGAGTGTTGGCGCATAGTATTGATGACAAGTCTTGAGATGTGAGTTTGACAGAGTAGGCCATCATGCTGGTGAGCAGTCTTCGAGTGGTTCTCACTTGACGATGTCGTACTTCTGGTTCTGGCGATGCTTTGCCTCTCATAAACTCCTAAAGTTAGTTTGGGTTCTCATTAGCGATAACTAACCATGGGTTTTCCTAAGTTACTAGGTAGGTTATCGATCCTCAAGTCACATTTGACTAAGGTCAAAACAAACCAGACACACATACAAGGTGAACAAAGCAATGGGTTCGCAATGTTCTCCGCAAACAACACACATTAAGAAACACAATATGCACTTAGGCAAGAAAACATAGCCTACTATAGAGACCAAGGAGTTAACTACTCGCGATATAGGGAAATCCTATCTTAGTACTATTTCTCCTAGATATCAAGTTAACGTGGTCTGGGTAACTATCTTGTAGATGAAGCCTTCATCATGCCAGCGAACGCTTCTCGATAGTGTAGTACTGTATTTCTTCTGATTATGAGGATTCCGCTGCTAGGGCAATCTTGTAGTCCCCTTGTGTTTGCTAGTAGTTGCTTCTCTTTATCTCGTTCTCACTGTCTTCACCTGGTTCTAGGTCCTACTTGTTTGAAAATTGCATGTTTGAAACTTGGACGATACCTAGAAGAAATCATTTTCGAAATCATTTAAACTAGAATTTAGATAAGAAGTAGAATCTTTCAAAATGCCTTGAGGAAAAATAATTTTTCAAAAGCCGGTGTTTCCAAAATATCAGTGTTCCTGTCTAACGACCATGCTAGCGAAGGTTCTCCTACAGTCAGGATGGCTCTGATACCAATTCTATGGGTCCCCCAGATTAATCCTCCGAGAATCCCTATTATGCATACACCACGATCCCATGATCAGTTAGTCATGGCACATAACCGACAACTATCAAAGTAAACATCCATTACTTAAGCAGATACATGTCATACCTTATTTGCCATTATGTCTACATCAATCATCATCAGTGGAATTTCATCAAGCGTAGAGCCCGAGCCATGCCTTAACCTACAGGCACTGACTGGGAGAACATCCTAGCTTGCATAATTGTCAACTTCACCTTTTTCTCGATATCTGACCAAGTTAATAGCCATGGACAATGCCAGTGAGTACTTTGAATGTACTTGCAAACCACCTTAAGAAGATAATAATAACAAGAGGATATGCAATATGGATGTGGTAGTAGGAGGGCTCCAAGAGAGGTTCTTTTCTCACATAGTTTCTCTTGTAGATATATCATCTACATATCTTTGTAGAAAACTTTTGTAAAACCATTTGAAAACATTTTGAAGAGTTTTGGAAAACATTAGGACTGGGCCACCCATTTGTTCCTCCTTCCAGTAATCTCATGACCAACTCCTTTCCTTCCTTTCAGACCATCCCATGGTCACAACATTTCCAAAGCCTTTGCTTTTCGGAAGTTCTTTTTGAAATCAAAACCAGCACCACTCTACAGTAGTTTGTCCAACCGTCCATAACCACGGACATGGCTATTCGAATAGATTTACACTCTATAGAGGTTGTACACTTTACCCACACCAACCGAGTACCCTGCCCTGATCCATACCAATCGTGGGTTGACTAACCGATCAAGACTCTCCAGATGCCGCTCTAGCATATGCCCTACCCTATGAGTTGTGCCCCTCAAGACCGGGACGTCTGGATCCACAGACCAACTGGAGCACCCCACTCAGACCTGGAGGGGACACTTTCAATGAAGGGCTCATAGTATCGCCCGGTCACTCGCATGGGTGATCCTGCTCCCTCCAGGCGACTGTCTAATAGTTGACCATTTTTGTAAAGGCAAGGTCGGAATTCGAGGGAGATGATCCCGTATAAGCAGTTATGAGAATTCCCACTCCAGAGTAGCAAACCTCAAGTCTAGCCCTGTCCCATTCCAAAGTAGTGTGGTTGCATGGATTAAGTTGTTATAGCTCAACTTGCAAAGAACAAGTGCGCTTTTGTAAACATTTTCCCTCCATCTTTTGTTCGGCATCTTTTGTAAAACGAAAACCTTTTTCTTTCTCAAACTTCTCTTGGTAGGTCAAACCTCACCAAATTTAATCATAAAACTCCTTGTAAAACTTTTCCCGGGTCTTCCCATCTATAGCTTTGCTTTGGCTAAAACATGGTCTCCAAAGGGTTATAGTGTTATACACCATCTACCATTCTAGGGACAAATAGGTGTCGTCAAGGGGGTTATACTTAGTAGTACACATGTGAAATGGTTTGGAGGAGCCAAGCCACCGCTCGATCTTCATAATAGAAAACAATGTAGTTTACATAAACACTAGATAAAACATGCATAAGTAAAAATAGTAGGACGGGGCTTATGAGCAAGAAGGTGGCTTGCCTGAGATTAGCAAACTGGCAATATATGTCACTGGACTTCTTTTTAGAATACAATGATAACAAATAATAATAACCATCTTCTTCTGGTCTCCGATATAATCGCATCTAGCGTCGTTATGGATCACATGTAAGTAAACAAAGGGCACAATCAACACAAGGCAGACAATCACCAATACATACAGCAATCAAATATACAACACATGATTTACTTTAGTAGGTTTTGAACAAATTGGACTAGAGAAATTTATTTCATTTTAGTTGCGTTTGTGGAATTACAATTAAGATTTTAGAGGCTAAAACTACTTATTTAAGGGGTTTTAATCCTAGGTCAAGTTCTATATGACATCAATATGCAAAAATGATATCATAAGCTAGGTATTGATAAAATGAAACCCACAAAAGTGGTTTCACTATTTTATCAATTTCCATTGATTTATTATGCATTTTCTAGTGATAAAATCTCTAGTTTTAGGAAATAATTCACCAGGAATGTTCTATAGGTCCAAAAATTATTTCCTTAGATGGTTAGTTGCGGTTTGATGGACTGATTCACTGAGAGTTGGAATAACATTAAAATATTTACCAGAATTCTCTTAGGAAATTCCCAAAGTCAGTTCTGCAAGGTTTTTGTATTTTTCACCAAATTAAAACTACGGAAGATTTTGATATGAATCCAAAGTCACCTGTTAGATATTCGAAATACCTTTCCATAGAAATCGGAATCACTATTTTTGTAGTTACATAATTACCGTAGTCAATTTATTGGTGAATTAACTATGCACAGAAATGTTTAATTCACCATAAATCAAAGAGAGCTCAATAAATACTGGGCTCCTAGGGTTTGATATAAGTTATATTTTATAAATTATGAAAGTTCGAATTAGGTTAGTACCTATTTTGACTTGCCCTAGAGAATTTCCTAATTGCAGAGATGGGTTGTTTTGGTTATTTTGTTATGGGCCAACTAGGAAGCCAATTGGGTTGGGCCAGGGTGTCATGCAAGTACTAATCACACCTTTCAGCACCAAAAGGATTTACATCAAATGGAGTTACTGAACTCACAGAAAGATTTATCTTGTAAATAGGACACCTCTAAGTGTTTGATTTAACATAATTACTAAACACAACCCTTGGACAAGCTAGGGGTACCGCATGTTTAAGGAAACATTCAGAAACCCTATAAATTTATATCTAGGCATATAAACTTGTTTTCCATTTTCTTTGGGATTTAATCCGACAACCTATTTAGCAGATTTGGTGGAAAAACAAAAAGAAAAAGATAAAAGGGGGCGCCTGGGCTTGATCTACCGGGGAATGGGAGAGGTGGCACTGGGCCGGCCCATCTAGCGGACCGGGGTGCGTGTGCGGGAGGCGTTTGAATGTCAGCCGCGGGGCCCGCTGGTCGGTGACTCGTCAAGGTGAAGGGGTACGGGGCACGCGCAGCCGTAGGATCTAGTCGCAATGGACGGTAGGGGGCTTGTCTCCTTGCTCGTGATGGCCAGGCAACATCGGAACCCTAACTAGCGGTGGCATGGTGTGGGAAGCTTACCAGCGAGGCGAAGAGGAGCCGGGGAGAGTCCAGGGAGGTGCGGCGGTCCGCGACGAGCCCGGAGAGGGGTGGCATGGCCTAATTTATCCTCGGGAAGCATCGTGCAAACCTGCACCGGTGGGGCTTGCGATGATGCTCTCTAGAGCCTCGTCCAGGGGCGGTCCTAGGCCAAAACAAGCATAGGCTTAGATGCAGGGGACGTGGGGTTATTGGCATGCTAACATGCAGAGGGAGAGTAGTGGAGGAGGGGGCTCCATGAGAAGAGCTTGAAGAAGGCCGAGGGGAGCTCTCTTCCCTTCTCGTGTCCTGGTTCGAGCAGGGGAGAGAGTGTGGTGTTTGGGGGAGGTGTCTGGAGGGGAGAGGAAGTGATATGAGGCAGAGAGGCGTGGGGTGGCCTCTAGCTTTATCAACCGAGAGAGGCATGGTCTATGGTGGATTGTGTCCAAGGGAAGGCATAGGATAGTGTCCTGGCTGCTAGTTGGGTAGAGGGGCGGTGGAGAGAGTGTGGTGGGGCTCTGAGTCGACCACTAAGTGGAGAGGGGGGTGGGTGCTGCTTCCCTAATACTTTACAAGTTTTGCAAAAAGTGGGTTATCTCTCTCACTCTCTTCAAGCACATGGGACCAAGGACGACAGTGCTACAGTATTTTTCGACCAGAGGGGGTCATGGTGCTGGAGAGGAGTGCTAGAGAAGCATTGATAAGGATCTGTGTTGGTTTAACTCAATGATTTTTGGTAGTTTCCCAATTTTGAACAAATAGATAGCTATGAAGGAAGTTTGAGAAATTACATGTTGGAAGGTGGGAGAATGGCACTGATGTGTAGATAGGGTCAAAACATATCCCTAGGAATTGTTTCATATTTTTCAGATGATTTTTAGTTTACTTGAAATTATTTATTCAAAAAGTGCTGAATTGGTTTCTGGAAGCTCATCTGATATTTTTACGTTGGGAAATGTTGGTTTTTGAGGTGAGATGGTCATAAATACTATATCACACACTGGGGAGTTTTCTTGGAATTTATTCAGATAGAAACCTATTTTTAAGAAATTATTTCTTGTTTTTGCCATATAAGAAAAATGGCAAAAAGAAATAATAAAACATCTCAAAAACAATTTATTTCTGAAGTGGTAAGAAGGGATAGGATGTATAGGCACCAAATGTGCCTTTAGTTGGCCAAGTGGTTTGGAGAAAAACCAACTTTCCTTTATAGTAGTTTTGAGGTTTTTGTTAATTAAAGGGATTTAATTGTTTTTGGGCCAAAAGAATTATGGATAATATTTAATAAATCTTTATATCCAAGTTAGATCATGTCCACTTGATTTATAATCATTTGCAACCTTGGGTTTTGATAAATTGACTTGATTTGGGTAGAATCAAAGGAAAAGAGGATCTTAGGCATTGTTAATTTTATCCCTTCAAACCCTTATTGGATCTTGGGGCTCATATTTCCCCTTGGATCATGGGCTATATGGATAGATATACCAAGTGATCTAGATGACCATGGTACAGAGGTTTGAGGTTGATCATGGTTGAGCTCTTCAAAGATTGATTCCACACTTTGAATAAAATAAGGGTGCCCAGGCAGATTATCAAATAGCCTTCAAAACCTTGTGGGTTTTTGGAGAACAAGGATCCATTTAGAACAAGTGAATTAGGTATTGCAATACCTTTATGAGTAGAACACAATCATGCAAATAGTTGGTCCAAAGAAGGTAGGATGAAGGTGTGAGCTTCTGACCAAATAGGCTAGTTGATAAGATTTGCAGAAAAAGATATTGTCTTGCCTGCAGAACCATCAAGAACAAGTGGTTTAAAAAGTGATATATCCAAGGGAAAGAGTGGGTCTTGGTAGTCCTTATTATGGTCTACAATCTGGTTCAAGTCCATTACCAAAAATGCACAAGGTTTGAGAAAGAGAGACATTCAAAGAAGTGATGTTGAAACAGTTTCCAGACTTTG
Organism: Avena insularis; assembly: GCA_023614405.1. NCBI lineage: Eukaryota > Viridiplantae > Streptophyta > Magnoliopsida > Poales > Poaceae > Avena > Avena insularis. The sequence continues at coordinate 329,243,706 of CM042688.1, forward strand.
TCAAATTTAGCAGATTTAGGGTTTTTGGCCAGAATATGAGTGGGGATGTTTTTGATGGGTTGCAAGCTATCAAAGCATCATCAAGTGGTTGATGTTGAAGTTCATATTGAGTAGAATAGATCCATTCTTGATATTGGTCTTCATTGACTTGGAAACTTCTAGAATGGATCACTTCAGAATTGATCTGGTTAAGGGTTTTAGATGATCACCTAGGGCTAGAGATAATATCTAGCTTGTTTTCTTTTGTATGATTTGGTGATCTTAAGTATGTTGATCTTATAGGATGAGCTCCTAGGGTATCTCATACTACTTCCTAAGCAACCAAGTCGAACAATAGATCAAGGCAGTTCATCTTAGCAGATCAAGGTAACTCATCTTAGAAGCAAAGCAATCTACTACTAGGGTTACCATCAAGCCTAGCTTGAGGTAAGGATGAGTATTTTGAACAGGTTGGAGTTTGAACAAGGTAAGGTCCTTGGTACATCTACCAAGAGTAGAGTTCAAAAGTTTTATAAAAAGGTTTTTAGAGAAACCTAGAGGTAAGAGTATTTTGAAGGTTCTATCTTTGAGATTATATGATATAGATCTCCATAACTTTGTCAATAGTAGCTACTAAAACGGTTTTAGGGTTGCAAGGCATCTTGGCTCAGGTTTTTGAAATGCCAGAACATTTGAGAATATGAAAAATAAGCCAAGACAATTTTTGTTAAATAGCTTTTGTCACAAGGCATCTTGGCTTAGTTTTTGAAATGCCAGAACATTTGAGAATATGAAACATAATCCAAGATTTTTTTTGTTCAATAGCTTTCGTCAACTAAGGTTGAGGTAATGAGTATATCATTTGCTACACACTTAATGCATAAGCATCAACAAGCAAGCAAACATTGCATCACTAAACAAGAAAAAGTTTTCGTTCCCCCTGATTTTTTGCATTCTGGACATTTAATCAGGGTTGCTAAAATTGGGATGTTACAGTCATGTCATTGACAACCAGGGTACCGTGACCAACTGGCCGGTAGGCCCCCTGCTCGGGAACTCAACAGCCTCGCGAGGGCGTCTAGCTCTCTCTTGATCCCTCGGGAACCCGAAGGGAGATAAGTGGCCCCTCGAGGAGAGCCCGCCAAAGAGAAAGATCCTTGAGGAGGTGAACCCTGGTAGAAAAAACATCAGAGTCCCTCATGCTGAGCCACGACGAGGCTTACACAAGGAACAAGAGAAGGTGACAAGGCAAGATTCCTCCCCTAGAATTATCATTCTATGGAACCGACCACCCACCCAATTTCTTGTTGGATAATGATCTTGCAACTGTACTACAAAAGATTTCTATTTGCAAAGTTCCTAGAGCTGCTAGAGATATAAATATTTCTCACTTGTTGCATTCTTTGATGTCAGAATTAGCCTCCTTCAGGGCGGTGATGATGGATGGACAGTTCTTCCACTTTGTCTTAACCACACCCTAAGCTCTTGTAGTACAATGTTGGAATTATCCATGACAGACTGGTGTTCTTCACATCTCTAAATTGAAATGTTCATGTTTGGGATCCTCCGCATCCTAGTAATTATTCCTTCATATGTAGTGTATTAGCTTAATTACTCATGTTCCCAAGATATTTTACCGAATTGACTTAGGGAATGGTTTTTTAAATGAAAATATGAGTAGTTATTTTAGTCTCTATGAAGTGTACGAATCAAAGGATTTTTTCTAATTGCAATCGTTTGATTCATCCGATTGAATTCTGTAGATTTTTCCTGATGTCTATTCATGTATTTGATAAGAATTTAGATATACTTAAAGCTCCTAAAAATAGTGTGTTAAATGGGTTTTCCTACAATGTAATCCAACACATCACCAATCCTGCTAGAGTGAAAATAGACACGCTAGTGTAAAACCTTGTGTATTTAATATCATATGTTTTTGTATTTGTACGGGTTTTCGGCCAGTTCCCCTGCGAATGAACCAGTTAATTCTATATTCCTTTTTTAAATAAAATGAGGCAAAATTGTTGTCTTGTTCAAAAAAAGATGATTATGTTCTTTTGGAAATTTCCCTATTATATAATGCTTTGTTTGGTTTATAAGATTTGTAGGCCATAGTTATTTTCCTATATTCAATCTACTTTGCATGCAGTTTCATTGTATGGAAATTTTTCATTAGGATTCACTATATCATACCATAGGAATCATAAGTTAATGTGTTCAAGGTCATGCGCTGGTCCTAACGTGAATAGCTACCGCAGATGAGTTGGTGGATGCATTTCTTGATCCTATTAGAGTCGAGTTGACTACATTGTTGGTTTTTGGTTGTTAGAAAGATCTGTAGATGGTTCTAGACTTCTTCATATATATATATATATATATGATTGGATCTTCTTATGAGCCTGGTTGTCTTACTGGTCATTGTCGTCATCGTACTAGTGCTGTTCATCCTCGTGTAGTACACTGCGGTCGCACTATCTCCACTTATACTTCTGGGTTTGGCTGCATGGTGTTCTCAGTGAACACTAGTTGGGTTGATCAAGCTAATCCATGGGAAAGGATTGCTGACCTTGGATCATATTATCTTTTCCTTGGAGTGAACTATCTGATTATCATGCCTATAAGCCGTGCAGATCTTTCCTTGGGATATCTAACGAGAAGCAACTATGCCTACACCTTGCCAACTATAGCTTGGCTTTCCAAAGAGTGGCAGCCTAAATTATGCAACTTTAGTCTGAGTGGTAAAGAGTGTGGTGTTACTTCTAAAATCAATGTCGTGGAGGGAATTTGCAACCCTTGCTTTTAGGTGGGAACAGTGAATCATCCATTTTTGTTCATCCCAACCTTCGCGAACGCCCTGGTTTGGAACCAGCCTCATGTTTAACTAAGAAACATATCCTATTTCCACAGTACATACTGATGCAATCCATATGTAATACTTGGTACTGTAATAGAGAAGTAGTTCTCGACCCTTTTGAATTGTTTATCTAGTTTGGTTGTCTAAAGTCATCATCTTTGAACTTTCTGGTCTCTCTCCTTTGAAACATGTCCTTGTATTGGTACTATGTCTTATCTTAATCAGTTTGTTTACTCGTATGTACTTGATTATATTTTATTTTGACCTTTAGCATGATGCACTTTAGTCATTCAATTCTAGAGTTCCTTTATAAATTAGGGAAATTTTAGCATCAACAGGATGTTATACACCACATGTCATATGCTTTAAGAAACAAACACATCAATGCTTGTGTAAGGGTCGTACTCTATGTAAACTACGTTGCTTTTAGTCATTATAGGATCATGCACTACTCTCTGGTTAAGCTGATGTGATTAGACCATAACATGTTAGGGATTTATATTATCGTACCACTATATAATGTACTGATAGCTGACAAGCGGTAAGCTCGGCAATACCCATGGTTATGGACTTAGGGTTTCATGGAAAAGATAATACTGGGGATTTCGTCGGCTGATTAGACAAACAAGGGAGTCGAAGTCATCTGATTGCTTATGGTCAAATCGATTATAGATTGTTCAAGGCTTTTTCCGGTGTCCCTCTGTTGGCTCCTCCCAGCATATATATAATAGGCTAGGTCCCAAGGCTGTATACGGATAGGTTACAAGTCATGATTACAACAATACTACAATGTCGGTTTCTAATTCCTTATCTAACAAGTTGTGCTTTCCATCAGCTGCTTCTGGGGCATTCTTCTTGGCATTCGTGAGCCATGAGCCATCATTGCAATTAGGGTAACTAATCATAATGATGGCTCCAAAATTAGCCATCTTTCACCGTGTTTAAATATTGTTTTCGGTCAAGCAATTGACAAGAAACTCACAATCCTTGCCACCAATGACTAATAATTGCAAAGATATGCAAAACCTTTCTTTGAATTGTGTTATGCAGGAAATAACAGTTTTTAATGTGAAATCAGGAGTCATAATGAAGGTTTTTGAGGAAGTCCACACGAAAAAGTAATTGGGGGAGTCATTCCCAGGCGTCAGTAGGATTAACGACCACTGGTACGAGCAGAGCCCACCCGTATGGTCCGCCCGTACCAGGTGGTGTTGGCTTCGTCTTGTCAAATCCAATGACTTTCTTGAAGATGCCTATATATATTTTGAGGCTCCAGCCGCTGGACAGAGAGCCTCCATTCTCATATCACATCACAACACCATCAAAGGAGACTCATGCCATTGTTCATCCATTGTTCATCACTTCCATCATCCATCCCCTCCAGTAGACATAGCCATTGCTTTGTACTTTAGATCTCCTTGTGATTTGGTGACCATTGAAAGAATATTTGATTTCAACCTAAGTATTTGTATGATGTTTTCTATCTCTGATCTATTTGTTATGAGTGAGTAGTCCTCACGAGCTGCGGGTTGGGGAGAAACCTCGTAGCAATTATGTGCAACTAATTCATGGGAGTATTGTATTTTTTGCAATTGAGATTTGTATCTTTTGTTCCTTTGTCTCTTGTCTCGATCTGTGCAGTGTAGGTACCCAAGATCCCATAAATTGATAAAGCCTTGAGGTGAGATACTTGGCTCGCTGTGATCCCATAGGAACCCAAGTGACAGAAAGGGTAGTTTGGTCTTGGCTTAGCGACCCATCCGGGATCACAACAACATCACCACTTAAAGCTTTGATATGTGTTTTACACTTAATAATATTTTGTAGCCCATTGTTTTAGTGTGCACTCGGTTGGATTAAAAGAATATTGCTATGCCCGCTGCATCACGAGGCTCTAGTATATTATGATGTGTTGCCCACAAGAGATTATCTCTGTTCAAACATTACACATGATTATGCTTATTATTATTATCTTTTATCCCAAATGATGTGCAGCTGTAGGTTGATCTTCAACCCTGGCCTATCTCCATCCATTGATTTAACCCATTATAAAAGTAACCTAGATTGTTCCAATAAACTAACATAAAACAAACAAACAAAGTCTTGTAGATGTGTCCTTTTTATTTCATTTTAACATTCCTTTCCAAGGTTCGATTAAACCTAGGTCTTCTAGAGAAAAAGCTATTATACTACATTTGTGAATCCGGATCAAAGGTATCAACCCTTTTTCTGGTGTCATTACCCAGGAAGCAATTTCGCTATCCTGATGAGGTCACAAGATACCTTGTTTTTAGCTTTATTATTAGTTTGTAGTTTATTTCTTGTTATCTATTTGAAAACCCAAAAAAATAGTTACTTGTTATTTGTTTTCATTACTCAAACATTACCAAAAATATAATATCCATGCCTGAAAAGAGATTAGGGGAGTATGCTACTCCCACTGATGATTTTATTCGTGCACCTATCACTCAGCCCGCTATTGATGCAGAAACATATGAAATAAAGCCTAACCTTTTAAGTTTGGTTCAAAAAAACCAATTTGGGGGCTCATCTGCTAAAGTTTGGCGTTTGTACATAAACAATTTCACTGAAATTTGCAACATGATGCGTATTAAAGATGTGAATCCAAATGCTGATAAATTAAGATTGTTTCCTTTCTCTCTTAGAGGAAAGGCTAAGGATTGGTTCCTAGCTCTACCAAAGGGCACTATTAAAACTTGGGAGGAATGTACTAATTTCTTTATGACTAATTTTCCCCCCAGCTAAAACTATGCAGCTAAGATCCAACATTAAAAGCTTTAGACAAGAAGACCGTGAGCCACTAGCTCTTGCGTGGGAAAGGATGAAAGAAGTTGTAATGAACTGTCCTAGTCATGGGATTTAAGAATGGCTCATATTACATTTGTTGTATAATGGTCTTAACCCATTGTGTAAGTCTATGCTAGATACTGCAGCAGGAGGAACAATCATGGGAAAGCAAGTGAGTGTTGCAAAGAAATTACTTGATGATGTGCAAAATAATCATGCCCAATACTGATGGAGCAAATCATGGCAATCTCTCATTTGAGCAAACTGTTAGAACCTTTATACAAGATCAAACCGAGCAAAATAACATGCTTATTAAAATCACCGAGAACCATGAAAGTAGTATAGGCAAATTATCTAACCAGGCCGTTACAATTAGAAATGATGTGCAGGCTCTACAGGAAAGGATAAAGACCATTGAGGCTCAGCTGGGTAATGTAGCTAAGAGCCAAGATCTCATACTAGCAAAGTTTGCTGGAAAATCTGAGCCAATCTAGTATAAGACCTCAAGATTATGATGGTGGTAACCAATGAATAGAAACCTGAAGAGCTGGATTATAGCAACACGCCGACATCGGAATATACCGTGGAAGATCTACTAAAGATGATCACCGTGAAGAATCCCGATATAGATAAGGTAATGATGCTATGTACCAACAATTTATACAACAAGTAGCATCTAAAGTTCGTGAGTTAGAGATGGAGTATAAAACACTAGCTGATAAGCTTCCTGCTAAGCTAGATGATATATTTGAGCCTACTATTAAAGTTAAGTTGGGAGTCAATGAGATATCCGCACTTTGTGATCTTGGTGTGAGCGTCTCAAAAATTTCTAAAAGCTTACTAAACTTGGGGCCATTTGTCACTACTGAAATGAGACTCCATCTAGCTGACTCAACTTATAAACAAGCTGTTGGGATAGAAGAAAATATAGTAGTTGAATAAAAGGTAGTCTCGCTCTTATTGATCTTGTTATTATGGACATGCCTAAAGATCCCATAGCACCTATAATTTTAGGTAGGCCATTCCTAAGAACTATTAAGGCTTTAATTAATTTACATGAGGGGAATGTGAGCTTAGGGATACCATCTAGAGATCCTTTTATAGTCCACTTCCCTTGGAAAAAGAAGGCCAAGCCTAATGATGATGATGGTATAATTACTTTAAAATCCAACAATTTTGGAGTGGGTATTCCACTTCTTAAACCTAAATGATTGCCATTAGGGTCAAGCTAATTGACCTTTACTAGAAGCGCTTCATGGGAGGCAACCCATGTAAAATAAAGTTTTTACTTTTGTGTTAGTCTTGTTAGTTTTTGTTTTGTTTTTTCTTTGTTTTTAATAAAGAGTGTTCGAGAAGACCTTTGGAGAGAGGAGTAGAAATAATGTAATCCTTGATCTTTCATTTTACTAACACATGGCCTATGTAGTATTGTTGATTCTTTATGAAGTATATTTTCTGTTATTTTGTCCTATGATAAGATGTGCAAAGCAGCATGGAGCTTCTAATCAAATCTTTGAGTTTTGTAGCTCATAGTACGTAGTGCGGTACGGCCGGAAGGGACCGTACGGTGCGCCTGTACCACATCGAACCATAGGAAGATAAAAATTCTGATTTTTGTCGTAGGAAATAGTGCTCTTAAAGACTACTAATACGGTTGGAAGCGCCTATACCACGCGCCCATACCGTACCCTTGAGCAAACATCAGGTTTCAAGCAAAGATACTGAATTGATAACGACCAGCAGTACGGGCATGCATGACCGTACCGCACGCCCGTACCGCATGCAATGCCATAATGGAGTCGTCGCCCCTAAGGTATGTCACCCATATATATGCGGGCTCCGGCCGTAACGCCCACCCATACCATGTTCTGTCGCCATAACCTGCCCGAGGAGGTAACCTAATAATCCCCAAAACAAATCTTTCTCTTTCTTCTTCCTCCAAACTCCAAACTCCAAACCACCTCATCTAGATCTTCAAATTTACTTAATCTTTCTTTGATTCCTCGCACTCAATCAATCTAAGGTATGATTCTTCTTCGATCCTCAACTTATTTGTACAAAAGCTTCACTCAATCTTTCACCATTGTCATCTAGACTTAGGTCTTGTTCTTGACTCAGTCTTGATATTAAGCATGCTTAGTATTGTCTTAGAGGAGTTTATTTTGTAATTAGTGTAGATAATCAATCATGCAATGTTTCTATTGGACTAAAAAAATTATTAGCAATTTTTATTTACTTTATCTTATTATTTTTAGATGAACACGAGAAGCCGTACACGTGAGATGGCCGCGGAGTCCTCCGCACCATCCTTGATACATTAACCTCTGAGTCACTTGGTATCAAGTTCACCGAGGAGTTTTAGCTAACCCGTTTCATCATCTCAAGCTCCAAGAAATCAAGTCCACCAAGTGGGCATGTCCTTATATCCTGAACCAACTTGGCATTCATGCTGATTTCGATTTACTTTGCAACAATGTTGGTTTGTAGGTGACGAGGGTTTAACTCATCAATGCCCATTGTTATGGACTTGGGTTTTGTAGAAGGAGGGAGCACTGGAGACATCTATCGGCTAGAAAACAAGCACACAGAGGACTCAAAGATTTACCTAGGTTCAGGCCTCGTAGAGGTCCCTACTCCTGCTTGTCTGCTCATGGAATTATCGAAGGAATCGAAGATTACAATGATGCGCAGATGCAATCTGGCGAGGGTTGTGGAAACTAGGATTGTGTGTGTCCTCCTCGCCGCCCCCTCCTAACCTTTATATAGATAGGTTAGATCTCGGTTAGCAGGTCGAGTCGGTTACAAGTTAGGGTTTTCCCCTTCAAACTTTCTATCTTTAGCTTCTTCTTGTTCTTCAAGCAATCGAGAGTCCGTAGGTTACTCGAGTCCTTCATTTGGGCCTTGGCGACACCGTGGGCCTTTACGTATTTAGGACGTATATACCAAGATCGAGTACCTGTAGGGTATACCCATGTCAGTAGCCCCCGAGTGTTCAGTGGAATCACAGATTTGACTGGGACTATTTGAAGTCTTTTGAGTGCATGAATGAGTATATTTCGACTGCTTTGCTTGTGTCATAGGGATTGTTGAAGTGCGTGCCTGATTTAACCAAAGTATCGGTATCAGTTAACCACCTTAGGGTGAAACAATGCAATCTACTCGAACTCGAGTCCCCGGACTCGAATCCGGAAAAGTGCTGGCGTAATTCGACTCAAGCCGCGGAGGTCTTACAGGAGTCGAATTCTAGTTATATGGGTGTGAGCACTCAACGCGTCCGTCAAGGCATGTTCATCGTATCTGTAGATATGGATACATTTTTGGTAGTGTGCAGCTAATGCGTTGCCAAGCCTTATTCAGAACTTACCTTCACGCTGTAAGCGCGACATCCGAATTTTATCATCGTGGAGACGATTCGGGTGACCCAGGAGACGCAGTCTCTTTGTAGGGAAAAATTATGAGGCGGTGTCGCCATGAGTTTCGAGTGTGGATGTTATCAACACACAGTTTTTGTATAAATAATCATAGGGTGCGCGACCAGCGCTCCCTATGGGAGTAGCCCCCGAATGCCTGGTTGAGTCGAAGACTCAGGCAGGGACTGAAGAATCTTTTTGCGACTGCTATCGTCTTTTGTTTGCTTGTTTCAGTCGAATTTGTTTCCGGCGCTCCCTATGGGAGTAACCCATGTCCATAGTCAAGCCATGCTTCGAGTGGTTGGGTTTGCTTTGATTATCCATGTTCCTGAAAAAGAAGAAGAAAGAAAAATCGTAGGGTGCGCGACAAGCGCTCCCTATGGGAGTAGCCCCCGAGTGCTTGGTGGAGTCGAAGACTCGAGCAAGGACTAAAGTAGTCGAAGTTTTCTACTGTGTAGCTTTGATAACGTCAGTGCTGACGATTTCATTACCTCAGTTGCCCGCGTGAGCAAGTTTGACGGGACGTGATGAGCAGTGGGTCCCACTTTCTGACTTTATTTGACTAGGCGTGCATAATCTTTATTTTAACTGCACCTCCTCGATTTCCACGCGTAATGGGAGCAGTGGAGGGACGGTTCGCGCTTCCACTCCTCCACGTGTCCATCACGATTTTTGCCACGCGTCCAGTAGGGTTTTTCTGAGCCGTTGGATTGCATCTTCCAGGGGTTAAGTAGCGGTGCTGTGACAGTAATTTCTCATCTGCTCGCATTCATCCTTTGCTTTCATCGCCATTGCCGCTACTCCTCTTCTTTCTCTGCGCTCATCTCATCCTTGACGCTGGATCAGCTCTGCTCGTTTCCAAGCTACTTCCTTCGGTCGCATCACCACCGCGCAATGGGGAAAAGGAAGGGAGGTGCTGCGTCGATTCCAGCTACATTGCTGCGATGAAGAAGAAAGGCTCCACCGCTATGGCACGGCACAGCCGCCCGGAAGAAGAAGAAGGGCACGGGCACCCGCGTCACGAATGGCGCGTGGCGTCCCTCCATCATCGGATCTCCGTCTTCTTCGTCAAGACGGAGTGCTGTCTGACACAGTCGCCGATGCGCGCATCCCCGGTGGTGAGGCAATCCTTCTCCTCCCACTGGTTTTCGAGTGATGTTTTTGGCATTCATCATTCGTGGTCTCTCCTTGCCCCTTCACCCCTTTTTTAGGGGCCTCCTTTGTTTCTATGGGCTTCATCTCCATCAGCTGACCCCGAACTCGATCCTCCACATCTCTTGGTTCATTACCCTCTGCGAGTGATGGCTCGAAATCGAGCCGCACTTCGGCCTCTTCAAGCGCCTCTTCAAGTTGAAGCGCCAATCTGCATCTGGCTCTTTAGTCTATGATGTAGGTGGTTGCGGAATTCACGTCGACCCATCCACCACCTATTTCAACATCAAGCTCACAACGTCCGTCCAAGGTTGGAGGGACAAGTGGTTCTACATCCGCGATGAGAAGGTTGGCGATGAGCACTTCGGACTCGCACCGTTCGATCCCGCGACGCCGTGCAATAGGAGGCGCTCCAGGAAAAATGTAGTTATGCCTGGCGAATCCGTGGAGACGGACGTGCTGTACGAGCGTGTCTGCGACCTCGAGAGTCGCCTCGGCATAGAGGAGGGAGGCTACGCCGTTATTCGCACGCGCTGGCGCCTGCCGTCCAGCCCTCGCAGCCGAGTCCAGCCCATGTTTCAGTGGACTGGCGCTGACGATCCCACTCGCGTGTCTGCCGATGGCATGTCCGCGAGTGAAGTGGACAAAAGGGTTCGACTGGTCACCAAGTACATTGTCAAAGATGTGCTCCCCAGTAGCCAGTTGTTCCTCCGTTTGATGCTGCTAACCCTCCTCCTGAGGTATAGTTGTGCTACGCAGTAGCTTAATTTGTCGATTGCTTTTTTGCCGTTTATTTTTTTTGCTGAACTTGTTGTCTGTATGCAGGATTGGGCGGTGTCGCCTTGTATGCCCCCTCTTCCTGAGGGGATTATCCCTCGCGAAGCCTTGGAAGAGGACGAGTCCGATTTGACCGTCCCATCTGATGCGGAGGAGGAAACCCCCGAGTCCGGCAGTCCGGATACTCGCAAGCATTCGCGCAATGAGGATTCCGATGCGTCATCTCCTTCGACTCCGGAAGGTGCAGGTGTAGGTGCGGAATTGCTGATCCCTGCCATTCCTATGAGCGTCGTGGCACCATCCTCTCACAAGAAAATGCGATTGCCCAAGGAGTCCTCGTCAAAGTCAGGGGAGCCCACTTTTGACGTTGACAAGTTTGATTGGTAAGTTTTCTAGTTTGCTTGTTCTTCTATGTTTTGCTTTCGTTGGCTCGTCTCTGGGTTTGTCCTTTCTTGATGTGGATTTTGTCTTGCAGTCAAGAGGCGTCGTCATCTTCTGGCGACGTCCAATTCTTGAAAGAATCAGGAGTCGTGACCTCAAGGGCCAAGAAAGAGGTCGAGCGCTCTCCTTCCCCTCCATTGGCGGCGCACTCCGGGCACAACTCTTCCAGCTCTCCACATGAAGGGGGCATCGAATGTTTGCCCAGACGACGGTGCAACAGACAACTTCGAAGTCATTGGAGGATCATGTAAGTGTGGATTTTCCTCTTTTCATGGTGCAGTCGATGGTATCTTTATCTTCTGCTGATCCTTTGTTGTGCGATAGCCCCTTGTGAAGGAAGCCGCGCACTTGGCGGAGCAAGTGCTTGCGATGGGCCGCCAGCATGCTATGCTGGAGACGCATCATCGCGTGGTTGAGAGTGAGTGTCCTGCACTTCTTCCTCTTCTTCTTCTGCTTTGATATAGTCAACTGATAGTCAAACTTTTTGCTGTGTAGCTGAACATAATGCCCTTCTGCGCGACGCTGCCGCCATGGAGAAGACTCTTGCCGCGGCTGTGAAGGGTCGCGATGAGGCAACCGCGGCGCGTGACGAGGCGCAAAGGCGCTAAGAGGATCTTCGTGCTTCCATTTCATCTAGGGAGAAGTTGTTCGAAGAACAGCTTTTCTCGATTGCCAAAGCCCTCTCAGGTACCTTGTTTGGATATCATTGTTGTTCTCCGTTTGTCATTTTGCTGTTGGCATTGATGTTTTGATATTCATCTGTTCGTTATTGTGCAGATGCTAGCGGTTTGAGCTTCGATCCTCAGGCCCTCCGCCGCAAAGACGCTTTGGCAGGCGCACTTTCGGCAATCGAGGACCGCATCGTCGCCGTTCAAGATACGCTCTCCAAGGCCAAGGGCGTTCTTAGTCGCCTCCGGGAGGATCTGATGCCTAAGGCTGAGCTAATCGAAAACATGGGCAAGCTGGTAGAGTCTTTCATCAGGGGTGTTCCCTCTAGCTTCAAGAACTCGCTCCGCGTGGCTGGCGCGTCCATGTCACTTGCCATGGTGCAGGCCCACGGAGCCGTGATTGATCCTACCGCTGTGTCGAAGGCGATGCCTATTAGCACGGACGGCCAGCAGGTAGTATTTGCTCCTTTCGCGACTGCCTGTGGTAAATCTGAGCCGCAGCTGATAAACACGGTCGCGAAGTATTCTGAGGAGCTGCAGCACGTTAAGAAGGCGGCAAAGGCTGCGGCATCAGGGGCTGGCGAAAATTCAGTGGCATTTGACACTGTCACGGACTCGATGAAGCCCCCTAAGCCGTCGAAGTCGAAGAAGCCAATCGCTCCTTAGAATCTTTGTAATAGTTAACTAGTTTATGTCCTTTGTTAAGAACATGCCTAATGGCGAGTGTATCTAGTATCGAATGCACTTGAATCTTTTGTCTTTGTGTTGATTTGGTCGTCTTATTTGTTTCTATCTTGGCTTGTGGTAGGGTACATTGAGTGATCCTTTGAGGGAAACTCAGGACTCGCCGCCTCTTGATGATACTTTGGCACCGCCGTGCTCCAGGGTAGATGAGTTTTCGCTGCTTTCACGACTGCGAGACCATGTGAAGCAGCTGGAGCATGAGTTGCCTGTGCTCCGTGGTAACGCGGATGTATGGAAGTCGAAGGCAGAGAAGGCCGCTGCCCGCGAGCATTATCTGCTGGGCAAGGTGACGCAGCTGGGCGACCAATTAGAGTGTTAGTTTGCTTGCTCTTATCTTTTCCTTGTAGTCACTCGTGATGGTGCACTGTACTTATGCTGCTGTTTGCTGCTTCGTGTAGTTGTCAGCGCGCGTCATCCGTAGGATGAGAAGGATAGAATTGCCATTCGTATGCATGATCTCACCCAGGAGCAACTTCAAGAGAGTGGATACTTCTGGGTAGATCATGATCGTGCGATTGCGCTGGCGACCCTGCAGGATCGCGCGTCGCGAGTGCTGCATTTCCTGAAGAAGTCGCAATCATGCTTGAAGAACATTTATAGGACGATGTTTCCGCTGGATGTTACTCCGTTGAGCTTGCTGGCCCTCCTTGCCAAGTTTCAAGATCTGACCATGGTTCGCGAGTGCATGAGGCAACAGTTGGTGGCTAGTGCCAAGGCCGCTCTATCGCTAGTGCGACTGCATAGGCCTGACGTAGATGTTATGTAATTGCGGTTGGGCCGCGCCAGCAGGTTCTGCCTAGAATATGGTGCCGCACTACCAGGCTGTGGATCGCCCAGCAGAAGAGATCGTCGACTTCTTTGAGGAACAAACCAACGTTCTCTTAATGCAGTAGTTGCTTAGTTTATATCCTGCACATAAGTGTACCTGTGTTGTAAAGTTCGTATAAATGTTGTACATAATTTATTGTCGAATATGTATAAAGAGCTTGCTAGCGTGTGAGTGCGTTGCACTATGCGAATCCTTTTCGTTATCCTGGCCATGCGTTTTATCTCAATCCCTTGTCAACCTGTCAGGTGCGTTGCAACTGGGTTGATGTTGTGTCAAGGGTTTCGATTGATGTGCCAGCTACTCAGGATATCACGTTTTTAGTTTGTAGAACAGATGTGTGTAGGGTGGCGTAGCCCCCGAGTCGATAAGTTGCGAAAAAATAAAGGAAGATACAGAGTTTTGGGGCACTTAGCTTTATTTATTTGTGAGACAGTACGAAGTACAAGGTGTGGCTAAGTAGCCTTGGCTGAGTGCCTTATTTGTGATGCAAAAGTAAAACGACTAAGGGTAGAAGCATCGCAGCTGTGCGATGTTCCAGGGGTTGGAGTATGCGACTCCTGTCTCTAAATCTTGAAGGCGATAGGCGCCACCTGGGATTACTTCTGTAATCACGTATGGTCCTTCCCAGGGGGACTCGAGCTTGAGATGTCCCTGCTGCTTTAGTCGCAGGACCAGGTCGCCTTCGATGAAGGATCTAGGGCGTAATCTCCTACTGTGGTAGTTGCGCAGGTTCTGCTGGTAGATCGTTGATCTTTCCGCGTCGATTTCTCATGCCTCGTCAAGGAGATCAACGGAGTCTTCGAGTGCGAGGGATGACTCTTGTTCGCTGTAAGCGACCACGTGTGGCGCCTTGTACCGTACCTCGGCGGGTAGCACTGCCTCGGCTCCGTGCACCATAAAGAATGGCGTGTATCCCGTGGCACTATTTGGAGTTGTGCGTAGGCTCCAGAGTATGGATTGCAGTTCGTCTGGCCAGCAGCCCGCGGCTTGTTCGAGTGGCCGGAGGAGTCGCTTCTTGATGCTTCCGCAGACGAGCCCGTTTGCTTTTTCCACGTGACCGTTGGTCTGTGGATGTGCTACAGAGGCGTAGCTGATGTTGATCTCCAATTTCTTGCAGAATTCTTCGAACTCCTTGGATGTGAAGTTCGTCCCATTGTTGGTGATGATGCTGTGCGGTACTCCGAAGCGATAGATGATGGATTCGAAGAACTTGACTGCGCTGTCTCCTGATTGGTTGGTCACTGGCATGGCTTCAATCCACTTGGTGAACTTGTCGACTGCGACCAAGAGGTAGACGTAGCCTCCTCGTGAGGACCTTGGGAGTTTGACGACCATGTCGAGTCCCCATTGTGCGAAGGGCCAGGCCAATGGGATTGACCGGAGCTCTGCGCCTGGTGCATGTAGCTTAATCGCGAATCATTGGCAAGCATTGCATTTTTGGACGATGTCCTTAGCATCGCGCATGGCCGTAGGCCAATAGAACCTAGCTCGTAGAGCTTTGGCGATGAGGGCACGACTGCCGGCGTGGTGTCCGCATGTTCCCTCATGGATGTTGAGGAGAACGGCTCTTCCATCGGCCGTGGAGATGCATCGCTGCAGTACTCCTGTGATGTTGCATTTATACAGTTCGCCGTTGATAATAGCGAATGCCTTGGATCACCACGCGATGTGCTGTGCATCAGTCGGATCGTCCGATAGCCTTTTGCTGAGGATGTACGTGATGTACGGTTGCGTCCAGGATTGCTCAATCATCATGACGCTCATTGGTCCCTCGAGTCCTATATCCAGTTCCAAGTCATCAAGTGCCATTGACTCATTGGGCGGCGTAGTCCCCGAGTCCGTTGCTGCGCTTGTTTTCTTCTCTGCGGCCTTTGGCTTGATGGAGCGTTCGTAGATGTGCTCGAGAAATACCCCGAGTGGTATGGGGGCGCAGGTAGAGCCTATGTTGGCGAGTGCGTCCGCCTCTTCGTTGCTTTCACGACCTACGTGCCGCAGCTCGCAACCGTCAAAGTCTCCTTCGAGTGTGTCATAGAGGTCGCGGTACACGATCATGTTGTCGTTCAGTGCGTCGCACTCATGCATTGTTTGGTTGACGACCAGCTTAGAGTCACCGTATATGATGAGCCTCTTGGCGCCGCAGGCTTTTGCCATCCTCATCCCGTGCAACAGGGCCTCATATTCAGCCTCGTTGTTGGAGGCTGTGAACTGCATTCTCAGGATATACTTCAACTTGTCCCCTTGAGGTGATGTCAGTATGACACCTGCGCTTGCTCCGTCCTTCCGCTTGGACCCATCGAAGTGCATTATCCAGAGGTAGGATATATCTGGTTTGTCCGGGAGCTGGTTCTCCATCCAGTGCACGAGGAAGTCAGGGAGAACTTGCGACTTGATTGCGTCGCGCTTTTCGTATGTGATGTCTCGTGGAGACAATTCTATTCCCCAAAGCGCGACTCGTCCCGTGGCATCGGGGTTATTGAGGATATGCCCCAACGGTGAGTCGTTGACCACCACGATTGGGTGTTCCTGGAAGTAATGGCACAGTCGTCGGGGGGTCATGAAGACACCGTACGCCAACTTCTGGTAGTGTGGGTACTATTGTTTTGTTGGCGTGAGGACCTCGCTGAGGTAGTATACTGGGCGTTGTACCCCGTGGACCTTGTTTTCCTCGGCTCGCTCGACGACGAGCACTATGCTAACCACCTGGTTGGTGGCGGAGATATATATATATATATAGCAACAGTGGTTCCCTTTCCCGTGGGGTCACTAGTACTGGCGAGGTGGATAGAAGGCGCTTGAGGTCTTCGAATGCTTCATGCGCTTCATTGGTCCACTTGAACTTTTCAGCTTTTTGGAGGAGTTGGTAGAATGGCAACGCCTTTTCACCCATCCGACTGATGAATTGACTGAGGGCTGCGATTTGCCCAGCCAACTGCTGAACGCGCCGTATGTTTTCGGCTTCTCCATGGCCAGTATGGCTTTTATTTTCTTCGGGTTTGCCTCGATTCCCCTCGCGGAGATGAGGTACCCGAGTAGTTGCTCAGATGGCACGCCGAAGGCGCATTTGTCCGGATTGAGCTTGATCCGGTAGCGGTCGAGGTTGGTGAAGGTTTCGCACAGATCGTCGATTAGCGAGGCTTCTTCCTTGGTCTTGATTACTATGTCGTCGACATAGAATTGAATATTGCAACCCAGTTGTTCCTTGAGGCAAGCCTGCATGCACCGCTGGTAGGTAGCTCCCGCGTTCTTTATCCCGAAGGGCATTGTGTTGTAGCAGAACACACCAAAGGGCGTTGTAAACGCTGTTTTTTCTTGATCTTCCTCCTTCATTCGAATCTGATTATAGCCTGAGTAGGCATCGAGGAAGTAGAGGCGCTCGCATCCCGCAGTGGAGTCGATGATCTGGTCGATGCGTGGCAACGGGAAGTGATCCTTTGGGCAGTGCTTATTCAGAGAGGTGAAGTCCATGCACATCCGCAGGATATCCATGTCCTTTTTTGGTACCAGCACCGTGTTGGCGAGCCAAGTGCTTTCCTTGATCTCGCGTATGAATTTGGCGTCGAGGAGTCTGTTGATCTCCATACCAACTGCCTGTGCTCGTGGCTCGGACAATCTCCGAATTGTTTGCTTGACTGGCCTTGCATCGGGGTTGACGTTGAGTGCGTGCTCGGCGAATTCCCTAGGAACTCCTGGCATGTCCGCAGGACACCAGGCAAAAATTTCCCAGTGCTCATGGAGGAATTTGACGAGTGCGAGTTCCTATGCGGGACTCAAGTTGTTGGCGATGAGGGCTGTCTTGGCACGATCCGATGGGTGGACCTGCACTTTCTTTGTGTGCACCGATGAGTCGAAGGATAGATCGGGCAAGCTCGGTCGGCTCAAGGGGGGCAGACTGTTGTCTGTTGACTCTTTCAGTCTTGCGAGTTCTTCCTGCATGCCGAAGGACTGGGAAATTCTGTTGAATTCCCTGTCATAGCTGTCGGATCTCTCAAAGTTCCTGTTGATCGTGATGACGCCATTGGGACCTGGCATTTTCATCTGCAGGTAGGCGTAGTGTGGCACTGCCATGAACCCAGCGAACGCAACACGTCCGAGGATGCAGTGGTATTGTGAGGGCCAGTCGACGACCTCAAAGTCAATGCGCTCGTGCCGGAAGTTCTTCGGCGTGCCAAAGATGACGTCGAGGTTGATTTTGCCTAGGGGATATACGCGTTTCCCTGGGACGATGCCGTGGAATGTTGTGTCCGAGGCCTCCAGGCAAGTTAGAGGGATCCTCATTGCTCGCAAGGTTCTTGCGAATATGAGGTTGATGCCGCTTCCGCCATCCATGAAGACGCGGCTCATGTCGAAGCCTCCGATTTGCGCCTCGAGTACGAGGGGACAATGGCCTAGACGAGGTACTTGAGGCGGATGGTCGCGTTTGTCGAAGGTGATGCATGACTCGCTTCCACTGAGGCACTCAATGGTAGATGGTGGCGAGTGTGTGGCCAAGTTTACTTGGCGAGTGATGGCCTTCTGCACCCGATTGGAGGGGCGTCCTTTTTGGATCATAATGGTACCCATGGCCCTTGGGTAGGGTTCGCCTCCGTGGTGCTGGTCCGACGCGGCTGCATTCGGTGGTGGCGGAGTGCCATGTGCCACGGTGCCAAGGGCGGCGCCGTAGCCTCTTTCGACTGTGTTGCGGTTCATCCGAGCTAATCCCTCGTGTAGTTTGAGGAATTCGCGGCAGTCCTTGAGGAGGTGGCTGGACTTTTTCTTCCCATCATGCTTGTCGATGTAGAAGTGCACCGTGCATGGCCCGGACAGTTTGTCTTCAATGGTTGTTGCGGGTGCTTCATCACGATCACGACGTTGCCACACTTGCGTGGTCTTCCCGGAGTCGCGATATCCACCGTTACGGTATCCGCTGTTGTGGTTGTCGTCGCGTTTGTCGGTGTAGCCGGCTGCGACCATGTTGACGTCGTCGCGGTCATCGTAGATGTGCATACGGCGTTTGCTTCGGCGGTTGCGTCTGCGCTCGAGTTCCGCCTCCTCGTCGGAATGAACGCAATTCTTCACCGAATCTTCTCCATCGGCCCACCGATTCGCGATCTCCATCAGGTGGTCCATGGTCTTGGGCTTTGAGTGGCCCAGCTCCTCCCTGAGTTCTAGGCAACGGACTCCACCGTTGAATGCATCAATCGCGCGATCCTCCGAGATGTTCTCTGCGGAGTTCTTGATGATGGACCACCTTTGGATGTAGGAGGGTAGCGATTCGCCCGATCGTTGCTGGCAGCATCTTAGCTCTTCGATTGATGCAGGTTGCTTGTACGTGCCCTTGAAATTGCGCACGAAGCTGTAAACTAGCTCATCCCAGCTATGAATGGATCCACGTGGGAGGTTGTTGAGCCATGCTCGGGCGGCGCCCTGCAGCTGTAGCTGCAAGCATTGCATGGCCGTGCTTCGACTGCCTCCGTGGAGCCCGACGAAGGAGATGTGGTCCTCCAGCCAGATTTTTGGGTCCTGTAGGCCATCGAACTTCGGGTTCTCTGACGAGAGTTTAAACCCCTTAGGCATTCGCTTCTGCCTAATGGATCTGCTGAAGCATCTAGGGACGCAGAGCTCCACATCTCCCTCTTCTGAGTCAGTCGACTTAGCGCGCCGCGCCCTTGATTTGTCAATCTTGCGCTGCGTGAGGTCGTCGTGCGCATCATAGTCGTGGTCGTGTCGCCATGAGCGGCGACGTCAAGACAGATCGTGACTGTCGTCGCTAGATGAGGGCGAGGAGTAGTGCTTTGCCCTTTTTCGGCTCTGGTGTTGGCTCCTTGTCGAGGGCAGCCTCGATTAATCCCAAGCCCGCGATCATAGATCGGTTCATGGCGGCTCGGGGATCTCCAGCTGGCGGCTGGTTATTAAGGAGGTACATGGTGGCCGCTGTGACCGCAGCTTGCGGCGTCTTGGGGACCACGTTGCCCCGTGTGTCGACTGTCATAGAGCTGAAGTCGAGGACCTTTGCAGCTTCTATGTGTTCTTGCTCGGTGAGATGGGCCATCCGAGATTGCCTCTTTTTGGCAACGTATTCGTTGCCTCTTGAGGAGGATCCTCCGTAGGAGGAGAGCCCTGCACGTCAAAGACTCAACTCGTCTGCTGCCTTTTTGCGTGCCTCGAGTTGCGCGATTGTTTGCACTTGGCGCTTGAATTCTTCCTTCAAGAGCCAATGGTAGCCCATTAGCAGTTCTTGCGGAGATCCGATGGGTAGAGGAGTGCCTCGTAGGGCCTCGCGGCAGCGAGCCCACTCTTGCTCGTTGAGCTTGATCATGACGCGTTCGCTGGTTTGCTTGTTTATTATGGTTGGAGGTTCGGCTACTCCTCCATTGTTGGCATTGGTGCAATCGCCACTGTTACCGCCGTTAGCTCCGTTTCTGCTATTGCCGCCGTTTGGCGGGTTGGTTCCATTGCCGCGATTGCCCGTGTTGTCGCGGTTGGTGGAGGTGTCGCCTGCGTTGATGACGGCGCACATGAAGTGATTGGGGAAGCTGCTGCTCCCACAACTCTCAGATCCGGAATCGTAGGTTCCGTCTTCAGTGGCCAGGTCGCCTAGATCGGAGTCGCGACTGCTGTCACTGACCGTGTTTTCGACTGCTGTCGAGGCTTGAGCTCACTGAGCGTGCCGATCGATGGAGGAAACCATGATGCTGGAGCAATTGACGGCGCCGTCGGCTGATCAGGCATGCGAAGTGTGCCCATCTGACCAACTTGGAAGCGGAAGCTCCCTATTACCAGGCTGATCCCGTCGCCTACGGACTCGAAAGCCAGGCGAGTGGCTGGCGTGTGGACTGTGAAGTCGAACGCGCCGAAGAGCTGGCGAATCTCCGCTGTTGCGGAGTTGTAGATCGCGGTTGATGGGGCCGAAGAATCCGCAACATCAGCACTCCCAATTCCCACAGATGGCGCCAATTGACGAGGGTTTAACTCATCAATGCCCATTGTTATGGACTTGGGTTTTGGAGAAGGAGGGAGCGCTGAAGACATCTATCGGCTAGCAAACAAGAACACAGGGGACTCAAAGATTTACCCAGGTTCAGGCCTCGTAGAGGTCCCTACTCCTGCTTGTCTGCTCGTGGAATTATCGAAGGAATCGAAGATTACAATGATGCGCAGATGCAATCTGGCGAGGGTTGTGGAAACTAGGGTTGCGTGTGTCCTCCTCGCCGCCCCCTCCTAACCTTTATATAGGTAGGTTAGGTCTCGGGTAGCAGGTCGAGTCGGTTACAAGTTAGGGTTTTCCCCTTCAAACTTTCTATCTTTAGCTTCTTCTTGTTCTTCAAGCAATCGAGAGTCCGTAGGTTACTCGAGTCCTTCATTTGGGCCTTGGCGACACCGTGGGCCTTTACATATTTAGGTCGTATATACCAAGCTCGAGTACCTATAGGGTATACCCATGTCAGTTTGATTTTGTCTTTCAGGATGTTGCCACATATCGCCACTTGACGCTTCAGTTCTTCAGCACTTTGACGCATACAGTGGACCCTTACGGTTGTACCGAGGAAGAAAGGCCCAGAGTTGATCGCATCAAATTCTGCCTTATGAATTGTGAGTACATCCTAACACTCGACCAATGGGCTCAATGTTTTGGGTTTGCCAACAACACCACTGATGTGCGCACAACTACTTTTGTTTTAAATCCTGCACCTTGGGAGTACTTTAATTTAATGAGAATTCGTGGAAACACACCCAAGGGAAACCAAATTGATCATCCTGCTATTTGCTATTTATTTTATGTGATTGCTAACACCTTGCAGGCATGTGGTGAGTTTACTAGAGTTAATGAGGAAGACATGTTGATCCTTGCAAATGATGCTATTATTAATTGTAACTTAACGCCAAATTTGGGTGCTTTTCTTGTGTTTTACCATAAGAATCAAGCTCTTCAATCTCGAGGACCCATATGCGGCACGGGAGTTGTGACCGTTCTTGCACGCGCACTTCACATCAACCTAGGTTACATCTAGCAGTTGATAGGAAGTCATCGTCTCGGTCTCCCTACTCTAAGAGCACGTGGTATGGTTTCTAAAACTCATGGTAGTTACTTCCTCAATATACCTAGAGCGGATTACTTGATCCCGGCTCCTTTGCCTAACGGTTTATTCTCTATCGAGGGGGACATTTGCATTTTGACGTGCAGGTTGAGGCTAATCTACCCCAACAAGAAATACCAATGGGAGGAGGAGAATATGAAGAAGTATAACAAGGAGGACCCGAACAAGACGAGCAACCACCAAACTACTACACCACCTACGAAGATATCTATGCACCCAAAGGAAATATTCGAAACATGAACAATCTCTCCATCAACCTTCGAGATGCTAGTGCAGGCCTCGCCACCCAGTTCCATCATTGAAGCAGCCAATGGAACGTGGGAAACTATCCGCCGCCACCACAATGAGAAACAAAAGGGCTTGCAAAAGCCTGAGCTTGGGGATGTGTTCCCTCGGCAAATTTATTTGTGTAATAACAAGGTTGTACTCCACCTCCTTGAGAGCTTTGAAACACTCATGTTGGCTTGTTCCAACACTTCTTTTTTCTTTGCTTTTTAAGTTTGCTTTTATTTTTATTTTTAATTTGTTTTTTGTTTGTTTTTATTTTATTAAAACCCTTGCTTGGTCGCAAGTTCATTTCTATTCTTTAATCCTATCCTCAAAAATAGAAAAATTTTTTTCTGTTCTTCCTTTTTCGTAAATGTGGATTCGCACTTTGTCTCTTTGCTTTAATATTATTATGAGAATAATCGTGTTTGAGTTTTGAAGGAACACATCCCTATAAGGAAGAGGATCATGGAGTCACTTATGAGAGGTATGTCCTATGTCTCCCGCTTTTGAAATTTGAGTTTTTATCTTAGTTGGTTGATTTGCTAAGATGCCATGCTGGTGGGAGAAATTTAATATGGTTAGCGTAAAGCTTTTTATTAGTATGATGATTAGTTGTTGAAGCTCTTGCTTTAGTTCTTTTAGATAACTGAGTCTTCCCTTGGAAAAATATTTCCAAACAATAAGAAAAAGTCTGAAATTTATGACTTGTTTGATGAATGATTGTCCTGAGAGTATACCCTTGAAGATACTTAACCCCATAGATATTTTGATAGTCTTGATGGCACTCATGAAAGGAGTCGTTTAATTGAAATAAAGTCTAGTGGTAATTGTGATGCATGCCAAAGCTAACCTTGTGGATCAAATCATGGTACTAGCTCAAAAAAGAAGAGAAGAGAGACAATTTTGTTTTATGTCTCTAATGCACACGTTTGGGATGCCAACAACTCCGCTAGATTTTGAACGATCTATGGTATAACCACGGATTTCGGTTATGAGTTGATGACATGAGTGGCATGATCTATGGACAAATGTATTGGTAATCTCAAAGGATGTGAAAACACTTGCAAAATAAACAACCAATGATCCTTGAAAGAATAAAAAGAAAAATATATCTATCAGCATCCATATGACAAGTCCTTGGCATGGTCTCATTACTACTCTACGAATTTTTCTTGAAAAACAATGATTAGATTACAAGTGTTTTTGATGGACTTGATTTATTGATGTGGGTGTAAATAAGACACTTTGTTGTTATGCTACTTAGTACATGAAACTCTCTTACTCAATTACATTATTTAAAACATCCTAGTGTTTGTTGGTAAGCTGAGAGTTAACTAGAAGAATTGGATTGATCGCTACACTTCTAGTTATTTATACTTATATTAAACATTACTTTGATTGTCTTGACTTACCGAAGCTTGTATATTACTCTTGTCATCTCTCTAACTTTGATAAGCCTCGCAAATGAGTGAAGTGTTGAGCGCATATGACTACCAACCGTAAGTGAATTCTTATTCTTGTTGTTTCAAGTTTAAATGTTGAATTCCTTATAGTTATTTTGTTTCTTCTTGTTTGAGGGCGATCAAGGTTTGAGCTTTGGGGAAGTTGATGGCTCCAAAATTAGCCATCTTTCACCTCGTTTAAACATTGTTTTCGGTCAAGCAATTGACAAGAAACTCTCAATCCTTGCCACTAATTACTAATAATTACAAAGATATGCAAAACCTTTCTTTGAATTGTGTTGTGAAGGAAATTATGCTTTTTAATGCGAAATAAGGAGTCATAATGAAGGTTTTTAAGGAAGTCCACATGACCAAGTAATTGGGGAGTCATTCCCAGGAATCAGTAGGCTTAACGACCACTGGTACGGGCAGAGCCCGCCCGTACCATCCACCTATACCAGGTGGCGTTGTCTTCGTCTCGTCAAACCCTATGACTTTCGTGAAGATGCCTATATATTTTGAGGATCCAGCCGTCGGCCCGAGCGCCGGAATTTTCAGATGACATCACAACAACACCAAAGGAGATCCACTCCATTGTTCATCCATTGTTCATAACTTCCATCATCCATCCCCTCCAATAGCCATAACCATTGCTTTTTTACTTTAGATCTCATTGTGATTTGGCGAGCATTGTAAGAATATTTGATTTCAATCTAAGTATTTGTATGATGTTTCCTATCTCCGGTGTATTTGTTATGAGTGAGTAGTCCTCATGGGATGCGGGTTGGGGAGAAACCTTGTAGCAATTATGTCCATCTAATTCATGGGAGTATTGTATTTTGTTTGCAATTGAGATTTGTATCTTTTGTTTCTTTGTCTCTTGTCTCGATCTGTCGACTTGTAGGTACCCGAGATCTCGTAGATAATTTCTAGATGCGATCTCATAGGAACCCTAGTGACAGAAAGGCTAGTACGGTCTTCGCTTAGCGACCCATTCGGGATCACAACAACATCACCACTTAAAACTTTGAGCTATGTTTTACACTTAATAATCGTTTGTATCCTGTTGCTTCGGTGTGCACTCGGTTGGATTAAAAGACTATTGCTATGCCCGCTGCATCATAGGGCTCTAGTATATTAGGATGTGTTGCCCACAAGTTACACATGACTACGCTTATTATTATCTTTTATCCCAAATGATGTGCAATGTTAGGTGGATCTTCAACCTTGGCCTATCTCCATCCATTGATTCAACCCATTATAAAAGTAAACTAGATTAGTCTGATAAACTAAGGTAAAATGAACAATTAAGTATTGTAGATGTGTCCTTTTTATTTCCTTTTAGCATTGATTTCCATTGTTCGAATAATCCTAGGTCTTCTAGGGAAAAAGCTATTATACTACATCCGTGAATCCGCATCAAAGGTATCACATAAGAACCCGAATATTCATACCCATGTCAGTAGCCCTCGAGACTCTATCCGAATCGCAGATTTGGGTTGAGTCTCAAAGATAATTTTATTATAAACTGTAGTTTTTCTTTTGTTTAAATCATTGTAGGGTTTTGGTATAACATGCCTGATGCATCCGACGGATCGGGAATCAGTTAATTGCTCTTGGGAAAAAACACAGTGAACCTACATCAAATTCAAGTCCCCAGGCTCGAACTTGGAATTTTACTGGCGTAATTCAGTTCGTGTCGTTGAGGTCTTATCAAATATTGAATTCCAGTTCTATTATTTCAGGTACCCAACATGTCTATCGGGATTTTTCATCACATCATTGATACAAATAATTTTACTAGCATAGCGCATTCATGTGTGATTACCATGCCACAGAGGATAAATCCTAGGGTCTTACCTTCATGTCATGGACACGCCATTTAGACTTATTGTCACGTCAAGCACCGTCCGAGATTTTTTTGATATTTTACTGACTACCTTGTTTTGGCTGTTTGGAATTACTGAAGTTGTCAGCTTCTTATTTTCTTCGGGTGATGCTCATAAACTCTCCCAATGGGAGAAACATTTGAGGATATGACAATGTGATTCTCATTAGTTTATATTCTTTTTAATGTGGTGGAGTTTTTATTTTATCGGGTGTGCTTTCAACACAAGAGGATGATATTGCATCGGGTCATGCTTTAGCCTTATATGTAGAACGAAGTTTTTCTATCTGGTGCGCAACATCGCTCCCGATGGGAGTATCCCTTGAGGCTACAGTCGAATATTTGTATTAGATTGTAGGCTCATGTCTCTAGTCATCCGAAGAAAGTTTCAACTCAGGTCTTGTTTTACTAGATCCATCATGATGTTTTTATCGGGTGCGCGGTAGTGCTTCCCATGGGTGTAACCTCTGAGGCTATGTCCTGATGCTTTCATTGAAATATAAGCTCATGGTTGTGACTCGTTTTGTCTGTTTTACCTAATATTGCGACAACTTATGCAAGCATCGAGATATTCTATTGATGGAGCCCCGGAGTATATAAATATGAAGAACTAAAGTTGAGCTCAGAATAAATTATGTTTTATTGTAAAACTGAAGATGAAGGTACATGTTCTGGCAGAATTGCCTGGCTGTTGGCCTTTATTTAATGTAAGTTGCAGAAGCATAACAAAAATCTAAGCAGAGAAACGTCGCAGCTGCGCAACATTCCATGGATTGGAGTACTTGACTCCTGTTTTCTTGTCTTGGAGCTGATATGCTCCATTGGGGATTACTTATGTAATGATGTAAGGCCCTTCCCATGGTGATTCCATCTTTTGGTGACCATCTTGTTTAAGGCGAAGGACCAAGTCCCCTACATCAAAAGACATGGGTCATAATCATTGGATGTTGTAGTTTCGTAAATTCTGCTGATATATGGTTGCTCTTTGTAAAGCAACTTCACGAGCTTCGTCGAGTGCATCGATGTCATCTTCTAATGCTTCTTGGGATGGTTCTTCATCATATTCGGCAACTCGAGGAGACTCATAAATTACTTCGACTGGAAGGACAGCTTCCACTCCATGTACCAGAAAGAATGGTGTTTCTTGTGTTGAATTGTTTGGGGTGGTGCGTAGACTCCATAGGGTAGAGGGTAATTCATCTACTAGGCTCCTTTTGCTCTGTCTAGTGGTGCCAACAATCTTTTCTTAATACCACCGGTGAAGAGACCGGTGGCCTTTTCTACTTTCCCATTGGTTGCGGGTGAGCAACTGAGGCATAGCTTACTTTTATACCCATGTCCTTGCAGTACTCCATGAATTCATTAGAAGTGAAGTTTGTTCCATTGTCGGTGATAATACTATTTCGTACCCCGAATCGGAACACTATTTATTTGATAAAATTCATAGCCAATGTTCCATCTTGGATAGTGACGGGCATCACATCAATCCACTTTGTAAATTTGGTTGACTACTACTAGCATAAAGACATGTCCTCCGGGCGAAGATTTATGAAGTATACCCACCATATCAAGCCCCCACTGAGCGAATGGCCAAGCAAGAGGTATGGGGTTAAGTTCTACGACAGGTGCGTTGGGCTTTGTTGCCAAACACTGACATGCTTCACATGTTCGTACGGTATCCTTTGCATCTTGCACTGTTGTGAGCTAGTAGAACCCTGCACGAAAAGCTTTGGCTACAATTTCTCGGCTGCTGGCGTGATGGCTACACACTCCTTCATGTATATCTTTAAGGATGATCTTCCCTTCCTCTGGCCTAATACATCGCTGTAACACCCCTAAGATGCTTCTTTTATACAATTCCCCTTTAATGACTCTGAAGGCTTTAGACCGATGTGTGATTCGTCGTGGTTCTATCACATCCTAGGGGAGTTCTCCTCTCATCATGTATGCTACATACGGCTTCATCCATGTGGGCTCTATTATCATGACTTCTTCAAGTTCTAGCTCTTCATCAAGGACTTCTTCTGCGCTTTGAGGTGTTGGCGCAGCCCGCGGATCCTTTTGCGACTTGACCTTCCTTTTTGGTTTTGGCACTATGACTTTAGATACCCTTTTGGCTTTGATAGAACGTTCCGCTATTTCCTCCCAAAAAACTTCGGGTGGTACTGGTAAGCATAACGATCTGATATTTGCCAAATTGTCGACCTCTTCATTTCTTGCCCTTCCTATGTGTGAAACTTCACACCTGTCAAATTGAGCTTCCATGATGCTATAGAGATCATTGTAAGAAACCATGTTGTCACTGACAGCGTTGCACTTCATCATTGCTTGTTGTGCCACAAGGTTGGAGTCACCAAATATTTTCAAGCGAGCTGCACCGCAAGCTTTAGGAATTGACATGCTGTGTAACATGGCTTCATATTCAGCTTCATTATTTGACGCATTTACAAAAGTCATCTGAAGTATGTAGCTCATTTTTTGCCTTGAGGTGACACCAATATGACCCCAGCTCCTGCCCCTTCTATCCTTTTAGACCTGTCGAAATACATTGTCCATGAAGTGGAGAGGTCTGTCAGACCTGCGCACTGTAGTTCTGTCCATTCGGTGATGAAGTCAAGTAAAATTTTAGATTTAATCATTTTGCGCTTCTCGTACGTGATATCTTCAGGGGACATCTCAATGCCCCATAAAGAGACGCGTCCTATAGCTTCTGGATTGTTGAGAATATTAGAGAGAGGTGCTTCATTGACTACTATGATCAGGTGTTTCGAATAGTTTGCGTGTTATCATAAAAACTCCATAAGCTAGCTTCTGATAATGCGGATACCTTTGTTTGGATGGGGAGAGGACCTCACTTAGGAAATAGAATGATCTTTGAACACCATGGGCTTTCCCTTCTTTGGGTCACTCGACGACCAATATTGTACTTACCACCTGATTAGTAGCAGCAATATAAAGTAACAGAGGTTCTTTTTCTCGTGGAGACACGACTACAGGGGATGTCGAAAGTGTTTTGTTGAGGTCCTCGAAACCACGCTGAGCTTCATCCGTACATTCGAATTTATTTGATTTCCTCATGAGGGCATAAATGTTATTGCTTTTTCTCCTAAGCAGGCGATAAAATGGCTGAGTGGTGCGGCTTGCCCAGCCAATTGTTGCATGCCCCAAAGATTTTTTGGCTTTTTCATCGTGAGTATTGCCTGTATTTTATCTGGATTGGCCTTTATTCCTCTTGCTGATACGAGGTATCCGAAGAGTTCCCCCGAAGGGACTCCAAAGAAGCACTTCGTCGAGTTGCGCTTAATGCAGTATTTTTCGAGGTTATCAAATGTTTCTCGAAGATCATCGATAAGAGTCGATCCTTGTTTTGTTGTAACTATACAATTGTCGATATAAAATTGTACATTTGTTCCTATCTAGGTTCATAGGAAATTTTGCATCAATTCGCTGATATGTTGCACCTGCATTTTTGAGTCTAAAGTGCATTGTTCTGTAGCATAATACACAATAGGGTGTGATATATGTTGTTTTATCCTGGTCTTCCACCTTCATCCGAATTTGGTGGTATCATGAATATGCGTCTAGAAAGTAAAGACGTCTGCACCCTGTCATGGGGCCCAGATTAATCCTCTGAGAATCCCTATTATGCACACCACCATGATCCCATGATCAGTCAGTCATGGCACATAACCGACAAGTATCAAAGTAAACATCCAATACTTAAGAAGATACAACTCATACCTTAATGCCATTTTGGCTACATCAATCAACATAAGTGGAACTTCATCAAGCGTAGAGCCTGAGCCATGCCTAAACCTATAGGCAGCTGACTAGAGAATGTCCTAGCTCACATAGTAGTCAACTTCACCTTCTTCTTGATATCTGGTCAAGTTAATAGCCAAGGACAATGCGAGTGAGTACTTTGAATGTACTCGCAAACCACCTTAAGAGAAAATAATAACAAGAGGATATGCAATATGGTGTGGTAGTAGGAGGGCTTCAAGAGAGGTTCTTTTCTCAAATTGTTTCTCTTGTAGATATAACATCTACATATCTTTGTTAAAAACTTTTGGTAAAACATTTATGAAACCTTTTTGAAAAGTTTGGAAAACACTAGGATTGGGTAACCTATTTGTTTCTTCCTTCCGGTCATCTCATGACCAAACTCCTTTCCTTCCTTTCCGACCATCTCATGGTCAAAAAAATTCCAAAACCTTTGCTTTTTAGAAGTCCTTTTTGAAATCAAAACCAGCACCGCTCTATAGTAGTTTGTCCAACCCATCCATAAGCCCGGACATGGCTATTCGAATAGATTTACACTCTACAAGGTTGTACACTTTACCCACACCATCCGGGTACCCTACCCTGATCCCATATGGATCGTGGGTCGAATAACCGATCAAGACCTTCGGAAAGCCCACTCTAGTGCAAGCGCCTACACTACGAGTCGTTTCCCTCAACACCGGGACGTTGGGTACCAAGGACCAACCGGAGCGCCTTTATTGTACGCTTTCAATGAGAGGCTCATAGTATCGCATGGAGGCCCGTAGACCCTTTGTTCCTTCTGCTGGGTGCTGAGGTACATTATAGGGACCTAGAGAAGGCCCAACCTCTAGAGATTAAAATCTCCTATAGGAGTTGTGAGACAACTTATACCAGAGGATACAAACTTCCATCCCAGCCCCTTCCCATATAGAAGTAACTAGCAAAAATACCCATGCGTTGTAACATACAATCTAGTAAGCTAGACTCTGACTCCTTGTTAGTTGGTGACCTGTGCCAGAAGTGTGGAATTTTAAAATTCAAAAAAAATGTTTGCACCATCCCATATTCTTACCGCATGATCAGATGAAATAGTAAAAAATACATTCCTATTGTACAGTTTCTCAAAAAATATTCAATATGGTTGAAAGATGCAACATGTATGCTTCTTTTAAGTTTGATGACCAGAAATGCACCCAAATATCAAGATATAGCCCGTCACAAATTCTAGATGCATCCGGTGAAATGAGTAGGGATCAAGTCTGTTCCAATAGAAGTGGATTCAGAATATTACAAGGTTAACTTAGGGCATCTCTAACATATCCCCAATCAGTTAGAGGAGTAAAATGCCAAATACCTATTAGAGGAGTAAAAATACTTCTCTAACCGATAGTCATTCCTAACCGATCTCCTATAGTTAGCGAAGTAAATCAAATGAACACGTCCAAATTCGATCAAAATCAACCGAATTCAAACCGAATTTCAAACTAACACATATATTTAACACAATACATACATACTACTACCAAAAGAAGGTCGAATTTGACAAAATTCGACCGACTTCGACCACCTCCTAACCCTAGTCATCGTCCCAGTCGTAGGAGAAGGAATTAGAATCGAGCTCAATCACTGCCGGCATCATCGACAGGCCCGCTGAGCTGCCGACGTCCTCCTCCCTCACCCTGGCCGGTGCGGGAGCGGTCGACGGGCCCACAGCATTGGCGACCCCTTCTTCTTCGCTGCGTTCACCTTCCGCTTGGGCTCGGAAAGTTCTTCGAGCCACTGCCGCTCCTCCTCGACGAGCTCCGGGTTGAGCCCGATGAGCGTTGCCACCATCGCCGCGTCATGGTGCTCCGCCTCAAGGCGCTCATGGGCCTCCCTGTCCTCCTGCCGCTCACGGTCGGAGATGATTCGGAGGCTAGCTGACTCCAAGTCCGGCACCGTGTGGCACCCTAGCGAGAAGTTGAGCTCGCCGCAGTCAGCGCTTTGGAGCTCGACATTCTTCACATCGTACGTCAGCACCGCCTGCTCCGCCGACTGGAAGCTGCCTATCCATACCTTCTTGTGGGTGTTGCGGTCGGTGATTTCAGCGACCAACACCCCCTACGGCCGCTTCTGCATGCCATGGTAGACCGACATCGGTGGCATCGGCAAGTTGAGGGTGCTGGTGGAGCGTCGGGCTCCTCCAGCTCATGGGTGGCGCCAATCGTGGAGGAGAAGGAGTGGAACAACAACGTGAAGAGGAAGAGGCTTGAGCTCGCGGCGGGGGGCTATGGTGCCAGAGAGTGCTGGGGATTGGTGGCGGAGACGGCCGACAAGAGGATCCGGCCATCGTGGGGCTCCATCGGTGGCTGTGGTGGCGGCGGGGGTGTCAGTTGTCGCCAGAGATGGTGTAGGGCACGAGGCGAGTGGTGTGAACGCAAGGGAAACAAGAGGAATCTTTTACTCATCGGTGTGACCAACTTCTATATTTACTCATCGGCTGCACCGATGAGTAAAACTTTTACTCCTCTAACACCGTTTGAACATCGGTTAGGTGCGGTTAGAGGAGTAAAAAACATCTTTTACTCCTCTAACCTATTATTGGGGATCGATCGGAGATGCCCTTATACTAAGCATCATAATTTCCTAATAATCCAGATAACCAACAACTAACAATTGTCTAGGTTAAAATTTATCTTTCCTTCCTCTGAGAGTGATGGTACAACCAATGAAAATTGCACCCTCGCATAGCAAATTGGAGTGGCAGCATAAAACCCATTATATCTATGTATGACGTTGCATCGGTTCTTTTCAGGACTAATTCATTGTGGCACTTAATGTCTGAATGAATGCGATACAGAGTTGCAGAACACCCCGACTGGTTCCCCTCCACTCCATCGAACATATAATAAAAATGGTTTTTCTCCGTTGAGATATGACAGATCAAAGGGTACTTATCAGGGGTTCTGAGATGAATCGACATGCTGACTTAACTTGTATAACATGCATGAAGAGTTTTTGTCCACATATATATATATATCGTGTGCTCCCTCTCTTAAATTAACTCTCTTTGTCCACATATACAGATCGCGTGCTCCCTCTCTTAAGCTAACTCGCATCATTTCATGGATAAATTAGAATTACTCGTGTCATGTGTAGATGAGGACGAGTCCACGACCTGCAGGTCGGCACTAGTGGCTCATCTAACGATGCAGGCCTAATGATGCAGGACAGCAGCATCTCCAATTGTGCATGACAGCAGCGGACTCTTTGCCATCGTAACCAAGTCCGTCACCCACGCCATGAACGATATCTCTAGTGCTCGCTCATCTTTTCATGTTCAAAGCGAAAAGCTGAACGCCCTAGGAAGAGCAGGCAGGCGACACGATTTTTAGTTTACAGAAAAATTCAGAGACTCAAATATTAGTTCAGGGAAATCAGCTCTCAAGCCCAGTGCCAGCTCAATACACTAAGAGCACCTTAGGGACTCTTAGGCAGGAGAACAAAGGGTCGTAGCTGCAGGATGCAAGTCTCTCTCTCAGTGCTTTCATGTCACTCGAAGGTCACAAGCTTGTCAGACGCACACTCACTGGAGTTGTGGGGAACTACCTAGAATCAACTCGGTACCTTCGGATGCCTCGCAAAAATCTGGAGGATACGATGTTGCTCGTCCTAATGTTGTTGCAGCCGTGCTTGGATATTCATCCAGGGTATCCGTAGGAGGACTTAAGAGGCGTCGTGGCCCACTCCCACCTCTGAACGGCGCTTAGCCAGTTAGCCTGCCGCCACTGAAGCTCTAGGAACTGGAATCACCCTGACCTGATCTGTAACCTATCGTGGCACAAGCTCCGGACGTGCGAAGGGCACCAGAATTTCCCTGATTTGATCTTCTCATACGGTGAAATCAAGAGGAAGAAAGGAAGTGATATATTAATAGGGGCACGACAGGGGAATAGTTTGGATAGGACTTGAGTCGAGCGTAGCCTAGTTATACGGCGGAAACTAGAGAGGCGCCGGCGACAGGCCAGGGGAGGAGGGGGCTGGCCGCTTACCAGTCGCGAGGAGATGCGGACACGCATCTAGGTCCCATGACTACCCACCTAGCTCAATATCTCTGCTCTTCCCGGTCGGTCGGCAAGAAAAGAAAAAATGTTCGGCGTAGCGCCAGAACTTTTCTGGACAGGCCTCAGAACAATGCAGCGCAAAGGTGAA
This sequence comes from Avena insularis, assembly GCA_023614405.1. Taxonomy (NCBI): domain Eukaryota; kingdom Viridiplantae; phylum Streptophyta; class Magnoliopsida; order Poales; family Poaceae; genus Avena; species Avena insularis. The sequence continues at coordinate 329,276,999 of CM042688.1, forward strand.
CTGATGTTCGGCGCAGCGCCAGAACTTTCTTGGACGAGGCTTAGAACGGTTGCATCATGACGGTGAGGAGATGGTGGATTCCCGCAGAGAGATGAGGCTATGCTGGAACCGCTTTGGGAGACGTCTTTGGTAGCCCTGCCGAGTCAGACAGAGAAAAGTATCAAGTTAGGCCAGGAAGAGAGGAACAAGAAATACATATAAAAAGAGCCATGTTACCCAGAGAACAAGAAAAGAAAGAAGGGATTACTCGGATGCAGCAGGTGGATCCTTGGGTCTTGGAGCTCTCCGGACAGTGGTCTTAACGGGGAATTTGCCGCCAACCTTGTTGGCGGACCTCTTGTATCTTTTCCCAGCCCAGGTCAACTCGGAAGGAGGACTCGAAGTTGCGGTTCGTTTCTTCGCCGGGACTTGGTCTCCCACTGCCACGGGAGGCACATCGTGCACCTGACCAACCGGGTTAGCTGGAGGGGGATCAGCAGGATAGCCATATGAGATAGGCACAGGGTTAAATACCTTCAAGATCTCACAATCATCATCTTCGTCATCATTTGTATAATCCTTTAAGAGAGAGGTCTTACCGGAGGATCAACCAGAGCTAGAGTCCGGGACAGGCATGAACTCCTCGAAGTCAGGCTCCTCTAGGTCAGAGGTGTCCCGATCCTTGCCCCACTTGAGGGTCGGGCTCAAGGTGTCCTCTATTGTTTGCTAAAGGAATTTATGAGTGAAGCAAAGAAAAAGGGTCAAATAGGCGATAAGAGCCGACATAAATGTTAACTCGGAAAAATGATCACATGAGAAATGTATCACGGGAGCTGGCCTATCTCGGCTGAAGTGCTCTAGCCCCCACTCCCAAATCTCGGTCAAGGGCGTCTTCAAGATAGACTTAACCTGGTGATAGATCTTGGAGTGAGAAAGCTTGATCGATGAAACTCGATTAGGGTCAAGATGACCGCTCATTTGACAGAGTTTGTGGGTGCGTTTCTGCAGCAAGCAGATTCGGCTCTGGATGAAAGTGAGCATTAGATCCTCGCTGGACATCCCCTCTGTTATCAGGTCAAGAATACACTTCTCCACCAGGTCAACCAAGGTGCTTGACTTCTTTGGGATCCGGCTCCATCGATTCCTATTAGGGACGCCGAGGCAGCCGAATCTTATACTCAGAGGTATCGTTCTTTACATAAAAGACCGTCTTGGCCCACCCTTTGTAGGACTCCAAGCTGGTAACGCAGGGATGGAGTCTCGTTGAGGAGAGATGGAGGCCGTCCCACATTGGGTCAGAGACTTGTCGGCGGGGCGAAGTTCCTTATTCAGAATGAAGTTGGCCCGAAAACTAAAGAACTTGAACCAGATTTGTATCAAAGGCCACAGGCTGAGATACCCCTCGATGCTAGAAAAAAAGCATAGAGAGAAGCGATGGCGTTTGCAGGAAGATGATGGGGTTGGAGAACAAAAGTGGTGAGGAAGTCATGGAAGAAATCACTGAAAGGAAGGCCGAAGCTGCGAGCGAAGTGGGAAAGGAAAACCACGAAGTCACTAGGCTCAGGAGTAGGGATAAGTTTGTTGTTGGGAATGCGACAGCTAACTCCAGTGGGAATGCGGTGGCTGCGGATGAGCCAGTTGATATCGTCTTGGATCACCCAGGAACCGGATCAAGCACCGCGCTCATTGGCGGTGCCACCCTCTTCATGCTCCTCGACTATGGTGACATCTTGCAACATCTCCAGATCCTCTTCTTTAGATGCGGAGTACGAATCGGAGGGGAACTACCCCGATTGACAGGGGCCCGTAGAGGCGGCGAGCAGTGGAGCTGTGCTGGAGCGAGCGAGGAACAAAGAACAGCAGCGGTGGCGCTGCAAGGAGGAAGAAGGAGAAGAAGAGGCGAACGGGGGAAATGACTAAGGGACGCCCCACTCCCCTATTTAACCATGCCCCTAGCGGGGGTAGTGGGATTGCAATTTGCGCCAGGCCACATCGTGTGGGCGTGTATTTCCCGAAGGAACCAATCAGTAGGGAGCCACACAGAGGGTCACACAGCGCAGCAGATCAACCGACACGACATGGCTCTGCAGTTATTGAAGAGGCACCCATGATGTGACTATTGTGCAGTAATTCCTGACGGCATGCACAGTAACTGACACATGCCCTTAAAATGAGTTAAGGATAATGATTACGCTCCATGTAGGATGTGGGGAAGTGTATGCTAGAAGAAAGGCATCTAAGTGGAGTAACCCGGATGCAATGCTATGACTCGGCCAACGAGAAGTAAGTCAGAAAAGAGCCAAAGGGTCAGGGTGAGAATCAAATCACGAGTTATAGCTGAGTTAGGCGAGAAGAACTAGGATCAAGTGGGTTGAACTTGTTGTGGCCTTATCATCTGAAGTTTCTAAGACCACACAAGCTTCGGGGACTAATGCTGGGGGACCCCGGGTAGGGTTGATCCAGGGTATAAAGACTATGTCTACTGAGGTATAACAAGGTCAAAGAAAATGCTGACTAAGGTACCTGGAGGCCGGCCGAGTTAAGGCTGGCTTAGCCATGGGTGTGTCCACCAAACATTACCTCGGCCGACATACAACGTATGTTGGCATCGTCATATTATGTGTTTGCAGGTACTGACTAGGACGAGTTAACCAAGAGGGAGCCGGGTTAGTAGTTGGCTTACAGAGGAAGGAAAGGATCTTCCCGTGGTCAGCACTTTTCTCTCTCTACTGGTACCACTATAGAGAGAGCGAAGAAGATAGAGAGAAGGACCAGCAGCACGGGCCGACAAGGGTGACGTTGATTGACTGTTGCTGGTCAGGTCACATGGCTCCACATAGGCTTATGGCATGGTCTTAGAGAGGCTTGCACCATGGGCTCTAGGAAGCTTACAATAGGAAAAAGAGGAGCACCGCTTTGCTATTTTAGGAGGAGCATATTCCTAGAATATGCTCTATACGTATGCCCTAAGTGTAACCTAGCCACCCCTTTATAAGGTGAGCCAGGACCTCCAAGGAGGGGTCGGTCATTTTTGGTAGGGGAAAATCCTAGAGAGAGTGGTGAGTAGAGAAGAACTTCATCTTCCTCCTCTCCTCAATGCAGCTCAAGGAGCATCTGTAAACCACCATTGATCTTGAGAATACAAAACATCGTGTGTGGAATAACCACACTATCACTCCCTGGATACCTCTAGCACATTTTGGCCCCATCTTTAGCCTATCCATGGAATCTTCCTTGACACCACCACGACATTGAGATAGTAGCAATTGGAATAACTTAAATTGCCTTTGTGGAATTTCCTTTAGGATTTATTTGCCAAAACCACTTAATAAAGGGGTTTGGAACTAAGACTTTGGTCTGTATTATATCAACAGACGAAATTTATATCAACATATAGGTATTGAAATAACAAGGCCAACAAAAGTGATTTCAAGATTTTATCTCTTTGCTTTAATTAGATATGATTATTTTAGTGGAAAACCCCTAGTTTAGGTGAATAATTCACCATAAAAGATTTTGATATCAAATAAATTTGTACTCAGAGGGTTTCGTTTATTTTTGTGTTTGTGATTTATTAGAGTTGGAATCACCTTAAATTAATTACCATAATGCCCTTGGGAAATTCCCAAAGTCAGTTCTGCAAAATTTTGTATTTTTAACAAGATTTAACCAACAGTAGATTTTGAAATGCATCCAAAGTCACATGTTAGGTATATCAAATACCTTTCTGTCGAAATTGGATTCATAATTTTTAGAGTGGTAAAACTACTATAGTGATTTTTCTACTACAATAATACTAGGTAGAGAGATTTAGTTCACTATAAATCAACATATGCTCAATAAATAGTGATGTCTCAGGTTTTGATAGGTATTGATATACCTCATTAGAGAGAGTTGGAATTAGGTCAAGCCAATTCAAAATTTGGCCTAGGGAATTTTCTAAAGTCAGAAATGAGTTGATTTTGTCATTTCTGCTATGGCCAAACTATGTCTCAACTGGACCTGAGTCCAAAGTCATGAGATAGGTAAAACAAAATTATAACATAGGAAATTGGATTCACCCCATTTTGGTTTATCAAACCTCCATAAAGAGTTATTTAGTAATATGAATCCACTTTGGTATTTTAATCACCAGAAAAAGACTATAAATCATTATGATGCAAAACTTGTTTTGCATGATGTACTAAACATGTGGGAACATGTAAAAATTTGTATCTGGCCAAAACTAGGTATTTTACATTTTCAAAATTATTTAAACTAGACAGCAGTTTGTATATCTGTAAATGGATTTTAAAAAGGGAAAAGAAGGCAGGAGGGTAGCGGTCCAGATCCAGAGGAAACTAGGTCACGATGCCTGGATTCGGCCCATCCAGATGGGTAGTGCACTGGAGAGAGGATTTCAACGTATAGCGGTGGGGATCACTTATCGACAATGGCGACTAGCGAACAAGTATCAACGGATCTAGGCCTTTGGGCTAAGGAGGATCTGACAGCTCAGGTGCATCGTTAACCTTCGCCCTGATATCGCGTCGACGGAACCCTAGGCAGCCTAGGAAGGTGCTGGAGCTTACCTAAGGGCTCGTTAGCCACCGAGGAGCAGCGGAGGGTACGCAGAGCATGGCGGCGACCATGATGACGGGCGGAAAGATGGAGTTTGATGTCAGATAGCGTCGCGTGCGTCTACTCTGATGGAGCTCGCTTTGGTGCATTGCCGGAAATGCATCCAGGGGTGGTCCTGGGGCAAGGTGAGCACATGGTTAGAATTAGGGAGACATGCCGGTCTTAGATATGCCACATGCACATGGAGGGGAGTAGAGGAGTGGGCATATGGCTTGGATTTTTGAGAACACCCGAGGTGGTTCTCTACCTCCTTTCTAGGCTAGGACAAGGCAGAGTAGAGGGTGAGAAGCTCGACGAAGAAGGGTTGGATGGTGTGGGGTGGAAATGAGGTAGGGCTGAGGCTAGGGGTGTCCTCTAGCCTTATAAACAGATGGACAACGGTCCATGGTGAGCCTGGTGCAAGGAGAAGATGGAGAGAAGGTTGTAGCCATGGATTGGGCACGATGGGCGGTGGAGAGGGTTGTAGGTGATTGCAGGGAGGGAGAGGTGGGTCAGGGAAACAATGCATGGCAAGCTTGGTTGTATTCCCATGCTTTCGTCCGTAAGAAGGGAAAGTGGAGAGGTAGAGGTATAGGGCTAGCTAGGATTTCTCCACTACTGCATGAGAGGTGGTGAGGTTGATCTGGTTCGAGCAGAGAGGTAGTGAGGGAGTGGTGTTGGATATTGCAGCAACTTTACGGGATATGGCAATATATGCTTGTCTCCTCTTTTATTGTTTTGTTTCCAAGCACTATGGAACAAGGGGGAGGGTGAGGGCACTGTAGATCTATAATGCCATGACCAATGTAGAGTGTGTTCTGATGTGGTGGTTAAATGAGTGGAGTTGGTGGTGGTTTGAAAATATTTGAGGTCAATGGAAAGATTAATCTCCTATTTGTCCATAAAGATGATCATGAAGCAATCTTTGAATTTTTTATCCTTCAGAGATGATTAGCCCCATTTATCATTAAGTTTTCAAAAACTGTTGAAGTGGTTTACTGGAATTCAATTGAGGTTTTTGAATTGGACAAATAACGTTTTTGGGTTGAGTGGGTTCAAAGAATGAAAACAAACTTTGGATAATTTTACCAAAATTTATTGAGGAGTAAAACTATTTAAATCAGTTATTATTCCAATTCGGCCATATAATAAAATGGGCAAAAAGAAATAATGAAACTCTTCAAAAATATTTATTTTTGAAGTGGAATAGAGGGTATGATACATAGGCCTTAAATGGGCCCGAATTTTGAGAAGTGTTTTGGGAAATACCAAACTTTCCTTTATAGGGAGAGTTTTGTGATTTTGTAGAAAGAAAGGAATTTAGTTCCTTTTCGGTCAAAATAACTATGGATAATATTTGATAAACATTGATATACAAGGTATATGATGACCACAAGATGTAACAACCATTCTCACCCTTTGGTTTTTATTGTCAAGCTTGATTTGGGTAGAAACAATGTAAAAGAGGATCTTGGACAAAGTTAATTTGATACCACCAAAACCTTGTTGGATCTTGGAGCTCAAAGCTCCCATTGGAACATGGGATATATGGATGGACATACCAAGTGATTTAGATCACCATGGTACAAAGGTTTGATAGTTATCATGGTTGAGATCACCAAGGATTGATGACAAACATTGAAAAAATTAAGGGTTCCAAAATAGATTATCAGATAACCTTGAAAGCCATGTGGTTTTTGGAAGCACAAAGATCCAATTTAAACAAGTGAAGTAGGGATGGATATACCTTTATTAGTAGGACATAATGATGCAAATATTTGGTCCAAAGAATATAGTATGGAGATGTGAGGTTCTGTCAAAGTAGGCTAGTTGATAAGATTTGTAGAAAAGATTATTTTCTTTCCTACAAAACCATCAATAACAAGTGGGTTGGAGGATGATCTAACGAAGCGAAATAGTGGTCCTTGGTAGTCCTTGTGATGGTCTACAAGTTGGTTCAAGTGTATTTCCAAATATGCAAAAGGATTGGAAAAGAGGGAGACTCAAAGATGGCATCTTGATAACATTTCCAGACTTAGTCATATTTTGGCAGATTTGGGGATTATGACTGGAATACAAGTGTTGATGTTTTTGTTTGGTTGCAAGGTTCCAAATCATCATCAAATGGATGATGTTGAAGTGTGGATTGAGTATAAAGGATTCATGCTTGATATTGGTCTTCGTAGAATTGGAAACTTCAAGAAGGAATGAATTGAAAGGTGATCTTGTTAAGGGATCAGGTAGTCACTTTAGTGACCTGATGGAAGGGTGAGCTTAGAGAATTTGATTAGGGTTTACAGTTTTATTTTAGTTTGATTCCCAGAGGATGATCTCTTAGAGTAGATCATATTACTTCCTAAGCAAACAATTCAAATAGCAGAACAAGGCAACTCATCTAAGCAAGCAACTCAACTACTACTAGGGTTACCATCAAGTTTAGCTTGAGTTAAGGATGGGTATTTTGAAAGGTTGTAGTTTTAATTAGGTGAGAGTCCTTGGTATCTCTACCAAGAGTAGAATTCAAAATCTTTAAAAAAAGGTTTTTGGAAAACCTAGAGGTAAGAGTAGTTGAAAGTTCAGTCTTGGAAACATAAGGAGATTATATTATATAGCTATCCATAAATTGGTCAACAGAAGATAATTAAATAGTTAGTGTTGCAAAGCCATCTTGGCTCAGGTTTTTGGAAATGCTATAACATTTGAGAATATGAAAAATTAGCCAAGACAAATTTTGTGAAATAGCTTTTGTCAACTATGGTGAGGTAAGAAGTATATCATCTACTACACATTCAGATGCACAAGCACAGGAAAACAACAAGCAAACACTACATCATTAAACAAGAAAAAGTTTTTGTTCCCCCTGATTTTTGCATTCTGGACAAATAATCAGGGTTGTTGAAATTGGGATGTTACACCCGCAGTCACATCGATTATTTGATCAATTCGTGGTAGTGGGAAGTGATCCTTTTGACAATGTTTGTTTAGCGCCATGAAGTAGATGCACATACGTAGCTCCTTTGTTTCTCCTCCGGGACACATACTAGATTGGTGACCCACTCTGCTTTTCTTAAGTTCCTTGATGAAATTGGCATCTATCAGGCAATGGAATTCTTTTCCAATGTGAATGGTTCTACGAAACAACAAAGTGACTGTTTTACGGACTTGGCGTTAGGATCTAGGTTAAGTGTGTACTCAGCGATTCCCTAGCAATTCCTGGCATGTCGGCTGGCATCCTTGCAAAAATCTCCCAGTGGTCATAGAGGAACTCGATGAGCGCGCTTTCCTATGCGGGATCGAGATTGGAGGCCTCAAAGGTTGTCTTTTTGGATCCATGGGGTGCACTTGGACTTCTGGTGTATCTTTTGTGGTGTCAAAAGCTTGGTCAGGGTTGGCCCGTGACGTTGCCAGGGGCTCTACTTCCATTGAGACTTTGAGTTGCTTGAATTCTGCCTCCATCCTGAAGGATTCTGAGATTTTATTGAATTCTCGATCACAGTTATCGGATAGGGTGAAGATGCCACTCATGGTTATGATCCCTCTTGGCACTAGCATTTTCATTACCAAATATGCATAGTGTGGCACAACCATGAACCTTGCAAAGGCTAGTATTGTGATGGCCAATCCATGACTTCAAACTGAGGCTTTTCGCACATGAAATTATCTTTGGATCCAAAAAAGACATCAAGATAAATTTTACCTAAACGAATTTCGGCTTTACCTGGAACAATGTCATGGAATGATGTGTTTGTTGGCGCCAAATTTTTCAAGGAGAAGTTCATTGCCCATATGGTCTTAGCATAGATTAGGATGATACTACATCCTTCATCCATGAAGACCTTGCTCATATCGAATCCGTCTATTTGTGCTTCTACTATTAGAGTGGAGTATCCTGGTCGTGGGACCCGAAGTGGGTGGTCGGTCTACTGAATGCAATTTCTTGTTCAGACCAGTGGAGATACTCAGATGTAGGTGGTGGTCTTGTTACCACCATGTTGACTTGTCTTGTGATTAATTTCTGGATCCTATTTGATGGACGCCCTTTTTGTATCATTGACATTGTACCTTTGGAGCTCAGGTATCCATCCTCCTGATTTCTGTTTGTTGTGGTTTGCGGTTGCCCTGTCGTTGGCTGTACCTATAGCGGTAGTGGTGGTGCGCCAATTTCCAATGTACTGGGTGCTGCGGTGTATTCTGAATTCATTGCGTCTGCTGCTTTTGCATTACACACCTCCTGGATTTTTAACAAAGTACGACAATCCTAATTGAGTTGGTTTGATTGCCTCCTTCCTATGGAGTCGAAGTAGCAATGCATGTTGAAGGGTCCCTCCAGCATTTGTAATGGAGACATGGGGGGGCTCCTGAATCCTCTGTTGGTACCATTGTGTCGGTTGGGTTCCTCCATTAACACCTCTGTGAACATGATATCCACCGTTACGATCATTGCTTCTTCGGTTATCTTCTCCCGAAAATCCGGCTGCCACATGGCTTTGTCCACTATGTCCGTCGGTGTTGCATTTTCTTCTGTCATTATAGCGTCTATCCCGGTCTTCTTCAGGTGAGCGTCCTCGCTTTTTATTTACCGTGTCTTCACCATCTTCCAAGCGATTGGCCTTGTCCATTAATTGCGAAAATTAATTTGCTTGACTCGTCCCACCTCTTCTATATATTCGCTTCGTCGAAGACCGTCGTTGAAAGCCTCAATCTCCCTTTCATCGGATATAGCTTCCGCCAAGTTTTTTTATGATATTCCACCTCTGGATGAAAGATCTTATCGGTTCACCTGGTTTCTGCTTGCACCCTTGTAGTTGCTCCAAGGATGCGGGTCACTTGAAAGTTGATGTAAAATTTTGGATGAACTTGTCTTCAAGGGCGCTCCAGCTGCTGATGGATTCTTGGGTAATTGTTTTAACCATGATCGTGTGGCACCACTTAGGTGCAACTACAAGGTTTGTATTGCAGTAGCCTTGGAGCCACCCCGTAGTTTGACAATTGCCAAATAATCTGCCAGCCAAGCTTCAGGGTTCTTGGAGACCGTCATATTTTTGACGATCATGAGGGAGTTTGAAATATTTTGGTACTAGTGTTTTGTAAACTCGTTGGGTAAAGCAACTAGCTCCACATAGTTCATACTCTTCCTCACTTTCCCCATTGTAAAATCTGCGGCTACTGCGCTCCTCCATGGATCTATAAATGCTAAGTTGTGTGATATTGTTCCTTGTGTCGTCTCGTGGTTCAACATTTGATAAGTTTATCCGATGTGGTGACTGTGATCGTCAGGTGTGCCCCACATGCCAAGGGCTTCTGTGATGGTGTGGGGATCTGTCGGGTTGTTGCTTGGATCCTTGTTCTCCTTGCACGAGGGATGCTCCCACCATACCAAGGTTCATGATAGTGGATCGATGAAGGGCCGCACGAGAATCGTCGGGTGAGGGTTGGGTGTTATTAGGTAGGTCTGGGCCGCGAAGATTGTGGCCTACGCTCTTTTTGCTCTTATGTGTCCCTCTTGGTCTATCGACATAAACGATAGATCGAGATTTCGGGCCATCTCATTTCTTTCTGCCTCGGGTATATTTTGTAACCACGACGTTCCTCTCCTCGGTGGCGCACCTCATGTTATGCTTCTTGATCCTAAGGTAGAGCTATGTTGCGCTCGTCTGAGGCTAGATTTGTCTGCTAGCCTTTTCTTTCTTTGAGTTATCTTTTCATCCTAAAAAACTCCCTCTTCTTGTGGTGGAGTTCATACTGGTATGCCATGGGGTCCTCACGTGTTGCTTCCACAGTGATGGGAACTGCTCCCAAAACTACGTCTCTTGCTCTTTTCCATGTCTCCGTAGATAATAGAAGATTCAGTCGTTCACCATCACTTGTTCCCTCTCTTCCTTGTGCATTGTGATTGTTGGGTGGATGTCCTTCATTTCCTCGGTTTCCTGCATTATCATCCGATAAAATGTCATTGGGATGAAGGATAGGGTTATTGTTGGAGTCTCGAGTTGTCGATGTTTCCATAATGATTACGCACACTTGGCGGTGTGTTATATATGAGCTTCATGCGTCATCATCTAATTTATGGGAGACACTACTTGATAGATTAGTGAAATCCCTTAGTTTCTATTATGGCTAAATCTCTGCCATCCTGATTCCGATGTTTATACTTTTTCCGCTTTCTTTTGGTTCAATGTTTGCTAGACTTAAGCCACGTGGTGGCATTATTTGGGTATCTAATCTGAAGGAGAGGTTGCTACGTAGATCAGCCAGATCCCCCAGATATGCGGAGGTTCCGGATTTATACCCACCGTTTGTTGGCTGTGGCATAGTTTCTCCTGATGAGATGATAGAGGATGTAGGTATTGGCGTAGGCGCTGCTGTTATGACTGATGGTTCCACATATATCTAGGCCTGTAGTAAATAATTTCAGGTTCCTCCACCTAGAAGTGGAAACTTCCAATGATGAGATCGAATCCGCCATTAAAGCTGACAGGAAAAGAAACAGGTGTGGGTGGGCATGGTTTGTTGCTATTGTCGGATTGCCGCTGAATCCATGAGTACAGTCTCCAGAATCCCCATGGTCAGCGCCAATTGATGATGGGTAAACATAGCAATGCGTATGGTTGTGGACTTAGGGTTTGCTGGAAAAGAGGACGCTGGGGATTTCGTTGGCCGATTAGACAAACAAGGGAGTCGAAGTCGTCTAATTGCATATGGTCAAATCGACTACATATTGTTCAAGGTAGTTTCTAGTGTCCTTCCGTTGGCTCCTCCCAGCATATATATAAAAGGTGGGGTACTGAGGCATATAAAGATAGGTTACAAGTCATGATTACAACACTATTACAATGTCGGTTTCTAATTCCTTATCTAACAAGTTGTGCTTTCCATCGGCTGCTTCGTGGGCCTTCTTCATGGGCTTTGTGGGTCATGAGACATCATTGCAATCAGGGTAACTAATCATAAGAACCTGAATATTCATATCCATGTCAGTAACTATCAACATTAACCATTGGATCAATCATGGTAAATCCCAACACATCTAGCTATTGGATCTTCTTTTACATTCTAGAATCTAGGAGATTTGATTGATATCACAATGAACGTTGTGCACAAACCTTAAAACATACTTCTTCATCATTCTAGAATCTTCTCTGTCATTTCTCTAGAGAATGTTATAAAAAAATTGACTATCAGGTTAACTAATAAAGGTTGATTTCTACATCTTACCACTATATAGTTTATGAATAACTTTTAACATTGACTGACAGATCAAGATTAAGAAATCCCAACATTGCTAGCCATTGGATCTTCTTTCCTATTTTGGCTTCTGGAAGATTCTATTGATAGTATTTAGCATAATGAACTTTATGGAACTACCAATATAGTTGGTCAAAAGCTGAGCATCAGTAGTTAAACACCATGGCCTTTTTCCTGAATTTTTCATAGATGTCTATGACCAATATAGATGGTCATAGATTCTATGACCAAATGCCTTGGTTGCAGACCAATACAAATACTTCTTTAGATGGCATTTCTATCAAACAGACAAGTAGAGAAAAACTAGCATAAGTGATATGAATTGGATAAACTAGCACAATTTCTGGTAGAGTTCTTAATCGGAAAATACTATGATAAGCTAGCAACTATAGTCCACTACCACAAGCTAGAAGAATATCTGGTGATAATCATGGAATATCTGGTGATTAAGAAAATATTGTACAAATTCTACATGGAAACATGACCCACTAACAAGTATACCAAGTTGGTGACATTGACCTATCATCTCAACCTACAACATCTAATTCTTGCAAAGACCATCAGATAATGATTGAATAACACACACTCAAAAAATATGAAACCACATTTTTTTCATGAGCTTCTTTCACATCATCACAGAATTACCAAAAATAATGTATAATATGTTACAGAACTGACCTTGCCAATATATGATGTTGCAGATATACATGTGTTTGAGTCGATACATGTAACCACATAAGTGAAATCCTAATTCACAACATGCATATATGTGGGCACCTATGCCTTTTGAGAATGGAAGAACTCATGTTTTTCCAACCGTAGATGACTGCCAAATGATATAAACACGAAAAACAACAAGTTAGTTGAATAACTTATCAGAAAAGCCTCAAGAACAATTAAATGAAAAGTTATAGGATATCAAGAACATAAACAATATGGATTACTTTGTGGGGTCTCAATCAACGAAGAGCTTCCTTGTCTTCCCAAACTGTATAACTGATGGTGTTAAATGATTGTTAGCATGTAATGCAGGGTGATAATAACTTGAAGCTTGTGGTACAAACATCCCTAAAAATATATGTAACCTTTGGAAAAGTCGGGTAACATCATGAAGAAATATGTGAAAAATTTCAGGCAAATTACTAATCTGAAAAGATTCTCGAGTGCAAAGAAAAGCTACAACAGTACCACAACTACATGTGCTAGTTGTTATTACACTAGTTATTTTTTCACAAATGTCAGGTAGCAGTAGACAACAGGTAGCAGCAACCTGGTTATCAACAAGATTTGTTCGCATACATCGGCGTTCAACTTCTCATACATCGAGAGCCATAAATCGTAAAACCTGAACAATGAAGAGACTTAAAGCAATAAATTGTTTTGTTTTAACATTATGCAGGATGGAAATAACTACAAGATGTTATGTAGATTCAGTGCATAGTGTTAGGATTTCAATAAAATAAAACAAGGTAAGATTGTTTAGGTACTTGAATGAAAAAAATATGGAACAACATTAAGTTATAGTTAGGCAGTATTAGGTGCACAATCCATAAATAAATCCATAGGTCCCTGACTATTGGTTCAAGCATACTACAATTTAGTACATTCAGGATTAAGAAAAAGAGGATATCTAAGATATATCATACCACCGGCTGAGTCTAGTTAGGAAGTATTAGGTGCACAGTCCATAAATAAATCTTAAAGAAAATGCATGTTTGAGCTTACTATAAAGACAAATTCTCAATGCTTAACCGTGGGAAACTCTCATCCAAAGATTATTTGTTTTTATATCACATCGACAAACATGTTTTACCAATACAAGTCAAAACCGTATATGTATTTTTACTCATACCTAGATATATCTATTTTTATGTCATACCCAACAATGCAACTAACTTCATGATTACAGAATGAGGGCTTCTAGACTTGTAGTCAATTTCATAGTAGTTGCAGATGAAATTTCTAATAGTAGTTGCAATGCAAATGGTATTGCTTCTTTGGAGTACATCTTCTCTATGCTTCAGTACAAGTCAATATATGATCTTAAATTACAATTCTAAGAACAAGCTTGGGCAATCAAAATGGCAGCATTCAAGGAAAGAGCCCAAGCCTATACATGACTACCTTAGTATACTAGCTTCCACGGATCATGTAATTCTGAGTGAGCATTATTTTAATAAAAGCCACTAAACATTTAACTAGCTAATCAAATGTTTTGACATTAATTCAAAAGTAAAACCATTTCATGAACAAATAACAATGGCGACCAACAATAAATAGTTAGATAAGTATGCACCCAGACATGGGGAATATTTCGGTGGTGATGGTGCATACCTAGAAGAACTTGACGACGCCTCCCACGAACTTCTTCGTGAATTAAGGAGAGCATGGATCATTTGTTGCTCGCATGCTTTGACACCAGAACTGTTTCATGGACGGGATGGCGAGCTCCAGGCTGACAGAACAGTCAGAGAAAGGGCCTAGGGTCGGAGAGGTTGTATCCATGCGGGGCTCCACCTCTCATTCATCTTGACCACACTACAGCGACTCCATGGAATGGTTCGGCTAGATCCGACATCATATATGTATGAGAGCGCCAGATTGGTCGGTGCTGGCATAGGAGATCTCGGACTCAAAGCTCCATCATGTATTGATGAAGCCGGTACTACTTCTTGATTCGCAACCGCTAATGGAATTGTCGATGGCGAGGTAGGCAGCGGTTGATGGCTTTGTCGTTGGCATGACTGTCGTGCCGTGATGCGATGGCGACAAGGGCGACGTTGGGAGAAATTGTTCGGGGGACATGAGGGAGAGGTGTGGGGCCCCTAGATTAATCCTCTGAGAATCCCTATTATGCATACCACCACGATCCCATGACCAGTCTATCATGGCACATAACCGACAATTATCAAAGTAAACTTCCAATACTTAAGAGGATACAAGTCATACCTTAGTTGCCATTATGGCTACATCGAACATCATCAGCGGACCTTTATCAAGCGTTGAGCCCGAGCCATGCCTTAACCTATAAGGAGCTGACTAGGAGAACGTCCTGTCTCACATAGTCATTAACGTCACCTTCTTCTTTACTTACTTTTTGAATCTGACCAAGTTAATAGCCAGGGACAATGCCAGTTAGTACTTTTAATGTAATCGCAAACCACCTTAAGATAATAACAATAAAAGGATATGCAATATGGCTATGTTAGTAGGAGGGCTCCATAAGAGGTTCTTTTCTAAAATAGTTTCTCTTGTAGACATAACATCTACATATCTTTGTTTAAAACTTTTGTAAAACATTTTGAAAGTCCTTTGAAAAGTTTTGGAGAACACTAGTAATGTGACATGGGTATGCTCAAGAGAAGCCCATGGTGAAAATGGAGCCGAGGAAGGTTCGGTTGACCCAGTCTCAAGGAGATGCAACTCCTTCAAGGACACGACAAAATGTAAATAGGAAACTTAAAATGGGAAAACCCTAATCTATAACTGACTCGGCCTACTATCCTAAGACCTGGCCTCCCTATATAATGGTCTGGATGGGTAGCGAGAGAAACACCAAAACTATAGTTCATACACCGCCAGATAGCATATGTGCACCCTTGGAATCCCCAATTGCATCTATAATCAAGAGCAGACAAGCAGGAGTAGGGTTTCTTCCGAGTAACTGAACCTGGGTAAACCTCGTGTCCCCGATGTGCTTGTTTGCTAGCCGATCGATGCCTCTAGCGCTCCCCACTTCCTTAAACCCAGTCCATCATCTATGGGCATTGACGAGTTAACCCCTCGTCAATGGTCGTCATCTATGGGAACTGGGAGCACTTATGTTGCGTCTTTGATTGCCCTGTTACCCCGTATCTACAACTCCAATGGAGCGGAGAAACGTCTCCTCTTTGGCACCTTCAACTTCACCGTCCACTCGTCAGCAACTCTCCCGACCTTAGAGTCCATGGGAGACAGAACCAACATGAAAATCGGGAGCTTACGCTTCTAGGTCGGAAAGATCGGCATGCTTAGCTTCCCCGATCACTCGTCGGCAACTTCGATTGCACCTGCCTCATGGTTCCCACCACCGATTCTCACTCCTGAGCAAGCTCAACGCTTCGGTGTCAGCCTACGACGTGGATCTTTCATCAGAGGACGACATATATGGGTCTGGGTCGGAAAGATGCGGCAGCAAGAGCTTCCCCAACCACTACATGTGCCCCATCATCAGCAGCAAGGGTGGAGGCACACAAGGAAACACTGCTAATGGCCCCAACAATGGTGAACCTCCAAACCGTCCCAACCCTGACACTCAGGGCATGAACGCCAACAACAGGTCGGGTCGCCAGCAGATCCACGTCTCGGACGTAGGATGGGCGTGAGTCAGGGAAACCCTGCAGGGCACCCCCCTTCTAGAAGACGCATCTTGTGACATGCTGATGGGATACCATTAGATGCTCATAAAGGAGTTCAACCACCAACATGCGGTGAACGCTAAGATCACAACACATAAGAAGGCAACCGACGAGTCAAGCACCCGATGGGCGACCCTCTCCTCCATCATTGGATCCTCCTCGAAGGGCAATGGCGCAGCTACCGCCAAAAGACGCTCCCGACTCAACTACCTAAATGCCAAAGATCGAGAAGAGGCCACCAAGGCTCTCGACTTCTCATTCATGTCGGTGGATTCTTGGGGTCACATGATCCCCAAAACACCACAAGACATAGTGATAGCAGCTACCACCTACCTGCTAACTAATCAGTCACCAGCTAGAGATCCACGATCTGACGTGCACCGATCTGCCATCACCGGACTCCGACTGGTAGAAGCGATGCTCGCTTAAGATCTGACATCGGGGGTGAAAAAATCAAAGGCCCCATTCGCAAGAAATCGCTCGCCATCCTCCAGCAAGGAGGAAAATGACCTGTCGCGGTGATGTCGCATCCCTCGACAACAAATCCGCAACTACGACGCCCATGATGAAATCACATAGCACAAGGTCGACAAGATGCACGCCAAGCGCCTACTCAACCGAGTCAGATGACTAAGCTCTATAGATCTGCGGTGCCAATTGCTTTAGTAGATCCATACAGCAAACTTGAATGCCAAAAGGCTTCAAGCTCCCTTCAGACAACCCGAAGTTCGATGAACTTCAAGAGCCTAAGAGTTGGCTAGACGACCACATCTCCTCATTCAAGTTGCATGGCGGGATCAAGGACACAGACATGCAGTGCCTCCAGCTATAGCTGAAGGGCGCCACGCGAGCCTAGCTCAGCAATATTCCTCGCGGTTCAATGTGCAACTGGGAGGAGCTAGTATACAGCTTTGTCCGCAACTTCAATTGCACCTACAAGCAGCCCGCATCAATCGAAGAGCTTTGTGCCTGCTTCCAGAAGCCCATCAAATCTCCCCAGTCCTACATCCAGTAGTGGTCTATGATCAAGAACTCAGCAGAGGACATCTCCGAGGAGCGCACAATTGACATGCTCAACAGCAGTGTACGTCACCACAAGCTTAGGGAGGAGTTGGGCCGCACCAAGCCTAAAACCATTGACCATCTATTGGATATCGTGAACCAGTGGGTAGATGGCGAAGACTCCATCCTCAACAATCGCACTCTCTCGGATGACGAGGATGACCTCGGCCGTAGACGTGACCGCCAAAGGAAACATAGGATGCACCGATACGAGGACCGTGAGGAGGTTGACATGGTCGTAGTTAGCTACACCGACAAGCGCAACAAAGGAAACAACAACAGTAGCTACCGTGACAGTGGCAAAACAATGCAAGTGTGGCAACATCACACTCGCGATGATGGACCCAACGTCCCCAGTGCCATGGAGTGACCGGGACCGTGCAATGTCCACTTTTACATCGAAAAACATGACGGGAAGAAGAAGTCTAACCACCTCCTCAAGGACTGCCGTGATTTCCAGAAACTCCATGAGGCATACATCCAACTGCATCGAGACATGACAAATCAGGGGTACCGAGCCGCACCACTCAGAGGACCCGGGCAGCCTAACCACCACTCAGAGGACCCGGGCAGCCTGCGGCTGCGCTGACGCTGAACAATGGGGGAGAACAGTACCCACGTGTGATCGGGAACATGGGTATGATCTAGAAAGGACACCCCTCCAACATGACCTAGAAGACAATCACTCGCCAAATTAACTTGGTAGTAACTGCCCACCATCCACCCCTAAGTACCTCAGTGGGTCTAAGTCCTACATCACCTT
This sequence comes from Avena insularis, assembly GCA_023614405.1. Classification (NCBI taxonomy): domain Eukaryota; kingdom Viridiplantae; phylum Streptophyta; class Magnoliopsida; order Poales; family Poaceae; genus Avena; species Avena insularis. The sequence goes on from CM042688.1 coordinate 329,295,044, forward strand.
CGATAGAAATTACCACCCGTGCCAGGTCCCTCGCCCAAGTCATTCCCTCCTGTTGCTCGAGGCGAAAATCGGAGGCTATGAGATGAGCAGAGTTTTCATGGATGGGGGAAGTGGCATTAACCTCATGTTCGCCAGTACCCTGCGTGCCATGCAAATCCCCCTCTCCAGCTTGGAAGCATCCGAGACAACCTTCCATGGCATCGTACTGGGAAAGGAGTTTACGCTCTATATAAAATTTGGCTGGATGATATCTTTAGAACACCTGCAAACTTTTGGCGTGAATGCCTCGAGTTCGAGGTGGTCGACTAGCCATCTCAATATCACACCATCCTCGAACGCGTAGCATTCGCAAGTCCTAGTAGTACCACACTACGCGTACCTCAAAATGAAGATGTCGGGACCAAATGGCGTTATCACCATCAAGGGGAGCTTCACCGAGTCTAACAGCTATGACATGGAATTCAACAGAATCTCCCAGTACTTCGACATGCAAGAGGAACTAGTAAGGCTCAAGGCGTCGACGAACAATAGTCTTCCTCCTATGAGTAAGCCGAACACACATGATCAGTCCTTCGACTCCTCGGTGAACACCAAGGCGGTCTAGGTCCACCCGACGGACCTGGCCAAGATGGCCCTCATCGCCAACAACCTGTGTTCTACATAGGAACTCACACTCGTCGAATTCCTCCGTGACGGTTGGGAAATATTTTCCTAGTGTCATGTGGACAAGCAATCGATGCATCGACTGTTAGAACCAAGGTAAAAAGCGGTTGGCATGGAAGTCAACAGGCTACTTGACATCAACTTAATCCGTGAGATCAAGGAAAGCACTGGGTAGCTAACACCATGCTCATTCCAAAAAAGGACACGAACATCATGGAATGTGCTTGGACATCACCTGCCTCAACAAACACTGCCCGAAGGATCACTTCCCATTACCGCGGATCGACCAAATAATCGACTCCACCACGGGATGCGAGCGCCTATGCTTTCTTGATGTCTACTTAGGCTATCACCAGATCCGAATAAAAGTGGAGGACCAAGAAAAGATGGCGTTCATCACCCCGTTCGGTGTCTACTGTGACACCACGATGCCCATCATGCTAAAGAACATAGGTCCCACCTACCAACGGTGCATGCAGGCCTGGTTGAAGAACCAGCTTGGCTGCAACATCCAGGTCTATATTGATTACATAATGGTCAAGACAAAGGAGGAAGACACACTTATCAATGATCTCCGTGAGACCATCGACAACCTCAACCGCTAAAGGATCAAGCTGAACCAGGAAAAGTGCGCCTTTGGTGTCCCATCTGGGCAACTACTCGGGTACCTTATCTCCGCAAGGGGAATCAAGGCAAACCCGAAAAAGATAAAGGCCATGGAGAAACATAATAACGTCAAGGGCGTCTAGCAGTTAGCCAGGCGAAATGCGGCGCTGAGCCGATTCATCAGTCGGATGGGCGAGAAGGCACTATCGTTATACCAACTCCTCCGCAAGAAGGATCAGTTCGAGTGGATGAACGAGGCACAAGAATCATTCGAAGATCTCAAGCGCCAGCTTTCCACCTCACCCGTCCTGGTGACCCCCAAGGAAAAGGAGCCAATGCTGGTATACATAGCCGCCACCAACCAGGTGGTCAACACCATACTTGTGGTCGAACGAGCCGAATAAAACAAGGTCCATGGGTGCAACGTCTAGTGTACTACCTCAACGAGGTGCTCATACCAACAAAACAATGGTACCCGCATTACCAAAAGCTGGCCTACAGTGTCTTGATGACCACACAGTGGTTGCACCACTACTTCCAAGAGCACCCGATAATCGTGGTGAATGACACCCTGCTGAACCACATCCTTAACAACCTCGATGCAACGGGGAGGGTTGCCCTCTAGGGCATCGAACTGTCCCAATGGGACATCACCTACGAGCGGCGAACAACGATCAAGTCGCATCTACTGCCGGACTTCCTCGTCCACTGGATGGAGAACCAACTCCTAGATACATCGGATATGTCCAATCTATGAACAACGAACTTTGATGGATCCAATCGTCGAGAGGGAGCTAGAGCCGGCATCATCCTAACATCTCCATAGGGTGAAAGATGCGGTATGCAGTGCGGATGAAATTCCACACATCCAACAACAAAACGGAGTACGAGGCTCTTCTCCACGTGATGTGAATGGCCAAATCCTACGGAGCCACACGACTCGTCAGTTATGGATACTCCATCCTCATGGTACAACATACCATGAACAAGTGTGTCGCACTAAGAGACAACTTGATCCGACGGCTGCTAGCTGTGGCACATCGGTTGTGAAAACAACGAGGAGGCTGACACGCTCGCTAACACATGCTTCACATGGGCCCCGGTGCCAACAGGAGTATTCCTGGAGAAAATATGCGAGCGGTCCATCAAGCTGAAGACTAACAAAGGCTCACCAGAAGCAACAATTTACTCAGGGGTTGCGTCACGGGAAGAGGTCGAAGAACCAACCGAAGCACAGCAAGGCTCTACATCTGAAGGACCTTCTCACCAAGAAACTACCGGATGACCCAATGGACACACGATACATCGCTCGGTGATCCAAGGCCTTCACGATCATCAATGGCGTGCTGTACAAGGAAAGAATCACGGGTGTCCCTCAATGATGCATCACCAACGACGATGGCAAGGGTATCCTCCTCGAAATCCATAAGGGCACCTACGGACATCACGCCGGGAGTTGCACTCTTGTCACCAAGGCTCCATGAGCCGGTTTCTACTAGCCAACCGCGATGCTAAAAGCATCGTCGAGAGGTGCAACACCTACCAAAGATTCGCGGATAAGCTGCACGCACCAAGCGCGGAGCTGAGGGCAATACCCGTGGCTTGGCTCTTCACGCAATGGGGATTCGATATGGTCGACAAGATGCAGAAGTCATCACCCGGAGGATATGTCTTCCTCCTCGTTGTAGTCGACAAGTTCATCAAGTGGATCGAGGCCATGCCCTTCACCGACCAAACTAGTGACACCGCCGTCAAGTTCTTCTAGTCCATTGTCTTCATATTCGGGGTGCCACATAGTATCATCACCGCAACGGGACAAACTTTACCTCAAACGAGTTCTAGGATTTCTGCGAAATCCTGGGCATTAACATCAGCTACGCTTCTCTGGCACATCCCCAGACTAACAGTCAAGTTGAAAAGGAGAACGGCCTAATCTGCAACGGCATCAAGAAGCACCTCCTTCGAACTATCGAGCAAGCAGTTGGAGCATCGGCGGACGAGCTGCCCTCCGTGTTATGGAGCCTGCGGACAACCCAGCGCCACCGGTTACACACCTTTCTTCATGGTGCATTGCGTCGAGGTGGTACTACTAGCCGAAGTACGCTACAAGGCCCCACGGGTCATCGCTTAAAGTGAAGCAGAATCTACCGCTGCACTCCAAGACTCCATTGATCTGCTCGACGAAGCACGCGAGATTGCTGTAGAATAATTAACAGTTTACTAGCAGATCCTCTACAATTATCACAACCGATGGATACGTCAAAGGTCCTTCGTCAAAGGCGACCTCGTCTTGGGACTGAAGTAGAAAGGGCACATGAACCTCGAATATCCATGGGAATGGCCCTACGAGGTCAATGAAGTGATCCCAGGTGGCGTCTATCGCCTCAAGGACCTAGAGGCTAGAGTTACATAATCCAACCCGTGGAATGTCGCACAGTTGTGATGTTTATACCCTTAGATGTTTTTACCTTTACAATAAGGCTACTCAGACACACTACTTAGCCAAACAATGTATCTCATGCTATTCTCCAATAAATAAAGCTAAGTGCGTTAACTATGAGTCTTATTATGTTTTTCCTATGCATTTAGCACTTGGGGCTGCACCTCCCAAACGACCTCGTCACACATACAATGCACCATCGCGATGGCCCGAGTAGCTGATTCTGCTTACAATCAAACCCTTTAAAACTCCAGCCCAGTTGCAACCTAACTAACAGGTTGGCAAGGCATTGAGATCTAGAAGCATCAGGCTAACAAAAAGGCATCGCATAATCACACTCAAATATATACAAGCTAACAAGTTTACAAAAATTACAAGGGTCACAAAATACCCAATCGAAACTATACAAGGTTTACAACACTTATATGTCCTGTGCAGGCTATAAACTACTCTATTATCACTGAAGGATGACATTGGTTCGCTTGTCAAATAAATGAACAATATCCTCTACAGGCTGAGCAATCGACCAATAATGCGGCTGCATATTTGAAGCCATGCCACACTAGTACAAACTCATTACTTAGAGACTGTGCCTAGAGCCGGTTTACCCCAAAAATACAAATCACCGTTTGTGTTCATCAACCTTAGGCGGTCGTAATTTGTTGACCGCCTCGAATTGTAATCTCAGATGGTTGTTAATCTCCACCGTCTCTAGTACGAGTCCCCCTCGGCCGGTCTATAAAGGAAACCGCCTCTAAATTGAACCTAAGATGACGGAAATTATTGGCTGTCTCTTTAGATCACACAACTACAGCCGGTCAGAAATATGAATCACCTCTAGGTGTCTACTGAGGCAGGCCATTATGCTACTCGTCTCGAAAATTAGCATCGTGCATGTTCCCAAGGTAGCATGCGCGTGTTTTTTAGGCAAAGCATGCACGTGTTGTTAATGCAGTTAGAAAGTGGAGATCGTGCTACTCCCCCACCCACACGAGTCCACACCCATCCGTCCACTCGAGGACTACCAACGGTCCCACATATATAAACCCATTCGGCCTTCTTATTCCACGAGCTCATGTCATTTCCCCAATCTCTCTAGTCACAAACCCCCAATCTGCACCTTTCGCATGTGCCAAAGCTCCTTTGCTTGCACCCCCACCCTCTCTAGCTATGCCATGTGGCATATGCAAGGAGATGAGTCGGGGGTGAAGCTAGTTGGAGCCGCAACATCAGATCGCTCGGTTGTCACCGAGCAGGCAGAGGTGGCTTCTTCAGGCACGCACGCCGCACGTCGGCGCGCCGTCAAGGCTTCGAGCTCCATCTAGCCAGTCGTCGTCGCTGTCGAGCAGCAGGTGGCTGACAACGTCGTGGTGCCAGCGGCACATCTGGATGAGCTGCATGCGATAACATGCGGAGCCAACCCGGTACTCTACATCAATGACCCCATACTCCACCAAGAAATCATCGACGTAATCATGGAGAAGGACGAGTTTGAGGAGGAGTTCCTAGATGAGTAGTCTGAGGTACTACTTTGCTAGCTTCTCTAGTCACAGACGTAGATTTCACTGTTCATAGATAGGATTTTCTCAATCCTCTATAGATTATTTTCTCTTGAAGTAGGGAATATATATGGTTTGAACAGTCGGTTTTTTTGGAGATTTGATAAGATATTCTCATCTGCCATCTAGTAAATTTACATTTGTTTAACTTGTTGTTGTTCATATGGTTCTTCTTGTTCTATAAATTTAATCAATCTGTAACATTTGATTTAGGGATTTTAGAGTTTGCTAGCTGAGTGTTTATTTTGATACACAACATGCATATAAAATTACATTTCTATTCCTTACTGAGGCTAATGATTCAATTTTTCCCTAAAAGACCGCAAGGGCAAACTCCTATGATGGTGTCAATTTTTTTTAGGGATGATTAGTAAACATGAGGCAATCTACAACAATATAAGTTGTGCAATTGGTACTTTGGTTCGCTAACTCCATATCTAAAAAATTATTAGGCCCCAGATTTATTCTACACATATGAACTATGATCTTTGAATTGTTTCTCACTAAGACCGATGATTGCAATTTGCCCCAAAAGAGTGCAAGGGGAGACCCATATGATGGTGTAAATTATTTTAGGGATAGTTAGTGAACCTGAGGCAATGTACAACAATATAATTTGTGCAATTGGTACTTTGGTTCGCTAATTCCATCTCTAAAAAATTTATGAGGCCCCAGATTTATTCTACACATATGAACTATGATCTTTGAACTGTTTCTCACTGAGGCCGATGGTTGAAATTTTCCCCAAAAGAGTGCAAGGGGACACGCATATGATGTTGTCAATTTTTTTAGGGATGGTTAGTGAACCTCAGAAAATGTACAACAATATAAGTTGTGCAATTGGTACTTTGGTTTGCTAACTCAATCTCTGGCCCCATATTTATTCTACACATATGAACTATGATCTTTGAACTATGATTTTTTTTAACTATTTCTCATTGAGGCTGATGATTGAAATTTTCCCCAAAAGAGTGCAAGGGGAGACACATATGATGGTGTCATTTTATAGGGATGGGTTGGTGAACCTAAGGAAACAATGTACACAAACAATATAGGTTGTGTTGTTGGTACTTTGGTTCTCTAACTCCATCTCTGGAAAAATTATGATTCCCTTGATTTATTCTTATATGGAAATATATATATGCTCTTTGAATTGTTTCTTATCTTTGAATGATTCGTATGATGCATATGTGTAGATGCATGGTTTTGATCATAAGTTGTTTCTACATGTACCTGAAGATTGTTTGGTTTTTTGTTATTTATAATTACAATATTTAGGATTGTTTTATTACATTTCAATTTCTTATTATGGCAAATTATTCAAATTTGCACCAAAAGAGAGGCAGACACATTGGTGTCATATTTTTTTAGGGATGAGTTAGCAAACACGGGGCAATGTACATGAACAATAGGTTTTGCAATTGGTATTTGGTTCACTAACGCCATCCGTGAAGAAAATTATGAGGCCCCCAGATTTATTCTGTATTCATAGAATTATGATCTTTGAATTGTTATTGCATGCATTCATAGTTTATAAGAATTACATTTCAGTTTCTCACTCAGGCCGATGATTGAAATTATCCCCAAAAGAGTGTAGTGGTGACACATTTGTTGGTGTCATATTTTAGGGATGGGTTGGTGAACCTAAGGCAGTAATGTACACAAACAATATAGGTTGTGATGTTGATACTTTGGTTCACCAACTCCATCTCTAGAAAAATTATGAGGTCCTTGATTTATTCTCACATGGAACTATACTTATGATCTTTGAATGATTTGTAATATGCATATGTATATGCATGGTTTTGATCATAAGTTGTTTCTACATGTACCTGAAGATTGTTTGGTTTTTTGTTATTAATAATTACAATATTTATGATTGTTTTTGTACCTAAATATGTATATGCATAAATATTGTTTTGTATGATTACATTTCAATTTCTTATTGTCGCCAATGATTCAAATTTGCCCCAAAAGAGAGGTAGACACATTGGTGTCCCATTTTTTCAAGGATGAGTTAGTGAATCCGGGGCAATGTATAAGAACAATAGGTTGTGCAATTGGTACTTGGTTCGCTTAAGCCATCCATGAAGAAACTTATGAGGCCGCAATATTTCTTATACATATACTCTGATCCAATTAATTGTCATTTTGTTGAGATGAAATGATATATAAAATGATCAAACTATTGCTAGGATGCATTCTCTTTGATATCAATTTAATATTGGCTTACATATATGTTGTCGCTTCTTGAGTTGTAATACAATTCAATCATATGTATGATTTGTAAGATATGTTCTTAAAAATCAACAGGAGGATTCTGATGAAGTGGCCGATAGGAAGTACTCCAGGGACAACAAGAGCCGCTATGTACTAAGGCGGGTACAGTGTGGGAAAATCCCTGTCTACCATAGGGGAAACTGTTTTTCCCATTCTGTAGCAGAGCCATCGACATGGACCTCAACATCATGATCTAGCATGTTGTGGACGTTGGCAAAATCTGAGGCCAAAGGCATCAGCCAAAGACCTTGGCACGGCACGCAGCCTTCGGCAAATTTCTCCACGAATATGTCAGGACTGGCATGTATCCCCTTGAGTAGGCTATCCCAGCCACCTGCTGCTGCCCCTGCTATGCGTCTTCGTGTCCCGGCCATCCTGCTGCTGCCCCTGCTTTTATTTTGTTTAAGTTAATTATTACCCTGGTTGCATGTAAGACAATATATCTCTCGTGAACCTTGTCTATATATATATATATTAATCTACTCCTTTATATGGAGTTCCTTAAAATTTCTAGTGTTCAGTTATATTACTGATCATGCACATGCACACTACTAAATATTTCTAGTGCTCCATTATATTATAATTGTTAAGGAATACATCAACAAGATTTTAAATTGGTGGAAAATTCGTATTGAAGTAACTAAGGTCTAGTTTGGCAACAAAGTTTTTCAAAAACTGAAGTATATCAATACCAAAGTATTCCATTGCCTAGCAAACCAATACTTCTATTTTTCACTTTTCTCAGTTTTAGAAAAAAAAAGAGGGTGTGACTTCTTTCTCAAATACTTCAAAAAAACCATAGTTTTGAAGAATACTTCAGTTTTGAAACCATATGATTTGATGGATCCAAACACGTCAAAGTATTTAATGCCATACTTTGATGCCAACGGGGCCTAAATGATCTCACATCAGCATTAAACATTTGAATTAGTCAAATTCAAAATAGTTGCAGCTTATTGCTCTACAGCATGATATGAACCTGATTTGAATTAGTCAAATTCAAAAGAATTGCACCTTATTGCTCTCAAAATTTAGGATTAATAAAATTCAGAGTTCTGAATATATCTGGAAGTCCGAATATTCACTTGACAAGATTTACTTCAAAGAATACATAAAAAAGTTTATATTGGTGAAATTTTCATAATTAAGTAACTAAATGATCTCACTTCTTGATTAAACATTTGAATTAGTCAAATTCAAAACACTTGCACCTTATTTCTCTGCAGCAAAGCGCATGAACACTAGTCGTCATGCCTCTTAGGGTAAAGATCCAAGGTTTCTACTATGCCAATTATTTTCTTCAATTTATGAACCTCATTTAGCCTTAGGGGACTCAATTTCACTCTAGCAAGCATGTATACATACCTTTCTTTGCTTTAGATTATGAATAATTCTAAAATTTTAGGATAATCAAACACTGGAGTTCCGAATATATCCGGAGTTCTGAATATTAGCTCTTTTCAAATTACTAGTCATGAAGTACTTGGCGACAAAATATGAAATATTCAGAGAACGGATATTCTTGGAGACTTTTTACCCTTGCATCCATCTGTGGCTAGTACATGGCGCCAAATATCTAAAAATATTTGTACAAATATTTCAAATTTGTGCCACTTTTGTTCTTCCCCGCCTGCCCAGATCACTGTCCACCACCGCCTCCCTCCACCACCGCCGCCTCCGGTCCCCTGCCTCTCCACCATCACTGCCTCCGGTCCCCTGCAGTACAGACGCTCTCCCTCGCTTCCGTGGACCCCTTCGTCATCCAAGTAGGTATGCGTGAAAACCAAACCCTCAAAACCCTAAATCAACAACTTCAATTTAGGAAATTTGCCATGGAATTTGTCATTTTGCTTCTCGAATTTAAGGTTCTGGGTTACTAAGCTGCAAAGACCTAACGACACTATTGGGAGAGCCTCCCCCAACTAGCCTGCATATGTCCCAACTCTATTCCCCTTGTATAAATCTAAAAGTCTGCAATTTTCACTTCCAGCAATAGAGATTTAATTGTCACTTCCAGCAATACAGATTTAATTGTCACTTCATTGGTCTATTTTAATTGTCACTTCATTAGTCTGCTTGCATCTCGATTGTATTAAGATGTTCTCTATCTATATCCATTTAACAGATGGGAACCTGTAGTGACGATGTAGTCGCGCTCTAGCGATGACAATTTTTGCATTAACTTTGGTTGTTTTGAATTCTATTCAACCGATGAAGAGTATACTGAGAGGATTCAGTTTAGAGGTATCAAAATAACATCAAAATTGTAGTCATCTATTTTGTATGCATTTACATGGTAGACATTAATATTCCACCGCATTGAAATTTTTATGTGTTGTTGCATCAGGGTCTCAACACAAGGGGGACACTGATTTTGATAAGCAGAGCCATTTTGGAAACCACATGTATCTGAAAGAAGTTCATGTAGACTTCCTCTTATACTGGTGTGAACCTGAACTTCCTCCAAAAATCAAGTACTACGTCTACAGGCTGCCCTATTCATCGGTCATGAAAAAAAAGTGCAAGCTGGTAAGATGATATATTCTTGATCATGTTATCAGCAAGCTACCCAATGATATTTAAATACTTTCAGTAATCACAAGCATGCTTATTCTTCAATTCTCTGTACTTTCCCAGACATTTGGAGCTGAGTTCAAAAGAAAATACCTAAAGAATCGCCTTGATGAACCTATTGATGTCCATGTTTGGAAAATAAAGAGCAAAAAGCCAAAGATGGTTCGGAAGAAGATGTGAGATGGGTCAAATGCAATCTTGGCGACTAGATGGGAGAAGGTTGTGAGAAGCTCCAACCTAAAGCAGGATAGCATTGTCCTTTTTGCATTGATAAAAAAGATAATGGAGAGGTACATATTCTTGTTCAACAACTTCCACTAGGCGGACGATTATAAATGCAATCCTGGCTTGTTAGAGAGTACTAATTATGCTAGATGATTGAGTTATGGACTGCATTTTATATATATGTACTTCCATAAAGTGTAATGGCTAAATTTGTATGGATTTCCCCAACTATCTAACTATCTGGCTAATGTTGCCACGATCGAGCTACTATAAGTTCTTTAGTTAATATGTCTACATGTCTGTTGAATCATGATTATGTGCCATATTAGCTATGATCGAGTTCGAATTAGCATGCTATTATTTAAAATGGTTTACACACACTGGAGACGGTCAATTTAAAAGCTGCTTCTAGGCACGACAGTTCTAGAGACGATCTTTGTTAGAATCCGACTCAGGTCGCCTAACTATTGCAGACGGTACCTAGTATAGGCCGTCTGAGGTTGAGGGGTTCTTGCAAACGATCATAAATACGGGCCGTCTCGATCTAATACATGTTAGAGGCATTTTCCTTTTTGCACCATATGAGGTCTCGTATCTTAGAGCCGCAAAGAAAAACCGGCTTAGGTGGTGTGCTCTTAGAAGCTATGTGCTTGAGATGGAACAAGAAACCGGTTGAGGCCCATGGGAAATTGATGTCTCTAAGTCACACGTTTGTATTAGTGCCATCCGGAGACACCGGGGGACCTTGCGCAATGGCCGCCAAGTCCACATATGGTCACTGCATACAAAAAAGGGCCAACGCAGCCTTGACCCCTGCCACTAGTTACTGACGGACACACTCGCAAACCACGCTTATGTCGCGAAACTTCTTCAGCAACGCGAGGACGTTAGATGGTGCCATACACAGCCGCTAGTACCGTACATGCACGCCTTAGGAAATTCAACACCTAGAAGACACGGTCTTGCAATGTAGCGAGCACAGTTTTCCGATTCATGTCGGTCCATCAAAACCCTACGGCCTCAAGCAAAGACTGAGTAAGGAAATTGAGTCGGATATTTACCCTCTCTGTTTTCTCCTACAGAATAAGGTTCACAACTGCACACAAAATATAGTGACGTGTCAGTCGGCACTATAGCGACTCAAGGAAAACATAAATCAGTCAATGAACACTCACATTGGAGTTGCTCATTAATTTGGGCAACCTCACCAAGGAGATACCCTTCACGCTCAACAGCTTTCTCGGCTTTCGACTTCCACACATCAGCATTATCATGGATGATCAACACATTTCTTTCCAACTCCTTCACATGGTCGTGCAGGAGAGGGAGCTACGACAGTTCGTCCACTCTCGAGCGTGGAGGAGCTAAGGATGCAGCAGAAGATGACCTATCCTTCGTGGTACTCACAAGACCCTAATCAAGACAATAATCGAATGATAAGCACTTCTTACCAAGAGTCAACCAGTCGAAGGAACACGAGAAGTGGCAAGAAGCCAACATATACAGAGGACTTAAAAAAAGTTTTGATGGGCCACGCCCACAGAAGCATACGAAGATACTCTAAAAATCCTAACATTACTATACATCAAAAGGCACTAGCAAGCACACATCACGGCCTATGCAGAGACATGTAGAGGCTTTGCGGAACCCAAGGTGGCCCCAGATGTTGTGGCTTTTGCTGTGACCAGTTGTTTCTGCTCTGGGAAGTACTTTGCCAGCATCTCAATGGGCCACGGACCATAATTTTTGCAACTCGACGCAGCAGAAGCAAAATCTACCTCTTCACCTTCGGCTTTTAGGGCCATCTTGGAGGTGACCTTGCCAAGATTGAGCCCAGCACTACAATCCTCCACCATCGCCAAACCAAGGGCGAGACCCGCTCCTTTGTGTTGCTGCTTGTATTCAGCAAGCACTCACCCGGCAAAGGCTTCAGCAAGACAGTTGACATCTTCAATGGCCTTGGACTTCGAACATATATCCTCGCAAAGACGACTGAGCATAGACTTGTCCATTTAGAGCACGTCCTTGGCTGAAATGATGTGGTCTTCAACTGCGGCTATGGTGCCACTCAAGATGTCATCGCGAGTCAGTGCCTGGTGATCAAAATCAAGAATAGCCGCATCTGTAGAAATATAGCAGTTAATTGTAGAGCAAAAAGAATCCAAAGGATGGAGAGCAATAGAAGCAAATTACACCAGGAAACCTACTAGAGAGAGCTTGGGCAGATGCCATGAGCTGACCTGTGAACCCTTTCTCTCGCTCATCTACGGTTGTCGCTGGGCCCTCCTTGTGCTGTTTTTCCTCTATCTTATAGCGCTCAAGGGCCTCGACTGCGTCCTTCTTCTTGGTCTCTGCCACGCTGAGACTCTTTTCGAGAGATGTTACAACATATTTTATTGTTATCCTCTAGCACAAGGAAAAGTTACATCAATCAAAATCTGACAACATATTTGATTGGATAACAAAAAAGAACAAAGATTTTACCTTGAAGCTCCCTCGAATGACTAAATGCACACTTACATGATCAACCGAAGACTCTGAAGGTTCTTTTCTGGTCGTCCGGACGATAACCCTTCTTCCCCCAATTTGGAGGACCTTGATACGTCCATTTTGCATCACTATTCTATGTCTTAATTCACTATTATTCATTGATATATTTCATATTGAGAGGAGATACTTATGTTATTTCATGTATTTTTGCATGGTTGATGACTTTTGGAACATGGACCGCTGTAGTCAGGATTCTGATGGAAGAGGCGCTGTTTGGAGGCAAAATTCATGAAGATCAGAAAATCCGGGAAAATATATGGAAAATCCTATTTTTCCAGAAGACTCAGGATGCCAGAAGATGGAGTGGAGGTGGGCCACAGGGGGCCCACACCACCCCATGGCGCGGGCAGGCCTAGGCCGCGCCAGGGAGTGGTGTGGCCACCCTGGCCCACTCCAGCCTCTCCCCTCTGGCGTATATCATCCCCACGAAACCCTAAGACTCAGAGAGCGACCACAGAAAGATTTCGCCGCCTCTGCGGGGCGGAAAACACCGAGAGAGAATGATCTCTCTGGCAGACAGATTTCTGCCGAGGGAATTCCTTCCCGGAGAGGGGAGATCGTCGCCATCAACACCACCATCAAGCTGGACTTCATCAGGATCATCATCATCATCATCATCATCATCACCACCATCATCACCATAAGCACCCTCATCACCATCTCCATATTGCTGTAACAATTGGTTGAATCTTGCTATAGTTCATAGGGGAAACTTTCCCGGTGTTGATTACTCTTTGTAGTTGATGCTATTGAGTGAACCATTGAATTATTGTTTATGTTCAGATTGTTATACATCATTATTCCATCTCTGATCATGATCCATATGATGTCTTGTGAGTAGTTCGTTTTGTTCTTGTGGACATGGGAGAAGTCTTGTTGTTAGTAGTGGAGTTATGTTGAGAAAGATTCAATAGATTATTATTTAAGTTGTGGTGTACTTCTTCTAGTGGTGTCATGTGAACGTCGACTACATGACACTTCACCTATATGGTCCTAGGGTAATGCATTGTGTATTTGGCTACTAATCGTAGGGGTTGCCGGAGTGACAGAAACCTGAATCCCCGTTAGGAAACCATTGCACAAGGGACATAAGGGTCTTAGAGTTTAAAGTTGTGGTTAGGTTTATACGTTAAATACTTTCTTGTACTTACGGATGTTTGCAAGGGGTTTAATCACAAGTATGTATTAGTATTGGATGGGGCGGTACATTAGCACAGGTTCACCCACACAACACTTAGCAAGCTAGAGAAGATTAATCGACTATATGAAGCGAAAGCACTTGACAGTCTTCCCATGTGTCCTCGAGAACGTTTGGTCATCTATAGAAATACAACCGGCTTTTTCCTTTGCTGCATAAAGTATTGGGCCACTTGCTGCATTTATTCCTACTGTCTTTTATTTACTCGTACTTCGTTTACTTGCTTTATCAAAAACCCCTAAAAATCCGTCTGCTAAGTATTTGTAGAGAATTCCTGATCCATACCACTAGCCAGCACCTTCTGCTCCTTGTTGGGTTCGACACTCTTACTTATCGAAAATACTGCGATACACCCCATGTACTTGTGGGTCATCAAGAATATTTTCTAGCGCCGTTGCCGGGGAGTGAAGCGCTATTGGAGAGTGGAACTGGTAAAGGAAACTTCTACTGCGAGTATTGTTTACTTCTGCTAGTTGCTTTATTTTCGTTATGGATAATTCGCTGAGTTTCTTATTTGGTCATGCTACTACCACTGCTAAGGTAGTAGATAAGCCACCACCTGCTGAGAAAGATGTTTTCAAAATACCTACAAGAATTATTGATTGTGTTATGGATAACTACTATGTTGGGGATGGAACTATCCATCCTGGTGATCATTTACTCTTTATACACGAATTATGCGGGTTGTTCAAGTGTGCAGGTATTACTACAGATCAAGTTAAGAAGAAGTTATTCTCATTATCACTGAAAGGAAGAGCCGAGGAATGGTATAAGCTGCTGAAGAATGGTCAAGCTCTAGAATGGGAGGAAATAGTGCCTCTCTTTTATTCAAAGTTTTATCCTCCTAGTGAGATTCATAAAGATCGGAATCAAATATACAACTTTTGGCCTCTTGATGGGGAGAGTACAGCTCAAGCTTGGGGGAGATTGAAGTTACTAATGCTCAAATGTCCCATTCATGAGCTCCCCAACAATATTATTATCAATAACTTTTATGCAAGGCTCCCTATACATGATAAAGATTTGTTGGATGCTTCTTGTGCTGGATCATTCACTCGTATGGAAGAAGAAGTTAAATGAGACCTTCTAGATCGTATTCAAGATAGTGCTTAAGCTTGGGAGAATGACAAAGTTAGAAAGTCAGGTATAAATTATGTTTATGAATGCATTGAATCTTTTATGGGAACTGATGATTTTCGAAATATTAAAAATGCTTATGGTCTAGACTCTCAAGTTATTGCTTCTTATTTTAAGGCTTTTTCTTCCTATATTGAAGTGCCTAAAAAGAAGTGGAATAAGTATCATGAGCCTTATAAAGATATTGCTAAGAGTGTTCCTTCAAGAAATACTGAAATTTATACTGCTAATCATGTTTTACCTGAACCTTGTATTGAGAAAATGCCTTTTCCAGTTAAGGTAAAGGAACATTCTATGATAGCTAGTATGGTTAATGAAAGTACTAGTAAAGCTGTTGAACCTGATAAACAAATGGTTGATGAACCTATAGTAGCAAATGTGAAAGACTTTGTCACTAAATATGAAAAAGACGGACAAACTATCCTTTGTAAGGATACCTCTAATATTGTTTCACAATGTAGTGTTATGAGAGCTAATATTCCCGTGTTTTCTGTTAGAATAAGTGATCATTGCTATGATGGTCCTTATGATAGCTATATTGTTAATTTTATGCATGATACTGAAAGTTACTATAAGAGAGGGAAAAGTGTTCTTATGTATCTCAATAATATCAAGTTTCCTCATTTTATTGTGAAAGTTTTTATATTGCGCTTCTTTTGCCTTCTTATGCAAGTTGCCTTTGGTTTCAATAACTTGTTTGTTTATAAAATTGCATTGCATAGGAACTGGGTTAGACTTAAATGTGTGTGTGTTGTTTTTGCTTCTTAATGCTCTCTTTCGCTTCAATTTATATCCCTATGAGAGCTTCTTCAAAACTATCGTGCCCATCTTAATGGCTATAAAGAAAGAGCTTTATGGGAGACAACCCAATTTGTTTTTTGCTTTTAGTTTGTTTTTGTTTCTTTAAGTCTTGGAAGTTATTACTTCGGTAATAACCGCTCCTTATTCGTTCTGTTTGGTTTTTGTGTCAAGATCAACCTCTAATGAGAGAGAAGTAAGATTTGGGGAAGTTGCTGTCCCAAAACAGATTTTTGTGCTTCACCGTAAAAATGCGTGAGAGACCTCTGTCTGTCGGATTGAGCTGTAATTTTTTGTGCTTCTGACCCAGGTTGTTATTTAACTTTCGTTAGTTTTGCATGTTTCGATTTGAGCAACATAAGATTTTCGAAAAAAATGATCTTTACCTGCTGGTCTGTTTTGATAGATTTTGCCACTCTTGCATTTGCTTCTTTATTCGATTTCCTTTTTGAATTCTTTTTGGGTTTTTGGAAGGAGTTGCTACAGTAGCTTATGTTTTGATGTTTTTCAGCTGAAGTTAGACTCAAAAGGTTTTATCACTTCACTTATACTAATGTTGCTAATGAGAACTGTGTGAAGTTTTATGTGAAAGAAATTTCTAGGAAGTGGAGACAATGGTGTAATAAGGAAGAGAAGGGTTTTATGACTCAAGTAATAAGTATATGAAGATGAAGATATCGATGATATTCTAGAGATGACCCCGGAAGAATCTACTAGGTACCAAATTCAGAGACCTGCAGAGTCTGTGTTCAAATAGGTAACAGTTCTGGTAAGAAAAGTTCCACGAAAATACAATCCAACTATATTTTTGCAGTTTTCAGTCAATAAGGAAAGTTTCGAATCGAAAAAGGGATGGAACCGGAGCCGGGTTGGCCCACACCACCCAATGGCGCGGGCCCACCCCTGGCCACGCCACCAGGTGGTGAGGCCACCCAGGACTCCGTCTCCGACCCGTTTTCTCCCAGTACCATCCTTTTGACATGAAACATCGTAATATATAACCCCCCGGATCTGCCAAGGTCCATATATCGTGTTTTCGTCATGTTTTGTTTCGAACTGTTTTCTGTCAGGAGATACTCTTTGAAAGCTTAGAAGCACAATGGTGTCCGCCAAGGATAAAGGGAAGGAGCCCATGGAGGAAGACCTCCAAGACCCCAGGAAGGAGAAGGAGATCAAGAGTGAAGGTGAAGAGGAGCAAGGCCAACGTCCGCATACCGGCACCACCATTGCAAGCATTGGAGTAGTGAAACCTGCCAAGATCAGAAGGACTGCACGGATGCAGACTGGGGGGAAATCTCCTCGTCACAGTTTGGCTCCACGGTCACTTCCTCCACGCCCCAGGAATCCTTTCCATACCCTTATGCATGAGCATCAATACCAGAATATGCCCAAGGAGAAATTACCCTCCAATTGGGATTTGCCTCGTTCTAGCCATGCAGGAAAAGAAGACTTCAAGGAGGAAGAGTGTGGAAAGAATAGCAAGAGCTGGAATTCTCAACCCAACATGATCATGAGCCGCATTGAGCAAAACTCGCAGCTTATTCGTAATCTCACCTTCGAGATTGAGGAATTGGGGAAACTGATCAGAGAGCTCATCGAGAGCATACCACCACCACCTAAGGAGTAATTCGTCATCAGGTTTGGCATCCCCTTGGTTTGTTCCAAGCTTGGGGGAGTGCTGCGGTATGCTATCACTATCTTCTATCTTTTTACCTTATTAGTAGAGTCATATCTTGAATAGAGGAGTTATTTTGTAGTATGGTTTGCATTATGGAAGTGTCCCCTCTCTCGTTAGATATGTATCAATTGGTGTGAGTTTCCGTTATGGAATATTAATGAGAAGTTCTATCATTCACTCTTTTGCATAGCTTATATTAGTTTTCAATTCGTGGTTATATGATTGATCTTGTTGTTAGTATTGATAGCACTTTGGGATCATTGAGTTAATTTAGTTGGTTTTGGCAAACCTGGCTCAGTTAGTAGCAACACCTTTTTGAGAGTTGAAAGAAAAAGATAGAAGTACTCTAGAGAAAAATAATTTCATCATCTTTCTTTCTTGATTTGCTCATAAGTCTAGTATTCTCTAGTTAGGATCTTTTGTGCTTCCAAGGAAGATTGCATGTTTGTCTTTATCATTTGTATGTTTGTTTGTTGCCTTCAACTCTTGTACTTGCTGCCCAGCCTTACTAGCCAAAAACCTAAACTGAGAGGGTATTCTTCTCGTGCATCCACCTCCTTTAAAACCAAAACCCTTGACATTTGTGTCCACCATACCCACCTAGTAACATTATTGCTATTCCAAGTAAATTCTTGTTTTGTCTATCTCCCAAATTAAACTTGTTATGCGAAAATTAGTGATTAAAGCTCTCACGAACTTGATGGCACACTTTACTTTCTTGCATTTAATAAACTTGAACCATTGGGTCCTTCTTTGTTGCGTATATTCTTTATGAGTTGAAGTTAGCCGAACCATGTATCATGGGGACCGCTTTCAACACTTCATTGGTACTTGTACCTAGTTGATATCATGCTCTTTTGCTTATGGATCCCGGCAGTGTGAAATAAAAGTGGAACTTGTAAGATCATGGAGTTTATATGTGTGTTAGAGAAACGCCTAGGCCGATAGCCTAAGCCATGCCTAATCATGGTGGAAATTTGCAGCATAACTATAGTGAGCATATTATGAAGCATTCTCAATAAAAACCTATGCAAATAGCAAATAAAAAGATCGCTGAGATGCTCACTGTCTGCTTGCCTTGTCATTTTGATTATGGGATAAGCTCCCGTGTCATGTGCAAGGGGTACCCCGTTGGCGGTTCTCAATGATACTCATATATTTACAGTGACAAGAGCTTGCTCGTGACTGAAGTTGAGTAGCATGAGGATCGGTACTCATAAGTAAGGGGCTTGAGATTTCAACTTATAATTTGTCAAGCATATCCTCTTAGTTATGTCACTTTAACCTTAACCACCTAAAGATGCCTATGATAGGGGTAATGAGAGCTGAAAGCTAGTAAGTATCATAATTTTTGGGAGCTCTTTATGAGACTTGCAATCCCTGCTTCCCTCTGCAAAGGGCCTTTCTTTTACTTTGTAGTTGAGTCAGTAAACCTACTCCCTTCTATCTCAACAAGTATTTTGAGTTGATGTGTTTCATTCATTCATATAATGATTTATTCAATCATGTTTCTTATGTTCCTTGTTTTGCACATTGCTCTTATCTTGATGTTTACTACTTTGAAAACTATATTTGAAAACCAGCTATTTGTGAACTCCAACAAATTATCAACTATTCTTCGACCAAGAGCTAAGTTTGCCGTTACCAATTATGATTCACTTTATGTATCTTTATTGTGTTTCCTTTACTCATTGCAAGTTTAGTTATATAATAGGGAGTTGTCTTCTATTATGATCTATGTATTTGATGAATGTGATGCTTCTTGTCCGTATTCATTTATCGACTCTTCACTCCATAAACCTGAGGTCATGTTTATTGAGCTCAGTTTCGCTTGGGGACAAGCGAAGTCTAAGCTTGGGGGAGTTGATACGTCCATTTTGCATAACTATTCTATGTCTTAATTCACTATTATTCATTGATATATTTCGTATTGAGAGGTGCTACTTATGTTATTTCATCTATTTTTGCATGGTTGATGACTTTTGGAGCATGGACCGCTGCAGTCAGGATTCTGATGGAAAAGGTGCTGTTTGGAGGCAAAATTCGCGAAGATCAGAAAATCCGGGAAAATATATGGAAAACCCTATTTTTCCAGAAGATTCAGGATGCTAGAAGATGGAGTGGAGGTGGGCCACAGGGGGCCCACAACACCCCATAGCGCGGGCAGGCCTAGGCCATGCCAGGGAGTGGTGGCCCCGCCCTGGCCCACTCTAGCCTCTCTCTCTGGCGTATATCATACCCACGAAACCCTAAGACTCGGGGAGCGACCACAGATAGATTCCGCCACCTCTGCGGGGCAGAAAACACCGAGAGAGAAAGATCTCTCCGGCAGACAGATATCTGCCGGGGGAATTCCTTCCCGGAGAGGGGAGATCGTCGCCATCAACACCACCATCAAGCTGGACTTCATCGGGATCATCATCATCATCACCATCAACACCCTCATCACCATCTCCATATTGCTGTAACAATTGGTTGAATCTTGCTATAGTTCATAGGGGAAACTTTCCCGGTGTTGATTACTCTTTGTAGTTGATGCTATTGAGTGAACCATTGAATTATTGTTTATGTTCAGATTGTTATACATCATTATTCCATCTGTGATCATGATCCATATGATGTCTTGTGAGTAGTTCGTTTTGTTCTTGAGGACATGGGAGAAGTCTTGTTGTTACTAATGGAGTTTTGTTGAGAAAGATTCAATAGATTGTTAATTAAGTCGTGGTGTACTTCTTCTAGTGGTGTCATGTGAACGTCGACTACATGACACTTCACCTATATGGGCCTAGGGGAATGCATTGTGTATTTGGCTACTAATCGTAGGGGTTGCCGGAGTGACAGAAATCTGAACCCCTGTTAGGAAACCATTGCACAAGGGACGTAAGGGTCTTAGAGTTTAAAGTTGTGGTTAGGTTTATACCTTAAATAATTTCTTGTACTTACGGATGTTTGCAAGGGGTTTAATCACAAGTATGTATTAGTCTTGGATGGGGCGGTACATTAGCACAGGTTCACCCACACAACCCTTAGCAAGCTAGAGAAGATTAATCGACTATATGAAGCGAAAGCACTTGACAGTCTTCCCATGTGTCCTCGAGAACGTTTGGTCATCTATAGAAATACAACCGGCTTGTCCTTTGCCAAATAAAGGATTTGGCCACTTGCTGCATTTATTCTTATTGTCTTTTATTTTACTCGTACTTTATTTACTTGCTTTATCAAAAACCCCTAAAAATCCGTTTGCTAAGTATTTGCAGAGAATTCCTGATCCATACCACTAGCCAGCACCTTCTACTCCTCGTTGGGTTCGACACTCTTACTTATCGAAAATACTGCGATACACCCCCTATACTTGTGGGTCATCAGACCTCGAGGAGCTATCACCGGAGGTGGCCATTGTCTTTGTGGAGGGCTTGGTTGTCTCGGTGCCCTTTCCCTTTGAGTCCACGACTCCCTCATCTTCCACGTCCTTGCCACTCGTGGAAGAAGACGATGCGGTGACACTTTAGGAAATACAAAGACAATACGTCTAAGAAGAGAAACGAGAAGAACACTCTAAACATCGCAAAAAGTGTAGACGCTCACCCGCCAAATATGTCGAGGTCAAAAAATTCCAACCGGTTCTTATTCTTCTGAAAATGGGTAGCCATGCTATAGATGGGTATCGTTGGAATCTGATTTGCGGCACCCTCTTCAGGAGAAACATCCTTCGGCATCTCTGGTGTGGAGGCATCCGAATCCTTGCTCCATCTCCGCTTGAGAGTCCCACCCTTGGTAGACTCGGGAGCTACATGGTAACAGGTATAGTCGAGTCTGACTCATCTTCCTCTCTAGCCTTGGGAGGGAGTATGCCCTCAGGTTGAGGAGGCATTGATCTTCAACTTTCCACTCCTGTAGCAAAAAAGATAACATCATTAGGTCTCTACTAAAATTGTCCTATGGACAAGGAAATATGCAATAAGAAATTACCGTTGGCGCAGGATTGGTTGCATGGAACGGCTTGGTGTTCAACTCCATAGGAAGAGCTTCCTTCGCGGTGATCCTAGTCAACAACCTAATTTTATTTTCGAGCTGCACCGATGACATGTGTTCTGCCCAAATGTGTGTCGGATCGAACAAGCTAGCCAGAGGCACATTGGGTAAGCTCTAGCCAATAGAGTTGCACCTGGTGTCACAGCTAGGTTCGAATGAGGTCCACACCAGAGACATCCTTGCCTCGAACGATTTGAAGGTCCTGCACCCTCTTGTACAAGATCTCCACATCTTCCGCTTCACACGACATAACCACGTTCTTCCAGGACCTCTTCCTCTTCAGCTCCGCCTTTGGGTCAAAGGGGGCAATACCAAACCTCTGCTCCCCCACCTTCTGGTTTGGATGCAGAATCACTTGTCCCTCCATCCTTGGGCAGAATCGACGAAGTTAAGGATAAAGTACTGAACATGGGGACTCACAGATATACCACATCAACCAATGTTGTACACTATGGATTTCGACCCTTATTGCCACTTCATGTTAAAAAGCTTTTTGAAGAGGCTGAAGTGTGGCTCGATACCGAACCAACACTCCCACTACATGATGAAGCAAGCGATGTGAAGAACAAAGTTGGGAGTCAACTGATGAAGCTGAATCCCGTAGGAGCAAAGTAACCCACGAATGAAACACGGAACCCGGTGGGAGGATTAGGGACTACCTCCGGTCCGATAATTCGGCAATCATCCTACTTGTCTGGAATAACACCGATCTTGCAAACAGGATGGAGCTCGTGGGCCCTCAATGTGCATCACCACCAGGTGCCGTTGGTAACATGGGTCCTGGTGTCCTTCTTCTTGGGAGCAACGGTGGCCGTGCCAAATCTAGCAGCAACGGGCTTCTTCTTCCCCATTTTTATCCGGCGGAGAGATCGAAGAAGTAACTAGGGAATGCCTTGAGCACACATAGTGCAAATAATAGGGCAACAAACAATGAAGAGGAGCAGAGAGACAATAGCAGCAGTTACTGCTGTGCATTATTATTTATGCACTGAAGAGATATCATCCGATGGCCAGAAATCTTTTGCTCTGACGCGTGGCCCTCATGGGTGCAAACGCATAGAGGCATGCACATCAAACTGTCGTCTCACGATCCCCACTCAGCACAAAAATCGAGGAGACTCAGTTTAAAACCCCCATTTCCACGTGACTCGTCAAATCCCGGTCAGACATTGGGACCCACATCTATCTAGTCCCATCAGCACCGCTCACGCTAGCGGCTGAGCTCACTAGGTCGGTAACACTGACGTCATCGGCATTCACACTATCAGGAGTTTGAGGTGGAAGTGTGCAACGGTAACTTTTCTTTGAATCACTTAGGTTTTCTCCAGTATACGACTCGATTAAACACTTAGGGGATATTCCTAACAATCAAATGTAAGCACTTCTTACCAAGAGTCAATCAGTCAAAGGAACACGAGAAGTGGCAAGCAACCAACATATATAGAGGACTTAAAAAATTTTGATGGGCCACGCCCACAGAAGCATATGAAGATACTCTAAAAATCCTAACGTTACTGTACATCAAAAGGCACTAGCAAGCACGCATCGCGGACTACGTAGAGACATCTAGAGGATTTACGGAACCCGAGGCGGCCCCAGATGTTGTGGCTTTTGCCGCGGCCAGTTGTTTCTGCTCCGCGAAGTACTTTGCTAGCATCTCAATGAGTCGCGGACCATAATTTTTGCAACTCGATGCAGCCGAAGCAAAATCTACCTCTTCACCTTCGGCTGTTAGGGGCATCTTGGAGGTGACCTTGCCAAGATCGATCCCAACACTACAAGCCTGCACCATCCTCAAACCAAGGGCGAGACCCGCTCCTTTGTGCTGCTTCTTGTATTAAGCAGGCACTCACCCGGTAGAGGCTTCAACAAGACCGCTAACGTCTTCAATGGCCTTGGACTTTGAACATATATCTTTGCAAAGAAGACCGAGCACAGACTTGGCCATTTAGAGCACATCCTTGGCAGAAATGATGCGGTCTTCAACTGCAGCTATGGCGCCACTCAAGATGTCATCACGAGTAAGTGCCTGGTAATCAAAATCAAGACCAGCCACATCTGTAGAAATATAGCAGTCAATTGTAGAGCAAAAAGAATCCAAAGGAGGGAGGGTAATAGAAGCAAATTACACCAGGAAACCTACCAGAGAGAGCTTGGGTAGATGCCATGAGTTGACCTGCGAACCCTTTCTCTCGCTCATCTACAACTACCGCTTGGCCATCCTTGCCTTGTTTTGCCTCTATCTTATAGCGCTCGAGGGCCTCGACTGCGGCCTTCTTCTTGGTCTATGCCACGCTGAGACTCTTTCTGAGAGATCTTAGCCAATGGAGAACTTTATTGTTATCCTCTAGCACAAGGAAAAGGTACATCAATCAAAATTTGACAACATATTTGATTGGATAACAAAAAATAACAAAGATTTTACCTTGAAGCTCCCTCGAATGACTAAATGCACACTTACATGATCACCCGAAGACTCTGAAGGTTCTTTTCTGGTCGTCCGGACGATACCCTTCTTCCCCCAATTTGGAGGAGCTCGAGGAGCTATCGCCGGAGGTGGCCATTGTCTTTGGGGAGGGCTTGGTTGTCTCGGTGCCCTTTCCCTTTGAGTCCATGAATCCCTCATCTTCCACGTCCTTGCTAGTCGTGGAAGAAGATGATGCGGTGACACTTCAGGAAATACAAAGACAATACGTCTAAGAAGAGCAACGAGAAGAACACTCTAAACATCACAAAAAGTGTAGACGCTCACCCGTCAAATATGTCGAGGTCAAAAAATTCCTCCCAGTTCTTATTCTTCTGAAAATGGGTAGCCAATCATTGGAATCTTATCTGCGACACCCTCTTCAGGAGAAACATCCTTTGGCGTCCCTGGTGTGGAGGCATCCGAATCCTTGCTCCATCCCCGCTTGTGAGTCCCACCCTTGCTAGACTCGGGAGCTACCTGTACCTGTGTAATAGGTATAGTTGAGTCCGACTCATCTTCCTCTCTAGCATGGGGAGGGATTATGCCATCAGGTTGAGGAGGCACTGCTCCTTCAACTTTCCACTCCTGCAGCAAAAAATACAAAGTCATTAGTTCTCTACTAAAATTGTCCTACGAACAAGGAAATATGCAACAAGAAATTACCATCGGCGCAGGATTGGTGGTGTGGAACGGCTTGGTGTTCAAATCCATAGGAAGAACTTCCTTCGCGGTGATCTTGGTCAACAACCTAATTTAATTTTCGAGTTGCACCGATGACATGTGTTCTGTGCAAATGCATGTCGGATCGAACAAGCTAGCCAGAGGCACATCGGGTAAGCCCTAGCCTATCGCGGTTGCCCCCGGTGTCACAACCAGGTTTGAATGAGGTACACACCAGAGACCTCCTTGCCTCGGACGAGTTGAAGGTCCTTCACCCTCTTCTACAAGATCTCCACATCTTCTACTTCACCCGACATAACCACGTTCTTCCAGGACCTCTTCCTCTTTGGCTCCGCCTTTGGGTCAAAGGGGGCAATACCAAACCTATGCTCCCCTACCTTCTGGTTTGGATGTAGAATCACTTGTCCCTCCATCCTTGTGCAGAATCGATGAAGTTAAGGCTAAAGTACTGAACATGGGGACTCACGGATATACCGCGTCAACCGATGTTGTACACTATGGATTTGACCCTGATTGCCACTTCACGTTAAAAACCTTTTTGAAGAGGCCGAAGTGCGGCTCGATACCGAACCAACACTCGCACTACGTGATGAAGCAAGCGATGTGAATAACAAAGTTGGGAGTCAGCTGATGAAGCTGAATCCCATAGGAGCAAAGTAATCCACGAACGAAACACGGAACCCGGCTAGAATAATAACGGTCTGGCAAAGAGGATGGAGCTCGTGGGCCCTCAATGTGCAGCACCGCCAGGATCCGTTGGTAACACGGGTCCTGGTGTCCTTCTTCATGGGAGTAGTGGTGGCGGTGCCAAATCCAGCAGAAACGGGCTTCTTCTTCCCCATTTTTAGCCGGCAGAGAGATCGAAGAAAGTAACTAGGGAATGCCTTGAGCACACATAGTGAAAATAACAGGGCAACAAACAATGAAGAGGAGCAGAGAGACAATAGCAGCAGCACAAGGAGGAATCAGAGTACCAAAATTACTGATGTGCATTGTTATTTAAGCACTAAAGAGATATCATCCGACGGCCAGAAATCTTTTGCTCTGACATGTGGCCCTCATGGGTGCAAACGCATGGAGACATGTACATCAAACTGTTGTCTCACGATCCCCACTCAGCACAAAAATCAAGGAGACTCAGTTGAAAACCCCCATTTCCGCATGACTGGTCAATTCCCGGTCAGACATTGGGACCCACATCTATCTAGTCCCATCAGCACCGCTCACGCCAGCGACTGAGCTCACTAGGTCGGCAACACTGACGTCATTAACATTCACACTATTAGCAGTTCGATATGGAAGTGAGCAACGGTAACTTTTCTTCGAATCACTTAGGTTTTCTCAAGTATATGACTCGATTAAACACTTAGGAGCTATTCCTAACAGCAGCGCTAGTCGCGCACTCGAAGGTTTTCTAGGCCCAGTGTTACCCCATCAAATACATGCACAAACATAATATGCCTCGATTCTTTCTTCGAATCCACGATTCGATTATGGACTCAGGGGATACTCCCATGGGGAGCGCTAGAGGCACATTCGACAATATACGTCCATCGACAACACTCGAAAAGGTTCAATGTCTCCACTCAAGTCTACAACTTGAATAGGCACTTGGGGCCACTCCCATAGGGAGCGCTAGTCGTGCACCCTATGAAAAGACAAAAAATGAAATTCTATGTGAAATGAGCGTTCACAACGTCCGCATCATATCACCACAAGCAAAAAATCCTTTGGCGACTTTGCCTCTTTTTAACCATAATTGCCCTGTACATAGACAACGTCTCCTGGGCCACCCGAATCACCTCCACGGTGACAAAACCTTCGGATGCCGCATTTGCAACATGAAGATAAGACCCGTGGATACAATCCAATGGCCTGGCAACACACCCGCTATGCTCTACCAGAAACATATCGTTCCTGTAGGTATGATGAAAAAGCCTCGATGGATGCGTCGAGTGCACACTTAGAACACTAGAATTCGTCCCTATAAGGCCTCAACGACATGAGTCGAATTACGCCAGAAATTTTCCGAATTTGAGTCAGGGGACTCGAGTTTGAGTAGATTGCGTTGTTTTTCCCAAAGGAAGTTAACTGATCCCGATCCTTCGGATGAATCAGGCACACATATCAACTACCCCTATGACATAAGTAATAACACCATATACAACTTTTGGATAATACATGAAGCACTTGTGCACACTCGTAGACTTCATAGGTTCCTTCCGAATCTACGATTCGGGTGTACACTCGAGGGCTACTAAAATGGGTACGCCCTACCGGTACCCAATATTAGCCTATACGGTTTGGCCCAAGAGAAACCCACGGTGAAAATGGAGCCCAAGAAGGTTCGGGTGGCCCAAGCTCAAGGATATGTGACTCCTTGGAGGATACGACAAAGTGTAGATAGGAAACTTAAAAGGGGAAAACCCTAATCTGTAACTGACTCGGCGTGCTATCCCAATACCTGGCCTCCCTATATAAAGGTTAGGAGGGGGCAGCGAGAAAAACACCACAACACTAGTTCATACAATACCAGATTGCATCTACGCACCCTTGTAATCCTCGATTCCATCTATAATCAAGATCAGACAAGCAGGAGTAGGGTTCCTTCCGAGGACATTAACTTGGGAAAACCTTGTGTCCCCAATGTGCTTGTTTGCTAGAGGATCATTGCCACCAGCGCTCCCCACTTCCTCAAACCAAAGTCCATCATCCATGGGCATTGTCAAGTTAACCCCTCATCAGATTGGGTCACCCATTTTTCATCTCACATTCATAACTAGACCGACTTTTCATCTTCCATGATATTTCAAGATCACCTCAACTCCTTTGTGGTACTCTAGACCACCTTTTTCACAAAAATATTTCCTTGTCTTTCCTTCAGAATCCTTTGTAAAACAAAACCTTTCTCCTTTCTCAAACTTCTCTTGGTAGATCAGATTCACCAAGGTTTTACCCTAAAACATTTTGTAAAAGTTTAGCGGGTCTTCCCATCCTATAGTTTTGCTTCGGCTAAAACGATGTCTCCAAAGGGGTATGGTGTTATAAACCATTCTAGATACTAGGGGAAAGTAGGTATCATGAAAGGGGTTGTACTTAGTATTACAAGTGAGTATGGGTTGGAGGAGCCAAGCCACAACCAAGTATAGATCATCAATATAGTAAAACAATGCAGCTTTGCATAATCAAATAGATAAAACATGCATAAGTAAAATAATAGGACAAGGCTTATGAGGAAGTAGGTGGCTTGCCTATAACCAGCAATATGGCAATAGGTCCCTGGACTTCTTCTTAGAGTACCATAATAACCAATAATAACTATCTTTCTGGTCTTTGATATAATCACAACTATCATCGTTGAGGGTAATACATACAAGCAAATAATACCACAATAAACACAAGGCCTACAAGCACCAATACAATACACCAATAAAACATACAACTCATAAGTCACTTCAGTAGGTTTTGATAACTTGAGTTTATAGCAATTGGAATTACTTTATTTGCATTTGTGGACTTTCTTTTATGAATCAATGTCAAATACCAATTAAAGAAGGGGTTTTGAACCAAGGCTCTGGTATGTATGATATTGATGTAATAAAATGGCATCAACACATAGGTATTTAAATAATTAAGCCACCGAAAGTGGTTTCATGATTTTACCACTTTGCTTTATTTAGTTATGAATTTTCTAGTGGGAATAACCCTTGTTTTGGAGAATAATTCACCAGAAAATGATATGTAGCTCAAATTAATTTGTCCTTAGAGGTTATTGTAAACATTTGAGTTTATGGTTTTGGGAGTTGGAATTACTTCAAAATAATTACTAGAATGCCCTTGGGAAAATCCCAAAGTAAGTTCTGCAGGCAATTTATCTTTTTCACCATATTTATTCCATAGATTATTTTGATATGTGTCAAAAGAGACATGGTATGTATTTATATACCTATCTATACAAATTGTATTCATAAAATTTCGGAGTTGTTGATCTACAGAGGTGATTTATCTAGTGGAATCACCATAGGCAGAGAGGTTTAATTCACTAAAATTAATCAGAAGACCAAATACTTATGGGCTCCTGGGATATGATAGATCTAGCTATGCATGTGTGCTGGGAGTTGAAGTTGGATTAAAACCATTAATTGTTTGACCTAGGGAAATTCATAAAGTTAGAATTGGGAAGATCTTGTTATCTTTTACTATAGTGAAACCCTAGCTCAACTTGCATGAGGCCAACGATAATGGATATGTATTTTTATTAGAAACCAGAGGAAATTGAATTCAGTTTATTTGGTGATGTGGAACTCAGTGGGAAGTTCTTTACTGAAAAATATATTGTCTAGTAGATTGTTAGCCAAATTATAATGAGATTTTATTTGGGTGATGTGCTTGCTCTGTATGTTGCAAAGAATATGTATGGACATGTATAAAACTAGACCAGGACAGAATAAGGCTTTTCCATTTTTGTTTTAATTAAAACTTGGTAGCTAAAAAAAGAAGATAAGGGAATATATTAAATAGTTATTAGAAAAAAAGGAAAAATAGACCACAAGCTAGATCTAGGGATGGACATGTCGAGTAGTGTTGGGCCTGCCCATCGCATCCGAGCCATGCACGGGAGAAGGAATTCAAGGCCAGGGAGGTGCCTGCCTATCGGTGCCAGCAGGGTGAGAAGGGGTATCCTTGGCCCTTAGTCGTTGGATTGAAGGGAGATCCACGACCGTGGGTTCTCGTCCTCCTCAAACAGGACAGCGGCAAGGAGAAACCCTATAGTTGAGCGGGGCTGCATGGGAAGCTCACCTTGTGTCCAGGGAGGCGATACATAGGCTAGGGCAACGCGGTTGACGATGGTGATCTCGGGGATGGGTGGCATCGACCTGCTCTACGACAGAACATGGCTCCCGCGATGACAACTAAAAGGAGAGCGATGTAGCTCGACGACGGTGACGGTAGAGGTTGTCATGGGCAATAAGGAGCGGAAGATTAGATGAAGTAAGGCCAGGGGATCTTAGCAAGCTCACATGTAGGGGTAGGGGAGAAAGGTGGAGACCACACGAACAGGAGTTCGACGAAGGCCGGGTGTGGAGTTTCTCTTTCTCCAGCGCAAGGCAAGTCTTGGGAGGATCTCTAGAGCTCGAGGTAGGTAGGTGGGAGGGTGGGATGATGCAAATGAGGGAGATAGAGGTCCTAGGGTGGCCTCTGGCTTATTTAAACCGGGGAGGGGCTCATGGTGTACAAAGTCCATTTTGGACATGGAGGAGAGGTGTTGGCTAGGGGTTGGGTAGCTTGGGTGATGGAGAGAGGTGTGTGGAGCTCTATGTCATGCAGATGGGCAGAGATGGGCAGTGGTGCTACTGCAAGAGAGTTAAAGAGGGGAGGATATGACCTAGCCTATGTCTCCTTCATAAAAAAGCATAAGAGACAAAGGTGGGGTAGACCTACAGTACAACTAAAGTGGTGGTTGACCAGGGTGTGTCATGTGGTAAGGATTAGTATTTGGCAAGGTTGTAATGGGATAGGAGGGGTTTTGGAAGTGGTTCTTTTATTATGTACAATTTATGCCAAATTGGATGATCATGGGGTAGTTCTTGATTTTTTATGTTGACAAGGTGAGATAGGAGTGTTGGGAGATAGATATGATCAAGATAAAGCTCCTAGGATTATTTGGGATATTTTGAATAAATTTATATCCTTCTCTTACCATATATTTAAAAGGTACTGAATATATTTAATGGATTTGATTTGAGAATTTTGAATTGGCCAAGGTGGGTTTTGGTTTGGGATGGTCCCAAATACCATTTGACACATGGGAGAATTTGTCCCAAGATTTATTAGGGTATCCAAGTATTTAAAACATTTATTTTCTTATTTCTGCCATTCAAGAAAATATGCAAAAAGCAATATTAAATGTCTTCAGAAATATTTATTTTTTAAGTGGGAAGATAGGGTATTACATATAGGCCTCAAATGTTCTTAAGGTGGAAAAGTGTTTTGGGGAAAAACTAACTTTCTTTTATAGGAGTTTTGAGGTTTTTGTCAAATAAAGGACTTAAGTAGTTTTTGGGCCAAAATAATTATGGAAAACCTTTTATAAATTTATATCTCAATGGTAGATGATGTCCACAAGATGTATCTATCATTTTAAACCTTGGGTTTTGAAAATAAAACTTGCTTTTGAAAGGAAACAAGTGATAAAAGATCTTGGGTGATGTTATTTTTATACCTTCAAAACCTTGTTGGATTAAGGAAATGAAAGCTCCCCTTTGGTCATGGGCTATATTGTTGGATAGACCAAGTGATGTAGATCACCATGGTACAAATGTTTGAGGTTGATCATGATTGAGCTCTACAAGGATTGATGCGAAACTTTGAATAAAATAAGGGTGCCACAAACAGATTATCAAATAGACTCCAAAACCATGTGGTCTTTAGAAGCACAAAGCTCCACTTGAAACAAGTGAAGAATGGCGGAATAGACCTTCATGAGTAGATATTAGTTAGGAAAGTATTTGGTCAAAAGAATATAACATGGAGATGTGAGCTTCTGCCAAAGTAGGCTTGTTGATAATATTTGCATAAAATATTATTTTCTTGCCTGCAAAACCATCAAGAACAAGTGGTTCAGAAGTTGATATAGCTAAGGGAAAGAGTGGGCCTTGGGAGTCTTTAAGATGGTTTACAAGGTGGTTCAAGTGCATTTCCAAAAATGCACAAGGGTTTAGAAAGAGAGAGGCTCCAAGATGTGATGTTGATAGCATTTTTGGAGACAACCTGATTTGGCAGATTTAGGGAATTTGAATAGTATACAAGAGTTAGTATTTTTGATTGGTTGCAAAGCTCCAAAGGATCATCAAGTGGATGACGTTGAAGTGTAGATTGAGTGGAATGGATCTTTATTTAGGATTGGTCTTCATTGGCTTGGAAACTGCTAGAAGGGATAACTTCAAAAGTGATCTGGTTAAGGGGTTTAGATGGTCACCTAGCGGCTAGAGATCAGATCAGGCTTGGGTAACTTGCTCAGGGTTAGTATTCTTGGATTACCTAGATACTAGAGGATGAGCTCCTTGGGTAGCTCAAATTACTTCATAATCCAACAAGTCAAGTAGCATATCAAGGCAATTCATCTTAACAAGCAACTCAACTACTACTAGGGTTACCATCAAGCCTAGCTTGAGATAAGGATGGGTATTTTGAAGAGGTTGGAGTTTGTGAATAAAATAAGATCCTTGGTACTTCACCATGAATAGAAATTAAAAGCTTCACAACAGGTTTTGGAAAACCTAGAGGTAAGAGTAGTTGAAAGTTCTGTCTTGAAAACATAAGGAGATTATATCATATAGATATCCATAATTTTTTTAATATAAGCTATGAATATAATTGTTGTTGCAAGGGAATCTTGGCTCAGGTTTTTGAAATGAGAGAACATTTGAGAATATTTAAAATAATCCAAGATAGTTTCATCAAATATTGTTTGTAAAGTGAGTGTGAGGTAAGGAGTATGTCATCTGCTAAACATTCAGATGCATCAGCACAAACCACAAGCATGCAAACACTGCACCACTAACAATAAAAAGTTTCCGCTCCCCCTGATTTTTGCATTCTAGACAACAAATCAGGGTTGCTGAAATTGGGATGGTACATACATTTCCCCCTTAAAAGAATCTCGTCCAGATATTCGGGAGAGTATGATTAGGGATTTTGTGTCGCGGTTAGTGCTATGGTCTCAAGCATACTAACTTACAGACTTCATCTTTGAATGTGGTTACTTGAAGTTGGACTTCAGTCTTCTTGGATGCATAGAGAGATGAGCAAGTTCTAGAACAGATTGTGAAGGTTGATTTTTGTTCTCTTTTTGGACTTGATATCTCAAAGCTTATGCTAGGCGAACTACCTCTAATTGGAAATTCATGAAGTACCCTTCAAAGGATAGACTCTACCTGACGAGGGTAACCTCGGCAATGCCCATGGTTATGGACTTAGGGTTTCATGGAAAAGAGAACACTGGGGATTTCGTTGACTGGTCAAACAAACAAGGAAGTCGAAGTCGTCTATTTCTTATGCTCAAATTGATTACAGATTACTCAAGGATTTTCTCGGTGCCTCCCCGTTGGCTCCTCCTAGACTATATATAATAGTCTGGGTCCCGAAGCCGTGTGCCAATAGGTTATAGCCTATGATTACAATAGCGTTACAATGCCAGTTTCTATTTCCTTATCAAACTATATCTTCCGTCAGATGCTTCCTGTGCATTCCTTGTTGGCTTTCGTGGGCTTGTGACCCTTTATGAAGCTAGTGTAACCAATCATAAGAACCCGAATAATCATACCCATGTCAGTAGCCCCCGAGACTCCATCCGAATTGTAGATTCAGTTCGACTCAAAGATAATTTTAGTATTTTTGACCGAAGTTATCTTTACCAAATATTTATATTTATTTTATATTAATCTGTAGGGATTTGGATACAACAGGCCTGATGCATCCGGCGGATCGGTGTCGGTGTAATGGGATCAGGGTTTGCGCCTTGGCGCGTGGGCCTCGAACCCACCAGACAGCAGCTCAACGGTGGCTAGGGTAAGTCATCGGGAGCGTCGCGAGGATGCGAGCACCATGTGCTCCAAGCAGGTATGGCCTTGGCATGATGAGCCTATGGAGACTGCCTATTGGCTATGACGTAGGTGCCTATGGATGAGACGAACACTACGAGACAAACCTCGATCCGCCAGCTGGGCGCGGATAGGAAGGAAAATATAACAACATGCGCCCGGGGCTTTTGGCGGCTTGACCTTCTTTAGTTCTTTTGGCACTATAACTTCAGAAACCCTTTTGGCTTTGATGGAGCGCTCCGTTATTTCCTCCCAGAAAACTCCAGGTGGCACTGGCAAGCATAAGGACCCGATGTTTTCCAAATTGTTGGCCTCTTCATTGCTTGCCCTTCCTATGTGTGAGACTTCACACCTGTCAAATTGAGCTTCCATGATGTTGTACAAATCACGATAGGCGATCATGTTGTCGCTGACAGTGTCACACTTGTTCATTTCTTGTTGTGCCACAAGGTTGGAGTCACCAAATATTTTCAAACGAGTTGCACCGCAAGCTTTAGCTATACGCATACCATGCAACAGGGCTTCATATTCAGCTTCATTATTTGACGCATTTGCAAAAATCATCTGAAGTATGCAACGCATTTTATTGCCTTGAGATGACACCAATATCACCCCGGCTCCTGCTCCTTCTGTCCTTTTCGACCCATCGAAATACATTATCCATGCACTTGAGAGCTCCGGCATACCCGCGCACTATAGTTCTGTCCATTGAGTAACAAAGTCGGGCAAAACCTATGATTCAATTGTTTTGTGTTTGACGTACGTGATATATTGAGGGATAGCTCAATGCCCCATAGAGAGACGCACTCTGTAGCTTCTGGATTGTTAAGAATATTGGAGAGTGGTGCTTCATTGACCACTATGATCGGGTGTTCCAAAAAATAATGATGCAGCTTGCGTGCCGTCATAAAAACTCCATAAGCTAGCTTAGGATAGTGCGGATACCTTTTCTTGGATGGAGAGAGGACCTCACTTAGCAAATAACTGACCTCTGAATACCATGGGTTTTCCCTTCTTCGGGTCGCTCGATTACCAAAACTATGTTGCTACCTGATTAGTAGCGGCAATATAAAGAAGTATGGGTTCTTTTTCTCGTGGGGACATGACGACGGGAGATGTTGAAAGTGTTTTCTTGGGTTTCTAGAAAGCGCACCGAGCTTCATCCGTCCATTCAAATTTATCTGATTTCTTCACGAGGGCATATAACGGTAATGCTTTTTTTTGCCTAAACAGGCGATAAAACGACTGAGTGCCACAACTAGCCCAGCCAATTGCTGCACGCCCTTAAGATTTGTTGGATTTTTCATTGTGAGGATTTCTTGTATCTTCTTGGGATTGGCCTCTATTCCCCTTGCAAATACAAGGTATCCGAGGAGTTGCCCTGTAGGGACTCCAAATGAGCACTTCGTCGGATTGAGCTTGATGCAGTATTTGTTGAGGTTATCAAATGTCTCTCAGAGATCATTGATATGGGTCGACCCCTGTTTTGTTGTAACTATGACATCGTCAATGTAAACTTGTACATTTGTTCCAATTTGGCTTCCTAGGCAATTTTGCATCATCCTCTGATACGTCACACCCGCATTTTTTAGTCTAAAGGGCACTGTTGTGTCGCAGCATACACCATAGTGTGTGATAAATGATATTTTATCCTGGTCTTCCTCCTTCATCCGAATCTGATGGTATCTAGAGTATGCGTCTAGAAGGGAAAGACGTTCACGCCCCGCAGTTGCATCGATTATTTGATCGATTCGTGGTAGTGGGAAGTGATCATTTGGAAAATGTTTGTTTAAAGCAGTGAAGTCAATGCACATACGTAGCTCCTTTCTATTTTTCTTTGGGACACATATTGGGTTTGCGACCCACTATGCTTTCTTCAGTTCTTTGATAAATTTGGCATTAGTTAGGCGATGGAGTTCCTTTCCAATAGCCTTTCATTTTGGTTATGCAAAGCAGCGAAGTGACTGTTTTATTGGTTTTTCTTATGATCCAAGTTAAGTGCGTGCTCAGCGAGTTCCTTGGCAAATTCCCAGCATGTCGGCTAGTAACCATGCAAAAATCTCCCAGTGCTCACGGAGGAACTTGATTAGCGCACTTTCCTATGCGGGACCAAGATTAGAGGCCACAAAGGTCATTTTCTTCGGGTCGGTAGGGTGAACCTGGATTTTCTTTTTATCTTTTGCAATGTCAAAAGCCTCATCAGGATTAACACGTGCTACTACTAGAGGTTCTGCTTTTGGTGACCTTTTTAGTTGCTCAAACTCGGTCTCCATCCCGAAGGATTTGGAGATTTTGTTGAATTCTATATTGCAACTGTCAGAACATGTTAAACTGCCCTTCACTGTTATGACCCCTTTGTGGGCTGGCATTTTCATAACCAGGTACGCATAGTGTGGTACTGCCATGAACCGTGAAAAGGCTGGGAGACCCAGGATGGTGTGATATTGCGACGGCCAGTCCGTGACTTTGAACTCGAGTTTTTTGCGCCTGAAATTTTCTTTGGATCCAAAAAAAACATCAAGAGATATTTTACCTAAAGGAATTTCATCTTTACCTAGTACTATGCCGTGGAAAGATGTTTTTGTTGGTGCTAAATCTCCACCATTGTGCATGCATGCTAGGGACACATGAATGATCTCGGGGTTTCCCAGATGTCGAGCGGTCCTTTTCCGACGAAACACTAATCCGAGGGCCCCGTAGGTCTATCCCCGTAGTACTCCGTACGAGGGCTGGACAATGTACTTTTCTGGTGGTTTAGGTTTTCTTAGGGCATAACTACATGTAAAACGAAGGCTAGGCCCAAGGTTCCACCGGTTTGCCTCTGTTTGAACCGCATCAGTAGTTTCCTCCTGCAGGTCCAACACACTTTGCTAAAGAGCAATTCATTGCGTTCAGTTTCTTGGTGTAAATTAGGTTGATTTGCTTCCTACATCCATGAAAACCTTACTCATATCAAATCCACCAACTTGCGCCTATACTATTAGAGTCGAGTGGCCCAGTCGTGGAACTCGAAGTGGATGATCAGCTCTACTGAATGTAACTTGCTATTCTGACCAATGGAGATACTCGGGTAGGGCTGGTGGTGTTGTTTCTTCCATGTTAACTTGTTGTGTAATAAGTTTATGAATCCTATTGGATGGGCTCCCTTTTTAGATCATCAACATTGCTCCTTTGGAGCTAGGTATTCGTCCTATTTTGGTTTCTATTTGTAGCGGGCTGTCCTTGTCCTGCTGAGGGCTGCATTGATGGAGGTGGTAGTGCGCTAATTCCTAGGGCTCCAGGTGCAGTGGCATATCCTCGGCTTGCTGCTTCGGTTTCTTTTGCATTGCATACTTCTTGTATCATTAGAAATGTTTGGCAATCCTTCATGAGGTGATTTGATCGCCTTATGCCTATTGAGTCGACATAGAAGTGCATGTTGCAGGGTCCTTCCAGCATTTTCATTGGGGACATTGGGGGATCCCGAGCTCTTTCTTTGTTTTCTTTGTGTTGCTTGGCTTCCTCTGACATCATCTCTTTGGTATCCGCTGTTGTGGTCATCATTTCTTAGGTTGTCCCCTCCTGAAACACCGGTTGTGACATAGCTTGAACCATTGTATCCGTCCTTGTTTTGTTACCTTCTATCATTACTGCATCTATCCCTAGCTTCTTTGGGTGAGCGCGTTCACTTGTTGTATGCTGCGTCTTCGCCGCTGGCCCAACGATTTGCCATATCCATCAGCTGTGAAATTGTTTTGGGTTTGATTCACCCCATTTCTTCAATGAACTCTCTTTGGTGGAGTCCATCGTTGAAGGCATCGATTGCCCTTTCATCCAATATAGCTTCAGCCGAATTTTTTATGATGTTCCACAAATGGATGAAAGGTCGTATTGGTTCTCCAGATTTCTGCTTGCACGCCCGCAGTTTCTCTAGAGATGTAGGTAGTCTTAACGTAGAGTTGAAGTTTTAGATGAACTTGTCTTGAAGATTGTTCCAACTGCTGATGTATTCTTTAGGTAACTGCCATAGCCAGGATCGGGGGCGGTTCCGCTTAGGTGTAGCTATAGTCTTTGCATTGCGGTGGCCTTGGAGCCACCCTGTAGTTTGACGGTTGCCAGATAATCTGCCAACCAAGCTTCGGTTTAATCTAGGTCGTCATACTTCTGGCAGTCATGAGGGAGTTTCAAGTCCTTGGGTACTATAGTTTTGCGAACCCGTAGGCTAAAGCAACTGGTTCCACATAATTCATAATCATCATCGCTTTCACTTTCATAGTATCTTTGGCTGTTGCGCTCTTCCCTGAATTTGTCGATCTTGCGCTTTGTAATGTCGTCTCTTGTGTCGTTTCATGGCTCAGAGCTTGAAAAGTGCACCTGATGTGGCGACCGTGATCGTCGGGTGTGCCCTACCCGTCGAGGGCTACTGGGACGGCATGGGGATCTCTTGGGCTGTCACATGATTCCTTGTTCGTCTTGCGCCAGAGATGCACCCACCATGCCGAGGTTCATGAGAGCAGAGCGATGGAGAGCCGCACGAGGATCGTCAGGTGCGGGTTGAGTTGTGATCAGGTATGTTTGTGCAGCTACAATTGCGACTTGTGTTGTTTATGCTTTGATGTGTCCTATTGGATCCACTGACATAAACGATAAATTGAGATCTTAGGTCAGTTCGTTTCTTTCGGCTTCAGGGATATTCTGCAGTCGTGAGGCTCCTATCCTTGGCTGTGCTCATCCAGTTACACTTCCTGATCCTCGGGTAGAGCTTAGCTATGCCTGCCGAAGATTGGACTCATCGGCTAGCCTTTTGCTTTTGTTGAGTTACCTCTACATCCTTAGTAGATTCCTCCTCTTGTGATGGAGCAAGCATTCATAGGCCATTAATTCTTCACACATTTCCACGGTTGTCATTGGGACCGCATCCATTACTATGTCCCTTGCTTTTTTCCATGCGTCAACTGATAGCCGGAGAGTTTGTCATGCTCCTTCACGCAGTTCTCCTCCTCCTTGAACTCCGCGATTGTTTGTTGGGTCTCCTTTGTTTCCATGTTTTCCTGCATTATCATCCGAGAGAATATCATTGAGATCGAGGATAGGATTACCGTTGGAGTCGCGCTGAGTTGAGGCGTCCCAGATGATCACACACACTTGGTGGTGAGTTATTGATGAACTAGTGATGTGGTCGTCGGATTCGAGGGAGACATTCTTTGGAGGATTAGTGAAATCCAATGGTTTCTGTTCTAGGAAGAGTCCAGCCATCCTGATTCTGAATTTGATACTTTTGCTGCTTTCTTTGGATTTAGCATTTACTAGGCTCGATCCACATGGTGGCCTTAGCTGGGGGTCTGATCCGAGGGAGAGACCATTGTAGAAACCATCAAGGTCCCCCAGATCTGCTGATTTTCCAAAGTTTTCTTCGCTGTTTGTCGACTGCGGTGCGGATTCTGTGGATGACCCGACGGAGGATGCAGGTACCACTCTAGGCGCAACTTTTTAGACTGGCGGTTCTGACGAGATCGTAGCTGATAGGCACGGTTCTTCGGGTTCCTCTACATGAAAGTGGAAACTTCTGATGATGAGGCCGGATCTACCGTTGAAGTTGACGGGAACCGAGATAGGGGTGGGAGGGCATGGTGTTGCTTCTATCAGATTGTTGCTTGATGAAAGGGGCCACCGAATCCATGACTCCAATATTTAGGTTTCCCAGAGACGGCGCCAATTGACGAGGGGTAACCTCGGCAATGCCCATGGTTATAGACTTAGGGTTTCGTGGAAAAGAGAACGCTGGGGATTTCATTGACTGATCAGACAAACAAGGGAGTCGAAGTCGTCTGATTGCTTATGGTGTAATCGATTACTGATTACTCAAGGCTTTTCTCGGTACCCTTTATTGGCTCCTCCTAGCCTATATATAATAGTCTAGGTCCGGAAAACGTATGCGGATAGGTTACAGACTATGATTACAACAATGGTACAATGCTGGTCTCTATTTCCTTATCAAACTATATCTTCCGTTAGATGCTTCCTGGGCCTTCTTTGTGGGCTTTCATGGGCTTGTGCTCCTTTACGCAGATAGTGTAACCAATGATAAAAACCCGAATAATCATATCCATGTCACTACCATTGATGTCTTTTCTATAAGATCCGCGGTGTTTCCTTAGAGGCTTATAGAATCCTATTCGACAACCTAGGGTTAAAACTCCTGAGGTTGCTTCTGGCAGATGGGTACTCTATTTTTTTTGGGAAAGATGCAGTTTTCCCCCCTTAGGATTAAACGAAGGTGGCATGGAGATAATGCGGTCCTTCCTTCTTGGAATATCTGGAGGATATTAAGTGAAAATCGAAATCTTCCGCCTGGAGTTGAAGCCTTCAGATGACATCTCAAACTCTATTCTACGAGGCTCATATACTACTATATTTGTACTTAGTCTATTGGAGCAATGGGATTTGCAGATCTTTCGGATGGGTTAGAACTGATGGGGTTAGCAAATCGGAGATCCTATTTGTGGGGATTTTAAGCTGAAGTAGCAGAGGGGCTTCGTAAAATATTTAGTAGATGGGGCTTTTTTAGATTGCTTCATACTCGTTGGAGGGTAGTTTTGTCTGCTTTAGGTATTCTTGTTATCTTGGTTCGAGCTTCTTGGGTACTAGAGGGATTCACTAGACTTCTGACGTTGTTGTTTAGGTCTCTTTTCTATTATTTTCCCAGCTAATGACTCTCGAGTTGATTTTTGGAGGACATCAAGTTGGAATCTTCCTGAAGTATCTTCATGTAGGCGGTTTCCTATAATTGAGTGGAAATATGCAGTCTTTCCACCTTAGAGCTTCAGTAAGGGTGAAGATCTTCTATCTTGGAGTGTTCTCGTGATGCTAGAGGAAGGCTGTATTTTCCCCGCGTCTTGAGTTGAGGTCTTCGAGTGACGTCCTATTGCGAAAACCTTGTCGGGGGTGGTTTCCTAACGTAGCCTTGAGGAGTTAACTCTGAGAAGGTTAGCGATTAGCGACACATATTGCTAGTCTTCTGTCAGAGTAGGGACATATAGCTTTAGATGAGATGTCTTCACTTAAGTTCTTGGCGTTGCTTCTGCTCGATGGCGGGGTAGACTCGTTATTGTCAGGCATCCTTGTCTTCAGCGTTTTGGAGTATTCTAACTTTGTGGTGAGAAACTTCCCGTCGATTTGGGTAGAGGGGTTGAATAAAATTGTTAGTCCTTTAGGGTTGTCGGAAGCTCTAATATACCAGAGGTTAGTGGCGTCGGGTCTTCACTCCTTGTCTTGGTTAGCAGATCCTGGGGTTTCTTGTGGATGGTGGAGATCCTTCGGTGGTAGACTTTCGGCTTCACCGGGATTCTTGCTATTGTCGGTGCGTGAATGATGGTCCACAGTGTTGGTGACAAGTTTTGAGAAGTGAGTTCAATGATATATGTCATCCTGCTGAGGGGAAGTCTTCAAGTGGTTCTAACTTGATGATGTCGAACCTAGGGGGTTTGGAAAAGTCTGTTCTTGTTTCATACCCTAGGGTAGTATGGGTTTCGATAGTGGAAATTAACGGGGGTGCCTGATTTACTAGTTTGTGTATCGATCTCAGAACACATTTGACTAAGGTCAATCAAGCCAAAACATATATACAGGGTGATTATAGCGATAGGGTAGCAAGGTTCTTCCTAACCTAGAAATGCAAACGACACACATCAAGCAACACATCAGGCACTTAGGCAAGCAAACACGATCTACTATAGGGACCAAGGAGTTAACTACTCGCGGTATGGGGAATCCTATCTTAGGACTAGTGATCCTAGATATCTCGTTATTGTGGTCTAGGTCACTATCTTGCAATATGAAGCCTTTCCCTTGTCATTGCAAGCTTATTGGTAGTGTAGCATTTGATTCTTCTCGTCACGAGGATTCCGTTGGTAGGGTGATCTTGTAGTCTCCTTGTGTTTGCTGACAGTTGCTTGACTTCATCTCGTCATCACTTCCTTGACTTGGTTCTCGGTCCTATTTATTCGAAATTCGTATGTTTTAAGTTTGGACGTGTTGGGGATATGCTATATGGGTATCCTCATAGCATGTCACCAATCCGCCTAACCCAGGTGGCCCATAGTTGGTAGCAAGGCCTACGGCCTGCTGGGCAGCCCAGTTAGATGGATCCTGAAGGGAGGCCCATGCCAGATAAAGGAAGGCTATGCAGGTGTCACCGACATACTTGGAGCCTTGGAGTACAAGACACGGAAGACTAGTTCGTATTAGTCTAGGACTCTTTATCTTGTCCGGCAAGGACCTTTCCCTATAAACCCTAGGTCTTGGTGCCTTTATAAGCCGACCTGCGGGAGCCTTTAGGGCAAAACTTCTGAGATTGTTACAGATAACGGCAACACCTCGACATGAACCAATCCCTCAGAACTCAGACATTGCCATTATAGTGATTTATAGCAGGAGTAGAGTTCCGCCACCATTGTGGGACTTGAACCTGGGTAAGCTGTGTTACCTTGTACCCGCCAACTCTCCACCTTACCCCATGTCTCTAAACACACACTATGAGAACCCCTCCATGGCGTACTCGTCGGCAATACCACAACAGTTGGCGCCCACCATGGGGCAAGAGGCGCTTCGAGCTCTACACCGGGCGAGGTCCATTCTCTTCGCAGGAATCGACAATACCGTAGCCATCGGTCATGTTCTCTTCTCCGACAATGTAACGATCGTCCCTCCAGATGAGTTTTGGGTGCCAGCAAAGACAAACCCCACGCGCTGCTCCATCATCCCCTTCGGAGACATCCACATCTTCATCGGCGAAACTGACTCGGGTCCTAGATCCCAGGAAGACGGAAACTCGTCAAGCCCCACACGGACCGCCTATGAGCAGGACACGTTCGCGGAAATATCTGGGCCATACCTCTCTTTGGAGTATGGTGGCTCGGATCAGGAAATTTCAAGGCCCACCCAAACCACCCCTGTGCAAGATATAAAGGTGGAAGGACCCCACAAATCCGCTTGGCTTCCCGGAGCATTAGAGATGCGCAGGTCACACTTTGTTAGCGTCATCACCATCTTCGATCTGGCCAGATGCATTCAAAGGGATGGAGAACCTCCCCATGAATACCTTGCCATATGGATGAGGGTGAGGGAAACCCTAGAGGGTGACCGCGCCGACGAGATCTTGTACCACTTCGTGGAAGGGCTCACACTTGGAACACTCCTCCGGCATACCCTCCGAAGGCGACAGGCCGCAGGCCCTCTCACCCTTGGTGAGATGGTTGCCATCGTCAATGAATACGCTGATGCCAACGAAGAGGCCATGGTGGCAATTATCGTCGTAGCCGGAGGAGGAAACAACAACAACGGCCTGCCTCCATCATCCTCCACATCCGCCATCGCTAACTCCGAAGCCAACTCTGACTCCGTCCTCGACGTGCTTTACGCCGACATCAGTATGGACGCCGGTGGCTCGGACGCTAACTCGGAGGAATATGACACTATTATGAGGGAGATCGAGCAGGAGATCGAGAAGGAGGAGCATGCTGAGAAGAACAACACTTCCCACCAGGTGCTAGTCGCCATTGGGAGTGTGGTGGAAGAAGTCAGACAGGAACGGGAACATGAGAGAGCTCCGCCCACGCCAGCAGTCACCAGAGCAGCAGCAGCTAAGGAAGTTGCCAAGCCTCCGGCTCCGGCCAAGGCTCTGCCTCCTCCGGTTACCTGCCCGCCACCAGCGCAGGAACTTACCACAGCCCCTAGTACGACCCAACAATCAAATCAGCCGCCAATGCCACCATCAACGTCTACTGCCGGCAACCCACTAGCCACTCCCGTCAACAAAGCAATCTACGACGCAATTCTTGTTGAACCAATCACCGTTGCCCATATCCGGAGCGTTACGGAGCTTGATGAGAAGCATGCGGAAATCTTGGCGGAGGCCAAGTGCATCGTGGAGCAAGGCGCTAAGCTAGACGAAGACATGGCTAAGGCACAACAATCCATCAAGGCCGCAAGATATATGTAGGCCAAATGCAAGAAATTGTTGTTAAAGTATAAAACAAATAAGGTACCAGCTCACGTCGTCGAAGATCCCGGCGTTCGGCGAGGCTTGGGATTTAACGGGTC
This sequence comes from Avena insularis, assembly GCA_023614405.1. Classification (NCBI taxonomy): domain Eukaryota; kingdom Viridiplantae; phylum Streptophyta; class Magnoliopsida; order Poales; family Poaceae; genus Avena; species Avena insularis. The sequence continues at coordinate 329,338,615 of CM042688.1, forward strand.
TAAGCCGACAAAAGCCACCCCTTACATAGATTCAGAGGGGAGGCAAGTCATGCCAACTCCCGCTCTCAACATTGTAGTCGCCAAGACCCTCCTGGAACAGGACAGGTCGCCAGAAGCAGTTGCTCAGGTGTACGACCTTGTCGCTAAGGCATGCAAGCAACATGAAAAGCGCTGCCTCGCAGAGGCTTGAGTCCAACCCGGAGCTTTGCCAGTCAACCTTGAACAGTTGCAGAAGGCCAAAATCTCCTCGTGACGAAGGATCGCACATAGGCTCTATAGAGCAAAGACGAAGAGAGGCACGCAACAGGACTAGCGCTATCCCCATATCCTCCGACCACGGAGAAAAGGCTTGTCCCCGCCGGTCGCCACCTCCACCACCATATCGATTTCACGAGGAACCAGAGTCGCGCCACCGCACAAGCATGCCACCTCTAAGGCGGTCCCAGCCCGACGTCGTTATACGCGATCAGGGCGCACAGCCTCGGCATGCCAGAGAGCGCAGCGGCCATGACAGACACAAAAGCAGGTCCCACAAGGAACCACCACGTCCGACAACCAACCGCGACATGCGTGAGGAATCGCAGGAGGGTCACAACAAGAGAGCTAACCCACCGCCTCCACTGCCGCCATCGCCACCTAGCATCCATCATGGCGGAGGGCACGGTGGATCTGAAAGATCACACCACAATTCCCCTCCCCATGACAGAAAAGGGAAGCAGCTAGAGCCATACGATGCATGTACACAGCTGAACAACATACAAGAAGCTCGGTAGCTCCCATACCTTGTGCCACGTTGTTTTGGACCAGTCATATGGGCCACAACCTACCCCAAGGGCCTCCGGATAGACAAGACCATCAAGCCATACAACGGCAGTGCCAGGCCAGCAACGTGGTTGCAGGACTACAGCGAAGCGATCCACATCGCAGGGGAAACCCCAATGTCGCTGTCAAGTACCTCCCACTCATTTTGACCGGTACCGCCCAACAATGGATCGATGACTTACCGCAGAAATCAATATGCAATTGGTTGGACATGCATGAAGAGTTCACCAAGAATTTCGAGGGTACGTATAAACGTCCCTGTACTATCAGAGACCTACGGTGGTGTGTGCAAGAAAAGGATGAAACCTCCCGTGCCTACCTCTCTCGCTGGCTAGATATGAAAAATTCCTACGCAGGGGTGCACGAACAGACCGTGATGGACGCCTTCATTGATGGTCGGCACACGTTGAAGCGCAAGCAAGATAACAATGACCTCGACCTAAATGCAATGATCGCCATGGCTAGCAAATTCGCCGCTGCTGATGACAATGCGCGTGGATCGTTGCCGGCGATAGCAATCCCTACCCAGGCTAGGAAGAACAACAATAACAAGCGGAAGAATCCGCCCGAAGAAAAGCAAGTAGCCGACATGGTCACCGCAACATTCACTGGCAGAGGCAATAGAGGACAGCGTGGACGTGGTTGGGGAGCTAGTAGTGGCCAGCAGAGGAGTGACACTACACCCTCAGCGCCCCGCGTTCCCCAAACGTACGAAGAGTACCGCGACATGCCGTGCTTCGTCCATCTCGATGCCAATGGCAAATCCACCCACACCAATCGCCAGTGCAAGTTTGTCAATGATCTCAAGTAGGACCCCGAGTCTGCCCACAAGCGAAGTCGGAAAAACAGACCCCGCGGAAAGGGCAAAGGGAAGAAGAAGGAGGAAAAACCCAAGGAATCAAGTGATATGGACGGGGACATGGACCCAAAATCTTCCGACAAGGGAGAGAATAAAGGGAAAAATCCCTTTGAAAATAAGGCTCCATGTTACCACACCTTCCTTGGCACCCCAACCGCCCGGGCCTAGGAAACTCTTTGAGGATACTGATGGCTACCCTCCCTCGGGTTCCCCAGTACGTCAGGTGGTCGGAAGTTCCAATTACTTGGGATAGGAAAGATCACCCAGAACTCACAAAGAACCGGTATGCCATGGTCATCAACCCTTTGATTGATGACACGGAGTTCACCAAGTGCCTCGTGGACACTGGAAGCAACATCAACATCATGTACCTGGATACAATGCACAAGATGAACTTGACGGAGACCCAACTAAGGAAGAGAAACACCGTGTTCCATGGGGTCGTCCCTGGCCGACAAGCAAATTCCTTGGGCTGCATCACCCTTCCGGTCGCTTTTGGCGATGTAAACAATTACCGCCAAGAACGCATGACCTTTGAAGTGGTGCCCTTCAAGAGCATGTACCATGTCATCTTCGTGTGTGACATCTTCCACTCCTTCCTCACAAGGTCATGCTTTGTCTACAACAAACTCAAGATTCCCGGACCAAATGGCGTCATCACCGTTGACCGAAGCTTCACCAAGGCACGGGAGTGCGAGATCAGAGAAGCCGCCTTCGCCAAAGCAGTCCTCTACGGTGAGGAGTTCAAGGAGATCTAGAAACAGGTCGATGCCTTAGAGATGCCGGCTTCGAAGAAGCAGATCACTGCTGCTAAACCCACCTTCAAGGCTACCATCAAGACCAAGAAGGTGGAGCTTGTCGAAGGTGATTCCTCCAAGACCACTGCCATTGGCACGGACTTGAATCCCAAAGAGGAAAGCGCGCTCGTCGAGTTCCTCTATGAGAATAGGGACATCTTTTCCTAGCAACCTGCCGACATGAAAGGTGTACCTAGGGAACTTGCCGAGCACAGCTTGAATATTGATCCTAATGCCAAACCGGTAAAACAACCTCTATGATGCTTTGGTGATGAAAGACGAACGGCTATAGGCAAAGAAATAGCTAGGTTACTTAAGGCTGGCTTTATCCGAGAAGTTATTCACACCTGCTGGGTGGCAAATCCTATACTTGTCCCCAAAAAGGGAACCAAGGAATTAAGAATGTGCGTTGATTACACCGGCTTGAACAAAGCGTGTCTGAAGTATCTATTTGCTTTGCCTCACACTGACCAAGTCATTGATTCGACAGATGGCTCGGAACTTCTGTGTTTTCTCAATGCCTATTCAGGATACCACCAAATCCGGATGCGAAAGTCGGACCAATTGGCCACTTTGTTCACCACACCGTACGACACGTATTGCTACGTCACGATGCCCTTTGGGCTAAAAAATGCTGGTGCTACGTACCAACGGACGATGCAACATTGCCTGCAAGACCAAATAGGTTGCAACATACATGCCTATGTGGACGACATTGCGGTAATGTCAAAAAAATCAAATGATCTTATCGCTGATTTGTAGGAAACCTTCGACAATCTCCGAAAATACAACATGATGCTGACCCCAAAGAAGTGCGTCTTCTGGGTACCATCCGGCAAACTGTTGGGCTTCATCATTTTGCATCACGGAATCGAGGTGAACCCGGGGAAAATCAAGGCCATCCTCGACATCAAAAGCCCGACATGCCTGAAGGACATACAAAGGCTCACATGCTGTGTTTCAGTAGTAAGCTGGTTCATAAGCAGACTTGGTGAGAAGGCTATTCCGCTCTACAAGTTGCTCAAGAAGGTGGACAAATACACATCGACGGACGAAGCTGACACATCACTTCAGGAGTTGAAGAGAATAATCTCCTCCCCACCTATACTTGCAGCACCAGTGCCAAGGGAGCCTATGTTAGTATACATGTCGGCGACCAACCGAGTAATCAACATCGTCATCATGGTGGAGCGCAAGGAACCAACGCATGAATATAGAGTTCAGCGACCCATTTACTACATAAGAGAGGTCTTGACGGAATCCAAGCAGCGTTACCCGTACTACCAGAAGATAGCTTATGGAGTTTTCCTTGCTTCACATAAACTAAGGCATTATTTCCAGGAGCACCCCATCACAATATTGAGCACAGATCCGCTGTCCGACATCATCAACAACAGAGACGCTATAGGGAGAGTGGCAAAGTGGGGCATTGAACTTGCTGCCTTTGACATCACCTACAAGCGACGCGACACTATCAAATCACAAGCATTGGCGGATTTTCTTGCAGATTGGACAGAACTGCTAGAAGACACTCCTGTACTAGAGCCAGCGTATTTGGTCATGCACTTTGACGGATCAAAGTTACTCAATGGCTCGGGGCTGGTGTATTATTGCAATCGCCAACAGGAGAGAAGTTGCAATACGTCCTGCAGATCCACTTCAACGCTCCAAATAACATGGCGGAGTATGAGGCACTCATTCACGGACTTCGCGTAGCCAAGGATATTGGCATCAAGCACATAGTTTGCTGTGGAGATTCTGACTTGGTTGCCCAGCAAGTAGCTGGCACCTGGAACGCGCGGAACCCTATGATGGCGGCATATCAAGACGAAGTAGATGAAATAGCCAAGTGCTTCGATGGCTACAAAGTCATGTACGTCAAAAGGGAGGATAATGAGGCGGCAGATCTGCTGTCAAAGCTTGGATAAGCTCGGCCGACCAATTCTGCCAGGCGTTTTCCTGGAGCATTTACGGACACCATCCGTGAAGGGAGCGGACCCAGACAACCTGGATAGAGTGGACTCATTTGTTAACATAGTAACAGTGACCTCTCCGGCTTGGACGAAGCCGTTCATGGATTATCTACAAGACAGAACTTTGCCCGCCGACGAAGTCGAAAGCCGGCAAATAGTACGCAGAGCAAAAGGCTACGCCATTATTGATGGCCAGCTATACAAAAGAAGTACCATAGGAGTCTTCTTGCGATGCGTCTCCCAGCAGCAAGGTATTGAAATCCTTAGAGAAATACATCTCGGAGATTGCGGGCATCATGTTGCTCCCCGATTGTTGGTGGCCAAGGCCTTCTGACAAGTATTCTACTGGATAACTGCCAAGGCAGAAACCGACAAGTTGGTACAAACATGCCTTGGGTGTCAATTTGATGCAAGACAACCAAATGTTCCAGCTGAAGAATTGCAAACAATACAAATAACTGGGCCGTTTCCAGTCTGGGGGCTAGAAATGGTGGGATATTTGCAAACAGCACCCTGTGGATTCACACACTTACTAGTAGCAGTGGACAAATTCACAAAATGGATTGAAGGGAAACCCATTATAAAGCTTGATGGGGCAACAACCCTAAAGTTTGTTCGGGATCTAGTGGTGAGATTTGGTCTCCCACATAGCATCATGACTGACAACGGCAGAAATTTATCTCTCGGAGAAGTTGAGGAGTACTGTCATGAGAAAGGCATCCGCCTTGACCTAGGATTTGTGGCACATCCGCAGTCAAATGGGTAAGTTGAAAGGGCCAATGGACTAATTCTGCACGGAATCAAGCCATGCTTAGAGGCACCCCTATGTAGAGTAGCTGGAGCCTGGGTGGAGGAACTACCATCTGTCTTGTGGAGTTTACGAACAACACCCAACAGATCCACCAGCTTGACTCCTTTGTTCATGGTTTATGGAGTAGAAGCAGTTCTCCCATCCGACATCCTCCACGACGCACTAATAGTTTCCGCCTACAAGGAGGACGATGCTGAAGAATCCAAGCGACTATCTATGGACCTACTTGAAGAAGAGCACGTGCTGGCATGCCAGAAATCTGTCGTCTACCAGTAGAGGCTGCGCGGCTACCATAGTCGCCATGTAAAGCATCACTCGTTTAAAGAAGGGGATCTGGTGCTTATACTCACGCAGGAGAAATCACACAAACTATCCCCGCCTTGGGAAGGACCGTTCGTCATAAGCAAAGAATTGCTCAATGGTTCCGGAGTAGTGACTTTTTGGTACTCAAAGCCGGTGATTTTGTTCTTAAGTTCTTGATAGTGCTATTAAGCATCATCGCCTGAGAGCATAGTTCTGTGCTGCGAGTCTTCCGTCTCATGAAAGGTCAAGCATACGAACCAGAATAATGGATAAGCCAGCACTTGCTTAAAAAATATATACACATGCTGGAAGCAGATAAGTTGTAGGAAGCTTGATTACAAGTTTTTCCGCCTTAGACAAACATAAGTTTTTTCTGCATACATTTTGAAGAGATAAATTTAATACATATATTGTTTTCATGGCTCTGCTGCAGGGGTCTTCGTGGTGGCATCAATAGGATAACCAGGCCAGGAAAGCTCATCAAACTCTAAAGGAGAGGGGCTAGACTCAGAAGAGGGCATATCGTCATCCAGGATCTCGGCAGGCATGAAGACATCAACCTTGACCATCTTGGCAACCCTGGTATTGAAGCCGGCAAGAGAGTTCGAAATAGCATCGCTATCGATCTCTTGTCCTTCCTCGTCCAGCTTAGGCATGCCGGAGGTCACCAAGTCGATGTCGGCATTGTCATAGTGAGCCTTGACCAAGGACAGGGTCATCCTAGCACTAGCCCGGATGCAAGAGGCTTTCCAGTCTTTGATTTTCTCGGGGGCTCGGCATAGGAATTCCGCATACTTGGCCAGTGAGTCTGTCACCTTGATATTGATGCCTAGAGGTTGAGCTATCTCCTTGTCTTGGGCGTTGGCGGTGCTGACGAAGTTGCCGACAAGAATCATGCGTTCCTTAGGACTTGGAGCACCCTCACCCAAGTTGTCTAAGCCAATGGGTGCTGTGGTTTGCACAAACATACAAGGACCATGAGTATAAAAAAGTCAAATGGTTATCCAACTTATAGAAAGAGACCAAGATGGCGAAAGGTTACCGAAGATGCTTGTTCCGCTTGCTTGCATGTCTCTGCCAAGTCATCGCTCTCCTTCTAGACTGACTTGAACATCTCAAGACTCCTAGCATTCTGCTCTTTGGCAGCTTGGTTCTGGTCTTTGAGCTGTGCAATCTCATCGTTCAGGCGCTGCATCTCGATGTTCACAGACTCTTGCATAGCCTTCATCGTCGCCTCATGGTCCTTGATAGCCTCGGCCAGGTCCTTCTTCAGAATTTTATTTTCATTATCGAGCTCCTAAATATGCTTGGATTGCTCGACGATGCTCTTGGCCTTGGCAATGGCTTCTGTAAGACGGAAATCAGAAAGTGCTATCAGAAGACGGAAGAAATAATTCAATGAGAAAAGCAAGGAGCTGTTGTAGGAAACATACTCTGGCTATTTTTGATTTTTTCCTTCATGAATTTTGTTTTACCCTATTCAAGTTCCATTTCCTTCCGAAGAGCAGCAAACCTCTCATTGGCGGCTGTCCTCCGTTTATTCTCATTCTGCACAAGATGTAAACATGCTTAGTTTCTCTAGAGCATCTAGTCAGAACTATTCAGTTTCAACTAAACGCTCGGGGGCTACAGTACATGATTTTAAAGTAAACTAGTTTCTCTAGAGCATCTATTCGGAACTATCCAGTTTCAACTAAACGCTCGGGGGCTACACAGACAAATTCTGCACTTAGTTCTTTGGAGCACTCAGGCCAACAACTATTGGATTATCCACCTAAGAGCTCGGGGGCTACAGTGCGATATACTACACAAAGTAAAGCAAGTGAAGTTCAAAAAACTAACAATGGCAATGATCCTGAGATTGTTGGCCAGATGAGCATAGGAATCATGGAAGGTCCGGGTATTCTAATAGATTGCGTCGGCCTGCTTGATGCGGTAATCCAGGATCAACATCGGAGGAGTCGCGGCCAATGGAGAAGTCAAAGCTAGAGGCATGGAAGAAGCCCTAGCTGCCTCCTGCACCTTCAAGGCAAATGATGACTCAGAGGCTCTTGCCTCAATCGTTGCTTCCACGTCCACCTCTTCCACCACTTCCTTCCCTTTCTCGGTGGCATCCTTAGCCAGAGCTTCAGCCACTTTAGAGGAGGTGCTCTCCTGCGTCGCCTGGCCGCTGCAAGCAACGTCTGCCTCGACAGAGCCTGAGATATCAAGAATTGGATTCATATATGACTCCATGGTGGAGGTCTCAGGGATGACGACCTAGCGGGACCAGCAGAGGGTTTGGCGACAGGAGTAGGAGGAGTGGTGGCGGCAGAGGGCTTGGCGTAGGAACCCTTGGTCAGCATATCGCGAATGTTTTTTGACCCTCCAACATCTTTGGAGGATCGCTTCAAACTAACACCGGCTTTCCTCCTGAAATGTCGGGGGGATGACCCCCGGGTAGGCCAAAACGGGACCAACCAGCCGGCTCCAAGGAGCACATGCCGTATGGACCCAAATCAAGGAACCACAGCCAGGTGGAATCCCCACCCGGTCCGCATTCAAGTTTCCCCAGCTGGCCCGTCTAGCCGGGTAGCCAGAAAAACCAGCTGGGAGGCCGCTCCTAGCCAGCCGCCTCAGATCCACTGGTCATGGTATGGTGGGGGTGACGCTCCTTGCTGAGCGCACCCTTGACCGGACAGGCTGGCTGGCCTGGCCGACACTACTGGACAACTGCGCCAAAGCTGGAGGCTGACGAGCAAAGCACGGGCTGACAAGGAAAGCCCCGGCTTACGCATAAAGAATCGGCTGACGGATAAAGAGCCGGATGAAAAGTAAAGCAGGGGCGCTGGACACTATAGAGTGGTCCTCCCCTGTACTAGAAGCTTGACTGGACCGGGCCTACTGTTTGGCCCTGTCCAGCCAGCCCACTTTGTAAGGCCCAAATCCAAACAGTAAACCCGAGAACCCACCTTGTAAGCTACCTCCTCAACCTGTATATAAAGGGTGTAACGCTAGGGTTCTAGAAAAGCAGAAAATAGACACCAGAAGAAGGACTTAGACAATTCCAAGCAAAAATTAGCTAAGGAAACAGCTCAAGGAGCACCAGTATTGGGCATTCGCCCCCTTTGATAGTAGATCGCTCAAGGAGTTTTACCTCGCCAAGAGGGCTCCGAACCTGGGTACATCGCTATGTTTGCTGTATCTGTGCCCAACCCACCAATAGCATCCTGATTGTCCCCTTCAAGCCATCCCCGATGGTACTTCCGTGTTCCACACCACGATAGTTGGCGCCCACCATGGGGCACAACGCTTCGGCTGGGATCATCTTTCGCATGGGACTTCCACTCGTCGCCGGTGAGCGAGTAGCCTCTAGCCTCGTCCTCACTCTCGGCTCCTACGACTGCGTCCTCGACAAAGGGTCCTGCTTCGCTGGGGGGACTTTCCCAAGCGGGGGCTCCATCATGCACTTCAGCGAGCACCGCGTCTACGTCGTCACCGTCCTTGAGGCCTTCCCTCATGAGGTCGTCACCATCTTTGGCGCGCCCTTGGCTTCTCCACCTCGCGCGTCGCCAACGGCAGCGTCCAGGTCATGATGGCGGGCTCGATGGTGAACCGTCGTCCACCTCTGGAGCGCAACGTGGACGGTCGCACCACCAATCCATGCCTCCCAAACCAGGACCTGATCAACGCGTCCATCGAGCACATGCGCAACCCCATCACCCCCATCGAGGCGGATCCGGCCGTAGCTGCGGCAGCCCTAGAGACCACCCGCCAGAACCTTCTGGAGGAAGCTGGCAAGGTGGCGGCCGCCCAATGGCGGATGAATGCCACCATGCGGGAGTACAACATCATGCACGGCTTCACGCGCTTGCCCAGCGCTAGCCGCCTGGCTCAGTCACAAGGCCAGAACCTCGGTTCGGAGTTGGATCGTGCCGCTGATCCGCGTACACCCGCGGTGTAGCCGGTCTACAGCACCCTCGCCAAAAATATGAGGGCCGTGGAGGCGGCAGTTGTGGAACTAAGCAACCTGGAGGGCGAGGAACTGCTCCGTCAGCAGGAACAAAAGGCGTGGTTTTTGCTGGTAAGAAATCCGCGGTGCAGCCGGATGAACAACAAGATGCGCGCACACGAATCGACCCGCTGGTCCAGTCACGCGCGCTGGAGGAAGAAAGCCTGGACGTACCAAGATGCTTCAGACCGTGCATTCAGAACAAACCGTTTCTAAAGGGATTTTCGCTCCCAAGGGATACGCCAAATTACAACGACTCGGTCAAGCCGGAGGACTGGCTGGTGGATCACACCACCACCATGGGCATCGCCAACGGCAACCGCCGGGTAGCAGTGCACTACGCCCCTCTCATGCTCCTTGACTCAACCAGAAAGTGGCTAAACAGTCTCCACGACAACAGCATCAATGCTTGGATCGATTTCGAGCAAGCGTTTGTTCGCAACTTCACCGGCACCTACAAGCGCCCATGCCGGCCTGGCGAGCTTGCTCTCTGTGTGCAGGGTCCGGACGAGTCTGATCGCTCCTACATCACCTGATGGACGAGCATGCATAACTCCTGTGAAGGGGTACGTGAACATCAGGCGGTTGATGTCTTCATCAACGGCTGTAGAGACAGCACTATGCTCAAGCATAAGCTTCGCCAGGTGGAACCCACAACCATGGCACAGACCATGGCCATCGCGGACAAGTACGCCACGGCCGACGCGACAATGAAAAGATCCATCCAGGTGGACGTCCAAGGGCAAATAATCGTCGACGTCGCCGTAGATCGGTGCTAGCCAGAAGGGAATGGCCACAATTCCAGGCTGCACGACAATTGCCATGGTAAAAGAAAGGACGACCAGCCGGATAACCAATATGGCTCCAGGCAGGTGGCGACAGTGCAGGAGGATCCGGCTGCAGGCGGAAGCCGGAGACAGAAGCCTGATCACCGGCGTCCGAGGCCCAAGTACACCATTGAGTCGATGCTTGATGGGCCATGCAAGTTCCATAGTGGGGGCAACAAGACGGCTATGCACACCACACGCTAGTGCACCTGGGTGAAGAAAATGGCGGAAATTAGCGGTGCACCAGCTAGACAGGCGCCACCTCCTCCAGATGCCGGGCCGCCAGGCGATTACAATAACCAACGTCGAAGGGAAGATGATAATAACAACTACCCTCGCCAGGTGGGAAACTACCACATCTTCACCACGGAGCCGGATACCAAGCATAACAAAAGGCGCCACGAGGCGGAAGTGAACGCAATCGTTCCTCCCGTTCCCCAGTACCTCAACTGGTCGGAGCAAGAAGTTGCATGGAGCCGGAAGGACCAGCCAGCTGAGATGCCTCACCCAGGCACCTACGCGATTGTTCTAGATCCTATCATTGTCTCCAAGAAGCATTCCTGTAGATTCTCCCGCGTCCTCGTAGACGGAGGGAGCAGCATCAACCTCCTGTACCGCAGCACGCTCGACCGGCTCGGTATCAATGAGTCACAGCTAGAGCCATCAAGCACCTCCTTCCACGGAGCTGACCCAGGCCCGTCGCACTCCCCCATCCGAAAAATCCGGCTGGATGTCATCTTCAACACGGAGGACAACTTCCGCCGCGAGCCCATCTGGTTCGAGGTAGTCAACCTCTGCAGCACATACCACACAATCCTAGGACGCCCAACGCTCACCAAGTTCATGGCGGTACCACATTACGCGTGCCTCAAGATGAAGCTACCAGGGCCCAAGGGCGTCATCACCGTGGCTGGTTGCTACAGAGGTCTGTGGAATGCGCCACAGATGGGTCCAAAATAGCGAAATCCATGATCATCGCGGAAGAAAAACGCGTGATCATGCAGAACGTGGCGGCCCTATAGAAGGACATGCCGGCTGGCGAGCCCAAGCCAGCCGGAGAGGCATAGTTCAAGCCATCCAAGGGCACGAGGAAGATCCTGCTAAACGAGGCCGAGCCGGAGAAGTTCGTCCTGGTCGGAGACGGCCTTGACAGCAAATAGGAAAGCACCCTCGTTGACTTCCTCCATGAGAATCGGGATATCTTCGCATGGTCCCCCAAGCACATGCCAGGTGTTCCGAGGGAGCTCGCTGAGCACTCTTTACATGTCAAGCCAGACGCAAAGCCGATCAAACAATCACTGCGCCGCTTCGCAGAAGAAAAAAGAAGAACAATTGGGGAAGAGATCACCCGACTGCTCGCAGCCGGATTCATCATGGAGGTTTTCCACCCAGAATGGCTGGCAAACCCAGTACTCATACTGAACAAGAACAAGACTTCATGCATGTGTGTTGACTACACTAGTCTGAACAAAGCATGCCCCAAAGATCCATTTGCCCTGCCAAGGATAGACCAAGTGATCGATTCCACGGCCGGCTGTGAGCTGTTGTCATTTCTAGACGCGTATTCCGACTACCACCAGATCCGGCTGAACCCCACTGATCAAATAAAGACATCATTCATCACTCCTTACGGAGCCTATTGTTACACCACAATTCCATTTGGACTGAAGAACGCTAGAGCAACATACCAGCGCTGCATGCCGAAGTGCTTACAGACTCAGATTGCCAGACACTCCTTGAGGATCTGAAGGAAACATTCACCAACCTCCGCAGGTTCCAGATGAAGCTGAACCCTGAGAAGTGCGTGTTCGGCGTTCCATCCGGCCAGCTACTCGGTTTTCTCGTATCTGAGCGAGGAATTGATGTGAACCCGGAGAAGATCGGCGCAATCGAGCGCATGCAGCCGCCCAAGAACTTGAGAGATGTCTAGAAGTTCACCAGATGCCTAGCTTTCCTCAGCCGGTTCGTCAGCCGGCTAGGCGAGAAAGCACTACCACGGTACCAGCTCATGAAGAAGACGGACAAATTCGTCTAGACATCACAGGCGGATGAAGCTTTCCGCGACCTCAAGCGCATTCTCACCTCACCACCTACTCTGGCAGCACTAGCAGCAAAGGAACCCATGTTGATGTACATCGCAACAACAAACATGGTTGTCAGTGTGGTGTTGGTAGTGGAGAGGCCAGAAGAAGGAAAGGCGTAGCCAGTGCAACGATCGGTGTATTACCTCACTGAGGTGCTCTCACTCTCGAAGCAGAATTACCCTCATTACCAGAAGCTGGTGTACGGTGTGTACATGGCTGCAAAGAAATTGAAACACTACTTCCAAGAACATTCCATCCGGGTGGTGGCGCTAGCACCACTTTCGAAGATCATCGGCAATAGAGACGCCACAGGCCGGGTGGCGAAATGGGCCATAGAGCTTGCCGCCCAAAACATACAGTACGAGCCAAGAATGACGATCAAGTCTCAGGCCTTGGCAGATTTCCTCGTCGATTGGGTAGAAACACAGTACCTGCCACCTTTCCCTGACTCCATGCATTGGAAGCTACATTTCGACGGCTCCAAGATGTATGGAGGACTCGGAACCGGAGTGATCACCACCTCTCCAAAAGGAGACCGGCTAGAATACATGCTACAGATCCACTTCCGCGTGTCCAACAACGTCACTGAGTATAAGGCGCTCATCCATGGCCTCAAGATGGCAAAGGAAATAGGCATCCGACGCATCCTATGCTTCGGCGATTCTGATCTGGTGGTGCAGCAAGTGTTAGGCGATTGGGATGCCAGAGATGCAAACATGTCTCTATACCATTTCTTCGTACAGCAGTTATGCGCCTGTTTCGAAGAGTGCGAGTTTCACCATGTTCCCAGGGTAAAAAACGAGGCCGCAGACACGCTCGCCCGCATCAGGTCAACAAGACAACCGATTCCGCCTGGAGTTTCCCTTGAGCACCTGCGCAAGCCATCAATCACACCGTCTCCTGAATCCGACTCCACAATATTGGACGCGGACCCGGGGACTGCCGGCTCCAAGACCTCCGCGATGGCTGCACTGCACCCGGGGACTGCTTCGCCGCACCCGGGGACTGCCAGCTCCAAGACCTCCATGACGGCTGCACCGCACCCGGGGACTGCTTCGCCGCACATGGGGACTGCTTCGCCGCACCCGAGGACTGCCAGCTCCAAGACCTCCACGATGGCTGCACCGCACCCGGGGACTGCCTCGCCGCACCCGGGTACTGTTGGCTCCAAGACCTCCGCAATAGCCGCAATGCACCCGGGGACTGTCGCCTCCAGCCTAGAGGCTGCCGTCTCTGTCGCTCCACCCGGTCGGCCTCCGGACGAGCCTGACCCGGCCATCCAGGCATAAGTGAATCTACTAATGCAGGCGGTATGCGCCATCTGGGAAACCCCAACATGGGCCAAGCCGTTCATGGATTTTCTAGCCAAAGGAGAGCTGCCCGAAGAGGAGGTACAGGCAAGACAGGTGAATCGTAGAGCCAACACATACACCATCATCAACAACGAGCTCTACAAGCGCAGCGTTGGCAGTATCTATCAATGATGTGTGAGCCAAGAGGAAGGAATCCGGCTGCTGGTCGACATCCACCAGGGCGAATGCGGACACCACACATCGTCACGAGCCATAGTGGCAAAGGCATTCCACCACAGGTTCTACTGGCCCACGGCATTAGAAGATGCCGAGAAGATTGTCAAGGCGTGCAACGGGTGTCAGCGGTTCAGCCAGCAGAAGCACACTCCGTCTGCAGCACTCAAGATTCCATCATCAGCCGCCGTCACGTCTGGGCTGGACATGGTTGGCCCTTTCAAGACGGCCATATCCGGCATGACCCACTTGTTGGTGGCGGTGGATAAGTTCACCAAGTGGATAGAGGCAATGCCAATAAATAAGTTGGATGGGCCAATGGTGGTCAAGCTCTTCACAGACATAATTACACGCTTTGGCTACCCCAACAACATCATAACTGACAACGGCACAAATTTCGCCAAGGGAGCTTTCACGAGATTCTGCGGAGATAAGGGTATCCGCCTGGACCTCGCATATGTGGCACACCCCCAGTCCAACGGGCCGTGCGAGCGAGCAAATGGCCTGGTCCTAGCTGGAACCAAGCCCCGGCTGATCGAACCACTAATGCAATCCCCCGGCTGCTGGATTGAGGAGCCGTCGGCTGTACTCTGGAGCCTTCGCACCACGCCAAACTGGTCCACCAACTACACTCCCTTCTTCCTCGTTTACGGGGCGGAGGAGGTTTTGTCCACTGACATCGAGTTCGATGCACCCTGGAAACTGCTCTACATCGAACAACAAGCCAAAGAAGCACGTGAAGACAACATCGACCTCCTGGAAGAAGCATGCGAACTGGCCTTGTCCAGATCCGCCATTTACCAGTAGAACCTGCGCCGCTACCACGCCAGCCGGATACACAGCGTCTCGTTCTGCGAGGGCGACCTGGTGCTAAGGCTAGTTCAAGACACCAAAGGGATGCACAAGCTCTCTCCGCCTTGGGAGGGCCCATTCATAATCATCCGGGCACTGCAGAATAACTCATACTACCTCATCGACGCTCGCAAGCTAGAAAAGAACAAGATGGACCGCTCAGGCGAAGAAACTGAATTCCCATGGAATGCGAGCCTGCTCCGCCCATTTTACACCTGAGAAACAAGTGTATGTATCTTACTTTCATGTAATCAACAAGCATGGGAGCCTCGACACAGTCTCGGGGACTCCACAATAAATAAGCAAGTCATGCTGCACAAATTGGTTTTTCCGGCTGCATTACTCTAACCCCGGAGCCGGCGATCTATCTCGGGGACTCGCCGGTTGGCCCAGACGGCTATGCGACCCACACGGCAAATTACTGTACGCGGTTCCTAAATCTTCCTCTTATGTTCCGGCTGCAGACCGCAAGCTGACTGACAGATCCGGCTAGAGCAGAAAGCTCAAAGGCCCCTACACGAAAAAGCCACGAGGAAAACAAAAACGTCTGGACGACCCGGTTGTGCTTGCTCGCTCAAAGGCAATGACCCAAACCCGATGTATCTTGCAGTACGCCTACTAAGCTACCCCTTCGACTTCGGCTAAAAGCCAGCAAGAGAACAACATCGAAACTAGCCAATGCTCACTGGGAAAAGGGCAAAGACATTGGATTTGCGCGAAACAACAAAATTTTCGAAAACTAGCCAACCTAAGATTACAGTTCGAACTTGCATATGCTTAACGAGGCAAAAAACTTGTTTGATTCTATGTTTGCATGAGCGAAAGTTTAACGACGAACACTGTCAAGATGGAGGCAGATAGCTTCCAGGCGACAGCAGAGCAGGTCAAGGAGCTTCAACCCGGCTGTATTCTCCAACCCAGCAACCTCGGGATTACACTGTGGAGAGCAGCTGGCCCCACATAGAAACCTGCAAACAAAAAACACAAAGGAGCTTCGACCCGGCTGTATTCTCCAGACGGCCCGAACCTTAGGGACTACACCCTATGGGTGCGCTCGCGCGCCCCCACACAGAAACATGCATGCAAAAGATGCAAAGAAGAAAGTGCAAACAAAAGAGCACGAGCAAACATCTAGAGGGAGGCGATGCTCCCACAAAGGTTCAATAACCAGAGGACGGACAAGTGTTCACACGACACAAAGTAAAGGTAAGTGCTTCAAATCACAAATACTCCCGGCATACCGGGGATCAAGTTCATTGGGGGCAGAAGGGCCGGAGGCATCAGCTGGAGCACGACTGCTGGAGGCGACATCCGTCGAGGCGGTCTACGGTGTAGCCAGAGCGTCAGTGCGTGGCGCATCTGAGTTGTGGAAGTACCGCTCCGTGCCGGCTGGGTCGCTGAAGTCCCTATCCAGCGCAGTGAAGCTCCCGATCGTCACGCCATAGGAGCGGATGTCAGGGACCTCGGCGCGAAGCTAGTCATAATTGTTCCCTTGGTGAAACCCGCGGGAAAGGTTCCGCAGATCAACATCGGGGTACCAGGACTTCAATAGTGCCAGCACCATCTCCGTGCCTCCGCAGGACGCCCACTCCCGGGCCACATTCATGAGCTCCGAAGTGCCCCAGAGATGCTCGGCCAGGACATCCATGGTGGCAGGCGGGATGGCCTCGGGCCAGACGTAGTAAAACACCTCGAGAGCAATGGCGCGGAGCCGGTTCGCCTCCTCGCTGATGACTACCACCAGCTCCCCCGGTGGAGATCCTGTTTCGGATCCATCTCAGGAATCCGGCCCAGTGCCTGATCTGTCGCCTCAGGGTACTGAGCTGTAGTCGGAAAAGGAGGCAGCGATCAGTATTGACGACAAAGGACAAAGCTGCAAAATTGGCTCAAGCCAAGGGCACTTACTGACAACGATCTCAGCGATCTGGCAAAGCTCCGACAGCGCCGTCACCTCCTTGTCCTTGGAAGCGTTGAGAGCATCCGCCTGGGTAGAGTAGAGCCCCTCCAGGTTTTTCAGCGCCTCGGCCCGGGTATCCGCGGTCTTCTTGGCCCTACCAGCCTTGATCTCCATCTACTGCTGTTGTGCAGTCAGTTGGGCGATCTGGTCCTGGCGGGTCTTGTTAGACTCCTCCAGCCGGGCGACCTGCTCCTTTAGCCGGGCCACCTCGTGGTCCCGGTCCGCCAGCAGAGCTGCAGGAGGGTAACCAATAATCAACAAGAAGAGCGAGAAATCGTGCAATTGGGAAGATACGACAGAGCGAGCAATCTTACGGCCCAGGTCCCGTGAAGTCTAGGCGGCATCATCAAGAGCCCTCTGTGCAAGAAAAGGGAGATAAGAACCAAAAGAACCAGCTACGTCGCAAGACGGCAAAAAACAACATCAAGATTGGCGACAGAGTACATACCTCGATGGAAGCCCCCAACACCCTACCTTGGCGGGCCTGGCCAATGGCCAGAGGTGCCGCCTCCGACAACTGCACCAGGAGAGCATCCAGCAGTGGCGCGGCCCGCGCCGGCCTCCAGCCAGTGACCTGGAGGTCATCGTCGCTCATCGGAGCTGCGGAGGGACCAATCTCCGGCTGGACAGGGGCAACCGGCGGGGGCACCTCCATCGGCTCCTCCACCCGGTAGGTGATGGAGTCAACACCCACCATCGAGGGAGGCACGGCCGTACCGGCACGCCTAAACAGCAAATCCTCAGCAATCCGGGAGACGGCCCTGGCCCAGCGAAGTGTCGTCGGCTCAGCCGGCGGCACCACCTCCGTTGCTGCCGCCTCGGGGGCTGGAGCCGGCACGTCCTCGGATGCCGAAGCTAGTGCGCTCCCCTCAGTAGCAGGCGGAGGGGCGTACGCGGTGGCGACGGTCGCGGAGCCGGGAAAGGACATAGCCTCGCTTCAGAAACACAAGGAGTGACCAACGCAAATATGAGTAAGCCAATTCCCGCACCAAGAAGACAAGGACACCTACCCGGGAACGCTCGGCATGGTGGCCGCAGGGCGGGGGCAGCGCGTCTTCTTGGCGCCACCTCCGGCTAGAGCGGCGCTGGTGGGGGCGGCCCACTTCCCCCTACCCCTGGGCGTGGCGACCTTGGCCAGGTCCACATCCTCGCCATGGGTGGCTATTCCAAGTGCAAGAAAAACATCAATATTACGACTACACGCATAACAAGGGCAGAGAACAAACTCTCACCGGGTGGGAACTCGCAGCCCTTGTCGGCCTGCATGGGGAACCGCTCCACCTCCGCCGGCGGAGCCTTTGCTGGCTTGAAGTCTACGGTGAAGTTGGGGAGCTCGGTGTCCCCCATACCATCCTCCCCTAGCTGCACCATGAAAAGCTACTAAACAAGGGTAGATCAGAGGCATGAAACGGAAGTCCCTCAGGAAAACCCATCCGGAGAAGAGCAAAAAAACATACCTTCGGCGGAAGCCGGCTGCGGTGGTATGGCCGGCAGGAGAACACCCAGTCCTCCTCCAGCGCCTCCTTCGAGATGGTGGCGAGCCACTCGTGGAGGACGGCGTACGGCACCTCTAGCCGGGACACTCGGGTGGGGTCCAGATGTCCGGAAAGGTGGCACATCTTGTGCGACCGGTGCTGCAGCGGGAGCAGGCGGTTCCCCATCCAGGACAGCAGAATGTCCTGGGAGGTGAGCCGCTCCTTCTCCACGAGGATGGCCGGCCGGGCGCCCATCCGGTCGATGTCGCCCTGGGCGCCCAAGTGCTGGACACTCCAGGCCTTCCGGCTGGAGGGGACGTTCGCGAAGGCGGGGACCTTGATGAAGTCCACCTCCGTGTTGTTGCACACGTAAAAATACAAGCGCTGCCAGAGATTGACGGTGTCGGGGAGCTCTAGGTGCGGTATGGGTGCTGATGGCCGCGGGTAGATGGCGCAGCAGCCCGTCTCCGTCAACGGGTCGCCCTTCCCCACCACCTGAACCTTGAAGAAGAAGAACTTCAAGAAATTCGCGGGAAAGGCTCTGTAGATCAACATCCGGGTACCAGGACTTCAACAGTGCCAGCACCATCTCCGCGCCTCCGCGGGCCGCCCACTCCCGGGCCACATTCATGAGCTCTGGGGTGCCCCAGAGATGCTCAGCCAGGACATCCATGGTGGCAGGCGGGACGGCCTCGGGCCAGACGTAGTAAAAGACCTCGAGAGCAGCGACGCGGGGCCGGTTTGCCTCCTCGCTGATGACTGCCACCAGCTCCCTCGGGTGGAGATCCCGTTCCGGATCCGTCTTGGGAATCCGGCCCAGTGCATGATCTGTCGCCTCAGGGTACTGAGTTGTAGCCAGAAAAGGAGGCAGCGATCAGTATTGACGACAAAGGACAAAGCTGCAAAATTGGCTCAAGCCAAGGGCACTTACTGACAACGATCTCAGTGATCTGGCAAAGCTCCGACAGCGCCACCGCCTCCTTCGCCATGGAAGCCTTGAGGGCAACGGCCTGGGTAGCGTAGAGCCCCTCCAGGTTCTTTAGCAGCTCGGCCCGGGTATCCGCGGTCTTCTTGGCCCTACCAGCCTTGATCTCCATCTACTGCTGTTGTGCAGTCAGTTGGGCGATCTGGTCCTGGCGGGTCTTGTTGGACTCCTCCAGCCGGGCGACCTCCTCCTTCAGCCGAGGCACCTCGCGGTCCCGGTCGGCCAGCAGAGCTGCAGGAGGGTAGCCAATACTCAACAGGAAGCACGAGAAATCGCGCAATTGTGAAGATACGGCAGAGCGAGCAATCTTACGGCCTAGGTCCCGCAAAGGCTTGGTGGCATCAGCAAGAGCCCTCTGTGCAAGAAAAGGGAGATAAGAACCAAAAGAACCAGCTACGTCTCAAGACGGCGAAAAAACAACAACAAGATTGGCTACAGAGTACATACCTCGACGGAAGCCCCCAACGTCCTGGCTTGGCCGAGCCCCTGCTCCAGCACCCCCACCAGCTGGTGCGCCTGGCCAACGGCCAGCGGCGCCGCCTTTGACAACTGCGCCAGGAGAGCATCTAGCGGCGGCGTGGCCCATGCCGGCCTCTAGACGGTGACCTGGAGGTCATCGTCGCTCACCGGAGCCGTGGAAGGACCAATCTCCGGCTGGACAGGGGCAACTGGTGGCGGCACCTCCACCGGCTCCTCCACCCTATAGGTGCTGGAGTCAGCGCGCACCGTCGAGCCGAAGGGAGGCACGGCCGTACCGGCACGCCCAAACAGCAAACCCTCAGCAAGCCGGGAGACGGCCCTAGCCCGGTGAAGCGTTGTGGGCTCAGCCGGTGCCACCACCTCCGTTGCTGCCACCTCGGGGGCCGGAGCCGGCGCAGCCTCGGATGCCGAACCCGGTGTGCTCCCCTCAGTAGCAGGCGGAGGGGTGGATGCGGTGGCGATGGTCGCAGAGCCGGGCAAGGACATAGCCTCGCTGTAGAAACACAATGAGTGAGCAACCCAAATACGAGTAAGTCAATACCTGCACCAAGAAGACAAGGACACCTACCCGGCAACGCTCGGTATGGTGGCCGCAGGGCGGGGGCAGCGCATCTTCTTGGCGCCACCTCCGGCTGGAGCGGCGCTAGTGGGGGCGGCCCGCTTCCCCCTGCACCTGGGCATGGCGACCTCGGCCAGGTCCACATCCTCGCCATGGGCGGCTATTCCATGTGCAAGCAAAACGTCAAGATTACGACTACAAGCATAACAAGGGCAGAGAACAAACTCTCATTACGTGGTAACTCGCAGCCCTCGTCGGCCTGCATGGGGAACCTCTCCGCCTCCGCCGGTGGAGCCTTCACCGGGTTGTGCGATGAAGTTGGGGAGCTCGGTGTCCCCCATACCGTCCTCCGCTAGCTGCGCCGTGAAAAGCTACTTAACAAGGGAAGATAAGAGGCACGAAACAGAAGTCCCTCAGAAAAACCCACCCGAAGAAGAGCAAGAAATACATACCTTCGGCAGAAGCCGGCCACGGTGGTACGGCCGGCAGGAGAACACCCAGTCCTCCTCTAGCGCCTCCTTCGAGATGCTGGCAACCCACTCATGGAGGACGGCATACGGCACCTCCAGCCAGGACACCCGGGTGGGGTCCAGATGTCCAGAAAGGTGGCACATCTTGTGCGACCAGTGCTGTAGCGGGAGCACGCGGTTCCCCATCTAGGACAGCAGAATGTCCCAAGCGGTGAGCCGCTCCTTCTCCACGAGGACGGCCGGCCGGGCGCCCATCCGTTCGATGTCGCCCTGGGCGCCCAAGTGCTGGACGCTCCAGGCCTTCTGGCTGGAGGGGACGTTGGTGAAGGCAGGGACCTTGATGAAGTCCACCTCCGTGTTGTTGCACACGTAAAAATACGAGCGCTGCTAGAGCTTCACGATGTCAGGGAGCTCCAGGCGCGGTATGGGCGTTGATTGCTGCGGGTAGATGGCACAGCAGCCCGTCTCCGTCAACGGGCCGCCCTTCCCCACTACCTGAACCTTGAAGTAGAAGAACTTGAAGAAATTCACGGTGTCGGGGCAGACACGGAGGAATGCCTCGCAGTAAGCCGCGTGATGCAACAACATCGACACGGCGTTGGCTCCAAGGTGGTGGAGCTGCAGGTCTAAGGTGACCAGTAGCTCAAAGACGAAGCGGCTCCGTGGCAACCCAAGGCCTCTTGCGAGTTGGGCGAGGAAGACGATGGCCTCACCAGGCTAGGGGTTGGGCACCCGCTCGCCCTTCGGCGCGAGGCGATGTTTCACCAACCGCTCCGACGGCAGGAACTTCCCCCGCCAGTACTTCTTCACCAACTCTTTAGTAACATAAGAGTCGCACCAGCCGCCGGCGACTTCGGGCAGCATGTTGCCTGGAAAGGTAGCCGTGATGGAGGCGCGGGGTCCCGTTGTCGAGGAAGAGGAGCGGTGCCGGCGACCAAGAAATGGTGGCGTAGAGGAGCAGGGAGAGACTAGAGCACAAGGGAGAACAAGAATGGCAGGCACAGGGAGACGAAGTGAGGAACCACTACTCCTTGGCGCACATATTTATTGGGGGAAAATAGCCACGCTGTTTCCCCTACCTCTGTGCCATAGGGGAGGCAATGTCCCTACTCCACCATGCCGGTTCCCCTCCCTCCGCACCACGTGGCAAGCAACCACCCCACTACCCCATAACGGTTCGGGCGGATCGCGTGCGCCAGCACCACACGCACAGAAGATCAAGCGGAAGTTACTGCGGAAGGTAAACCGCGCCCACAATATCCAAGGAGACGCAATGATGAAGGCGTGCGCACGGTTACCAAAAAATGCAGCGGCAAACCAAGAAGTCAAACTGACGCGACGCGCGCAAGAAACGGTAGGCACGGCTTACGCAAGCACCAACGATAGCAAACTGGCAATCCCTCTCCAGCCGGATGAGGCACCCGGTCAAGAAGATCACCACTCACACCCTGTGCGTGGGACCATCGGCTCCATAGCCGGTGAACCCCAGCCGGGAAAACAACACAGAATCTCAAGCCGGTACAGGACAAAGACAACAAAACAAAGGCTACAAGGCAAATGAAAACGACAAAGCATCTACATCATCAATCATTTCAAATGAGCATGCAAGAACTTCCCCACGAGGCCAAGTCCTAACGCGCTCGGGGACTAGTGTCGGGGGGATGACCCCCGGGTAGGCCAAGACGGGACCAATCGGCCAGCTCCAAGGAGAACATGCCGTCTAGACCCAGATCAAGGAACCACAGCCGGGTGGAATCCCCACCCGATCCGCATTCAAGTTTCCTTGGTTGTCCCGTCTAGCCGGGTAGCCAGAAGAACCGGCTGGGAGGCTGCTCCTAGCCGGCTGCCTCGGATCCACTGGTCATGGTACGGTGCGGGTGACGCTCCTTGCTGAGCGCACCCTTGACTGGATAGGCTGGCTGGCCTGGCCGGCACTACAGGACAACTGCACCAAAGCTGGAGGCTGACGAGCAAAGCAAGGGCTGACGAGGAAATCCCCGACTTACGCATAAAGAACCGGCTGACGGATAAAGAGTCGGATGACAAGTAAAGCAGGGGCACTGGACACTACAGCGTGGTCCTCCCCTGTACTAGAAGCTTGACTGGACCCAGGCCTACCGTTTGGCCCTGTCCAGCTGGCCCACTTTGTAAGGCCCAAATCCAAACAGTAAACCCTAGAACCCACCTTGTAAGCCACCTCCTCAACCTGTATATAAAGGGGTAGCGCTAGGGTTCTAGAAAAGCAGAAAATAGACACCAGAAGAAGGACTTAGACAATTCCAAGCAAGAAGTAGCTAAGGAAACAGCTCAAGGAGCACCTGTATTAGGCATTCGCCCCCTTTGATAGTAGATCCTTGCAGGAGTAGGAGTTTTACCTCGCCAAGAGAGCTCCGAACCTGGGTACATCGCCGTGTTTGAAGTATCTATGCCCAACCCATTGTGAGTAGCCACCGATAGCATCCTGATTGTCCCCTTCAAGCCATCCCCGATGGTACTGCCGTGTTCCACACCACGACATGAAACGTACAAAGTATAATTACAAGAGTTGAAAAAAATGTCTGAGATGAAAAATACAAGCCGGAAAATGAAAGTACTTACTCCACGGAAGGAGCCTTGGTGAGGGGAATGCCGGTGGACTTCTTCTTCTTCTCCGCCTCTAAGGCGGCACTGGAATGTTTGGAGAATCCACTCTCCGATTTCTTCTTCTTGGCCTCGACAACAACGTTAGAGGTGGAGCTCTTCCACTTTCGTGCTACCGGAGCTAGTTGATCCTTGGGGGCATCATCGTCGGACACCACCTGGATATCCTTCAGCTTTGGATCATAGACCTGGGAGGCCATTTGATCCGCCACCAAGGTCGCCAGCTGGGATACAAAGGAGTTTTAGATTGACAACTTCAAGTCAGGGAAGCCTTAGAGAATATAACAAGCAACAAAGGAAACATAAGATACCTCGAGCATGTACCACAGTCGAACATGTCATAGGTGATCTTGAAGCCCTGCTTCTTGTCTGTCACCCTGACGATGTCCTTTAGCCGGAGCATGATGGAGTCAGTAGAGAACTTATCTCACAAAATTCGAATGGGATCCCTCCTGTCTTGGCTATACTTGCACATCAGCTCGGCACGATGCTGCAGAGGCTAGATCCGCCAAACGTACCAGCACATGGCAAGGTCCAAGCCCATCAGACCTCCGTCTACGAGCCATTCAATCCGCCTTACGGTGCGATTGGCTTTATCGTTGGAAGGAAGAAAGTCTAGGGTCCGCCATGCGGGAACTTCAGTGGTAGCTCCATCGACGAAGTTGGGGTAGGTCTCAAGGCGGTCTGGCAGAGGGACATCTGGCCCGTAGAAATACGTGCACTACCAGTTCTTGCAAGACTCATGCCCTACGATGTCGGGGAAACGCCGGCTAGGCCGGATCTTAAGCTAATGGTTCCGCAGATCCGCAATTCATCCTTGGACTCTACGGACTCTCTCTTGACGGTGAAGAAATATACAAACAGATCTAATCTAGGCTTGATCCCTAGATATCCTTCGCACAGAGCTATAAAACTGCTAAGGACTAGAATGCTGTTGGGAGAGAGATTGTGGGGGAGTACCTAGAAGTGCCGGAAGACATCCAAGAAAAAGTCGGAGACTGGCAGGCTTACGCCATGTACTAGCTGAGATTTGAGGTACACCTTCTCTCCGGGTTGGGAAGAAGGGACCACCTCGCCGGCCAGCACCGCCCGCCAGACTAAATTCTCCACCGCAAGGAGATACCCCTCGGCGACCAGCTCCTGCAGATCTTCGGCAGAGAGATCAGAGCCTCTCCACATCCCCTTGTGGGAATTGCTCTCTTCTTCAGCGGCTTCAGGCGCTGCTCATTCTTGGTCATCACCGGCGGATTCCGTCACGGCGGAGACAGGAACGACCATCCCTCTAGCGGAACATTCACTCCCTGGGATGGCTCCGACGTAGCCTTGGGAATTGCTGCCGTGGAAGGAGAAGAGCTGCTGGAGGCCATTGTGACAAGGAGAAGATGGATGGAGAAAGGGCTCTGGTTAGGGTTTTTGTAGAAGAGCTCAAATAGTCGTGCGGCTGGAGGAAGACGAAGACTTGGAAGCGAATGACGGTAAAAAGAAATAAATTGACTGTAGTGGAAATATATAAGCCTCGCGTTAAGATTCGTGCAAAAAGATCTGATGGATGGAATGTTGCCGATGTGGAAGTGAACGTGCACGGTAATTCCGCCACGTCCTCCATATTTTGCCGCTCCACCATTTTGTAGTTCACGTGCATGGAAATAGTTGATGATTAATTCTCTGGTTCTGTGAGTTTCGAGGTAGCGTAGGCTGTATCCTATGTCATCCTCCTGACAGTTGCCGTGAAGGGTCACATCTGAAGATTCCATCGAAGACGGAGATCATCCGACTCTGGAAACAAAGACTCAAGGAATCTCCGGCTACATTGCGAAGCCGGAGAGGATTGCAGGGTTCTTTGGGATACCTTTGAGATATTGCTTGACAGATTGCCGACATCACTTAGACGGGATATTCTGAGATCAATGAGCAAGACAGCGCAAGATTTCAAAGTCCTCTAGGGGCTACTGTTGAGGATATGCTATATGGGTATCCTCATAGCATGTTACCAATCCACCTAACCTGGGTGGGCCATAGTTGGTAGCAAGGCCTACTGCCTGCTGGGCGGCCCAGTTAGACGGATAGTGAAGGGAGGCCCATGCCAGATAAAGGACGGCTACGCAGGAGTCACCGACATACTCAGAGCCTTGGAGTACAAGACATAGAAGACTAGTTCGTATTAGTCTAGGACTCTTTATCTTGTCCGGCAAGGACCTTTCTCTGTAAACCCTAGGTCTTGGTGCCTTTATAAGCCGGCATGCAGGAGACTTTAGGGCACAACTTATGAGATTGCTGCATACAACGCGCAACACCCTCGCACAGCGAACAAATCCCTATAACTCGGCATATTGCCATTATAGTGATTTGTAGCAGGAGTAGAGTTCCGCCACCATTGTGGGACTTGAACATGGGTAAGCTGTGTTACCTTGTATCCACCAACTCTCCGCCTTACCCCACGTCTCTAAACATGCAATGTGAGGACCCCTCCATGGCGTACTCGTCGAAAATACCACGACAGGACGAGAGATGGAAGAAACATTTTTCAAAATGATGTACTTTAGGATAGGATAAGAAGTAGAACTTTTCAAAAGGTTTTGACAAAATAGTTTTCAAAAGCTGATGTTTCGAAAATATTGGTTTTCTCGTCTAACGACCATGCTAACTAAGGTTCTCCTATAATCATGATGGCTCTAATACCAAGTCTTTGGGCCCCCGGATTAATCCTCCGAGAATCCCTGTTATGCACACCACCATGATCCCATGATTAGTCTGTCATGGCACATAACCAACACATGTCAAAGTAAGCATACATTACTTAAGCAGATACAATTCATACCTTACTTGCCATTATGGCTACATCGAACATCACTAGTGAACTTTATCAAGCGTCGAGCCCAAGCCATGCCTTAACCTACATGCAGTTGACTGGGAGAACGTCCTAGCTAGCATAGTCATTAATGTCACCTTCTTCTTCACATACTTCTCGAATCTGACAAAGTTAATAGCCAAGGACAATGCTAGTGAGTATTTTGAATGTACTCACAAACCACCTTAAGATAATAAAAATAAAAGGATATGCAATATGGTTGTGGTAGTAGGAGGGCTCCATTAGAAAAGTTTTGGAGAACAATAGGATTGGGTCACCAATTTCTCATCTCACGGTCATCACTCGACCGACTTTTCATTTTCCATGATCTTTCAAGATCACCTCACCTCCTCTATGGTACTCCAGGCCACCTTTCTCAGAAAACTCTTTCTTTTCCGAAATCTTTTTGAAAACAAAACCAGCACTGCTATATATTAGTTTTTCCAACCATCTATAACCGTGGACATGGCTATTAAAATAGATTTACACTCTGCAAAAGTTGTGCACTTACCCACACCATCTGGGTACCCAGCCCTGATCCCCTATTGATCATGGGTCGAGTAACTGATCAAGACTCTCCGGATTCCACTCTTGCATAAGCCCTACACTATGAGGTGTTCCCCTCCACACCGGGACATCGGGATACATGGACCAACCAGAGCGCTCCACTCAAACCTAGAGTGTGCACTTCCAGTGAGAGGCTCATAGTATCGTCTGGTCGGTCCCGAAGGAGGTTCAGACCTCCCCTAGGTCAGTGTTGCCATATATGACCCTTTTGAGAGATGTGATCCCATAGAAGTAGTTGTGAGGAATCCCATACAAGAGTACACAAACATCAAGTCCAACCCTGTCCCATACAAGGGTAAATGTGGTTGCATAGTTTAGTTATTATAGCTAAAGATACAAAGAAAACAATGCATTTTCATAAACAATTTCCTCCTCTTTCCTTCAGCATTTTTGTAAAATAAAACCTTTCTCCTTTCTCAAACTTCTCTTGGTAGGTCAAACCTCACCAAGGTTTTACCATAAAAACATTTTGTAAAACTTTTTTGCGGTCTTCCCATCGTATAGTTTGGCTTGAGCTAAAACAGGGTCTCTAAAGGTGTATGGTGTTATACACCATTCCAAAGACAAGGGTCAAGTAGGTATCAAAGGGGTTGTACTTAATAGTACAATTGTAATGGGTTGGAGGAGCCAGCCACTACCGGGTATAGATCATCAATATAGTAAAACACTACAGCTTAGCATAATCAGTAGATAAACATGCATAAGTAAAATAATAGGACAAGGCTTATGAGCAAGTCGGTAGCTTGCTTGTGACTAGAAATATGGAAATATGTCCCTCGACTTCTTAGAATACCATAATAACCAATAATAACCATCTTCTTCTAGTCTTCGATATAATCGCAACTATCATCATCGAGGGTAATACATGCAAGCAAATAAGACCACAATCAACACAAGGTATACAAGGACCAATACAATACACCAATCAAACATACAACACACAATCAAACATACAACACATTACTCACTTCAGTAGGTTTTCATAACTTGAGTTTTGTAACATCCCAAAACTTTAATCAATGTTATCAAGATCCAAATCACCCAATTTAGGGTTAACAAAAACTTTTTATCATTAAAATAATTAGGAATGCATATGTGTGTTGCATTAATATATAATTGTTTGGAAATGCCATGTTTGATTGTTCTAATGGTTGTAAAATGATTCAAAGGTGAACGCCACATCATCTAGATCATTCAAAAACAAAATCCAAAGAAAAAGAAATCAAATAAGATTAATAAAGGCAAATGGTCACTTTTGCCATTTTAATCCACTAGGCCACTTTAGGTGTTCCTATAAGTCAAATTCAAACAGAAACAATTCTAACTCTTTGCACCCCTTGCTAGTACAAGTAATGATCTACCAAGGCCCACTTTGAAATCTTACAAAATGGCATTTGAAATGGCATTTTCAAATGGAATACAAGATACATTTAATACAAGATTCCATTTTCAAATGACATTTAAACTTGAATACAAGATACATTTAATACAAGATTCCAAAAATGGAATCACAAATGGCATTAAATGTATTAAATGTATCTTGTATTAAATGGCATTTGAAATAGCAGGAAAACTAATTTTAAATGGCATTTGAAAATGGAATCCATTTCATATGCATAGATCCCACTTTTGCAAAAACCACTCAAATGAGTTCACCTTGACAATCCCAAGCAACCACAAATGCTCAAGCATATGACTAACACACCCACCAAAAATGTTTTCAAAATTCAAATAAAACTTTCTTGCGGCCATTTTGTCGAACAGTTGGCAGGCAGAGAAAATTTGGCCTAACTAATATTGTTGCTAATCAACGCTTTGTCCGCCTTTCGACCCCCTCTGCTCTTCCCTGTTTCCCCTAGTTCCAACCAAGCCATCAAAGAGCTACCATTTAGCCCCTAGCAGCAGTACCGTGCCGCCCGTTCTTGGTCGCCGATGGCCAAACGTGGGCAACGCGCCAGAGACAGCGTCGTGCCAAACCAGCACATCCCCTAGCTCCGCCGCACCCTACCGCGACCCCCTGTCCACCCCACGGACGCAGCCGAGCACTGGACCACCGAGGAGCGCCCGCACACCGAGCCTCTGCGCCATGCACGGAGCACGCCAGAGTGCCGTCCCTGATAGGCCAGCATAAGTCGTGCCTTGCCCTCAGCTTGCACGCGCCGCTCCACCATAACCCTAGCATGCTCCAGGACATGCCCTTTTCCCGCCGCGCGACCAGCAGCCACCGCACGTCGCGTTGAGCACCGCCTCTGCCGCGCAGAGCGTCGACCTTTCCCGACGACATACCACCCCCTAGCCGCGCCATTACACCGTAGCTGACTGCCAAGAGGCAAGCCACCGTCCGCCTACCTTGGCCATGCCTCTAGCACCCTGTACCACTATCACCGACGAGCTCACTATCGCACCTCACGTTCTCCTCATCGAGCTATAAAAGGAGCCCTCCCCAACACTATTTCTCGACACTCCAATACTCCCCACCTCCACTGAGTCCCTCACACCTCTCGCTGGAGCCGCTCGAGCAACCGTTCGCCAGAATTTCCACCGGAGTCGCTGCAGCAGAGGAGAAAGGGGCCCGTCGATTGCGACCACCCCAGGAGCTGCCGCGACCTTGCCTAAGTCCGCCGTCGTCCGCTCGTTCGATCGCCCTCATCACCATGTTAGCTGGAGCCCTGGTAAGCCCCAGTCGACCCCCACCGAGCCACTAGGGTTCAGTCTCGCCGGCGACCAGCCCGTCGTCGATGATGAGCCAGAGCCATTGATCTAGGTTCTAATTGCACGGTCCACATCGCCCCGTACCGCTTCGCGTTTAGTTGTGCTGCTGACATGCGGGACCCCCTTGTCAGTTGCCTTCTATGCTACGGAGTGTCACTGGGCTGCCCCGTTTAGTTTCCCGCGCTGGCCCTAGAATTCAAATATAGGTTTTTCTATTTAGACTTAATCTAGTTTCTGTCCACTTGTTTAAAAATCAATTCAGAAAAATCTAATTCACCAAATTCAATGATTCAAATTTTGCTAGAAAGATAATTCAAATATCTATCCAAGCCCGTTGTATTTAAATCAATTAGAGTTATAGATCACTTATAGCAAAAATAACAAGACAGAGACTTTTCTACATTCAAACATTTTCAAAAATCAACTATAATAGCTTTTGAGTTGATACCAACTCTCAAAAATCACAATTGATAATACCTATCTGAATATGTAATAATATTTAGGTTTGCATGCAGTGACTTTGGACTAGTACCAAAATAATGCTATATAAGCATTTCTCGTCACTTTAAATCATTTAAATATGAATCCTAAACTTTATAAAATGTGATCCAACATTTAAATCACATTCCCATGTATTAGAATATGTGGTGATGACATGTGTCCACATGATCCCATATTTAATTGGAGAATATTAAATCTTAGTTAATTTCAATGAGTAGAAATTACTTTTCTCAAATAAAATAAATGTAACTAGTTCATTAAATCTTGTGATGAATGTGATGATACTAGATCATCAAGTGTGTGCCTTAGTGTGCTAAATAGACTAGTTAAGTATTGTTTGGTGATTGTGTATTCCGTATTTATTTATAGATGATAGTACCGACCAAGTCTACGAGGAGGAGGAGTTCTACCCCGAAGAAGATGAGGAGAATTTCAACCACTTCACCAATCAAGGCAAGCCATCATTAACAATGCAAGCTATTGTTAGCAATCTAGAATTAAGCAAGATAACCTAAGCAAGATGCATTAGGCATGCTTTGGTTATACCTCTTTAATTTATACCTATTCCAAGTTTTACTTACAAGATTTACTTTCTTTTACTTTAGCACAGTTCTTTACTTTATTTATAGATAGCATAAAGAGTATAAAACTTGGCCTATCTAGTTAGACGTAGATGTCATTCTATGGCATGAGATTGATATTATCATCCCACTTTAGTGAACACTCTTAACTTAGTAGTTGGAGCTACACCAAAAACTTGATCACTTTAGATGGCAATACTTGGTGAAAATGCTTATGAAAACCTTGGAATGATGAGTCATTCTATTGAGATGTTTTGACATGTTTTGAGAAACACAAATGGTTTATGATGATGATGAAAATGTTGAGGCATGAGCCTTAGCCCTTGATAAAACTGATGGTTGGGTTCGGATGCGATACCATTCCAATTTTACCGTACAACCACAATACCTGAGTTGGGTAAGGCTTAGCCGGAAGTTTATATGCATTAGTATTGTTTCCCTCATGGGAGAGGTTTGAGTTGAGGCTATCTCTTAATGTTGTCCACCTATGTAGTGCCTAGGATGGCAGATGCCCATGGCTGGGAGGCCAAGCTCATAGGAGAGGTGCTTATACTAGAGTGTGTAAAGGAAAGGTTATGTTTGATTATCTGCATACTAAGTATGATGATTCTGGGTTATCCCTGACAGATGTATCGAATTTTGTGGTGAAAGTGTACCACCTCTGCAGAGTGTCAAACTATTTGAATAGCCGTGTCCGAGGTTATGGACAGTTGGAGTGGAAATACTGTTCCATTGTCAAATGTTTTCAAAATGACTTATGAAATGAATTGTGACATGACTTGACCACAACATGGTTGTGACTATGAAAACTAAGTTCCCACTTAGGTGATTTCAAACTTTATTTTATCTTGCTTTGTTTCTGAACTCAGCTTAGGTTTCAAACTTAACTTTACAAAGAATCTTAGAGTTTAGCATTCCTACTAGGACTACCTTACTTGTTAGAGATAGTTTGCGAGTACTTAAAGAGTACTCATGGCTTTGTCCCTGGCTATTCCCGTGGCCAGACTATGAGGAGGACTACCCTGAAGGAGCACAGCAGGACGACTATGACAACTAGGATCATCTCCCATCGTCAGCATTGCCTATGACACTGAAGATGGAGCCCACTGCTACGCTTATTATTCCGTTGCTTGTTTGTACTAAGACTAGATCATGAGATCCTTTATTTGTGTAAGACCTTATTACAGTTTGTAATGGATGATGTACTGTGATATCCAATCTGTTATGTCTCGCAAAAATGGTAATCCTGGGATTGCGATGCATGACATAACAAGCATCTGTGATTAAAAATCCGGGTGTTGACAAGTTTATAGAAATTAGAATTACTTTATTTGCATTTGTGGACGTTTTTTATGAACCAATGTTAGATACCACTTAAAGAAGGGGTTTATCAAGGACTAGGTCTGCATGATATTGATGTACCACAATGGTATCAACAAATAGGTATTGAAATACCTAAGCTACCAGAAGTGCTTTCATGATTTTATCATTTTGCTTTATTAAGTTATAAATTTTCTAGTGGGAATAACCTTTGTATTGGTGAATAATTCAGCAGAAAAGATCTATAGATCAAATAAAATTTTCCTCATAGGTTATTGTAAACATTTTAACGTATTATTTTTGAGAGTTGAAATTACTTAAAAACAATAAACAGAATGCCCTTGGGAAATCCCAAATTCTGTTCTGCAAGCAATTTGTCTTTTTCACTAGATTTATTCTACATACTATTTTGATATCAGTCCAAAGATACATGGTAGGTATTTTAAATACCTTTTTGTACTGATTGGATTCATATAATTTGGAGTTGTGAATCTACAGAGGTGATTTATCTAGTGTAATCACCATAGGTAGAAAGGTTTAATTCACTAAAATTAATTAGAAGCTCAATAATTATGGGCTCCTGGGATATGATACATCTGGCCATGCCTATGTGCTGGGATTTGAAATTAGGTTAAAATTATTCATTGTTTGAGCTAGGGAAATTCCCAAAGTAGAAATTGGGGATATCTTGTTATTTTTACTATAGTGGAACCCTAGCTCAACTTACCATGAGGCCAAGGACAATGGATAGGTATTTTCTGTAACATCCCAATTTCAGCAACCCTGATTAGTTATCCAGAATGCAAAAATCAGGGGGGACAAAAACTTTTCTTGTTTAGTGATGCCATGCTCGCTTGTTTGTTTGTTGATTCTTATGCATTGAGTGTGTAGAAAATGATATACTCCTTACCTCAACCTTAGTTGACAAAAGCTATTTCACAAAAACTATCTTGGCTTATGTTTCATATTCTCAAATGTTCTGGCATTTCAAAAACCGAAGCCAAGATGCCCTGCAAACCTAAAACCTTTTTATTATCTTCCATTGTCAAAATTATGGAGATCTATAAGATATAATCTCCTTATATTTTCAAGATAGAACCTTCAAAATACTCTTACCTCTAGGTTTCTCTAAAACCTTTTTATAAAACTTTTGAACGGTACTCTTGGTAGATGTACACAGGACCTTACCTTGTCCAAACTCCAACCTGTTCAAAATACCCATCCTTACCTCAATTTAGGCTTGGTGGTAACTCTAGTAATAGCCCGAGTTACTAGTTAAAGATGAATTGCCTTGATCTCTTATCTGATGATTTGCCTTGTTCTGCTTTTTGACTTGTTTGCTTAGGAGTTATATGCGCTACTCGAGGGGCTCATCATCTAGCATCTAGGTAACACAAGAGTGTCAACCCTAAAAAAGTTAACCAAGATGCATCTAATCTATAGCCACTAGGTGATCATCTAAAACCATTAACCAGATCACTTCTGAAATTATTCATTCTTGAAGTTTCCGAGTCAATGAAGACCAATATCAAGCATGGATCTATTCTTCTCAATCTACAGTTCAACATCATCCACTAGATGATACTTTGATACCTTGCAACCCATCAAAAACATCCCCACTCATATTCTAGTCAAAATCCCAAAATCTGCTAAATTTGACGAAGTACGGAAACTGTTTCGACATCACTTTTTTGAATGCCTCTCTTTATCAACCTTGTGTATTTTTGGTAATGCACTTGAACCATATTGTAGAACATAATAAGGACTACCAAGTCCCACTCTTTCCCTTGGATATATCACCTTTTAAACCACTTGTTCTTGATGGTTTTGCAGGCAAGAAAATAACAATTCCTGCAAATCTTATCAACGAGCCTACTTTGGAAGAAGCTCACATCTCCATGCTATCTTATTTTGACCAACTCTTTGCATGATTGTAATTTAATAATGAATTTATATCAAATACTACTTCACTTGTTGCAAATGTATCCTTGTGCTTCAAAAACGCATAAGGTTTTTAAGGCTATTTGATAATCTGCTTGGGAACCCTTACATGATAATTCTTGAAGAGCTCAAGCATGATTAACCTCAAACCTCTATACCATAGTGATCTAACCAACCTGGTATATCTATCCATATATCCCATTACCCAATAGGAGCTTGAGCTCCAAGATACAACCAAGTTTTGGTGGCATAAAAATAACCTTGCCCAAGATCCTTTATATCCTATTTTCTTCCCAAATCAAGTTGGATCTCCAAAACCAAATAATGAAAATGGTAGATACAACATGTGTACATCATCTACCTTGGATCTTTATCAAATCTTATCCATAATTCTTTTGGCCCAAAATAATTAAACCCCTTTATTTAACTAAAACCTCAAAACTCCTTCTATAAAGAAAAGTTAGTTTTCTCCAAACCACTTGGCCAACTAAAGGCACACTTGGTGCCTATACATCATATCCCTTCATCCCACCTCAAAAATAAATATTTTTGAGATTCCTTGTTATTTATTTTTGCCCTTTTTCTTAAATGGTAGAAATTATAAATAAATCCTTAAAAACACTTTTCTTTCTAATAAATTCCAAGAAAATTTCACAAGGTGTGATATAGTATTTCGAACCATCACACATCAACAACTTACCTTGTTCAATGTAAAAAATATCAAAGGAGCTTCTATTAACCACTTCTGCACTTTTTGAATAAATGATATAAAGTGGACTAGAAATCCTTTAAAAAATCTCAAATAATTCCTCGAGTTGTATATAGACTATATCCATCTACTAGTACCATTTCCTCAAATTATCAAGACCAAATTTCTTGACTTGTTTCATAAACCACTCTCTAGTCAAATCTTGATAAATTACAAACTTATGCCTCAAACCACATTAACATTCGTTCCTTTTGATCAACCAAACGTGCACAGCACAACAATCACCCCTCTGGTCGAAATACCCTGTAGCAGCACTATAGCATGTGCCTTTCCCTTGTCCTTTACCCCTTGGAAAGAGAGAGAGGGAGATGACCTTTTTTGTATGTCTCCTTGTATTGAAAGCTTGGCAGTAGCCACATCCCCCCTTGTGCCTGTCTGCTAGACCACTAGACCACACACTCTTTAGCACCGCCTAGCTTGATCAATCAGTGCCCCATCCCTCCACCCCAAGCCCTCCATGGTCTTGGTCCACCATGCTTCTCACCCCCTCAGGTTATAAGCCCACAGGCCACCCCAGCACTCCCCCGTGGTCTCATTTGATTCCTCCCCCTTCCACATCTCTCCCCCGAGCTCTACATCTAGCCCCTTAACTCTCCCTCGCCATGGAGAATAAGGTGTTCTCCTCTCGGCCATCCTCGAAAAGTTGAGCACACCCTCGCACCAGGCCACCCCTTCCTCCTCTCTATGCATCTCTAGGAACCCCATTCGCTGACCAACCTCTCTCCTATCCTGTTTCTATTGCATGAACCCCGGAGACAGCGCCACCGTTGCAAGTCCGATCTAGAGCACCGACACTGGTCTAGTCCTTTTTGAGCGTCTACAGCCCCGCCAGGACCACCTCTGCCCCCTACGTGACCCCGCCCCCTACGCGACCCCCACATCCTCCTCTTCGCCTTCTTGTCGACATGCATGCCTCCCCTGGCCAGCTCCAGCGAGCTCCTGAGGACCATCTTAGGGCATCACCGCGTGGAACGCTTCCCAACGTGGAACCCGACCTTGCCATCCATGGATCTTCTCGCTGAGCAGCACCACATCGCCTCTGATCCTCACCTTTTGTCAGCGAGCCCTCTGGTAAGCGCCTTGGCTGACCTTCGCCACCAGGGTTTTTGCGCGTGTCCACGTGTCGGGAGGAAGACGAGGCCCCCTGTTCGTCGATCCTCGCTCTAATCTGATGGCCCATGTTCCCTGGTACCGCTTTAGCGCTCTTCCACCGCTGACTGGCAGGCCCTGCCAGTCAGGTTCGAACCCCGCCCTCTCGCGTGCGTCGCGTGACCGGTATTGGGACGCTTTTTTGCCTCCCAGCCCAACACTATCTAGATTCGGCCCAGTAGCCCCGCTGCCCCATTTCTTTTTAGCCAATCTTTTCCAGACCTGCAAATTGACAAGCTAGTTTAAATCATTTTGAAAATGGAAAATGACTCCAAATGCCTAGATCTAAACTTCCTAGGGTTCCTGACTATTTTCTTGAAAATGCAGTACCAAGACTTTGAACAAGTTTGTTTTGATCTTTTTCTGAGATGTAATATGCTAAATAGTATCCTATACAATAAATAAATTCCCTAGCAAATCCTAGAAACCCAAATGGAGTGAATCCACTTCCCTCTGGTAGGTGTTGATGTTTACCACCTTTTGCCATTGGTATCATGCCAAATGAAACACTAGTATTAGTTTGGAAAAATAGCAAACAAGCCATTTCAGCCTTTAGAAAATTCCTAGGTAAAACCAAAGGCAGTACTAACCTAATTCCACCTCGTAGAGAACCTGCTTACTAATATCCTTCAAACCCTAGGAGCCCAATATTTTATGATCCTTGGTTGATTTATTATGAATTAAACACTTCTTTATATGTTTAATTCACTAATAAAATCACCTCAGTAGTTATGTAAATCCAAAAAGTGACTCCAATTTCTCCCGAAAGGTATTTCAAATACCTAACAAGTTCCTTTCGAATGATATCATAAGCGCATGTAGATTAAATCTAGTGAACAAGATAAATACCCTCCAAAACTGACTTTGGGAATTTCCCGAGGACATTATGGTAAATATTTTAAAGTGATTCCAACTCCCAGTGAATTAGTCCATCAAGACCTACATTACCATCCAAGGAAGTAATTTTTGGACCAACAAAACATTTCTAGTGAATTATTCCCTAAAACTAGAGTTTTAATCAATATAAAATGCATAGTAAATCAATGGAAATTGATAAAATAGTGAAACCACTTTTGTTGGTTTCATTTTATCAATATCTAGCTCATGATATCATTTCTGCATACTGGTATCATATAGAACTTGACCTTGGATTAAAACCCCTTAAGTAGGTAGTTTTGGCCTCTAAAATCTTAATAGTAATTCCACAAATGCAACTAAAATGAAATCAATTGCCTTAGTCCAATTTTTTCAA
The DNA here is from genome assembly GCA_023614405.1 of Avena insularis. Classification (NCBI taxonomy): domain Eukaryota; kingdom Viridiplantae; phylum Streptophyta; class Magnoliopsida; order Poales; family Poaceae; genus Avena; species Avena insularis. The sequence continues at coordinate 329,375,666 of CM042688.1, forward strand.
AACCTACTGAAGTAAATCATGTGTTGTATCTTACTTGATGTATGCATTGAAGCTTGTATGCCCTGTGTTGATTGTGGCTTTGTTTGCTTGCATGTGTTATTTTGACCACGATAGTTTCGATTATATCGGGAGAAGAAGAAGATTGTTGTTATTGGATATTATGGTATTCTAAGAAGTCCAGGGACCTATATTGCCAGTTTGCTGATCTCAGGCAAGCCACCTTCTTGCTCATAAGCCTTGTCTTATGTTTTACTTATGCATGTCTTACTTACTTGTTTATGAAAACTGCATTGCTTTAATATATGATGATCTATATTTGGTAGTGGCTTGTCTCCTCCAAATCATTACATATTTGTACTACTAAATACAACCCCTTTGGTGAAACCTACTTTTCCCTAGTTTTTTAAGTGGTGTGCATAACACCATACCCCTTGGAGACCCCGTTTTAGCTGAGAAAAACTATAAGATGGGAAGACCCCGGAAAAAGGGTTTACAAAAATGTTTGATGATAAAACCTTGGTGAGGTTTGACCTACCAAGAGAGATTTAAGAAAGAAAAATGTTTTGGTTTTACAAATGATGCTGGAAAGGAGGAGGAGAAAATGTTTACGAACACACACCTGGTTCTTTGCAGCTTTAGCTATAACAACTAAACCTGTACAACCACATTACCCCACTATTGGATGGGGCTTAACTCGTTGTTTGTTTTCCTTAGCATGGGTTACACCATAACACGTAGAAAGGGGTTCGAGTCCCCCGAAGCCGGTTTCTATCCACTTAGGGGGTTGTCATACCCGGCAGTTTCTTTTCTCTCTTTGTAGGTCGGCTGAAACTATGGAGCTCCCGCGGACGGTACAATTTATGGGAGTATAGAAGGGGAAATGATACAGGAAGTGAGGTAGGGAGATTCGGAGTCGAGGAGTCGGGTACTCGTCTTGGGGGAACTAAGCAACCATAGGGAAAGAGCCCATACTGGGGACAACAAATGAAAGGTTATGTTTGATTATCCGGATCCCTGTACACTTGGTGTAGCGGGCCGTGGTGTTATCCCGGTGGATGTATCGAATGGTGTGGGTAAAGTGTACAACCTCTGCAGAGTGTAAAATCTATTCGAATATCCTTGTCCGCGGTTATGGACGGTTGCACAAACTACTGTAGAGCGGTGCTGGTTTGTTTTTAAAAAGGATTACAGAAAAGCAATGGCTTTGGAAATGTTTTGACCATGGGATGGTCAGAAAGGAAGGAATGGAGTTTGGTCATGGGATGACCAGAAGGAAGATATGAATGGATAACCCAATCCTAGTGTTTTCCAAAACTCTTCAAAATGTTTTCAAATGGTTTTACAAAAGTTTACAACAAAGATATGTAGATGCTATATCTACAAGAGAAACTATTTGAGAAAAGAACCTCTCTTGGAGCCCTCCTACTACAACAACCACAATGCATATCTTCTTCTTATTATTATTCTCGTAAGGTGGTTTGCGAGTACATTCAAAGTACTCGTTGGCATTGTCCCTGGCTATTAACTTGGTCAGATATCAAGAAGAAGGTGATGTGGACGACTATGCGAGCTAGGACGTTCTCCCACTCAGTTGCCTGTAGGTTAAGGAATGGCTCGAGATCTACTCTTTATGAAGTTCTGCAAATAATTAATGATGTAGCCATAATGGAATGTAAGGTATGCCATGTATCCTCTTAAGTAATGGATGTTTACTTTGATACTTGTCGGTTATGTGCCACGACTAACTGATCATGGGATCGTGGTGTATGCATAACAGGGATTATCGGAGGATTAATCCGGAGGCCCCACATTATCATTAGGAACCAAAGGAAATTGAATTCACTTTATTTTGTGATGTGAAACTCAGTGGGGAAGTTACTTATTGAAAAAGATATTGTCTAGTAGATTGGTTGCCAAAATATAAAGAGATTTTATTTGGTTTATGTGCTTGCTCTGCATGTTGCACGAAATAAGTATGATCAGGTATGGAATTAGATATGGATAGAATAAGACCTTCTCAGTTTTTGTTCTGATTAAAACTAGGCAGCTAAAAAGCAGAGGGAGAAGGAATTCAAGGCCGAGGAGGGATTGCCTATCAGCGCTAGCAGGGTGCGAAGGGATATCCGTGGCCCTCAGGCGTTGGATCGAAGGGTGAGCCATGGTCGTGGATTGTCATCCTCCTTAGACAGGACAGTGGCGAGGAGAAACCCTAGGGGCGAGCGGGGCTGTGTGGGGATCTCACCTTGGCACCAGGGAGGCAATGCAGAGGGGCTAGGGCAACACGGTCGATGACAGCAAGCTCGGGGATGGGCGACATCGACCTGCTCCATGGTAACAATGGTCATGGGAAAGGAGAAGAGGAGGATTCGATACAACAGGAATGGGGGATCTCAAGAAGCTTACATGCAGGGTAGGGAAGCAGGGCGGATACCACACTAGCAGGAGTTCGATGAAGGACGAGAGTGGACTTTCTCTTTCTCCAGTGCCCTAAGGTGGCCTCTGGCTTATGTAAACATGGGAGGAGGCTCATGGTGTACAAAGTACATTTTGGACATGGAGGAGAGGTGTTGGCCAGGGGTTGGGCAGCTTGGGCGGTGGTGAGAGTTGTGAGGGGATCAGTGTCATGCACATGGCCAGAGAGGGGCAGTGGTGCTGTTGCAAGAGAGTTAAAGAGGGGAGGAAATGACCTATTGTCAACACCCGGATTTTTAATCCCAGATGCCTGTTATGCCATACATCGCAATCCCAGGATTACCATTTTTGCGAGACTTAACAGATTGGATATCACAGTACATCATCCATTACAACCATAATAAGGTCTTACACAAATAAAGGATCTCATGATCTAGTCTTACTACAAACAAGTAGCGGAATAAATAGCGTAGCGGTGGGCTCCATCTTCAAAGTCATAGGCAATGCTGACGATGGGAGATGATCCTAGTTGTTGTAGTCATCCTGCTGTCCTCCTTCAGGGTAGTCCTCCTCATAGTCTGCCCATAGGAATAGCCAGGGACAAAAGCCATGAGTACTCTTTAAGTACTTGCAAACTATCACTAACAAGTAAGGTAGTTCTAGTAGGAATTCTAAGTTCTAAGTTTATTTGTAAAGTTAAGTTTGAAACCTAAGCTGAGTTCAGAAACAAAGAAAGATAAAATAAAGTTTGAAAACACCTAAGTGGAACTTAGTTGTCATAGTCACAACCATGTTGTGGTCAAGTCAGGTCACAATTCATTTCATAAGTCATTTTGAAAATGTTTGGCAACAGAACAGTATGGCCACTCCAACTGTCCATAACCGCAGACGCGGCTATTCGAATAGTTTGACACTCTGTACAGGTGATACACTTTCACCACAAGATTCAATACATCTGTCAGATGTAACCCTGAATCATTATACATAGTATGCAGATAATCAAACATAACCTTTCCTTTACACGCTCTAGTATAAGCACCTCTCCTATGAGCTTGGCCTCCCATCCATGGCCATTTTCCATCCTAGGCACTGCATAGGTGGACAACATTGATAGGTATCCTCATCTCAAACCTCTCCCGTGAGGGAACTAATATTAATGCATATAAACTTCCGGCTAAGCCTTACCCAATTCAGGTATTGTGGTTGTACGGTAAAATTGGAATGGTATTGCATCCGAACCCAACCATCAGTTTTTATAAAAGGGGCTAAAGCTCATTCCTTAACATTTTCATCATCATCATAAACCATTGGTGTTTCTCAACACATGTCAAAACATCTCAATAGAATGACTCATCATTCCAAGGTTTTCACAAGTCATTTTCACCAAGTATTCCCATCTAGAGTGATCAAGTTTTGGTTTAGCTCTAAACTACTAAGTTAAGAGTGTTCACTAAAATGGGATGCTAATATCAGGCTCATGCCATAGAATGACATCTAAGTCTAACTAGATAGGTCAAGTTTTATACTCTTTATGCTATCTATAAACAAGTAAGAAACTTTGGTAAAGTAAAAGAAAGTAAAGCTTGTAAATAAAACTTGGAGTAGGTAATAGTTAAAAAGGTATAACCAAAGCATGCCTAATGCATCTTGCTTTATTCTATCTTGCTAACAATAGCTTGCCTTGGTTGGTGCAGTGGTTGAAATTCTCCTCGTCTTCTTCGGGGTAGAACTCCTCCTCCTCGTAGACTTGGTCGGTACTATCGTCTATAAATACATAAGGAATACACAATCACCAAACTATACTTAACTAGTCTACTTATCACACTAAGGCACACATTTGATGATCTATTATCATCACAAACATCACAAGGTTTAATGAACTAGTTTCATTTATTTTATTTTATAAAAGTAATTTCTACTCATTGAAATTAACTAAGATTTAATATTCTCCAATTAAAATATGGGATCATGTGGACACATTTCATCACCACATATTCTAATGCATGGGAATGTAATTTAAATGTTGGATCATATTTTAATAAGTTTAATATCAATATTTAATGATTTAAAGTGACTAGAAATGCCTATATAGCATTATTTTGGTACTAGTCCAAAGTCATTGCATGCAAATGTTAATATTATTACATATTCAGATAGGTATGGTTAAATGTGATTTTTGAGAGTTGGAATCAACTCAAAAGCTATTACGGTTGGTTTTATAAAAAATGTTTGAATATGAAAAGCTTTTGTCTTGTTATTTCTGCTAGGAGGGATCTATAATTCTAAATGATTTAAATCCAACGGACTTGGATAGATATTTTTATTACCTTTTTCAACAAAATTGGAATCACTCAATTTGGATTTGTAAAACTCTCTGAATTGAATTTCGAACTAAGGGACAGAACTAAGTTTCATCTGAAATAGAAAAATTGAAATTTAAATCTACGGGCTAAGGCGGGAACACTAATGGGCCACCCCAGTTTCACTGTGCAGCGCTGAAGAGTGCTGACAGGGGGGTCCTGCCTATCAGTGACTCATTAAATGCGAAGCGGTACAGGGAAATGTGGACTGTAGGATTAGAACTAGAATCTATGGCTCACGTTCATCGTTGACGACGGACATGTCGCCGGCGAGGTGGAACCCTAATGGCTCAGTGGGGGTGCAGTGAGGGCATACCAGGGCTCCAGCGAGTGCGGTGAGGCGGCAAAAGAATGAGGAGACGACGACGAGCTCAAGCGAAGTCGAGGCAGCGACTAGCGTGGACGAAATTGACAGGAGCGTCTCCTCCTCTGCTGTGGCTATCTCCTGCAAAATTCCAGCGGCTAGCTGCTCGAGCAGCTCCGGTGAAAGGTGGGGAAGTACCAGTGGAGAGAGGGGAGTGTGAGAGTGTGAAGAAATGGTGTTGGGGAGGCTCCCTTATATAGGCCCGGCGAGGCGGCAGAGAGGTGTGGGCGGAGCTTGTTGGTGACGACGGCACAGGGCGCTAGAGGCGTGCGCGAGGTAGGCGGACGGTGGGTGGTTCCCTGTCGGTCAGCTAGGGATTAATGGCGGTGCTAGGGCGGTGGATTGCGGTCGGGAGAGTCTTGCGCTCTGAGCGACAAAGGCGGTGCTCGATGTGGTTCGCGGTGACTCTGGGTCGCGCGGTGGGGTAAGGGCGTGTCTGGCGGGGTGAGGTGGTCAAGGCGGAGCGGCGCGCATGGTCTAGGGGCGAGGCGCGACTTGTGGCATGTTGTCGGTGACGGTGCTCTGGCGTGCGCTGGCGCGCAGAGACTTAGTGCGGGGCTTGTCCTCGGTGGTCCAGGGATTAGCTATGGCCGTGGGGTGGACCGTGGGCGGCGGTGAGGTCACGCCTTCCTTCCTGGAGCGGCGGAGAGGGGCTGGTGGTCTCCTGCGAGATGTCCATGCTCGACCGGCGAGCATGGCATCGGGGTGGCATGGCACTGTGGCTAGGGACTAGGGGGTGGGCTGATTATGGCATGGTTAGATCAAAGAGGGACAGAGGGAGTGAAATGGGGTCAAATGGGTTGCAAATTCCTGTAGAAACAGCGATGCTATACTAGGGTGTGATTAGTGCATGCCAAGTGTTCGACCAAATGGCCGCATGACACAAAAATTTGAATTTTTCAGAGATTTTTGGTGGAGTGGTCGGTCTAATGCTTGAGCATCTCTGGTTGCTGGGATTTGCTAAGTTGAAGTCATTTGAGTGGTTTTTGAAAAAGTGTTATCTAGGTACATACACTAGGTTCCATTTTCAAATGTCTTTTAAATTTAGAGTTTGAATGTTTTTGGAAGATCACAAAGTGGGCCTTGGTACATTACTACTTGTACTAGCAAGGGGTGCAAAGATCCACAATTGTTTCTGTTGGAATTTGAGTGCTAGGAACACCCAAATTGTCCTAGTTGATTAAAATGGCAAAAGTGACCATTTCCATTATTAATTCTTTTTGATTTATTTTTCTTTGGTTTTTGCTTGGGAATGATCTAGATGATGTAGCATTCATCTTAGAATCATTTTACAACCATTAGAACAAACAATCATGGCAATTCAAAACAATTCTTATTTCATGCAACACACATATGCATTCTTATTTCTTTTAAATGGGAAAAAGTTTTTGTTAACCCTAAATTGGGTGATTTGGATCTTGATAACTTGGATTAAAGTTTTGGGATGTTACAAACCTTCCCCCCCTTAAACAAAATCTTGTCCTGAGATTTAAGAAAGAAAACTAGGAACTAAAGATATCTGGGAATTCTGTCCTAATGTAATCTTCTCGCTCCCAAGTGGCTTCTTATGGTTGCTCCATTGGATCTTGAGAAATTTGATACTCCGGGTCCTGGTGGTTCTATAGGCTTCCTCCAAGATACGGATGGGCACTTCACGATACGTCAGATCCTTGTTGATATCAACAGCTCGGTGATCGATGTTCTTGAGAACTTCGGTCTTCTCCGGCACTTCTAGGCATTTGCGAAGCAACCAGATATGGAACACATCATGGATGGCAGACATCTTTTCAGGCAATTCCAATTTATAAGATACTTCTCCTCGGTGATTCAGAATCTTTAAGGTCCGATATATCTGGGGGCTAACGTTCCTTTCAGACTAAAACACTGTGTTCCCTTCAATGGCGAAACTTTGAGATACACAAAATCTCCAACATTGAAAGTCAGGTCTCTCCTTGTTTTGTTAGCATAACTCTTCTGTCTAGATTGGGCGGTCTTGAGGTGCTCACGGACTTTGTGAACCTTCTCTTCGGCTTCTCGGAGAATGTCGGGTCCAAAAATCTGACTCTCTCCTACTTGCGACCAATTCAGCGGGATACGACACTTTCTTCCATATAAGAACTCCAATGGGGCCATTTGCAAACTGGCTTGATAACTGTTGTTATATGAGAATTCTGTGAAAGGCAGACAATCTTCCCATTTTAATCCATACTCTAACACACAAGCTCTCAACATATCTTCTAAGATTTGGTTGACTCTCTCAGTCTGTCCATTGGTTTGCCGGTGATAAGCTGTGCTGAAATTCAATTTGGTTCCTAATCCTTCTTGAACTTTCTGCCAAAATCTCGAGGTACATTGGGTTCCTCGATCTGATACTATGGTCTTGGGGGTTCCATGCAGACTAACAATTCTGGCAATGTACAACTCTGCTAGCTTCGAACTCTTGTAGGTTGTCTTGACAGGTATAAAATGGGCTACCTTGGATAGTCTATCAACGATGACTCATATTGAGTCATTTCCCCTACTAGAAGTAGGCAAACCGGTGATAAAGTCCATTCCGATGGAATCCCATTTCCATTCCGGAATATGCAATGGTTGCAACAGTCCCGCGGGCCTCTGATGTTCCACTTTGACTCTCTGACAGATATCACACTTGGCGATATAGCTTCCGATTTCTCTCTTCGTCTTGTGCCACCAAAATTGCTCCTTCAAATCTTGATACATCTTCGTTCCTCCGGGGTGGATAGAATAAATAGTATCATGAGCTTCTTGCATGATAACTTGCTTCAGCTCCGAATTTGCTGGCACACAGATACGTCCTTTGTACCACAGAACTTCTTCTTCGTCTTCGGTGAATCCAGGTACCTTTCATGTACCAATACGACGCTTGATTCCATCGATACTTTCATTTCCCTTTTGGGATTCCTTGATTTGGATAACCAAAGTGGGTTGAAGTTCAATGCTAGCTAAGAATCCTTTGATAACTAGCTCAGTTCTAAACTGCTCCAACTCCTCATACAAACTTGGTTGCTTCTCCTTGATCATAGTGTTTAATCTACACGGCAATCTGCTAAGAGCATCCGCTACCACGTTGGCTTTGCCGGGGTGATAGTGAATGTCAAGGTCATAATCCTTGATTAACTCTATCCATCTCCTTTGCCTCATATTCAGCTCCTTCTGAGTGAAAATATACTTCAAGCTTTTGTGATCTGAGTAAATCTCATAGCGATTGCCCATAAGGTAATGACGCCATGTCTTCAGTGCCAAAACTACGGCTGCTAACTCAAGATCATGGGTAGGATAGTTCTGCTCATGCTGCTTCAGTTGTCGATATAGATATGCGATGACTTTTCCTTCTTGCATCAATACACATCCGAGACCAATCTTGGATGCATCACAATACACATCAAATGGCTTCTTGATATCTGGCATAATTAATATTGGGGCGAAATCAATCTCTTCTTGAGCTCTTGGAAACTTGCTTCACATTTGTCAGTCCAGTCAAACTTCTTGTCTTCTTCAAAAATTGGGTCATGGGTCTTGTGATGCTCGAAAATCCTTCTACGAACTTGTGGTAATATTCTGCTAATCCGAGAAATGCACGGACTTGGGTTTGAGTGGCTGGGGCTTCCCATTGTTCGACATCCTTGATCTTGGCAGGATCAACAGCGACTCCTCCGGCAGACACAATATGTCCTAGGAATCCTACTTCTTTCAGGCAAACCTCACATTTGCTAAACTTGGCATACACCTGATGCTCTCTAAGGGTTTCAAGAATGATTCTCAGATGTTGCTCATGGTCTTCTTCTGACTTAGAGTAGACAAGAATATCATCGATAAACACAACGACAAACTTATCTAGGAAATTTAGAAAGATCTTATTCATGAGATTCATGAAATAAGCAGGGGCATTGGTTAATCCAAAAGACATAACCGTATACTCATATAATCCATATCGGGTAGTAAAGGAGGTCTTAGGAATATCCGTTGCACGAATCTTAAGTTGGTGATAACCAGTCCTAAGATCGATCTTAGAGAATACATTGGCACCAGTCAACTGATCAAATAGATCCTCTATCTTTGGCAAAGGGTACTTGTTCTTGATTGTGACGTCATTCAGCTTCCTATAATCTGTGCACAAACGGTTGCCTCCATCTTTCTTGTCGATGAATAACACGGGCGATCTCCATGGTGATGCGCTTGGCTGAATCAAGCCTTTCTCCAGCATGGCATCAAACTGCTTCTTCAGTTCCACTAACTCTGAGGGGTTCATGCTATAGGGTATCTGAGCTATGGGACCAGTTCCGGGGATTAGTTCAATAATGAACTCAATATCCCTATCCGGGGGCATACCGGGCAATTCATCTAGGAATACGTCGGGGTACTCACAGACTACTCATGCTTGGTGTATGGTGGGTAGGTCTAGACTCTTATTGCACTTGAATTGACGGGGCAAGGTTTCAGATATATGCTCTACTGATACTCCTGAGCTACTGGTCATTGTGATGACTTTCTTGGCACAATCTATCAATCCTTTATGCTTTGACATCCAATCCATTCCTAGTACTACTTCCAAACCTTTGGTTCCGAGTACTATTAGATTGGCATAAAAATCTATCCCATGTATTCTGATAGGCACAGCCTTGCAAATTTTTCTAGCTTTTGTAGTTGAACCAGGTATTTGAACTATCATGACATGCTTCAACTTGGTTGGGTGAATCTTACTAGTGCATGCAAATTCTTCGGTGACAAATGAGTGCGATGCTCCAGAATCAAACAACACTCTTGCTAAATCTGAGTTGACAGAAAACATACCCAACACTACATCTGGCGCTTCTTGGGATTCTTCGGCGTTCATGTGGAAGAGACCGCCGTTGCGGTTGTGAGGGTTCCCTGGGGCGAATCTTCTTCTGGGCTGAACACGATGCTGCTGTGGAGCTAGGGCATTCACATTGGCAGTGGCGGCGATATTCTTGGGACACTCATTTGAGTAGTGACCCTTCACTCCACACTCGAAACAAGTAATCTGAGACTTGTCTTTTGCTGCCACGGGCATAGCATTGCTTCCAGTTCTTGGTGCAATGTTGTTGTTGTTGTGCTTGGGAGGTGCACGGTTGAAATTGCTAGAGTTTCCAGGGTGATTGTTGTTTCCTCCGGACTTCCCATTTCCTCCAATGCGGTTGTGGTAGCTTAGGCGAGACATTGGGGGTCGATTGTTTCGCGGGGCATATCCGGCACACGGACTAGGACGGTATTTCGGGTGACTGCTCGATCCAGCTTGGTGCATCATCCGATGTTTGCGATTGTCGTTCGCTTGATTAATCTTCCCTTCCATCTGAATGGTAGAGTCGACTAGATCTTTGAGATCCTCGAAACGGATGTTGATGAGAACAGTCTACATCTCATCATGCAGTCCGCTTAGGAATCTCTCCTTCTTCTTGGCCTCCGTGTTGATCTCATCAGGTGCATACCTGGTGAGGGACAAGAATCTATCACGGTACTCAACTACAGTCATTCTGCCTTGCTTTAGCTCTCTGAATTCATCTCTAATTCTGGTGACTAGACCCTGCGGCAAATGGGTATGGCTGAACTTGACTTTGAAGGCTTCCCATGTCATCACTTGACCATGGTTCATCGTGCGAGTGTTGTTCCACCAAGCTCCTGCATCTCCGGCCAAATAGTGGGTGGCAAACAGAACTTTCTCGTTTGCATCCACTCCAGCGACTTCTAAGTTATTCTCCATGGTCTGTAACCAATCATCAGCATCCAGCGGGTCTTCAGACTTGCTAAAGATTGGGGGATTGGTATTCTGGAAGTTCTTGAGTTTGGATCCATGATGATCCTGATTTTCATGGTTCTGATTGTTGTGAGCCATCTGGGCGATCTGCTGCAGTGTGGCCAGATTTGCTTGGCGCTCTGCCCTACTAGCTTCACGGTCTGCAATGAACGTCTACAGAATCTGCAGCATTGGGTCTTGCGATGAGCTCCTCCCTCCTTGGTTTCCACGAGTCATCTGAAGATTGAGATAGATAATTGGGTAAGATGGAAAGTTCTAAGGTTTATGTTTTTGGTTTCAAAGCTAAAACTTTGAGTTTGACTCAGTTTTTGCAACTAACTTCTTTTCATTCATTCAGGCAAAGCACACAATACAACACACACACCACAACAAAAGGAAAATAGATGGTTTTAAAAACCATTCTGTAAGCTAAGATACAATGGGACCAATACAACTCCTTCCTACGATAGTGCTCTAGTGCATCTACTCATCATCAATGAAGTCGGAGTCATCATCGTCGGTGTAGAAGTCCATGGCATCATCCTCCAGATAGTCATCATCATTCTTTGTAATGCAGTGAATATCCCCTTGGATGTCTTCACCTTCCTCTTCTCCTTCTTTTGCTGCAAGCTGAGCTTCTTGCTCCTTGATGGTCTTCTCGAGGTCGGCCACCTTCTTGCGAAGACGGTCGATGGTGCGATCCTTCTTTGCACGTTGACAGTGAAGAGACTGACGATCCTTGACGAGAAGTGAGAAAATCTGGACCTTCTGGGCGGCAATGGCAAGGTTGTGGTTGGCGAACTCTCTAGCATTGTCCAACTCCTTCTGTCTGTCGTACAGCAGGAAGTCAAGGTTCTCCACTTGACACTTCAACTTCGGGTGACTTGGCATCTCTAGCGGCATTCCCATAGAATCACACCTTGCATAGTGAGCAAAGAGGGTTCCTTGGATTAGGTTGACATTCTGTGCGCATAGACGAGCGAGAGCTTCATGCATTGCCCTGGCTAATCTATCTAGCCATTTGTTCTCTCTCATGGAGAACTGAATCTTCTCGGACATTGGTGTGTCTAACTTGCCTTTAAGATCAGCAACTACTATCCATTGTAAATCTCCTCCTTGTGGACCATGGAGTTGAGCTCCAAAGAATTCCGGATGTGGGCGCTCCAAGTACTCATACAGTGAATCAAGATCTCTCTCGAAGATCAGTTGGCCTCCGTTGCCCAACTGGTAGAACTTGAAGTACTAAACTTCCATCTATAAGAATTTAGGATGAGAAAGTTAGTTAAGTGATCAAGTGTGTCAAAGTTTTATGTAGTAATGCAAGAATTTTTGAGGAACATGTATTTTTTTGAGAGAAAGAATCCCAAGGGTAAGAGAGGAAATAGGTTTTCACAAATACTCACTTTGATTTTGTAAACTAAGTTTTTGTTCGGACGCCCATTCTAACTAGGGTCTCCTATGGTCAGGATGGCTCTGATACCAACTTGTAAACACCCGGATTTTTATTCCCAGATGCCTATTATGCCATACATCGCAATCCTAGGATTACCATTTTTGCGAGACATAACAGATTGGATATCACAATACATAATCCACTACAAACCATAATAAGGTCTTACACAAATAAAGGATCTCATGATCCAGTCTTAGTACAAACAAGTAGCGGAATAAATAGTGTAGCGGTGGGCTCCATCTTTAGTGTCACAGGCAATGCTGACTATGGGAGATGAGCCTAGTTGTCGTAGCCGTCCTGCTGTCCTCCTTCAGGGTAGTCCTCCTCATAGTCTGGAAATAGTAATAGCCAGGGAAAAATTCCATGAGTACTCTTTAAGTCCTCCTTCAGGGTAGTACTCTTTAAGTTCTAGTAGGAATGCTAAGTTCTAAGTTTATTTGTAAAGTTAAGTTTGAAACCTAAGCTGAATTTAGAAACAAAGAAAGATAAAATAAAGTAAGCTTGAAAACACCAAAGTGGGAACTTAGTTGTCCTAGTCACAACCATGTTGTGGTCAAGTGATGTCACAATTCATTTCATAAGTCATTTCGAAAATGTCTGACAACGGAACAATATGGCCACTCCAACTGTCCATAACCGCGGACGCGGCTATTCGAATAGTTTGACACTCTGCAAGGGTGGTACACTTTCACCACAAGATTCGATACATTTGTCAGGGGTAACCCTGTATCATCATACTTATATGCAGATAATCAAACATAACCTTTCCTTTACACGCTCTAGTATAAGCACCTCTCCTATGAGCTTGGCCTCCCATCCATGGCCATTTGCCATCCTAGGCACTGCATAGGTGGACAACATTGATAGGTAGCCTCATCTCAAACCTCTCCCGTGAGGGAACTAATACTAATGCATATAAACTTCCGGCTAAGCCTTACCCAATGCATGTATTGTGGTTGTACGGTAAAATTGGAATGGTATTGCATCCGAACCCAACCATCAGTTTTAATAAAAGGGGCTAAAGCTCATGCCTTAACATTTTCATCATCATCATAAACCATTGGTGTTTCTCAACACATGTCAAAACATCTCAATAGAATGACTCATCATTCCAAGGTTTTCACAAGTCATTTTCACTAAGTATTCCCATCTAGAGTGATCAAGTTTTGGTTTAGCTCTAAACTACTAAGTTAAGAGTGTTAACTAAGGTGGGATGCTAATATCAATCTCATTCCATAGAATGACATCTAAGTCTAACTAGATAGGTCAAGTTTTATACTCTTTATGCTATCTATAAACAAGTAAGAAACTTTGGTAAAGTAAAAGAATGTAAAGCTTATAAATAAAACTTGGAGTAGGTAATAGTTAAAAAGGTATAACCAAAGCATGCCTAATGCATCTTGCTTAGGTTATCTTGCTTAATTCTAGCTTTCTAACAATAGCTTGCCTTGGTTGGTGTAGTGGTTGAAATTCTCCTCGTCTTCTTCGGGGTAGAACTCCTCCTCCTCGTAGACTTGGTCGGTAGTATCGTCTATAAATATATACGGAATACAAAATCACCAAACAATACTTAACTAGTCTACTTATCACACTAAGGCACACATTTGATGATCTATTATCATCACAAACATCACAAGGTTTAATGAACTAGTTTCATTTATTTTATTTGAGAAAAGTAATTTCTACTCATTGAAATTAACTAAGATTTAATATTCTCCTATTAAAATATGGGATCATGTGGACACATGTCATCACCACATATTCTAATGCATGGGAATGTAATCTAAATGTTGGATCATATTTTAATAAGTTTAAGATCAATATTTAATGATTTAAAGTGACTAGAAATGCCTATATAGCATTATTTTGGTACTAGTCCAAAGTCACTGTATGCAAACCTTAATATTATTACATATTCATATAGGTATGGTTAAATGTGATTTTTGAGAGTTGGAATCAACTCAAAATCTATTATGGTTGGTTTTATAAAAATATTTGAATGTGAAAAAGCTTCTGTCTTGTTATTTTTGCTAGGAGAGATATATAACTCTACATGATTTAAATCTAACGGACATGGATAAATATTTTTATTACCTTTTCAACAAAATTGGAATCACTCAATTTGGATTTGTAAAACTCTCTGAATTGAATTTCAAACTAAGGGACAGAACTAAGTTTCAGCTAAAATAGAAAAATCTAAATTTAAATCTACGGGCTAAGGCGGGAACACTAATGGGCCGGCCCAGTTTCACTCCGTGGCACTGAGGACTGCTGACAGGGGGGTCCTGCCTATCAGTGACTCATTTAACGCGAAGCGGTACGGGGCAATATGGACTGTAGGATTAGAACTAGAATCTATGGCTCACGTTCATCGTCAACGACGGACACGTCGCCGGCGAGGTGGAACCCTAACGGCTCAGTGGGGGTGCGGTGAGGGCATACCAGGGCTCCAACGAGTACGGCGAGGCAGGAAAAAGAACAAGGAGACGACGGCGAGCTCAGGCGAAGTCGAGGCAGCGGCTGGGGTGGACGAAATCGACGGAAGCGTCTCCTCCTTTGCTGCGGCTATCTCCAGCGAAATTCCGGCGTCTGGCTGCTCGAGCGGCTCTGGTGAGAGGTGGGGAAGGACCAGTGGAGAGAGGGGAGTGTGAGAGTGTGAAGAAATGGTGCTGGGGAGGCTCCCTTATATAGGCCCGGCGAGGCGGCAGAGAAGTGTGGGCGGAGCTCGTTGGTGACGATGGCACATGGTGCTAGAGGCGTGGGCGAGGTAGGCGGACAGTGGGCGGTTCCCTGACGGTCAGCTAGGGATTAATGATGGTGCTAGGGGCGGTGGATTGCGGTTGGGAGCGTCTCGCGCTCTGAGCAACAGAGGCGGTGCTCGACGTGGTTCCCGGCGACTGTGGTTCACACGGCGGGGTAAGGGCGTGTCTGGCGGGGTGAGGTGGTCAAGGCGGAGTGGCGCGCGCGGTCTTGGTCGAGGCGCGGCTTGTGGCGTGCAGTCGGTGATGGCGCTCTGGCGTGCGCTGGCGCGGCGCAGAGACTTAGTGTGCGGCTTGTCCTCGGTGGTCCAGGGGTTAGCTGTGGCCGTGGGGTGGACCGTGGGCGGTGCTGAGGTCACGCCTTCCTTCCTGGAGCGGCGGAGAGGGGCTGGTGGTTTCTTGCGAGCTGTTCATGCTCGACCGGCGGGAATAGCGTCGGGGTGGCGTGGCACTGTGGATAGAGACTAGGGGGTGGGCTGATTATGGCATGGTTAGATCAAAGAGGGACAGAGGGAGTGAATTGGGGTCAAATGGGTTGCAAAACCCTGTAGAAACAGTGATGCTATACTAGGGTGTGATCAGTGTATGCCAAGTGTTTGACCAAATGGCCGCATGACACAAAGATTTGAATTTTTCAGAGATTTTTGGTGGAGTGGTTGGTCTAATGCTTGAGCATCTCTGGTTGCTGGGATTTGCTAAGTTGAAGTCATTTGAGTGGTTTTTGAAAAAGTGTGATCTAGGTACATACACTTGGTTCCATTTTCAAATGTCTTTTAAATTTGGAGTTTGAATGTTTTTGGAAGATCACAAGGTGGGCCTTGGCACATTTCTACTTGTACTAGCAAGGGGTGCAAAGATCCACAATTGTTTCTGTTGGAATTTGAGTGCTAGGAACACCCAAATTGTCCTAGTTGATTAAAATGGCAAAAGTGACCATTTCCATTATTAATTCTTTTTTATTTCTTTTTCTTTGGTTTTTGCTTGGGAATGATCTAGATGACGTGGCATTCATCTTAGAATCATTTTACAACCATTAGAACAAACAATCATGGCAATTCAAAACAATTCTTATTTCATGCAACACACATATGCATTCTTATTTCTTTTAAATGGGAAATTTTTTTGTTAACCCTAAATTGGGTGATTTGGATCTTGATAACTTGGATTAAAGTTTTGGGATGTTACACCTATCCTATGTCTCCTTCATAGACAAGCATAAGATACAAAGGTGGGGCAGATCTACAATACAACTAAAGTGGTGGTCGACCAGGGCGTGTCATGTGCTCATGAGTAGTATTTGGTAAGGTTTCAATGGCGTAGGAGGGGTTTTGGAAGTGGTTCTTGTATTATGTTCAATTTTTGCCACATTGGATGATCATGGGGTAGTTCTTAATTTTTTATCTTGATATGGTGAGATAGGAGTGTTGGGAGATAGATATGATCATGGTAAAGCTCCTAGGATTATTTGGGATTTATTGGATGAATTTATATCCTTATCTTACCACATATTTAAAAGGTACCGAATCTATTTAATGCATTTGATTTGAGAATTTTTAATTGGCCAAGGTAGGTTTTTTGTTTCGGATGGTCCCAAATACCATTTGACACATGGGAGAATTTTCCCAAAATTTATAGGGGCAAAAAAGTATTTAAAACATTTATTTTCTTATTTCTACCATTAATAAAATAGGCAAAAATAAATATTAAAACTCTTCAGAAATTTTTATTTTTGAAGTGGGAAGATGTGGTATTATATAGAGGCCTCAAATATTCCTAAAGGTGGAAAGTGTTTTGGGGAAAAACCAACTTTATTTTATAGGAGTTTTCATATTTTTGTCAAATAAAGGAATTAAGTAGTTTTTTGGACGAAATAATTATGGAAAACCTTTTATAAATTTATGAATCCATAGTAGATGATGTACACAAGATTTATCCATCATCTGCAACCTTGGGTTTTGAAAATTGGACTTTATTTTTAAAGGAAACAAGTGATAAAGGATCATGGGTGATGTTATTGTTATACCTTCAAAACGTTGTTGGATTAAGGAGCTCAAATCTCCCCTTGGGTCATAAATGGATGGATAGACCAAGTGCAGTAGATCACCATGTTATAGAGGTTTGAGCTTGATCATGATTGAGCTCTCAAAGGATTAATGCCAAACTTGGAATAATATAAGGGTGGCAAAAACAGATTATCAAATAGCCTCCAAAACCATGTGGTCCGCACAAAGATCCACTTGAAACAAGTGAAGTATGGATGAATAAACCT
Source organism: Avena insularis (assembly GCA_023614405.1). Taxonomy (NCBI): domain Eukaryota; kingdom Viridiplantae; phylum Streptophyta; class Magnoliopsida; order Poales; family Poaceae; genus Avena; species Avena insularis. The sequence continues at coordinate 329,393,056 of CM042688.1, forward strand.
TAATGATTAGAGAACAATCATGCAAAGAGTTGGTCAAAATAAGATAACATGGAGATCTGATCTTCTGCCAAATTAGGCTTATTGATAAGATTTTCAGAAAATATTATTTTCTTGCCTGCAAAACAATCAAGGACAAGTGGTTCAGTAGTTGATCTAGCCAAGGGCAAGAGTGGTCCTTGGGAGTCTTTAAGATGTTTTACAAGATATTTCAAGTGCATTTCCAAAAATGCACATGGGTTTAGATAGAGAGAGGCTCCAAGATGTGATGTTGATAACCTTTTTTCAGACTTAGCCAAATTTGGCAGATTTGAGGAGTTTGACTAGTATACAAGAGTTAGTGTTTTTGATTGCTTTCATAGCTCCAAAGAGTCATAAAGTCGATGATGTTCAAGCATATATTGAGTGGAAGGGATCCTTGCTTAAGATTGATCTTCATTGCCTTGGAAACTGTTAGAAGGGATAACTTCGAAAGTGATCTGGTTAAGGGGTTTAGGTGGTGACCTAGTGGCTAGAGTTCAGATCAGGCTTGGGTAACTTGCTTAGGGTTAGTATTCTTGGATTGTCAATATACTAGAAGATGAGATCCTAGGGTAGATCATAATACTTCCTAAGCCAACAAGTCAAACAGCAGATCAAGGCAATTCATCTTAACAAGCAATTCAACTACTACTAGAGTTACCATCAAGCCTAGCTTGAGATAAGGATAGGTAGTTTGAAGAGGATAGAGTTTGTGAATATTATAAGGTCATTGGTACTTCTACCAAGAATATAAATTAAAAGATTCATAAAAGATTTTGGAAAACCAATAGGTAAGAGTAGTTGAAAGTTCTGTCTTGAAAACATAAGGAGATTATATCATAAAGATCTCCATAATTATTGTTGCAAGGGCATCTTGGCTCAGGTTTTTGAAATGCCAGAACATTTCTGATATGTAAAATAAGCCAAGATAGTTTTATCAAATAGGTTTTTTAAAGTAAGGGTGAGGTAAGGAGTATATCATCTGCTACACATTCATATACATCGGCACAAACAACAAGTATGCAAACACTGCACCACTAACAATAAAAGGTTGGATGAAGGTCTATGGATGGCTAAGATCTGTGCACATTGGACGAAAACTCTGGGCGTGATCCATGGGTAGTCTATTTTTCTCTTCTAATTGGATGGAAGTTATTTTTTTATTTCCAAGTGCCAACAAATGGATGTTTGTGAACCCACCACCAAAAATAAGTTGCAGAATCATACCACCCTATTTTTGTAAAATACTAGACCACATTATATTTTGTAAAAAGGTGCAAGATGAAGTATTCCTTTTCGTCGCACAAAAAATCTATTTTCCATTTTATTAGTGCCAGAAATGGGGTGTTTTCTGAATAAACCACTAAATTAAAGTTTCAAGATGCTACGACCCCATTTTTAAAAAAAAATACTAGACCACGTTGCATGGACAATGTCCCAACTGGGTATCTTAAACCTTTGCGTAAACCCCACGTGAAAAAGAAAAATTCATGCTGAATTGATAGGAAGTGGGTCAGATTTGAACTTTAGGTACATGATCTAATGCTCATCACTTTTTGGAAAAATCATTTTTAGGTTCACAATATGTTACTTCATCAGAGATCTACTGAAAGTTTTAAAAGACTTAGGCCCTAGACAAGGACGATCACCCGACCATTTGGACCACGTCTTGAAACGATCGTAAGTACTTCAAAAAAAATAAAAAAATGGGCAAACCTTCATGTTGCATCATTTTATATAACATAGTATCCATGAAATATAATAAACTTGAAATATCGCGAAAATCTTGGAAAAGTGTTCTAAAAAATGACCTATCATGTACGATGTTTCATGGCTTCCAAGGCATAGACTAATGTTATGGCCAAAATCATGGCATAGTTTGTGATAATGTGCCCATATTATGCACAAATGTGCATATTGGAATGTCGCACAATGTTGCAAGAGAAAGTTTTCCTTTTCGTCGCACAAAAAAGAAATTTTCAATTTTTTGAGTGCCAAAAATTGGGTGTTTTGTGATGCAACCACCAAATGAAAGTTTCAAGTTGCATCAACTCCATTTTAAAAAACTACTATACCACGTTGCATGGAAAATGTCCCAACCAGGATATCTTAAACCTTTCCAACAACCGCACATCAAAAAGACAAATTCATACCAAATCGACAGGAAGTGGGTCATATTTGAACCAGAGCTATCTGATCTAATGCTCATGATTTTTTGCAAAAATCATTTTTAGGTTCACAATATACTAATTCATCTTATATCCGCCAAAGGTTTAGCAAGACTCAGCCCCTAGACAAGGAAGGTCACCCCCCGTTTTGACCGCATCTTGAAACCATCGTAAGTACTTCAAAAAATCGAAAAAATGGAAAACCTTCGTGTTGTGTTGTTGTATATAACATAGTATCAATGAAAATTAATAAACTTGAAATATGGTGAATATCTTGGAAAAGTGTTCTTAGAAATGACCAATCATGTATGAAGTTTCATGGATTTCCAGGCAAATGACCAATGTTATGGCCGAAATCGAGGCATAGTTTGTGTAACACCTCAAAAATATTAAACAAGCTTATCAAGATCTAATCACCCAAGTTTAGGGTTAACAAAAACTTTTATTCCAAAAATTTGGTATGAGAGCATGTGTGTTTTGTATTAATGCATGAATGCTTGAAATTGCCATGTTTGATTGCTACAAATGTTAAAGATTAGTTTAAAGATGAATACCACATCATCTAGATCTTTTCCGAACAGAATCAAATAAAAAGAAATTCAAATATGAATTATATAAAGATATGGTCATTTTGGCCAATATAAAGAGAAACAATTCCAATTCTTTTCACCCCTTGCGAGACCAAGTAAAAGTGAATCCAAGCAAACTTTACAAAATGGCAGAAACTATTTTCAAATCTATTTAAGAGGCATTCCAAAATTGAATTAAGTTCATATGCCTAAATCATCACTTTTCATAAACCACTCAAACAACTTCCACTTGAAAAATCCCAGCAACCATATACTACCAAGCATATGACCAGATCACTCACCAAAAATCATTCGAAAATTCCAAAGTTAATTTAATGCAGCCATTAAGTCGAACAGTTAGAAGACAGAGTATAAACTCAACCACTGTACACTATTTTGATCTATCAATTGCTCACTAATTGTACTGCAATCAACTCCATATCTTACCCATGATCATTCCTGGTACTTGGCCGTGCAGTGGAGAGCCTCAACTCCACCGTTGCACCAGTGACATGCCTGTACTGAGACAGCCATGTCGGTCGATCACGAACCAGTCGCTGCATGCCGCGCCGCCCTCTCCCACGACACCTAGAGGATAGTCGTGACCTCACCGACACCCCCTGTCCACCCCTTGACCAACAACGAGAAGTGGAGACGCTGGAATCATCGCGCCCATTTAAGCCTTTGTCATGCCGAGAGCACGAGGAGCGCCGCGGCCGCCTCGCGTGCACACTCCACGCCTCGCTCTCTCCGCTCGGAACCGCAGTCGTCGTGGCACCAGTGACCTCCCAAACATGATGGTTCACTGCCGTGTGCCCCGTGACCACCGTACTAAGTGACGAACACCTGCGTACCTGAACAGAGCGCTGACGTCGCCTTACCGACTGAGACGCCCCTTGCCTTGCCGTCACGCGCGTGACGATCGCCGTAGTACCCCACATCGACCCATGCCCTCCGCCATGCTTAGCTCGACATGTAGCAATGTCCCTGGAGAAGCCCGACCATGCTGCCCTGCCTCCACCGCTGGGGTATAAATAGAGGACACCCCAGACCTCATTCTGCACACCATTCCACTCCCCACTCACCGAGGAACCTCACTATCCTCTCCTCAGAGCAAGGCGAGCACCACGATGCCGGAATTTGACCAGAGTCCGCCGCTGCAGTCGAGGAAGGAAGCCATCGATTGGAGCCACCCTAGGAGCCCTCGTGACCACCCCTCGAACGGCCATCGACGACAAGCTCATTCGCGCCCATGGCCGACCCTAGCTAGAGCCCCGGTGAGTCCCCAGTGACCCCCACCGCCGCATTAGGTTTAGAATCTCGCCAGAGCCGTTCGACATAGACGAGGAACCCCAGCCGTAGATTTCATTCTAATCATAAGGTTGAGATTGATAGATACCGTTTCGGGTTAGATGAGCTCTCTCAATAGGTGCATAAAGGTAGAAGATGGAGACTCAACATAAAAGTAAAATAAAGGCCCTTCATAGAAGGAAGAAGGGATTCAAGTCTCATAAAGAACTTCCAAAAATTATGGTACTTATTAGCTTTCAAATCTCATTGCCCCTATTATAAGCATCTTTAGGTGACTAAGGTTAAAGTGAACAAATATGAGGATATGTTTGACAAGTTATAAGCTGAAAATCTCATGCCCCTTGCTTACGAGTACCGTTCCTCATGCTACTCAACTTTAGTCACAGGTAAGTTCTTGTCATTGTTAGTACATGTGTATCATAGAGAACTGCCAATGGGGTACCCCTTGCCCGATGATACAGAAGATTCCCCATATCAAAATGACAAGGCAAGCAGACAATGAGCATCTCAGCAATCCTTTTATTTCCTATTTGCATAAGCCTTTTTTTTCTTTTTTTTTTCTTTCCTATTTGCATAGGTTTTTTAATAGATGATGCTTCATAGATTTCTCACTATGGTTATGTTGCAGGTTTCCACCATGATTAGGAATGGCTTAGACCATCTGCCCAGGCGTTTCTCTAACACATATACGAACTCCATGACCCTTACAAGCTCCCCTTTCATTTCACACCTCCGGGATCCATAATAAAAAGAACATGATATCAACTAAATAAAATGCAATGTTCAAAGCGTTCCCCATGATAACATGGTTCTGCTAATTCACAACTTACAAAACGCAAGCATATACGCAACATAGATGGGCACAATGGTTCAAGTTTATTAAGTGCAAGAAAAGTAAAGTGTGCCATCACGTTCGTGAGAGCTTTAATCACTAATTTTCACATAACATGTTTAATTCAGAAGGTAGCTAAAAACATGAATATACTTGGAATAGCAAATGGTAATAGGTAGGTATGGTGGACTCTTTGGAATAACTTGGTTTTATTTGGAGTTGGATGCATGAGTGGAACTCGTGCTTGGTATGGAGGCTAGCAAAAGACTAGGAGCGACCAACTAAGAGAGCAATAATGGCCATAATCATGCAAAGCGACAAAAAATTATTAATTAAAGCATAAAGTGATATTACAAGTGAAAAGTAAATGATCATAGAGGATATGGTGACTTGGTATAGTCTTAACATGGTGTGAGCGTGCGCCAAGTCAACCCAAATAAAGCATCAAAGGAGAATACCACAATATTATGCTTTTATATGCTAAAACAACACATGATTCTTTCAAGGAACATTAAGCAATCTCAATTATTGTAACAAGTCATGCTACAAAAATAATCACTAAGCATAAAGCCAAAACAATATCAAGCATGACATGACAAAGTCTAAGCCACAGTCAAAAACAAGACTCCTTTTATACCACTTATAAGCATGAACTTTTCTACTCTTTTCCAATCCAAATCAACCTATTTGAAACTATGTATGAATGCGGGGGTCCAACCAATTTATTCAAGAAAACTAAGGAAACAAAAACTAAGAACAACACAATTGTGCATGAAACAATTAAAATGAAGTGTTTGGAAGAAACCTGAGATTTTTATTGATGAAGAAGGGGGTGCCTTGGGTATCCCCAAGCTTTGACGCTTGTAATTCTTGAATATTTCTTGGGGTGACACGGGTGACATCCCCAAGCTTGAGCTTTTTTCCATACTTCATCTTATCACATTACTCTTCCCTACACTTCAAAATTTCCTTCATACAAAACTTCACACAATCTTCATTAACAACATTAGTGTACTCAAGATAATAAGTCTTTTGGTTCAGTTTCAACACAAGTAAAACTTTCATTAAAACACAAGATACTGTAGAACTTCATTTTAAAAGTTCAAGAAATTGGCAAGAACTCAAAGAGAAAGGGATTTAAGAGGAAAATGCAAATAATGGCAAAAATCTGTCAAAATAGACCAGCAGGTAAAAAACGATTTTTTCAAAGACCTTTTGTTGCTCAAATCGAAAAGTGTTGTTGAACTAACGAAAGTTAGATAACAACCTGGGGCAGAAATGCAAAATATTACAGCTTAATCCTACGAACAGAGATTTTTCACGATTGTTTACAGCCAAGCACAAAATTCTGTTTCGAGACAGTAACTTTCCCAAGTCTTACTTCTCTCTCATTAGAGGTTACTCTTGGCACAAAAACCACACAAAAAGGATAAAGAGAGGTTATTACTAAAGCAGTAACTTACAAGACTCAACAAAAGATTCCTAAAGAAATTTGGGTTATCTTCCAATAAGTGATTTTCTTTAACGCTTTTGAGCTAGGCATAAGAAGCAAGAATCAAGTATTCTCAAATGAAGAAGCATTAAGAGCAAATTTTGTTTTAATAGGAGAGGGAAACGGAATATTCTCTCTCTTCTTAGGGAAGTGTTCTATACCTTTCTTGAGTGGGAATTGATATTTAATGGTTCCTTCTTTCATATCAATAATGGCACCAACAGTTCTAAGAAAAGGTCTTCCCAAAATAATAGGACAAGAAGCATTGCATTCAACATCCAAAACATAGAAATCAACAGGGACATAGGTATTGTTAATCATAATAAGAACATCATTAATACTCCCCATGAGTTTCTTTTTAGCATTATAATCATTTTGGATATTTAAATAACAATCTTCCAATGGTGGCAAATCAAGCATTTCATAAATCTTTCTAGGCATAATAGAAACACTACTATCAAGGTCACATAGAGCTTTGAGATCAAAATCATTCACTTTCATATTAATGATGGGTTCCCAACCATCTTCTAATTTCATAGGAATATAAGCTTTATGTTTCATCATTTCTTCTTTAATTTTTATGAGAGCATCAGTAATATTTTTGATAAAGGCCATATTCATAGCACTAGCATTAGGACTTTTAGCAAGCTTTTGTAGGAACATAATTACTTCAAAGATATTGCAACCATGAAGATCAAAATCATAATTACTATCCAGGGTAGTAGAGCTATTGTTTCCCATATTTCGAAGAATTTCAGCATTTTTATTGGAAAAGGTTCCATTGGTTTTAGGCATTGTTGCAAAAGGAATGGGGACTCAATGTAGTTTAATAGCATCAACATTAGTGGTGGTGATAGTACAAATACTACTATTTCTAGCAACTTCATCCTCTCTTTCCCACTCAGCATGCAATTCAACTAACAGTCTAACATTTGCATCAATTCTAACTTGTATGGCATTAGTAGCAGCAAAGGGATTTTCAATAGTTTTAGGTTTAACAGCCATTTTATTCAAATAAGATTGTGCTTTAGAAAATGATGCTATATTTCTTTCAGCATTAGAGAGTTTTTCCTCAATAGTTTTATTGAAGGTAGTTTGTTTACTAATAAAATCTTTAAGCACGACTTCATGTTCAAAGGGTGCACTTCTATTATTATTGTAGGAATTTCCATAAGCATTACCATTATTGGGAGGATATGGCCTATAATTATTGTTACCAAAATTATTATTTCTAATAAAGTTCACATTAACTTGCTCTTCTTGAGCAACCAAAGAGGCTAAGGTAACATGATTTGGATCGATATGAGCTTTCCCATTAACAAGCATAGACATAATAACATCTATTTTATCACTCAAGGAGGAGGTTTCTTCAACATAATTTATCTTCTTACCTTGTGGAGCTCTCTCAGTGTGCCATTCAGAATAGTTAACCATCATATTATCCAGAAGCTTTGTTGCAGCACCCAAAGTAATGGTCATAAAGGTACCTCCAGCAGCAGAATCCAACAGATTTCTTGAAGAATAATTCAGTCCTGCATAAAAGGTTTGGATAATCATCCAAGTAGTCAGTCCATGAGTGGGACAATTCTTTACCAAAGATTTCATTCTTTCCCAAGCTTGAGCAACATGTTCATTATCAGATTGTTTAAATTTCATTATTTCACTCATAGATATAATCTTAGCACGAGGATAGTATTTTCCAATGAAAGCATCTTTGCATTTAGTCCAGGAATAAATTCTATTTCTAGTTAGGGATAGCAACCATTCTTTAGCTTTTCCACTCAAAGAGAAAGGAAACAATTTAAGCTTAATAATATCTCCATCTATATCCCTATGTTTTTGCATCTCACAAAGTTCAACAAAGTTATTAAGGTGAGCAGTAGCATCTTCAGTACCAACACCAGAGAATTGTTCTTTCATAACAAGATTGAGTAAAGAAGGTTTAATTTCAAATAAAGTAGCTTCAGGAACAGGTGGAGCAATAGGTGTGCACATGAAATCATTGTTGTTGGTGCTAGTGAAGTCACACAACTTAGTGTTATCAAGAGTAGTCATTTCTTGTGTTTTTAATAAAGGAAGCAAAATAGTACAACTATTTTTTGTGTTTTTGATAAAGGAAACAAGCAAACAAAGAAGAAATAAATGAAGCAAAACAAAAAAACAAAGTAGAGAGATTGGTTATGAGGGACTCCCCTTGTGAAGATGTCCTTGACTCCCCGGAAACGGCGCCAGAAAAAAGGCTTGATGGCTCAAAATATATCGAGCTCGTTGGGGAACCCCAAGAGGAAGGTATGATAAGCACAGCAACAAGTTTTCGCTCAGTTATGAAACCAAGGTTATTGAACCAGTAGGAGCAAGGAAACACCTCCAAGGTGTTGTTTCCAACTGTGAATCCTGCATAACACAACCACAGAACTTTGCCCCCAACTTAAAGTGAGGTTGTCAATCTCACCGGTTTTACTGAAAATAAAGCATTAAATGTATTGTGTGGAAGATAGTAATTGCTTGCAGAAAGTAAAAATTAAACAGTAAATAGTAGATGGTTTATCAATGGTAAAAGAATGGACCAGGGTCCATAGTTCACTAGAGGTGATTCTCTTTAAGATAGATGACATGTTGGGTGAACAAATTATAGCAGGGCAATTGACAGACACCGAGAAAGCATACATGCATATACTAATCATCTTGACTCCTATGAGATTTTATTGGGCATTACAACATTATACATAGACCGTAATCCAACTGCATCTATGTCTAATAATCCACCTTTAGGTTATCATCCGAACCCCCTCCAGTATTAAGTTGCAAGCAACAGATAATTGCATTAAGCAAAGTGTGTAAAGTAAACAATACGATTGCCCCATGGACAAAGGATTGTTGTTTTCTCCCTAGTAGCAACAACACATCTAGTACCTTAGAGATTTCTGTCACTTCCCCAGATTACTAGAGGCATGAACCCACTATCGAGCATAAATATTCCCTCTTGGAGTTGCTAGCATCTACTTGGCCAAGATAGCTACTAACAACAGAAAGCATGCAAGATCACAAATAACAAAGACATGATAGAATCAATAATCAATCTGAAATAACATCTCAATATCTATCGGATCCCCGCAAACACAACATATAAGATTACAAATAGATGATCTTGATCATGAACGGAGCTCACAAGATCTAAACATGGTAGCACAAAGGAGGAGAACCAACCATCTAGAGACTACATGGACCCATAGTCCAGGGATGAACTACTCACGCATCACACCGGAGGCAGGCATGGTGATGAAGAAGGCCTCCAGGGTGATCTCTCCCCTCCGGCAGGGTGCCGGGAACAGCTTTAGATCCCTCCCGTTATAGGGATGGAGATGACAGTGGCTATAGACTCTTTCATCAAATTTTGATTGGGTACTTAGGGTTTTAATCCCGGGAGGCTTTTATAGGCGGAAGGGCTAGGTCGGTGGAGTACTAGGGGCCCCACACCAGGTGGCGTGCCTAGGCTGGCCGCGCCACCCTAGGGTGTTGCTTCGGGTAAAATATTGACTTTGGCTTTTGTCTGGTCCAATTCCGAGAATATTTGCTTACTAGCTTTTCTGAAACCAAAAACAGCAGAAAACAGGCAACTGACACTGTGGCATATTGTTAATAGGTTAGTTCCAGAAAATGTGTAAAAATACTCCAAAGTGTTGACAAAACATAAGAAAGTAGATATAAAACAAGAATGGAACATCAAAAATTATAGATACGTTTATGACGTATCAGAGCCCAGCAGTTCAAATAGCATTTTGTCTATTTAGTTAAAATCCTATTCAGTAGCTATATTCAAAATTCAATTCAAAGAGATGTACTGATCCAAAATGCATGATTCCAATTTTGCTAGAAAGGTATTGAAAATATCTAATCACTCTAGTTGGATTCAAACCAATTGAAACTATAGATCAGCTATACCAAAAATAACAACACATAGGCTTTTGCCACTTCAAACATTTTTATAAAATAAACTATAAATACTTTTGAGTTGATTCCAACTCTCAAAACTCACACTTGCCATGCACTACATCAATATGTAAAAAAGATTTGGTTTTACAGATATGAAACATGGCTTAGTATTAAAGGAATGATATATAGGTATTTATAGTCACTTTAATATTATTAAATAGTAATATTAAAATCTTGTAATATATGATCACCATTTTAAATCACATTCCCAAGTATTGGAGTATGTGCTGATGACATGTGTCAACATGATCCACTATTTTATTTGGAGAATATTAAATCTTAAGGATTTAAAATGAGTAGAAATTACTTTTTTAAAATAAGAAGTATAAGAAAATGTGAATATTCCATATGATGATTGAGATGATACTAGATCATATAGTGTGAGCCCTTGTGTGCTAGATAAAAGTAGTGATGTCTTGTTTGGTGATTTTGTCCCTTGTGTGCATTTATAGACGCTAGTACCGACCCGGGCTATGACGAGGAGGGGTACTTCGAGGAAGAAGAAGAGAACTTCAACAACTGCACTGCTCAAGGCAATCTAGAACTATGCATGCTGTATGTTCAAGCCCTTATACCAGATGCCCTAGGCATGCCTGGTTATGCAACTTTGATTATACCATTCCCAGTTTTACTCCCAGCTTTACTTTTCCTTTTGCTGAATTTTCTTACTTAGTTAATGAATTGTGATTAGTGTAAAATTAGGATGGATACCATCAAGATTATACACTAGCCTTGGATACTTATATTTGATTAGAACCCCCAGTAGTGACACCATCAATACTAGTGGCTAGTGCTAAACTAAACTTGATTACTTTAGATGAGAATACTTGGTGAAAATGATTATCAAAACCTTGGGATGAAGATTCATTCTATTGAAATGTTTTGACATGTGTTATGATATACAATGTTTTGATGATGAAAATGAGTGAGGCATGAGCCTTGACTTTAAGAAAAACTGATAGTTGGGTTCAGATGCGATACCATTCCAATTTTACCGTACAACCACAATACCTGAGTTGGGTAGGGCTTGACTGGAAGTTTATATGTCTTAGTATGGGTTCCCTTGTGGAAGATGTTGAGTTGAGGCTACCTCGTGATGAATGTCCACCTATGAAGTGCCCAGGATGACAGATGTTCATGGCTGGGAGGCCAAGCTCATAGGGGAGGTGCCTATACTAGGGTGTGTAATTGTAAGGTTAGGATTGATTATCTGCATACCAAGTATGATGATTCAGGGTTATCCCTGATGGATGTATCGAATTTGGTGGTGAAAGTGTACCACCTCTGCAGAGTGTCAAACTATTCGAATAGCCGCATCCGCGGTTATGGATAGTTGGAGTGGCCATACTGTTCCATTGTCAGATGTTTTCAAAATGATTTGTGACTTGAAAGATGACTTTGACTTGACCACAATAGTGTTGCGGACATGAAATCTGAGTTCCCACTTAAGTAATGTAGAGAACTAAACATAGGTCTTCACTCTTAAGTCTTTATGAAATAAACCTGGATTTTTGCAAACAAGCCTATAGCTTATGATTCCTACTAGTTTTACCTTAATTATACTAGTGATAGTTTGCGAGTACTTAGAGAGTACTCATGGCTTTGTCCCAGGCTATTCCCATGGCTAGACTATGAGGAGGATTACCCGGAAGATGGACATCAGGAGGTCTATGACAACTAGGATCATCTCCCATCGTCATCATTGCCTGTGATCATGAAGAAGGAGCCTACTACATTTACTTTCGGCTACTTTGATTGTATTAAGACTGGATCATGAGATCCTTTATTTGTAAGACCTTTAATATGGTTTGTAATGGATGATGTGTTGTGGTACCACTTCTGTTATGTCTCGCAAAAATGGTAATCCTAGGATTGCGATGTACGACATAACAGGCATCTAGACTTAAAAATCCGGGTGTTGAAAAGTAGGTATCAGAGACAACCTGACCATAGGAGACCCTAGTTAGAATGGACTCCTGAAAAACCTAGCTTCAAAACAAAGAATGTGAGTATTTACAAAAAAACTACTATCATTCTTATCCTTGAGATTCTTTCAAAAAGAGATCACTTGTTAATCAAATTTTTTACAAAATCTACATAAAATTTGACACACTTAATCACCCCACTAACTTACTCATCTTATTTGCTTATAGATGGAGGTCAAATATAGCAAGTTTTACCAGTTGGGCAATGCAGGACAGCTTATCTTTGAGAGGGATCTGGACCAGCTTTCGGAGTATCTTGGACGCCCGCACCCAGAGTTCTTCGGAGCACAACTCAATGACCAATCTGGAGGGGGGCTATAATGGCTGATTGTTGCCGATCTCAGAGGAAAAATGGAGCCACCTCTTTCTGACAAGATTCAGTTTAGCGTAAGGGAGAACAACTAGCTAGATGGATTAGCTAGGGCTATGCAAGAAGCTCTTGCATGTTTGTGTGCTCAAAACATCAACTAGATCATCGGCACCCGTTTTGCCCACTACACAAGACATGACTCTATGGGACAGCCTTTGGCCATGCCGGCACATCCAGAGTTGAAGCATCACGTGGACCACATGGCCTTCATGCTGCACGAGAAGCAGAAAGAGTTAGACAATGCCCGTGCTTACGCCAACCAGAACCATGCCGAAGTTGTTGAAAGGAAGCAAACCCTCGCCATTCTCGCCAAGGAGCACAAATAACTTTGCAGCCAGCAAGACAAAAAGGACCGCACCATCTCCCATCTTCGTTAGAAGATAGCCACTTTGGAGGAGACAATCCACGACCAAGAGATCCAGCTGGAGGAGAAGGATGAGGAAGGGGAAGATATCCGTGGTGATATCCACTCTTACCTCAGTGATGACAATGACTATCTGGAGGACGTCGCCATGGAGGACAACACTGATGAGGATGATGCTGACTTCATTGATGATGAGGAGCATAATACCACCGATGATGAGTAGTCGCACCTGAGCACTATCGTAGGTGTGAGTTGTACCCTCTCCCAATGTATCCTAGCTTCACAAAATGGTTCTTGAAACCATCTGTTTTCTTGTTATGGTGTTTGTTTGTAGTGTGTGTTTAGAATGAATGAATGAGAAGAAGTTGTTAGTTTGCAAAACCCGAGTCAAACTCAAGTTTAAAGCTTTTTGAACATAAACCCATGAACCATAGAAATTTCCCTCTTGTCTCACTATCTATCTCAATCTTCAGATGACTCGCGGAAACCCCGGAGGAAGCAGTTCATCTCAGGACCCAATGCTGCAGATTTTGCAAATGTTAGTTTCTGATCGTGAAGCTGGTAGAGTTGAACATCAAGCCAACCTAGCCACTCTTCAATAGATATCCCAGATGTCCCACAATAATCAAGGCCATGGAAATTAAGATCACCATGGATCCAAGCTCAAAAACTTCGAGAATACCAATCCCCCTATGTTTAGCAAGTCTAAGGAGCCCCTAGATACATATGATTGGCTGCAGACGATGGAAAACAATCTAGAAGTTGCAGGAGTTGACGCTAATGAGAAGGTGTTGTTTGCCACCCACTATCTGTCCAGCTACGACAGATCTTGGTGGAATAGTACCTGTACGATGAACGGAGGTCAGATGATGACTTGGGAGGAGTTCAAACTCAAGTTTAGCAGGACCCATGTGCCCCCGGGTTTGATCAAGAGGATGAGGGATAAGTTCAGAGATTTGAAACAAGGAAGGATGACTATGGTTGAGTACCCGTGACAAATTTCTGTCACTAGCTAGGTATGCCCCTGATGAGATTGACAATGAAGCAAAGAAGGAGAGATTCTTGAATGGTCTACATGATGAGATGCAGACGGTGCTAGTCAACATTCCCTTTGACGACCTCGAAGCCTTAATGGATTCTGCAATCCAGATGGAGGGAAAGATGAACCAGGCTAGTGAGAACCGAAAGCATCGGATGATGCACCAACCAGGACCCCACCATACCCCGAAGTATCGCCCCAACCCGTCTGCAGGATATGCACCCAGAAACAACAGGCCACCAACGAACCGTCCGAACTATCCCAACCGTTGCGGAGGAAACCCAAGACCCGGAGGAAACCACAATAACAACCCCGGCAACCCCAATAACTTCAACCATGCACCGCCAAAGTCCAACAACAACAATACTGCTCCAAGGATTGGAACCAATGTTGTGCCTGTCGCAGGGAAACACAAGTCAATGATCACTTGCTTTGAATGCGGAGTCACGGGTCACTACTCCAACAAGTTCCCGAAGAAGCATGCCACAACAACCAATGTGACTACACCTGCCCAATAGCAATGCCGTGTCCAGCCTGGAAAGAGATTTGCCCCAAGAAACCCTCACAACCGTAATGGTCGTCTGTTCCACATGAATGCAGAGGAAGCCCACGAAGCGCCAGATGTCGTGCTGGGTATGTTTTCTGTTAACTAAGTTCTAGCAAGAGTGTTGTTTGATTCTGGAGCATCGCACTTGTTTGTTACAGAAGAATTTGCATGCACTAGTAAGATTCAACCAACCATTTTGAAGCATGTCATGACAGTTCAAATACCTAGTTCAATTACCAAAGCTAGAAAAATTTGCAAGGCCGTACCTATCAGAATCCATGGGATAGATTTTTATGCCAATCTAATAGTAATTGGAACCAAAGGTTTGGAAGTAGTGCTTGGGATGGATTGGATGTCGAAACATCAAGGATTAATCGACTGTGCCAAGAAAGCCGTAACCATGTCAAGTAGTACTGGAGTATCAGTAGAGCATGTATCTGAGACATTGCCCCATCAATTCAAGTGCTACAAGAATTAGCCAAAACCACCATTTACCAAGTCAGAGTAGTCTGTGAATACCCCGATGTGTCCAAAATGAATTGCCTGGCATGCCCCTAGATCGGGATATCGAGTTTATCATTAAACTAATTCCTGGAACCAGACCCATAGGTTAGAGACCTTATAGTATGAACCCATCTTAATTAGTAGAGCTGAACAAGCAACATAATGATATGCTGGGAAAAGGTTTGATACAACCATGTGCATCGCCATGGAGATCACCTGTTCTGTTTGTTGATAAGAAGGACGGTGCCAACTGTTTATGTATGGATTACCGGAAGCTGAATGATGTCACCATCAAAAACAAGTACCTGCTGATGAAGGTAGAAGATTTGTTTGATCAACTGACTGGTGCCGGAGTGTTTTCTAAGATTGATCTTAGAACTGGTTATCATCAATTGAAAATCCGCGCGACGGATATCCCAAAGACTGCCTTCACCACCAGATATGGATTGTATGAGTACAATGTCATGTCTTTTGGATTAACCAATGCCCCCGCTTATTGCATGAACCTCATGAATAAGATTTTTATGAACTTCCTGGATAATTTTGTCGTTGTTTTTGTTGATGACTGTAACTACCTCGGTGAATTACGCTCCTAGTACAAGCCTGGATGATCAGAAATGGTTGAAATAGTACGGTGGGGCCCAAATGCCACTCACAGGTAGACCTTTCGGCCGTCCCAACCATTTCCAAACATCGGGCCAAGAATGGGCGTGTCGGCGAAGGATCAACTACATACACAAATGAGTATGTATGCAAGCCACCATACAATAGTACATCGAGCCATTCCATCTAAAAAGAAAGGAAATATAGCAACATACGGCAAGATCCAAATATCCTAGATAGATATAATAGTGTAGGATATCTCCTCATACATCAATCAACGAGTATCAAGCGAGCGGAAGACAAAATCCGATGCGGATAAGAAGCAAATCGGCATAAGATGCCCCATAAATAAGCACATCCATACAGATCTCCGGATCCCCGTTCCCGGAATCTCTACACCGAATGATCGTTGCCCACATCGTCCGTCTCTTCCACCCAGTATCCATCTTGCGAGTGTACCTGTTCATATGAACCAATAATTTATCGTGTGAGACCCTAGGGGTACTCAGCAAGTCTTTATGCCTCTAAAGGGGACACAACCTGGGGTGACGCAATTGCAGCAAAAGATAAACCCTAACAATTCTATAGATACTCGCTAACCATCCGCCTAACCAGAGATAGACAACAGTTGTAACAGTTATAACGGTAATCTTAACAGATCCATCCTCCTCCTCGCTTACCGACGAGGAAGCGGACGAACAACCCCCCATCCGTTGGCAGTTTTATTATCCATTCCATGAGTGTTGCACTATTTACTAGTCAGGTACCTAGTCTAGTCAATTTAAAAGCGGTACTTTAGTTATGCTTGTCTATGATCGAGAAACTGTGCTCCAAGTCGTCCATAACATGGACACGGCTTTCAGAAAGTTTTACCCTGCAGGGGTGCACAAATAGCAACACACACTCGATATGCCTCGGAAAAACCAAATCAAAACCCAACGAGGCAGTCACGACAAAGCAATCACAGGATCCAGAAATATTTCAGGGGGCCACCCCATTAAGCTACCCGCGACGAAGTTGGCCGACTCCGAGACGGACTCAAGGTTTGCGCCAATGGCTGTGAACGACTGGGAACCCGAAAATGTGACTGGGCTTGTCGACACCGTGAAAACACTCCGCTTTCCTAAACAGTACAGTGTGCTCCTCGCACAATTTTAATAAAGCAGTAAAGCATGGCATAAGTACAGGATAGTAAATAAAACCTCAAACTAGTTTGTGGCCCCAAGAAATAAGAATGAATCAAGCTCTGGCTCAGGGGGGTCCATAAGGCCTCCCGGATGTGGATAGCGCGAATAATCAAGGAACAGGAATCAAGTACTCGGGGTCCTACGGGACACAAGTGAGCCTGAAAAACCAAATAGCGAATATGGCTCACCAATGCCACTTTCATTAGTTATCCAATTACTACTCAGGTTAAGTTGTTTAGGTACCTCGTTATCCATCAGACACTCACATACCCTACACATGCTGTTCTACGACTCGCATGGCTCAAACAACTCCTGTAGTAATGGCTCATGGGATGGAGGAACAAGCTTCGGTGGGGTTTAAAAGTAAAGGCTATGCAAGACTTGGGATTCAATTTAATGCATTCGCGACTCGATGATGCAAGAATAAGAAAGAGGCAATAGGTACTATATGTATGCAAGCATGTGGTAGTGCTTGCCTGGCAGCTCAGTTGAAGCAAGTGATGGATCTGGGTAGTGCTCCTGGTTCTCTTGATATATCCCCTGTTCAGCGTCTATTCGAAGAAGAACCAAACAAACAAGGGCCAACATAAATAAAGAGCACAAGCATATGAATAAAGTGCACCAAGCAAACAATCATGCCATTATGAATGATGCACAATTTGCATGGCAATAAGGTAGCATGGCAAGGGTGAGGTGTGGAACACAAGAATAAGCCATTTTATTTAGTTTTGGCCCCATTTTATTTCCGTTTTAGTTGCTGTCCACATTATATCTATATGATGCATGCTTCAATTCAAACCATGGAATGCATAAACAGAAAGGTCTCGTCGAGCTAATCATTTTAGACATATCATTTGTTAAATTTGGAGTTATAAAACAAAAGATATTAATTAATTAAGACAAAAGGGCATTTTATTGTAATTTTAATTAACTTGGAAAATAAAGTGTCCAAAATATATTTTAGATGGCATATTTGAAATCCTCACATTTTTCTGATTTGAAAACATATATCATTTGTATTAATTGGGTTTATATTTTAAAAGTTATTTAAAAACAGAAATAAATTTGAATTTGAATTAATTTGGAAAAGATTTGAATTTAACAGAAATAGACAGAAACTTTTTATACCCAGCCTAACTTAGCCACAGGTGCTTACAGGTGGGGCCAGGCTGACTGGGGGTCCACGCGTGCAGAAAATCCTTTTTACACCGCGGGCTTAGCTAGATCTAGAGGCCGACAGGTGGGGCTAGCTGGCTCGGGCCCAGACGTCAGCGATCGAGCGCGGGGGGGACTGCGGGTTGATGCAAAACAAGCGCAGGAGCCTTTTTGCAAAAAGGCAACAGACACCGACTAGTGGGCCTAGAGGGAGCACGGGTTGCGAGACAAAAAGGTGGGGGGGGGTATGCGCAAAAGGCCACGGCCGTACTGTTGTTCTTCCTCGCGTCTGCGGACAGGTCGGTGCCGAGCGTGCGGGGCTCGAATCGGGGACCTGCGGGCGCGCACTGGGGTGGCGAACCAGCGCGGCTAGGTGGGCTAGGTGACAGGAGAGCGGGCGGGGCCTAGATAGGGCGGCGATGCGGCCGGGAGCGAGCGGACAGACACGTCTGTGGCCTTGAGAGGGTGCTCGACGAAATTTCCGGCGAGGCTAGGGCGAGACGGCGACGGCGACGATGTCTGGGGGGTTGGGGAGCTCACCGAGAGGGCGTCAGTGGCGATGGATCGGGTCGGCGAGCCGTGGAACGACGAGGACGCAGACGGACGGCTCGGGTTAGGGTTTCGGGAAGGCGCGTCGGTACTGGCGGCTCCGGTGCTCCTCTTTGTCGACAGCGTGTACAGGGCGATGCAGTGGTCAGCCGTGAGCTTCCCCGACAACCTGGAACACCACGCCACCGGCTGGTTCGTGTAGAGGAGAAGGAGGCCGACGGTGGCCGGCGTCGGGGTAGACGGTGGCGGGGAAGGCAGGGAGAGAGGGGACGGCCTGGGGTGGATCTGGGGGTGGTCTGGCGAGGCAGAGAGGCGGGGATAAGCCGAGGAAGGGAGAGGCTGCCGTGGGGAGGTGGGTGGATGAAAAGGTGGCTCGGCCTCCTTTTCTCTACCTCTCCTCACGTGCTCTGGTCGGGCAGGAGGTAGGGCAGGGCGAGAGGCAGGTAGATGGGGACGTCCAGGTGGGGTAGGGTGAGGCCAGGAGGGAGTCTCGGGGTAGAGGGGCCCTTGCGGCAGAGAGAGCGAGGGGGAGGTGTGGCATGGAGCTCGGGCTAGGGTTGGGAACTAGGATCGGGTAGAGAGGGGTATGGCTCGGGGTAGTGGTTAGGTGGCCCAGGGTGGCCAGCTAGGTGAGAGAGAGGGGGAGGCCGAGAGAGAGAGAGGTGGTGGTTACTTAGGGTTAGGGTTTTAGCTAGATGGGGGTGATGGGTTTAGATTAGGTGTGGGGGGGTTATGGTGATGAAGGGTGGATGATAAGAGTGACACCTAGATAGAGGTTAGGAGAGAAGGGGTGGTGGTTAGGGTTTTAGAAGCTTGAAAACTCCAAACTAGATCAAGCACAAACATGTGGGGAGAGAGAGAGAGAAAGATGAGGGGAGAGATGGTATGGTGAGATGGGGTAGGTGATGGTCTAGGGATTAAAGAGAGAGAGATATGGTTCTCCCTTTTGGCAAGCTCAAGCAACCACAAGATCATACCCAAGCTAGACCAAAAAGAGGGAAAGGTGGGGGGTGATGGTTTTAAGCAAGATCAAATTAAGATCAAGCTAAAAGGAGGGAGAGATAGATGAGAGATGGCATGATCCATCCAAAACAAGTAAAATCCAAATGAGAAGCAAAAGATGTACTTGCATGGCCCATGCAACTATTTAATGCCATGTTGATTCTTGTGAAGACAAAATTAATACATGGCATTATTATGATGCATTCCCAAAATTGGAGTAAGGCCCAAGCAAAAGAATCTAGAAAGAATTCCAAGTGGAATAGATGGAGATAGCCATGTTTGAAATAGAAGGGGACATGCTAGTGTGTATGTTCCACTAGATGATCAATAGTCCCAAAATATTCCAACATTAGCATCATTCCATGATGAACCATATGGAAGCTAGGAGAAAGGTTCCACTCACAAGGCGTGCAAAGGTGGCCATGTGGCTCTCATGAACCAATATTGTGAAAACAACATGATGCTAAGATGAGAGCATGTGGTAAAAGAATTGGATCCATCCCAACCCACATGAGCTATAAGTAAACCAATAAATGCCAAGCTCATATTTAGTTGGATGGTGGAATTGTAAGGTGGTGAAAGAAAAGGTGGTGGAGTTAATAAGAGATATGCCCCCAACTCAACTTGGGCATTTAAACAATATATCAAGAAACAAATACAATATCAAGATGCAAATACAATTAATAGTGCATATGAGATAAGAACCAAATCAAAAAGGGTTTTATATGATGCTCAAATGCAAGGAGGCATGATGACATGAGCATGATATAATGATGATGCAACAATTATATATTTGAAGTAGCCATTATATTACTAGACCAAGTAGCATTACAATTGTTAGACAATTGGGATGCTACAACTCTCCCCCACTAAACAAGAATCTCGCCCCGAGATTCCTAGGAAATAGAAAACAACACAAGGAGAGGAGGGTGTTCGGAACGAAGGTGACCCTCACGTTCCCAAGAATATGAAGAACGGAATGGTGCGACCACTACACCTTGCAAAATTTGCTAGACTTGTTGCGAGTCTTGCGTTTTGCTTGAGAAACAACGGGTAGAAGAGTTGAAGGATTGTCGTGAGACAAGAAGGTTAGGATGGACATAGCTCCGGTATTCTCAAGAAACATGATAAGAGAAAAAGGACCACTTGAGAAAGAAAGGACAGGATGATGTAGCATGGATAAAGAAAGGCACACCGATAAGTTTAAAGATTTACCGATACTAGAGAGGATGAATCTTTGTGTCGCCGGAAGAAAAGAGCTAGATTGGAGAGGTTTTGAACCACTATGACAATAGCATCGTATCTCCTCTCGGATTTGAGAAATGAAGTTCGGAAACAATATTATCTTCAAACAATAGAGTCCCTTGATATCAGCAGAAAGATTTAGTTAGACATCGTCGGATTAGATTCTTCTTGCACCGGTAAGAACCAAAGGATCACGCAATTGGGGTGCGCGGATATAACTTCCAGAGACGGATGTGAAGCCAGATCATGGTGGAATGCTGAGAAGCAAAGAACATAGAGGATCTGGAATTTATTGTAGAGATACTTATTGCTTTCTTTAGCCTTGAGGCTAATGCAATATATTTTCGGATGATGGCATCAACCATAATTGGCTTTACCACAGGAAAAGGATTGATGAAGCAAAGAGAGATAGATCCCTTTCATCTTGTTTGGGGATGTCGAGCACCGGTAGAAAGACGAGGACAGAAAAGAGTTTGTGTTTGTTTCCACCAGATAATTGAAGATTTGCTCCGTGTAGGAAAAGACGAGATCACCAACAAGAGATTATTGATTACTTTCTTCGAGAGAGCCCTCCGGAAAAACAAGGACGGAAGTAAAAGTATCAAGGGATAAAGGCCACTTCTAACTTCCGTGGAATGAGTGAAATCACATTAGTTCACCAATTCAATGTACAAAAGCGAATGATAAAAGTAGTGGTATGGTAGCTACTCCATCCCGCACTCAAAGCATTACTCCGCACATGAATAAGAAAACCATGCAACCCAACTACCGAAACAGACTGAAGGTATAGACAAAAACTCATGGAACTTCGTTAGAAAACAAGGGTAGATGCAACGATTCACCGGATCCAAGATAGATAAGGTGATGATGTTGTCGTCATGTCGGAAGTACCAAGCCACCGGAAAGATAAGAAGGAAGATCATGGAGACACTGCACGATTCCACGGATAAAGAAAAAGATAGCACCACTTGCACATAAGGGTAACAAAGGATCTGAAAAATCTTCATGGCCTCCGGTGGATTGAGCATAGACGATAGAGCGAGAGGGTTTCAAGAGATTACTTAACGAGAACGAGGTGAAAGGACTCCATGTTCTTCTTGAAATGATTGAGAAAGATTTAGCAGTCTTGAGGATAAACTTTAGCGGAACA
Source organism: Avena insularis (assembly GCA_023614405.1). Taxonomy (NCBI): domain Eukaryota; kingdom Viridiplantae; phylum Streptophyta; class Magnoliopsida; order Poales; family Poaceae; genus Avena; species Avena insularis. The sequence continues at coordinate 329,415,139 of CM042688.1, forward strand.
ACGATGATAACTTGCCAACAGGGAACAACTCCGGATTGGATTGAGGATGGAAGATGGAATTAACAATGGACTTGCTGATTCCAGAATTGAAGCGATGTATTTAGCAGAAGGACGTGGCCGAGATAGGTGACTCCCAAAAAGTCGGATTTCTCACTTTGAGAACTTTGCACACAGGCAGTGCTCACGAAGCTTGAGAGAAAGAGACACAGATGATCTTCCATGTCCTTCCCTTGATATGGAATAGGTAAGCATATTAACAACATATACCACCATGGATTAACAAGATATTCCCGGAATACCAAGTTCAAGAGGCGGAAGAAACGAACAAATGCTCGAACACTTCCTGAGCTCAAGGCTCTTTGAAAGATCAATATTAAGAGCACGGGTTCGTGTTGAAGAAGATGCACTGGAAGAATAGATTATCTGGTCCTTCGGAAGAAGAAGAGATGCCACCTGGTTCACATTGTCGATCGGATCACCGGTTACAAAGATAAAGAGATCTTGGATAAGAACCGATGATATAGCTTTGCTTATGGTATGAGCTATCAGAGACGAAAAAGATGTGCAGATATGGAGTTCAAAAAGATGTGCAGCATGATAAACAGATGTTAGACCACCGTAGTGCCTTGGGGAAACTCCGGATTGCCAAAGAAGAAGAGAAACTCTAGGATTAAGCGCCGGTGACAAAAGAATGAGTTAGCATGGACATGCTGATAAAAGGAAGATAGATAATGTTTCACACACGACTGAAAAGGAGTGTGGAAACACAGATGGATCAAAGAAAAATTTTCCTCATTTTTCGGCATTAAAATACCAATAGATGCGCAAAATCAGATAACTAATCAAGATCAGTGACTCTACCTCTCTACCTGATAAGTGATTCTGCACAGAAAGCGGAGTTGCTAGAAGGAAGGACACCCTTAAGAAGATGGCACCGGTTAACAAGGAGCCAGATAGATCGCGACGGTTTGCAAAAGCCTGTCAGTATGGAATGTACCAACAGTTGATAACCAAAAGGCAGATAAAGATAACATGTTGGATGCAACAGATAGACAAGGAATTACACACACACACACACACACACACTTTCTATGGTACTACGGAAACCCAGAACACGTGAATCCTAGTTTGAATTTTAAGAAGAGGATTGAAAACGTTGCACTTCCTTACCAGAAAAGGATGGGTGGTTGGGTAAGAAGAAAAGTGGAAGCAGTCCTACTCTCGCGTTTTGTTTTTCCCTAGTATACATAACTACCAAAATATTTGCTAGACAGACAATGACCATTTGGCTGAGACCCTGAAGGTCGGGAATGCTCTGATACCAATTGTAACTACCTTGGTGAATTACGCTTCTAGTACAATCCTGGATGATCAGAAATGGTTGAAATAGTACGGTGGGGCCCAAATGCCACTCACAGGTAGACCTTTCGGCCGTCCCAACCATTTCCAAACATCGGGACAAGAACGGGCGGCGTGTCGGCAATGAAGGATCAACTACATACACAAATGAGTATGTATGCAAGCCACCATACAATAGTACATGAGCCATTCCATCTAAAAAGAAAGGAAATATAGCAGCATACGGCAAGATCCAAATATCCTAGATAGATATAATAGTGTAGGATATCTCCTCATACATCAATCAACAGAGTATCAAGCGGAAGCGGAAGACAAAATCCGAGTACGGATAAGAAGCAAATCGGCATAAGATGCCCCATAAATAAGCACATCCCGCCCACAGATCTCCGGATCCCGTTCCGGAATCTCTACACCAAATGATCGTTGCCCACATCGTCTGTCTCTTCCACCCGGTATCCATCTTGCGAGTGTACACATTCATATGAACCAATAATTTATCGTGTGAGACCCTAGGGTACTCAGCAAGTCTTTATGCCTCTAAAGGGACACAACACAGGGTGACGAATTGCAGCAAAAGATAAACCCTAACAATTCTATAGATACTCGCTAACCATCCGCCTAACCAGAGATGAGCGGATGTCGTGAATTAATAACAACATGCTTATAACAGTAATCTTAACAGATCCATCCTCCTCCTAAACTTACGAGGAAGCGGACGAACAACCCCCATCCGTTGGCGGTTTTATTATCCATTCCATGAGTGTTGCACTATTTACTAGTCGGTACCTAGTCTAGTCAATTTAAAAGCGGTACTTTAGTTATGCTTGTCTATGATCGAAACTGTGCTCCAAGTCGTCCATAACCATGACACGGCTTTCAGAAAGTTTTACCCTGCAGGGGTGCACAAATAGCAACACACACTCGATATGCCTCGGAAAAACCAAATCAAAACCCAACGAGGCAGTCACGACAAAGCAATCACAGGATCCAAAAATATTTTAGGGGGCCACCCCATTAAGCTACCCGCGACGAAGTTGGCCGACTCCGAGACGGACTCAAGGTTTGCGCCAATGGCTGTGAAACAGGGACCCGAAAATGTGACTGGGCTTGTCGACACCGCGAAAACACTCCGCTTTCCTAAACAGTACAGTGTGCTCCTCGCACAATTTTAATAAAGCAGTAAAGCATGGCATAAGTACAAGATAGTAAATAAAACCTCAAACTAGTTTGCGGCCCCAAGAAATAAGAATGAATCAAGCTCTGGCTCAGGGGGGTCCATAAGGCCTCCCGGATGTGGATAGCGCGAATAATCAAGGAACAGGAATCAAGTACTCGGGGTCCTACGGGACACAAGTGAGCCTGAAAAACCAAATAGCGAATATGGCTCACCAATGCCACTTTCATTAGTGATCCCATTACTACTCAGGTTAAGTTGTTTAGGTACCTCGTTATCCATCAGACACTCACATACCCTACACATGCTGTTCTCGACCATGCATGGCTCAAACAACTCCTGTAGTAATGGCTCATGGGATGGAGGAACAAGCTTCGGTGGGGTTTAAAAGTAAAGGCTATGCAAGACTTGGGATTCAATTTAATGCATTCGCGACTCGATGATGCAAGAATAAGAAAGAGGCAATAGGTACTATATGTATGCAAGCATGTGGTAGTGCTTGCCTGGCAGCTCAGTTGAAGCAAGTGATGGATCTGGGTAGTGCTCCTGGTTCTCTTGATATATCCCCTGCTCAGCGTCTATTCGAAGAAGAACCAAACAAACAAGGGCCAACATAAATAAAGAGCACAAGCATATGAATAAAGTGCATCAAGCAAACAATCATGCCATGATGAATGATGCACAATTTGCATGGCAATAAGGTAGCATGGCAAGGGTGAGGTGTGGAACACAAGAATAAGCCATTTTATTTAGTTTTGGCCCCATTTTATTTCTGTTTTAGTTGCTGTCCACATTATATCTATATGATGCATGCTTCAATTCAAACCATGGAATGCATAAACAGAAAGGTCTCGTCGAGCTAATCATTTTAGACATATCATTTGTTAAATTTGGAGTTATAAAACAAAAGATATTAATTAATTAAGACAAAAGGGCATTTTATTGTAATTTTAATTAACTTGGAAAATAAAGTGTCCAAAATATATTTTAGATGGCATATTTGAAATCCTCACATTTTTTTGATTTGAAA